>CM062820.1:1437358700-1437958700 GCA_031772625.1 Pinus tabuliformis | reverse complement strand
CCAGCTGAAAGAAATCTCCTCTTCACCTCCTTCAAGCAAAACACCCAATAGCTCTATACACAAACCAACAGCACTTCCTTACTTGCACAAAATTCCAGCCTCCCTAGACCTCATGAGAGAGCTCTATATATAGGAGATTTGGAGAAAGGATGAGTCAGCTTGAGGCTAGCATAAAGCTGACTAGTGTCCTCTCCCACTTTAGTTAATCTTCAGTTCTTGAGTCCCCTTGGAGAATCTTGCTTCCACTTGGAGATCAAGACCCTCTTACTCATCATAGGGTGAATTCCTTGAACCAAGTGTCAGTTTGGAAGCTTCCTGGGCAGTTGACACCTTGCAGAATGACTGTGCCACTTGGCCAATCTCGCCCAGCGTAGGTAGCCTTCATTGATTTTGACCTTCAGCACAGGTACAAGGAGGAGCAATTGACATTCAGCGCAGATGCTCAGTGGAGCAGCTGACATGATCCAGAAATAGCCTGTTTTTAAGTGTATTCAGGTGGAGAACTGATTTTTAGTGCTGTGGTTTGCTGACCTTGTTCCTCTAAGGTTAAGAACAACATGTTTAGGGACTTTGGATCCCTCAGATTATTGACATTTCATGCTCCATGTTGTAAGGCACAAAAATGTCTATAACAGATCTGTAGTGGATCGGAACCGGGAGTTGAAGTTGATGGGTTCAAATGAGAATATTTTGCTTCCTTACCATCAACAGGACTTTTACTTCCATAATCTTGCGATCGAGTCGCAATCCTAACATGGGACATCATCATCATGGGTTCTTTAGACGCATTTGAGGAAGAACCTATCATCTTACTGTCTTGACTAGGAAGAGGATCCTTCGAAACAGCAGGCATTTGGGAACCTTTGACGATTTTCAAAACCTTTGCACGATGACGGCAGTCTCTTGTAAAATGCTCTTCGTCACAAATGAGACAAGGATAGCAAGGTTTGCATTTCTCATCAGTTGATTCCATTTTTTCTGGTTTCTCTTTCGAATTTTTATCTGTTTTATTTTTCTTCTTCCCTTTCTTTTTACTGCCGGATTTTTATTTGGCTGTAGATGACTCTACAATATGAATATTGGTGGAAATTTCCGCAGAAGAATCTCCTGTCGGGGAATCTGGTAAAGTTATGATAGGTGAAGAATTCTTGGAAGAATTCTTCTTACTCTTAGTATTAACCATAACAATCATACCATCAACGGCATAAGACCCTGAAGGAGCTGCAATTATTTCATTTTGTTTTGGAAGATAGGGGATTTTCTCATGTAACGTACCTGACTGCGTATAAACTAAGTCAAGGCACTGAGCTTGAGAAATTACTTGCTCCTTAGTAACAACTCCTGCCTTAGCTACATCCTCAGTGATCTTCGGTAATAAAGATTTTACAAACCATTCAGCTAAGATCTGATCCAGAATAAAAACTTCACTAAATGTCGTCGACGTCTCCATTCATGAATGTGATCTTAAATGTAAGTGGAAGTTGACTGTTTTAATGAAGTTAATAGTTCTGTGCCATTGTCATATCTGACTGACAACTGAAAATGAGTTAAAAACGAAGTAGCTAATTGACTAAAGTTATAAAAAGTGGCTCACAGTAACTCAAAGTACCACTTGGCCGCAAGACCAATTAGAGTGCATTAAAAAAGCCTTAAACGGATTGAATCATCTAAAATGGAATTAGATGCACACCAGAGGTGATAAGTCATCACATGGTTCGACGGGTCCTCTCCTGATTTGCTTTCAAACTTAGGAATATCACTAGGCAACTTATTCGGCATTGTTGGCCAAAACGGAAGATAGTTAATTGGATCATTCGTAAGGCGCGACAAGTCAGGCAAGTCCAAAGTTGCAATGAATGGTAACTGATGATTAGGGTCCCTGAAACCCTGGGTCATGAGACCAGCCCGGGGAGGAGGATACCCATTATAACTAGGAATTGGACTTGCATTTGGAATATTATATCCTCCTGGAAAACCAGGATTAACCGGACCATACTGGGGTTGTTGAGGTTGTTGATATGTATACCCAAGGTACGGTTGATACTGATAGACTGGCTGCTGCACAACAGGACTGAATTGGTACTGTCCCTGGTATGGTTGATAAGTAAATTGAGCTTGACTTGTGACAACCATACTTGGACCAAGTTGTCCTACAGGCATTTGAAGCGAAGTCTGAATTGTGGATCCAGACTGCGGTAAAGATGTCTGAGGAGTTGATATAGGAACAGTAGAAACCAGAGCTGTCGATACTCCAGAAGTAGGTGGGGTAGATTGAAAAGATGTTGTAGTAGTCATTTGAGGCAGAGTACGAGGCGCACTAGGCCCAGGCTAAGAAACTACAGAAGGTGTAGAAGTTTGAATAGTAGACTGGATAGGTTGCTGGGGTGAACCAGAAACCAAGGGTTGTCTAGATTGAGATGACAACTCCACATTTAGTTGCAAGATCTATTGAGATTGAGATGGATCCCACACTAATTCCATTCCGAGGTACGAACCCATAGCAGGTTGAGAATATTGAGGACCATAACCGGGTTGATGGTAGGGTTGATAATTCAAAGGTACATTTCCAGCTCCTTGGACAAATGATTGACCGGAAGGTGGTTGGAAACCTTGGGTTGGGTACTGACCTTGAGGTTGATAACCTTGAGGCACATACTAATACTGGAGTTGACCTTGAGGTACATATTGATACTGGGGTTGACCTTGAGGTACATACAGAGTCTGGGGTTGACCTTGAGGAACGTATTGTCCCGTAGGTATGTATTGTCCTTAAGGTTGCCCGCCAAGCGGAAATTGGATGCTTTAAGGTTTCTCCCCATGCGATAATTGAGGACTTTGAGGCTACCCCCCAGGTGGTAACTGGCCACCTTGAGGTTGCGGATTAGGAATAGTACCTAACATCATAAGAATATCTTCTACACTCAACGGCTTAGTTCTCCTATTACCAGTTAAT
Source organism: Pinus tabuliformis (assembly GCA_031772625.1). NCBI lineage: Eukaryota > Viridiplantae > Streptophyta > Pinopsida > Pinales > Pinaceae > Pinus > Pinus tabuliformis. The sequence goes on along the minus strand of CM062820.1, from coordinate 1,437,955,747 downwards.
AACCCTTGTTCAATTGGTTGAGGAGATGCTCCCAAAAAAGTACCAATAAGTGACTGATACCCAGAGGGAACAGAAGGACCGCCGTATAAAAAGGTTTCTGGAGATTGAGAAAACATGGACGACTATCTTGACATATTTAACGAAGGATAATAACCTCTAGGTGTTGGGTGGAAAGGAATGCGAGGTGGTGAAAAACTAGTCCCGGGTTTTCCAAAAAATTGGTCAATGAAAGATACCAAGCGTTGCTCCTAGGTGGATTGTAAAACATCGATTCACGCTCCCTAAGTTCTATAGTTGGTTGATTTTTAGGGATAGGGATACCTTCTTCTGGAGTGGCAAGTTCTTCAATAGCTATAAGTCCAGAAGGAAGATTTTCGATAATTACTCTTTCTACCTTGGGTGAAAAAGGACCACTAGAAGTTGGAGAGGCAAATCCTGATGTTGGAGTAGCAGAAAATTCAGTTTCAGGTTCAGATGTTTTAGATTCCTCACCTAAATCACTAGTAGATGAAATACTACCAGTAATTTCAGAAAATGAAATAGATTGCGGATTATAATCTGTTACTAGAGCTTGATAATCAGGATGTACAACCAATGAAGACTCTCCTCCTTCAGGTGACCCACCTCTACTATCTCTAGGAGTTACAAGGGCTCGTAGCCCTTCAGGCTGGCTCAGTGAAAACTCAAGAGGTTGGCCCCAAAGTCTATGGGACTTCCTTGGTAATTTAGCCACGATTAAATTAACTACTTCACAGGCAAACAAAGAAAAATCTCAATGAAAACCACCTAAAGCCTCTAAGGAACCAAACAATTTTGAAACACATTCCTAAAGAATCTATGAGATCAAACCACACAAAAACAGTAACTTTCCGTACTGAAAACACTAGTTGGTGATGAAATCCAACGTCGCAGAGTTCAATACAAAAATGGTGGTTGGAACAGTTACCCCGGCAACCTGCTTAATGAATAGACTGGCACAAGTTTCTCCATTAAACCGTCTCGAGTGAAGAGAACCCCCCAGAAAGTCCAACTGAGTCTAGCCGACGTCTGCTCCAGGTACAGTGGGATCTTCCCTCCACCGTCACTTTAGGAAAGAATCCTATAGAATATGGTCACTATGGTTACCAACAGAAACAAATATACGTAGGGGAATAGTCTACAATCCGATACGCACGCAAGGGCAGAGTAACAAGCTAAATCCCCTTGAAGGCTCCTTGACATAATCCAAAGTTTACCAACAAGTGACCCCAGGCTCCTCGACAATGGTTAATCCGAGGTTTATCATTTTTAATACGTGAATATCTTCTATTGTTCCCAATGAGGAAGGGTTGATTCCCACACTGGTTCAGATATGATCTCGTGCTTCTCCTTTAATAGGAGATTTCCCAGAGAATAGATGTAACAATTGGATTTTATCTCCTACCACAAGATACAACTTACTTGTTTGTTTTACTATCTTGGAGAGTTAATTACTCCCTACTCCAAGAAACTAGCCTAAGCTATGTTGGTGATATAGAGCCCTAGAAATAAAAAGATTACTAGATAGATTTTACTTTAAGCGTTATTTTTATTGGTTTTTTCTTAAGTCAAAATGTGCAGAGATGAAACTTATGGTGTGAAGACTCAACTCCAAATCGCTAAAAAATGCACTTAAGATGATAAGCAATCTTTTACCTTCAATGAATTTCTAGCTATGAAAGAGTTGAGAATGCAAATGCTTGTAAAAACAAATCTTTCTTTAACAAACAAATCAAAAGAAGAGCTTATTATCTTTTCCAATATACTCAAAAATGATACAAGTAGTTATGCTCACGGAAATTTCCTTTTCTTTTCAAACGCTCAAATACTACTAAAATAAACTTTTTCAAAAGATATTTTTTTTGTTTTTATAAAACACTCAAAACTATGGAAAAATCTAATCTTGAGATCTATAAATTCTAAAAAGTATTTGAAGTAAAAGCTTACAAGATTTCTTTTCAAGGATGTTTTACTTAGCTATAAGCAAACTTAGGAGTAATTTGTCCAGAATCACAAATCAGTCAAAAAACAACCAATTTTTTTCTTCTTTTCTAAAAATGAAATCCAAAACTTTTAACACAAGTCCTTTGAAAGTTTTGCAAAGAGAAACACAATATGGATTCCTCAACAAAGGCATATTTTGCAAACGGTCAGACTCATAAGAAGGCCAGTAAAAACCAAGGTGATCTGAGGCTTCTAAGGCTTCTAATCTCTGAGGTACTACAAGACCAAAATGAGAATCAAGCCCGCAACCAAAACTTTTAGGAATTTCACCTAAAACCCTAATGCCAATGGAATTAACCTAGGAAAATTTCCTGAAAAGTCACGTGCAGATCTGGGTAGAGGTTAAAACCACCTAAACAAATCCTAAGCTGACTGAAAGAGAAAATCTTTGGTTTTTCAAAATTTTGACAGGGTCCGCAGGCCTGTAGTTCACACAGGTCCAGTACCGCTCTATGTGTAAAGCAAAAGTCCAGATAGGTCCGCACTGTGTTACAAGCAGAGGGTGCGGTCCTCTCCCAAAAGTATGAAAAACAAGAAATAATTCAAGATCTACTAAACCTACCCAATCCCACACACATCAAGCCAAAAAAGGAAACAAAAACACAGTTTCTCAAGTCAAAGTAAAAGCAAATCAAAAATTCAAGTCCGCAGTATGGTCACCATTTTGTTGGCCAGATAAGTCATTCTTGCGGACAAGACCGACCTCCCTAGTATCTAATGATATCTAGCGACAAGAAAACCAAACAAATTCTATCTTTCTCTAAATATGCAATTTATAAACAGAGGCAAACAAGTGTTTTAGGCCTACCTTGGGTCCAATGCAAGTTTGTGGAAGCCTCGCTCCATTGATTCAAATGAGATCCCTTGTAGAGAATCTGCAAACACAAACAAGCACACAAATTAAATAGCACCTGAAAAGACAATAAATAAAGCATACTTATCATGATGATCAAGGAATTCATGAAACAAATCACATAAGACAATTTGTTGAGAAAAATGAATCTCATTGTATTAACTTAAATCAAAGAAGAACTTTACAACCTTGGCGCCTTGATGCTATAAAAGCTCCTCCCAGAGTCCAACAAGAAGTCTCCTCTACTTTGACAAGTTTCACTCTCTTCCCAATGAAGCCAAAAGGTATGTAATCTCTCCTCTCAAGCTTAACTAAGAAGTCTCAATTCCAACAGCATTTACCCTCAAAAATGTTAATCTTCTAACCTCCCTAGCAACCAAACCAATGCCTTAATTTATAGTGCAATGGAGGGATGTTAGTAGGTCCACCTTCAAAGGGATAAAGCCCTCCTTCAAAGGGATAAGCTCCTCTCATCAAGGGATTAGCTCCATCACTTTTGGGATGCATGAACCACCTAGGAGCGAACCATCCACGTTAAGATTCCTTCTAGAATCATCTAGAATTAACCCAAAGTGAGTTTTTAAGAATAAACTTGTGCCTTTTTTACTTTCACAGGGGTCTACACCCACTCCTTTACACACAGAGCGGGCAGGTCCGCAGTTTACATGAACATGGGGTGTGGGACCGCAGGCAACAGTGAGAGAAAGTTCAGAACTAGAGCTTTATTTATTTTTAAAGTATTTCTATCATTTTCAAAGCTTGACATGAAGAGCTGAAGTTTGAGACTTGCTAAGGAGGACAATATGAATGATGATAGACCCATACTGACTGCAAATAGTCATGGTGACAATATTTTCCGTAACAAGCAGGCCAACCTCAGCCTCAACAAATTTTTTCTCGACAACAGCTCCATGTATTAGACTATCAGTTCCCTTTAAGAATTTTGCAATTTTTGGGGCCAAGCTCTGACAGAAGACTGTCAGTTCCCATAAGTGATTCCACAGTTTCTGCTACTAGTGACTGCGCAGCCAGCTACGAGTTCCCTCCAGGAATGACGTAGTTTTGGCTAACCAGCTCATGGCCAGTTCCTCCAAAAAATTTCACAATCTTTGTCTAACAAGCCTGCCTGCAGTTCGGCATGCTCGTCCAAAAAATTGCACAGTTTTTACTGTGAAGCACCATTGCCCAGTCATTCCCAAAACTACACAAATTTTCCCTACCTAGCCTTCTTGCACCCTAGATTGTTCTCCTAAAAAACTGTACAGTTTTGTCCTCCAGCTGGTCTAGCCCTCGCAAATAGTCAATGTCAATCCAGATTTCCCATCTCCATCACCTAGTGACTCTTGTGCAGTTTTCATCAGCAGCTCCTCAAGCCTCCATCTCGCCTCACAACCTTGTTACCTCTCTCGGTTACCTGCATCTGAAATGATCATATATCATGGTAGATTAGGAGTTTTTTGGATTTGATGTCGTCTCATCCTGAGTGACTGTAGGAACAGGTACATTGTTATCGGGAAAGGTGTCTATTTAGAAATGCTCTATCCCACTAAGGTGTGACAGCTACCTTAGAAACAAACAGAGAAAACTACTTTTGTATCTCCTTTATGAACTATAAACAAAGAGGAATAGGAAGAACCAACCTGTTGGTGGGCTCCAGTATTGTAGCAATAATGCTACAACTCCTGGAGCTTCCTATCTCTAATTTTATCAACCCGGTAGTTCGTACAAACTTGGAAGTGACGGTGTTGTATGCACAAGTACTAGCTCTTGTCGCAGCTGTCACTTGGTCAGCTGGCACAAGTCCGCTAGGGCTCAAGCCAACTTCTATATGCTCACAGAAGAAGCTTTATGAATGATGGACGAAAGCTAACTCAAAGGAGACTAGTCTATTTGCAGAAAGAAACTGAAAGCCAACAAAGCATGAAAACCCTAATAAACCCTAATTTGACTAGCTAGGCCCTTACAATGCAAAACTGTGAATGAAACTACTACCAATAATGCCATTACTTGCTGTGAGCTGAAATACATGCATCTAAGCTACCTGCATCTGAAAAGACATGTTTTTGTATTTTTTCATTAAGTGGTTGGATTTATTGTGATGATGCTTTTGATTAGGGTTTGGTTGTGCAGGAGCGGTTTGAATGGAAGGAAAGCATGGGCAAGGTTAGGATGGCTAGGGGAGGTCCCAGAGGGTCTCCAGCATCAGTCCACAGAAGTCTACCACGTTCGGATGCTCAGCAACCGAGTTTGCAGGCTTCTACAGGAAGTCTGCAGGGAATCCTACAAGAAACTCAGGGATTCTACAGGAAGTCTGTGCAATTCTACAGGATGTGTGACCGTGGGAGTTTTGGGAGATGGTGAAGTGTTGGAGTGGTGTGGGAGGATTGGTGAGATGGGGATGGAACTGGTGATGTCTCAGGAGCAGAGAAGTCAGATGGAGGAAGAGTGCATGCAGTGGGTTGATGGCTGGAAGGATGGGATCAACGAAAGGTTAAGTAAATGAAGCTATGTGAGTAATGGGAGAGCTAGAAGGTAAACGAGCTGAGCAGAGGTCGGTTGAGTGGCTTCAGGTGTGGTTGAAAAGACGAGGAAGGTAATGGAATGGTGTGGAGCAGTGTAGATGAAACAAATTGTCTATGAATGTCACCAAAAACGAGAACTCTTTAACCTATGTTAACTGTGCTATTTTGAACCAATGAACAGCAGTGCAATTTGTGAAAGAAACTCATGCATGGAAGTGGAATGGAGAAGTAATGATCAAGACCAAAGTGCATGGATGGATCTACGACGAAAGTAACTGTTGCAGCTTGCATGAACGTGAGAAGAACTGCGTTTCGTTTTGGTGGTTGATATGGACTGCACCCCAATCCCTAAGCAGAGATGACAGTGATCTCTAACAACCTTTTTCTGGAGCTCCAATGAATTATAACTATCCTCTTCTAACCTAAACAACTGGAAGCAAATTCGCCATAAACTAATCTTATTCAATCTCATAAAAAAACTAAATTAGCAGACTGTAAATTCGAATTGCATGTCAAAGTAAAGAAACGAAGTGCTAGAACGAAAGGCAAATAACATTACAACACCGAGGAGATCTATTGCTCTCAGGTTGGGCCCTAACCTGAGAGCTATAGCTCCCTTAGAAACTCAGAATGAGATCAAAATCTACCTGCCTTTATTCATAACCAAAAATCTGATGTCATGCCAAAACTGGCTTACAAAAAGAACCAACACCGAGCTGTAGCTCGTACTTCCAAATTACAAGAGTAATGCAAAATTTCTAAAAGCTCCTATCAAATGCTACGGCCTTATTATTTATGCAAAATGATAATCCAAAAGGTTTCCTTGATTTGTGGAGCTCGGTTGTCCAACTGAAGGTTAAACTGTTGATCTTGTAGAACAGTTGTAACTGTTGTTCCTGTAGAACGGTTGGCTGCCTCTAAGCTCGGTGGGGAGATTGGTTGGAGCTCAGAGCTATGGTGGGAATCACGAGGAAGGTCCCCAAGACTGTGGACATCCTCTCCTAAAAACCAGGAGTGCCACCTTACTGTCTCCTTGTCTCCTTTCTCGTGGTCTTTGCTCCCTTTTAATGCCAAAAACCTGAAATCATCATGTATTAGTCACGTAGATAGAATGCCTACCCTTCTTCCTATAAACAACATGAATAAACCAAGAAATGAATGCATAAGCAATAAAAAATGAATGGTTTGAGCAGAGAAAGTAGGCCAAATGAGCCCAAATTGTACCAAAAATTGGGGCTCATCATCACCCCCCAGCTAAACTATTTGCTCATCCTTGAGCAACTTTGCTTTGGCTCCTCGTCTTTGGCCGAGAACTAGAGCCCGGAGCATGCTCTTCCTTTCCTGTTTTTGGTGGCCCTGCCCTTTCTGCCCCTGGTGGTGACGATGTTGGCGCTTCTTCCCCCTTTCCCATTTCCTTGAGCCGGGCTTCGGAAGGCGATTGGCCTATTTTTCGTGTCCAGGAAGTTATTTTTGGGCTTCCCCTCTCGGGGGTGGCTGATGTTTTAGAGGGGGTTCTTGGACTGGGTGAAGTAGGGACATCCCCTAAAATGGTTTGGCTGCTGGGTGGAGGCTGTGGCTTGCCCGTGTTTATCCTCTTGCTTCTCCTAGCTTCAGATGGTAGAGGGGCCTCCCTCTCTCTCTTCTCCTTCGGCTTTGGAGGTGTACTAAGGGCGGCCAGCGCTGCTGCTGCCTCCTTTTCGAGAACACCAGCCTTCTCTTTCTTGCGTTTTACTCTCTCAGAGCTCCTTGTAGAGGGCCCCTCCTTTTCAGATTTCGGTCTTCCTGTAGAAGACCCTGCTTTGCCCACTTCCGGGCCTCATGTAGAAGATTCTTTCTTTCCTGATTTTGGGCTTCCTGTAGAAGACCCGGTTTTAGCCACTCTCGGGCTTCTTGTAGAAGCCCCTGCTTTGGTAATCTTCGGGCTTCCTGTAGAAGACCCTTTCTCTATCTTCAGGCTTCCTGTACGAGCCTGTTTCTCAATGATTTTCGGGCTTCCTGTAGAAGCCCCTTTTTCCAATTTCGGGCTTCCTGTAGAAGCCCTTGTCTCTGTCTTCGGGCTTCCTGTAGAAGCCTGTTTCTGCAATTTCGGGCTTCCTGTAGAAGCCTTTGTCTCTGTTTTTGGGCTTCCTGTAGAAGCCTGTTTCTACTTTCCTGTAGACACAGGTGTCTCCACCTTTGCTTGCTTGCCTACTTGAGTTTTGCTTTTTGCTTTGGTTGCAGGTGCTATTGAGGTACTTGGGCTGACGTGGACCACCTCAGCTTTGTCCATTCTGCTCTTCAGCCTCTTTTCTCTTGCTGACAAGATAGGTGTGCCACCTTTTTCTTTGTCCTCCTTTTCTTCATGCTTCTTCCTTTGTTCGTTCTTCTGTACTGTGGTCGGGGTCTTCTGGCCTTCTTCTCTCTGTCCCTCGGCCACTGCTTCTTGTTCCTCACCGCTGGAGGAACCCGTTTCTTCGATCAACATTTTAATGTCCCCATATTTTGTCAAATTCTGGAAGGATTCCCATGAGAGGGGAACCTTATATGAATGCAGCGCATCCTCCACAAGAAGCTTGATCAACCCATGGTGGGCTATCTGATCTGGTATGCCCTCTTTTAGCTTTGTGGCACACTCCATTAGAGACTGCAATAGGAAATAAGGGATGCTCAGTTTCTGTTCTACAGGAAGATCAATCCGGTGCCTCAGTTCAGTGAGCAGCCGAAAGTGATATGCATACACGATGCTAAAACGGCCTTCACAAGTGATATATTTCATGATTTGCAAACTGACTTCATTCCATGGTGGCAACAGGCTCGTTCTTCGCACCCCATTTTTGTCCTTCGAGAATTCTTCCTCAGGTGGGAAGAATTCCTTCTTTGCCTGCTGGCTCAGCTTTCTTTCTTCCTTATCCCACGGCAAACCCATAGGAAGTTCTGTGATCCGACTGATATGTTGCGGGGTGAGCTTGAGGCTTAGACCTCTAAAGTTCACTGTGGCCAGTGTCTGGGATTTCGGCCTCAGAGCCTGCAAGAATTCTTCGGCCACTTCATCATCGTAACCTTGCAGCTTATCACAAAAAGACATCCATTGTGCTCGTGTGAAGAGCTCTACCACTGCTGGGTTTTCCCTTAATTTGGTTGAATCAGTGGGTTCCCGTCTTATAAACCCACCCGGCATGATGAACACGGTTGTTTTAACTAAAGGTGGCAAATGCGAAAGAGATTTGGTCTATTGAGACAGAGCATGCACATAATCCACAAAATTCAACACAGTCTAATTATACTGACATCCTGTAGAACGACAGTATAGGCACAACAAACAATAATTTCACCGATATCTTTATGACCAGACTGTGGACGAGGATCTTGCCACTCTTACTAACCAGTTGCATGAAGAGTTCAGGGTTACCTCTTTAATTGGCCACCTTTTTCGTGAGGCACCCGCTTCCTTGTAGAAGACTGCGTTCCTGTAGAGACTGCGTTCCTGTAGAAACTGTGTTCCTGTAGGAGCAGTGCGCAAATTTCGGGGAGGACTGTAGTTGGCCTGCGCTCGAGGTGTGTTTCACCGGCGTTCTGGTAGCCGAAAGCTCGGCGTATCAAAGTGCAGAGGAGATCAGAATAGCCACTCGAGTTTGAAGTGGTGGTTGATAAATGCATGCGCATAATCTAGCCGATTAGATTTTGAATCGGCGCAATCCGTGGCGCGGGGCGTGAGCTGTCCCCGCCGGACCGTTGGGCAACGTCATTCATCATTCGCCTACGTATTCACTTGCTGCCGCATCCATTCCCACAGATCTGCCGCCGCCTTTTTTTGTTAAACTCATTGCTTCCGACGGGAGTGTTCTCACGTGTGTGCTGCTCATTCTCTTTGTTGTGGCCGCCACCCAAACATCCAATTATACCATAACTAGCCGACGTGGCCAGTCGACTAGCCATACGGCCGCTCAACCATTCACTTTTACGCTGTGCAAACAATTCAAAGTAAAATTCATGCGATTTGATGGAAGGAAGGGTCGAGACACTTACCTGCGTGGTTGCACACGATTTTTCCAGTTTTTGGACGATGGTGAGTGGATCTACCTGCTGCATGCGAACTTACACAGACCCGGAGGCTCGTGGTTACAGGCTGCCGACGATGGAGTGGATGCTTTGGTTGCATGCGCCCGCGTTTCATTGCAGATGGCGGTGCTGTGAATGGTATCCACTCTAGCAGGTTTAACTGTTACAGGATTCCCGCGGGGTGTCTCGTAACAGTTCTTCCTCCTTGGGTGCATGCTGCACGACGGAGGATCTGGCCTTTCGATCACGTTCCCGAAGCTTCTGATGCCTGTGGTATGAGATCTCAGCACTTTTTTATCTTCGAAAATGGCTTTTCCCGCGAGAACTCATCGATCTGCTTTGTTCGTGCAGGGAACTTGGTTGCATGTCGACAAGGATGGTGGAGCAAGGTGACAGCAATGTGCAAGGGTGCCAACAGAGGCTTGCATGCGTCCAAACCAATCCGTAGTCGCTAAATCTCCTTTTAAGATGAATTCTGGCCATCCCAAACTTCTACAGGAGGTTTCCTGTAGAACACAGAGCTTCCTATAGAAAGTTCGGGCTTCCTGTAGAAAGTCTGCACTTTCCTGTAGAAAATTCGCGTCTTCCTGTAGAAAGACTGCATCTTCCTGTAGAGGACTCAAACCATGATAAAATTGCACATACCTTGAAAAAACATGGGTACCCTTGGAGGAGGTGCTGGTGAGGTCTCTTGACAGCATGATAAGGACCCTTGGCTTTGAGTTGAAGGGCTTCCTCTCCTCCATAGAACATCTGCAACCTGCATGCAATTTTACCATATTTTGCTTCTGTTTTTTTTTTTTTTTTCAAAGATAACAGGGGCGCCTCAAAGAGGTTTTCACCCGTGCCATCTGCCCTCAGCGCCTCAGAGAGGTTTTCACTCAAGGATCTTTTTCAAACCTTTTCTCTTTTTTTTTTGAAAGACAATAGGGGCGCCTCAATGAGGTTTTCACCCCTACCACCTGCCTTGGGCGCCTCAGAGAGGTTTTCACCCAAGGATCTTTATTATTTTTTCTCTTTTTTTTTTTCTTTTTTTTTTTTTTTCTTCATATCCCTCAGGGTATGCCAAAAGCAGAGGCAGAACCCCTCTCTAGGACCAATACTGATTTCTCCATAGTTTTGATGAACTCTTGTCTTGAGAGAGGTCTCCTGTAGATCTTCAATCGATGCCCATTGACAAGCATGGGAATGGCTTCCTCATCAATGGTTCGAATGAGGACAGATCCATTGTCATGGCATTTTTCCACTGCATATGGTCCTAGCCATCTGGTTCTCAGCTTCCCCTTGAAATCTTTGTATCTGGAGTCATACAACAAAGCCCAATCTCCCGGCTGAAATTGCTTTTCATGGAGATGTTGGTCATGCCACACCTTTCTGTGAAGTTGAACCACTTCTGAGTGAAGGAGGGCCTGCATTCGGTGCTCATCCATGCCATTCAGCTGCAGTAGCCTTTCTTGTTGTGCATGGCTAAGATCTAGGTCCAGCTGAGCTGCCATCCTCAAGGTGTTGTATTCAAACTCAATGGACAGCAAAGCTTTCTTCCCATAGACCAGCTCATACGGTGTGAAGCCGGTGGTGGTCTTCCAAGTGGTGTTGTAAGCCCATGTGGCTTCAACCAGGCGATCTGCCCAGTCCTTTCTGCTGCTGCTCACCACCTTAGTCAAGATCCCTTCTAATGCTCTATTGGTGACTTCCACCTGCCCATTTGCTTGAGGGTGATAAGGGGTGGAAGTCCTATGCTTGATCTTGTGATGGGCTAGTAGATCTTCAACCAGGTTGGAGGTGAACTGGCTCCCTTGATCGGTGACCAGCTCTCTTGGATAGCCAAACTTATAGAAGATGTTTTCTCTTAGGAACTCGGCCACCTTTTCTTCTGTTGCTGCTTTGATTGCTTTGGTCTCTGCCCACTTTGTCAAATAGTCAGTACACACAATGATGTAAGTCCTTTGCCTCAAAGAGGGGTTGATTGGGCCCACAAAGTCCATGCCCCACTTCTCAAATGGCTCAAGAGTCACTTGAGGTTGGAGAGGCATCTCATCCCTTTGGGTCGGTTTCCCCATTCTTTGGCATTGGTCACACTGACTGACATATCTTCTGACATCTTGATGAAGTGTGGGCCAATAGTAGCCTGCCTGCAGGATTTTGAAGCCAGTTCTCTTTGCTGCAAAATGTCCTCCACAAGGCCCATCATGACAAGTGAGGAGGATATCAAAGACTTCCTCCTCCCTTACACAATGCCTTAAGATCTGATCGGGGCCAAGCTTGAACAGATTGCCCCCGATCCAAGTAAATGAGGCACTTTTTCTGATGATTCTGCTCTTCTCTCTGGAAGATAGGTGCGGAGGGAACTGTGCTGAAACAAGATAGTTTGCTATATCAACAAACCATGGAGAGAGTACTGATATAGCAAACAGATGTTCATTGGGCATCTGGTCATCCACTGTTCCATCCTCATCTGTAGACAAATCCAATCTAGATAAGAAGTCAGCAACAACATTTTCTCTACCTGGTTTGTCAACAATGGTCAAATCAAACTACTGCAATAAAAGTAACCATCTAATAATACGAGCATTCACATCTAGTTTATTCATTAAATATCTAATTGCAGCATGGTCAGTATGTACAAAGGTCTGGTAACCAGTAATATAATGTCAGAACTTGTTCAGTGCATGGACCACAGCCAAGAATTCTTTCTCGGTTACAGTGTAATTCAGCTCAGCTTTGGACAAGTTTTTGCTAACAAAGTAAATGGCATATGGAAGTTTTTGCTCAACTTGTCCTAAAGCTGCACCTATGGCTTTGTTCGAGGCATCAGTGTGGATGTGGAAAGGTAGGGCCCAGTTTGGACCTCTCAGGATTGGGGCTGACACCAACTTGTCCTTCAATTCATTTAAAGCCCTCTGACAATCGTCAGTCCAATTAAACTCCACATCTTTTGCCAACAGGCCAAACAATGGCGAGGCTAGCTTGCTGAAATATTTAATGAATCTCTAGTAGTATCGTGCTAATCCCAAGAAACTCCGGACATCCCTTACCTTTTGAGGAGGTGGAACCCTCTTGATGAGAGCAATTTTGTTAGGATCCACCTGCAACCCTTGGCAAGAAATGGTATGGCCTACCACGGTCCCTTTAGTCATTAGGGATTCACATTTTTCAGGACTAAGGGACAAGTTCATCTCGGTGCATTTGGTTAGGACTTTTCCCAGGTTGGACAATGCTTCCTGGAAGTTGGCCCCATAAGGAGTAAAGTCATCCATATAGATTTCTACCGCATCATGGACCAGCTCCGAGAAGATGCTCAAGACAGCTCTCTGGAAGGTAGCAGGAGCATTGCATAGCCCAAAGGGAATGACTTGGTAGGCAAAGGTACCCCAAGGACAAGTGAAGGTGGTCTTATCTTGGTCTTCCGGGCTGATTTGGATTTGGTTGTACCCGCTAAACCTATCCAGGAAAGAGAAGAACTTCTTTCCTGCCAGTCCATCCAACACTTGATCTATGAAAGGTAGAGGGAAATGGTCTTTCTTGGTAGCTTTGTTCAGTTCTCGATAGTCCACACAGATTCTCCATTTCCCATTTTTCTTGGGAACCAACACTAGAGGGGACACCCATTCACTATCTGAGATGGGGTAGATGAACCCGGCATCCAACAGTTTTTGCAATTCTTCCTTGACAATGTCCTTAAGGGCTGGATTCATTCTCCTCTGAGGTTTCCTAACCGGTTTACAATCCTCTTTGATGTATATATGATGGGTACAGACCGAAGGATGGACTCCTTTCATTTCCTTATAGCTCCAAGCAAAAGCATCTAGGTGGTTGGCCAACAGACTACACAGCTCCTTTTCCTGGGAAGGAGATAGGGAGGAGCTGATCTTTAATGCTTTCTCAGGGCCGAACTCCACATTCTTGACTCTGGGAGTAACAGGGTTGGTTGTACAAAGATCCACTAAGGTGCTAGCTTGGGCATCCTCCACCAATTTCTCTAAGGGTAGTGCACTGGAAGGTGGATTCTGGATCAAGGTCTCGATCAATTCATCCTTGGTTGGGGGGTCTCTTCTAGTGGTATCTAAGGTGCACAGAGGTGCTGAGTACACCTCATCTTCCTCTCCTTCTTCCAACCAGAGTGGTAAGTCATGCTCTAAGGAGGGTTGGGAAGGAGGGTATAGGACTAGCTGCTTGGACATGGGACCATTTTTGATGGTCATGTTTCCTGCACGACAACTTATGTAAGCATCTGCAGTAGCTAACCAAGGCCTTCCCAAAATGAGAGGATATCCAGTAAGCTTGGCCTTTGGTTGCAGAACCAGGAAGTCTGCAGGGTATTCCCAAGAGTCAATAGAGACCAAGACATCCTCCACAATCCCTTCGGGAGTCACGGTGGAGCGATCTTCTAATTGCAGTACTGTCGAGGTCTTCCTCAAGGAACCCTGAAGATTAAGTTTAAGCATGGTATCCCTGGTCATCACATTAATGGCAGCCCCCAGATCAATCAAGGTGTGAGGTATAATGGTGCCATTGATGTGAACATCTACTACAGGACTTCCAGGATCTAGGTACTTTGGGCAGATGACTTGTCCTAACATAAGGTCAGACAGTTGTCCTATGACATTGATAGTTGAAGCATCTTTCTTCCGTCTGCCTGGGTGTTTGAAACACTTCTCCTTAACCAGTTTGTTGTATATTGGCACATCCTTGATGGCTTGGAGAAGTGGTATTTTTACACACAACTGCTTGAGCTCACCCAGAAGCTCATCCTCCTCTGGGTTGGGTTGTGTGGTGGCTGTTAGTCTCTCAGGAAAGGGTGGAATAGCCTTTGGTTCACTTTCTTGTTTATCTCCCTCATCCTCTGGGGGAGGAGGTTGGCGATCTGGTAGAGTCTTTCCAGATCGAAGATTGATCTCCTGGATCTCCACAGCATAGGTAGGGCATGAGGTTTCCCCAGTGTATACCTGCTGGGCCTGTCTATTGTTGGGGTTCGGGTTCGGTTGAGCAGGCATTTGAGGTTGCCTTGGAGGAGCAGGAGGTAATGGCTGAGGTTGAACTGGTGGTGGAGGCAAGATGGCAGGAGGAGTGTTGTATTGGGGCCTCCACCCCGACTGAGGTGCATTCCATTGAGGCTGTGGCTGGGCATGTGAGTGATATGAATGAGAAGTAGGTTGAGTGGGGTACTGAGGTGGATAAGACCATGGAGGAGGCATGGACCATGAAGGATGAGCAGGGGGACCCCAGGAAGGCATAGGAGTCGATTGGTTGGGGCTGTAATAAGCTTGAGATGCCCCTTGCATCCCCTGCTGATAAGGTCTAGATCATTGTGGCCTCCTTTGGTTGAGGTAATAGAGAGGTTCAGTGGGAGCTTCTGTCCCTTGGTACATTGCTTTAAACCCAGGTAGGGTTGGACACTGATTTGTGGGATGGTCCTCCTCACAAACGAAACACACTTCAACCGAATGCAATGGACATTCGTTCTTAGGGTGTCTCCTTGTGCACCTAGGGTAGAAGACAGCCAAGGCTCTCTCAACTTCTTCTTTCTTTTGGTGAATCCTGAATGTGTCAAGCTGCATGGCAATGGTCTGTCTCACCTCACTCTTAAGATCTTCTAATTGATTTGCAAGCTCATGTTTGGAGAAAGGGACACTGGTTGAGAGGTGGTTTCCTCTACCTCGTTTCTGAGCTGCCCTGGAGTGGTTTCTAAACACAGTCTTGATGTCCTCATAAGGCAGTTGGTAAATGCCCCCCCCAGCTAACATGTGAAGGGTATCTAAGAGGTCTTCAGGGACTCCTCAGAGCAGGACCAACTTGAGGGATTGAGGGTCAAGTGTGCACCTAGCCCGCTTATAGCTTAGTTGGAACCTCTCCTCATAATCCTCTAAGGACTCATCATTTCCCATGGTCATTCGAAAGATTTCCCCCTTTGTTTCCTTGGACCTACAGTAATCCCGGTACTTGGTATTGAAAGCTTGCTGCATCTGAGCCCAAGTGGTGATACTATTCCCAGGTAAGCCCATGAACCAGCGTAATGCTGCATCCTTAAGAGTGGAAGGGAAAAGTTTCAGCTTTTGATCATCTTCAGTGTAGTCATAGGTTCTACAAAGGACAGCAAACTCAAACAGGAAGGTATCCGGATCTTTAGTAGTCAGCCCATGGAAGTGAGGTAAGGTGGAGGGGCTAATGTTCTTCATTTTCATCTCCCCATTGGTCTCTCGGATGGGGAAGGCACCTTCTATTCTCTCATCTTCTCTTCTATTGTCAACCATAGCTTCAGATGGAGTGGTCTCTAACTCTTCTTCTAGTATAGGATCTTTGTATATCTCAGGATGTTCACCTATAGGTTCCTCTGGGTCACTGTCACCAAAGAAGAGAGAAGGGTGACTCAGTGATGTGGTGGGGGTGTTTGGTAGGAATTTGCCTGATCTATCTCGGTTCCTACGAGGCATGAAATGGAAAAGACTTTCTTTTTCTTTTGATTGTTTTTTCTTTTCTTTTCTTTTGGTACCTGCAAAACTGAAACAGATTGATCTACAACTAACTATGAAAGATGCAGAATTAAACTGAAAGCAGGAAAGAACTAATCTACTTTGCTCAAATGAAATTGCAAGAATGGAAATGCTAGTCTACGCTTGTAGAAAGGAAATGCTAATCTATGAAAGCAGGAAATGCTAATCTATGAAAGCAGGAAATGTCTATGCTACTTTTGCAGAATGGAAATGAAGTAAACTACTTAGCAGAAGGCAAGAGTAAGAAAGTAGAAGAAAAGCAACAATTACTAATACTCTGACGCTTCCCCGGCAACGACGCCAAAAAGATGGTGGGCTCCAGTATTGTAGCAATAATGCTACAACTCCTGGAGCTTCCTATCTCTAATTTTATCAACCTGGTAGTTCGTACAAACTTGGAAGCGACGGTGTTGTATGCACAAGTACTAGCTCTTGTCGTAGCTGTCACTTGGTCAACTGGCACAAGTCCGCTAGGGCTCAAGCCAACTTCTATATGCTCACAGAAGAAGCTTTATGAATGATGGACGAAAGCTAACTCAAAGGAGACTAGTCTATTTGCAGAAAGAAACTGAAAGCCAACAAAGCATGAAAACCCTAATAAACCCTAATTTGACTAGCTAGGCCCTTACAATGCAAAACTGTGAATGAAACTACTACCAATAATGCCATTACTTGCTGTGAGATGAAATACATGCATCTAAGCTACTTGCATCTGAAAAGACATGTTTTTGTATTTTTTCATTAAGTGGTTGGATTTATTGTGATGATGCTTTTGATTAGGGTTTGGTTGTGCAGGAGCGGTTTGAATGGAAGGAAAGCATGGGCAAGGTCAGGATGGCTAGGGGAGGTCCCAGAGGGTCTCCAGCATCAGTCCACAGAAGTCTACCACGTTCGGATGCTCAGCAACCAAGTTTGCAGGCTTCTACAGGAAGTCTGCAGGGGATCCTACATGAAACTCAGGGATTCTACAGGAAGTCTGTGCAATTCTACAGGATGTGTGACCGTTGGAGTTTTGGGAGATGGTGAAGTGTTGGAGTGGTGTGGGAGGATAGGTGAGATGGGGATGGAACTGGTGATGGCTCAGGAACAGAGAAGTCAGATGGAGGAAGAGTGCATGCAGTGGGTTGATGGCTGGAAGGATGGGATCAACGAAAGGTTAAGTAAATCAAGCTATGTGAGTAATGGGAGAGCTGGAAGGTAAACGAGCTGAGCAGAGGTCATTTGAGTGGCTTCAGGTGTGGTTGAAAAGACGAGGAAGGTAATGGAATGGTGTGGAGTAGTGTAGATGAAACAAATTTTCTATGAATGTCACCAAAAACGAGAACTCTTTAACCTATGTTAACTGTGCTATTTTGAACCAATGAACAGCAGTACAATTTGTGAAAGAAACTCATGCATGGAAGTGGAATGGAGAAGTAATGATCAAGACCAAAGTGCATGGATGGATCTACGACGAAAGTAACTGTTGCAGCTTGCATGAACGTGAGAAGAACTGCGTTTCTTTTTGGTGGTTGATATGGACTGCACCCCAATCCCTAAGCAGAGATGGCAGTGATCTCTAACAACCTTTTTCTGGAGCTCCAATGAATTATAACTATCCTCTTCTAACCTAAACAACTGGAAGCAAATTCGCCATAAACTAATCTTATTCAATCTCATAAAAAAACTAAATCAGCAGACTGTAAATTCGAATTGCATGTCAAAGTAAAGAAACGAAGTTCTGGAACGAAAGGCAAATAACATTACAACACCGAGGAGATCTATTGCTCTCAGGTTGGGCCCTAACCTGAGAGCTATAGCTCCCTTAGAAACTCAGAATGAGATCAAAATCTGCCTGCCTTTATTCATAACCAAAAATCTGATGTCATGCCAAAACTGGCTTACAAAAAGAACCAACACTGAGCTGTAGCTCGTACTTCCAAATTACAAGAGTAATGCAAAAGTTCAAAAAGCTCCTATCAAAGGCTACGACCTCAGTATTTATGCAAAATGATAATCCAACATGTTTCCTTGATTTGTGGAGCTCGGCTGTCCAACTGAAGGTTAAACTGCTGATCCTGTAGAACAGTTGTAACTGCTGTTCCTGTGGAACGGTTGGCTGCCTCTAAGCTCAGTGGGGAGATTGGTTGGAGCTCGGAGCTATGGTGAGAATCACGAGGAAGGTCCCCAAGACTGTGGACATCCTCTCCTAAAAACCAGGAGTGCCACCTTACTGTCTCCTTGTCTCCTTTCTCGTGGTCTTTGCTCCCTTTTAATGCCAAAAACCTGAAATCATCATGTATTAGTCACGTAGATAGAATGCCTACTCTTCTTCCTACAAACAACACGAATAAACCAAGAAATGAATGCATAAGCAATAAAAAATGAATGGTTTGAGCAGAGCAAGTAGGCCAAATGAGCCCAAATTGTACCAAAAATTGGGGCTCATCACCTGTGTCTTGCGCTAGTCCTTTGATCCAATCTCTCTCCTCTTTGACAGCTTCTAGCTACCTGCTCCCTTACTTGCCCAGCTTCACCAAGTACCTGTAAGATCACAGAAGAGGGAAACTATACAAATACATGGATTTATATTCATAAATAATTTAGGATCAGATTTAAGTTAACCATACAAATGTAACAAGCATCAATGATACAAAAGCATGGAGAAGAAACTCAAATAGTTTTTATTGATATACAAGAAGATCGAGGAGGAGTTACAACCGATGATTCCTGACCCAGCTTCAACCTCCCAACAAAAAAGCCCCTTCTTGACCGCCAACAAAGCATAGATCATCCAATTCTCTGATATGTATCTCAAAACCAACAACAATTCCTTACAATGTGCAAAATTCCAGCCTCTGGATGTCTGGGATGAGGGATCCATATATAGATGTATGCAAGGAGGATGAGTCAGCTTATGATTTGATTAGTGTCTTCTCTCTGTCAGTTCTTGCTTCCACTTGGAGACTGAAAGCCTCTTACTCATCCTTGGTCGAATTCAGTGAGGCAAGTGCCATAGGAGAAGATTCTGGAAGCTTCCATTGTCTCTCCACCTCGCGGAATGACACTGCCATTTGTCATTTCCCGCTCAACGCACCCTTATAGTGCATTTAGGTGCGTTGCAACGCACCTAGCTAGTGTATTTAGGTGCTATGCAACGCAGCGAGCCAGTGGAGCAGCTGAAATGATCCTGTTTTAACTTATTCTGAGCAGTTTCTGGTGGAGAACTTCTGGAAGAAGATGTAATTTGTTGACCTTGTTCCTTTAGGGGTTATAACAACACTTTTAGGGACTTAGGAGCCCTTGGTTTGTGGACATTTCATGCTTGGTGCTGCAAGGCACAAAAATGTCTATAACAACTGCCGCCTAAAGTATGACGCCGTTAATCGGGTGAAATGCTTTATTATGAGGATCCAAAGTTCTTTCAATGCTGGGAGGAGACTTGTAATAAGATACAATACAATAAATTATCTTCATACTGTTTTTCATGATCTAGCTGAGGCAGGCATTCCCATGCTCAGCTTTATAAATTCATTTTCATGTACATAGGACAGACAATCGTCTGATGGTAGACTGATGATTCTGATAGAGCCATCATCCTTTTGGTAGGATGATTATCTGTGCTGCAATGCTGTACATTTGAATGCCTTTATTTCCTTGAATATATATCGCAGCCCGGATGGATGAAACTAGATCCGGGGTCTTCAATCTCGTCCGATCTTCACTCGAAGTACAAGTCGATCCATGTGAGAAATGTTTTGAAGTCGAACATGGAAAGACATCGCTTGATTACCAGTCAATGATGTAAACTGTTAACAAGCGCGAGAGGAATCACCGATAATGATAATGACCCTCAAGGTACTACAGTACAATTCACGTGGTGTGAATAAAGGACTTGGTGTTGAACACCACATAAAATCTTTCGGTCGAAGGCCATTGATGTAAACCTATCGCCGGAAGTGAGAAACTTGCCATTGAGGCATGCAAGCTTCAAAGTACTGAATGGGGTGTTCCTAGACCAACTTCTTGGATAATGAGATGATGTCGACAAGAAGTGATCCGTCATAGGAGGGCCTTAATGAATCCCACATCAATGACACGGAACGGAGCAAATGATTTTGATGGAGGTGAAAACAATCTGATGATATATGGTTCAGGATGGTGGTCATGAAAGAATGGAGTATAATGTATGGTAGTAGGTGGGACACATGTGACTTCTCTGGATGACTTCTCTTGAACATGTCGGCGACACTTATGTGATGGATTGGTAGCATTAACCCCAAATGTGGATGGTATGGCGTGACCATGGTGATGTGACCGGTGAATGAAACAACCCAACCCGACTCGGACACGGAGTGGAAGTGTCATGCTCAAGAGCAACTTGCTACCAAAAAAGATTCTTTGAGTTTTCTTCCCAATTTTTCCCCAATCATTGCTGGCCAGTACCTCTTTATTTTTGTCAAGCTTGAGGAGGATAGCATATGCTTGTTCTATAATTTTCCCTTCGGGAAAACCCATCGCTATGTTTTAATGAGCCTAGCGATAGTGAAACTCGTTCTCGTCTAAAGACAAGTTTGTCGCTATTAATCTTTTTAACGAGTTTAACGAAAAAGATAACTTAGTCCTTTTCATTTTTAGAGAGTCTGAAAAGGTACATAAAGGTAACTCCAAAATTCCTTTTTCGTCATCTAATCCCTTAAGTCCGAAAAAGTATAAAACAATACAGAAGGGATGAATTTTTGATAGTTTTAACGAGCCGAACAAAACAAGCGCTCGATCTTTTTGTGTAATAATCCCTCAGGTCCAAAAAGATTAAAATCTAGAGGAGGGATAGAACTTCCTGTCACTTTAACAAGCTGGAAGGCCAAGGACTCGGCAATCTTTTCATATTTTACAAGTCAGTTGAAAAGAGCTTAAAGAAGACTCATCTTTTGAGGAACGAGTGATAAAATGGGTAGCAGCTGATTCCATGTAAGGTTTGGAATTTTCTAATCACGGCAGTGTCACAAGGATGGCTAGTGAAATCACTCTTTGCAGCTATTCCTCAAAATGGGTAAACAATCAAATGGAGGTGAATGATCGGCCAATGAAAAAGTGGAGGTGACGGTGCAAACACGACCAAGGCTTTAATGGCTGAAGTACTACATTCACGGTGGTTATTTACCAGGGAATACTTCATTTTTTAATGAGCTTAAACGCGGGTGGAAACATTTGCTCGGTCCGGGTTTATTTTTTAACGAGCTTGAACCTCACGGTAAACACTGCTCGATTAATCCAGTCATATGATAAGAATGTCTCATAAAAACGGCAACTTTTAGAGTTTTGCCCCACATCCTTTCTTTGTGCAAGTTAGGAAACGACTAATCCAAAAAACAGATAAATAATCGCTCTTTGCTTGCACTCCAAAAGGTTTGCATGCCCCCAGGTATAAAACAGAGTTTCAAGGCTACCTCTACTTCTCTCTGTCAAAACACTTGTTTTGACGAGAGAGGTCTACCTCTTACAGGTTACCCAAAGATTGTTCTATTTACACTGCAAACAAAACACTTCTTCGGCGATGTGTATCGAAACAATCAAAGGCGAGTGACGATGCCCGCCAACTCACATAACTTTGACAAGAGAATCTTGTTCTAGAATAACCCCTCTTCCAATCACAGACGGGGTACAGACTAGTCATATTCTCCCGCAAAAACCTACCCTATACCCGAAGTTTTCCTGCCGAAGCAGACCAGGATGCATGCCCCCTGGGTTTCAGTCATATCCCTCTTAATTACTCGCGCTCATCGGGAGGACGGACTAGAGATTGAGACATTTCTTGCATGAAAAGACCATTCAGGGATGGTATATGACTATTTGCTCTGTATGATCTGGGGAATGAAAGCTGGTCCATGAGCTTGACCACTCTTCCTTCGTGCGGAAAACACATTACTCTAAAGAGTGAGGAGACAATCGCTCCCATGCAATAAATATAGTCTCGTCCAAGGAGTAGATTGTAATCTAGGGGTCCTTGAATTACCATTATGTTCATTTGAACTATTTTCCCTCTCAATGTTATGGGCACATCGGGAAGGATCCCTAAAGGTCGACTGGTTCCTTTATCAAAGCCTGTCAGATTTCTCATCTCAGGCAAAAGCGATGGCGAACCAAGCGCTTTCCAAGCAGTCGAGGAAATGATACTCATAGAAGCCCCCTCATCGATGATGGTACCAGCCATAACCATTCTATATACTTGAACGATAATTCAGAATGGTATGCTTGCTGGTAAATGGGGTCTACCTAGTTGATTCCAGTCGAAGGAGACAACTAGGTTGCTTGGAGGTGGGACCGAATAGATGGCCAGGTACAACTCTGATGAACTTCCTTCCTGCAGTGAAGGAACAGGTATATTGCCCCCATGTTTGTTGGAGTGTGTGCTTATGAAGAGAATTCGGACGATGTAATCCTTGTTCTCTTCAGTGAGTGTATCATCTGAAGATGAAACCTCTGAAGGCAAGACCAGGTCAACTGCTGCCTCAACCTTTTGACTTTCATCTGGTATGGATCTAGATGGTTTATCTTCAATGATAGGCGCTTCAGCCGACCACTTGAGCGGGCCAGCCGGATTTTCAACTAGTGACGGACTCGGCAAGAGCTTTTTATATCTAGGAGGAAGTTGTAACGGTGAAACCGGACGATCATCCAAAACTCTTTTGGCTTCGTCTAAGAAGGGACAATGGTGTACGGCATGATCACCTTCGCACAGCCTACAAGAAAATCTATATTTTCCTTTTTTCCCTGGGACTTCACTTTCACTAGTTGACGGTGTGCTTTCAAGATGATCATCAGAGGTTGACGACACCGGGTTGTGCAATCTAGGAGACCAGTCCCTTAATATCCGAGGGATGGAAGGACAATCTCTGTGAAAGTGGTCTCCTTTGCAAATGACACATGGCGATTTAGGCCTGGTCCGTGCAGTGTGTGGATTTTCATTAGACGACACTCGTTTTCCCCCATTCGCCTTTGGCTCCTTCTTCTTCTTCTCTTTCTTCTTCTTTTCCTTCTTCTCCTTAGGAACTTGACTTTTGGATTTACCAGCCCCATCAAGTGAAGAGGACGGAGGAGAGGAACAGTTAGAGGAAGTAGAAGGTTGGTGGGAAACTTTGGACTCGTCTAATTGCTGATTCGATTGTTCAGGAATAGTGGTGTTCTGAACGGCAGAGGTTGAGAAGAGCCATACAGGCAAACCAATTGTCAGTCCTGGAAGCGACAATGTGGCCATATGGGGTGCACCAACATCTCCCCAAGACGAGAAGGGACTAGGATTTCCTCCAAGGGGAATTCCTTGGTTGGTAGACTCCATTTTCTCAACCCAAGATCAACCTAGGAAAGGGGTAATGAATATTCCATTTAAAATAAATTTTTAGACGCTTTGACACAACTTGTTTTTTCAGTTTTAAAGAGTCGAGAAAAAACAAAAGATGACTCTAGTCTCCTTCGATTTTTAATGAGCCTGAAGTGACAAGTGCTCAGATGGACCTTTTCCATTAATGAGTCTGAAAAGGAACGAAAGGGACTGCTTTGGAGGTCTAGGTAGAGGGAGTACCAAACCTATCGCAAAACTGCAGAATACTTTTTAAGGTACGGCAATCAGTCTTCCCGAATGCTGTGTTCAGTGCATTGCGATCGATAGGGCGGCAGACACGGCTTCCTATGGATAAAGGATTTAAGCCTATAGGGGTCTCCCAAGATATACTCGACGGTACGTGGGAGCACAAGTCCGTACTGGCACTTATCGTCTCAAAGTGGAGGAATCACCCAACCATCAGTGAGGAGAACAATTACCAGGCTTTACGATGCCGGAATACGTCTCTAGCCTAGACCTCTAAATGTTGTGCGTTAAGTTCCAAAGCGTTGTTAGATTCATTGAATTTATTTTAAGTTGATCTTTCTTATGAAGTTTGCCTTTTGGGTTCACCATGAGATGTAGATGTAATTCCTAAAATGCAATCTAAAGATGATAAGCAAACTTTTATCTCTTTTCAGCAATGAAAATCCTAGCTACTAGGGGAAAAGAAAGACACAATCTTTTCACAAAGAGCAAAGAGCACACTGTAAATGCACTTTCCTAAATCAAGCCAAACAGACTGTCAATATGCAAATGCACATGTGCATGTATTTGTTTTTGACTTTCTTAGTATTGATGCTAAAAAGAAAGTTGATGTACAAATCTGAATTTGCTTTCAAGCGACAAACACAAACAAGCTTCTTTTCGAAATAAAAAGATAAAGACGATTACGATGCTTTACAATTTTGAAATAAATACTCGTTTTTGACACTAGAAGTCACAAATTCAGACCAAAGGCAATAGTACAAGTATAATCGACCATCAACAGTAATCAAACTTTCTCCTATGATTGAAATCGACACTTGCGACAGATCTAAATCAAAGGACGACAGTACGACTATTCTACTTTTGCAATGGAAAACTGTAAATGACTCAACAAACACACAAAAAAATCTACAGTTATTTTGTACAAAGGAGGCGAAATTACAACAAGGAAAAGGGGTTTTTAAACAGACACATATACTGATCACAGGCTGTAAAAATCAGAGACAAAACTGGAAAGAATGAAGCACAAGAACCTCAGCTGCATAGGGCTAGGCTGATCAGCGCACCTGTTACACAGAGAAACTGGATTACAGCGCAAATTGCCCTTTCGAGAAGTGCATTGAAATGCAGGATCTCTTCACAGTGCCTGCGCTGGGGCAGAAACGAGAATTTATCTGGGTTCTGGGTCACGGTTTGCAGTCTAGTCTTTGGTTTTTGGCCAAATAAAAGCAATCAGTAATGCACAATCAGGGGGTAGATCTAAGGAGGGTCTAAGAGCTATCACAAAGGGCAATCAGATCATTTGTGAATCAGCTGTTCAAATCATAAACAGATCCAATGAATGGATTGAAGTAACATATGTCTACTTTGCATTTGTTATGGCAAATGCAGTTCGAATGCTACTTATAAGTTTATGAAAAAAACTACAAATAGATACACAAACAAACTAATTAGACAATCTTCCCTAGTGGAGTCGCCATTTTGTTATCGGGAAAAGTGTCTATTTAGAACTGCTCTATCCCACTAAGGTGTGACAGCTACCTTAGAAACAAACAGAGAAAACTACTTTTGTATCTCCATTATGAACTATAAGCAAAGAGGAATAGGAAGAACCAACCTGTGTCTTGCGCTAGTCCTTTGATCCAATCTCTCTCCTCTTTGACAGCTTCTAGCTACCTGCTCCCTTACTTTCCCAGCTTCACCAAGTACCTGTAAGATCATAGAAGAGGGAAACTATACAAAGACATGGATTTATATTCATAAATAACTTAGGATCAGATTTAAGTTAACCATACAAATGTAACAAGCATCAATGATACAAAATCATGGAGAAGAAACTCAAATAGTTTTTATTGATATACAAGAAGATCCAGGAGGAGTTACAACCGATGATTCCTGACCCAGCATCAACCTCCCAGCAAAAAAGTCCCTTCTTCACCCCCAACAAAACATAGATCACCCAATTCTCTGATATGTATCTCAAAACCAACAACAATTCCTTACAATGTGCAAAATTCCAGCCTCTGGATCTCTGGGATGAGGGATCCATATATAGATGTATGCAAGGAGGATGAGTCAGCTTATGATTTGATTAGTGTCTTCTCTCTATCAGTTCTTGCTTCCACTTGGAGACTGAAAGCCTCTTACTCATCCTTGGTCGAATTCAGTGAGGCAAGTGTCATAGGAGAAGATTCTGGAAGCTTCCATTGTCTCTCCACCTCGTGGAATGACACTGCCATTTGTCATTTCCCACTCAACGCGCCCTGATAGTGCATTTAGGTGCGTTGCAACACACCTAGCTAGTGTATTTACGTGCTATGCAACGCAGCCAGCCAGTGGAGCAGCTGAAATGATCCTGTTTTAACTTATTCTGAGCAGTTTCTGGTGGAGAACTTCTGGGAGAAGCTGTAATTTGTTGACCTTGTTCCTTGAGGGGTTAGAACAACACTTTTAGAGACTTAGGAGCCCTTGGTTTATGGACATTTCATGCTTGGTGCTGCAAGGCACACAAATGTCTATAACATACATAAACAAGCATAGTGGGATGATGAGTGGGATGAACGAAGGGAGCACATGCAGAAGGGTAGGTTCACCAATGGATGAACAAATGATGCATGTAAAAGATATGTTCTTGTGAATGGATGATCATGAAAATATGTGATCGAGAACAAACGAACGGGCAAACATGAAATATTTGCTCACAAATGGATGAATGGACGAACATGCACCTTACATGAATGAACTGGCCTGTCAAATCTTCCAACATACAAGCAAGGAGCAATGGGAAAAAGAAACATCAAGCCAACCAATGACCATCGAAAACTCCACGCACTTTGCCATGTAGAGGTGAAGCTTTGAAACACCATGAGGATATCTATCACTAATAGCACTACAGCTCAACATGCACACCAACAGCAACACAAACATATCAACACTGTCATGTCGAGTCATGTCATGAGTCATGTTGTTCACATCTCTACTGTGCGACATACTATCTATCAATGTAATGTAACTTGGAAGTCCAAGAGACCCACTTATTGTACAAACACTCATGTAAAGTCGAAGAGTCCTAGAAGTCAAACAATCATGAGGGTAGTCGAATAGCCAAAAGGGTCAGTTTCACCCTTGGCTATAAATACCCCCTCATTTGTACGTGAAAAGGACTTTTCACCTCAGCTCCTCCCACATAACGAAGATAGTCTGTAATATTTTCTTTGAAGTGTAAGTAGTGGCTCCAACGCCCTACGCACGAGGTAAGTGATGTATAGTGTAATGATGTGTCTTGGAACTTTCGCTTAATTTAGAATCCTGCTAACATGCCAGCAAGTTTTTACACATGTATTGTAACTGTTGTAAGATTAATATTAAACACTTGTGATGCATGTTTCTTTAGCCTGTATTTCACACTCAAACTATTTCACTTGTTGTAATACATAATTTATTAATGAAAATGTGTTGTATATGTTTTTAACATTGTCTCACCCGTGGTGGCTACCTTCCCAGATATCCAACTGACCTTTCACATAAAGCTTGTTGTAAAAATGGTTGCACTCATTTTTGGCTTGTTGGGGCCTAACCTAGGTTCGAAGTTAATTAGCCAAATAAATCCCTATACTACTGGCCCTTTCGGCAATAGTCCGGGGAACGCAGACTGAGGTCTCACCTGAAGTAGTATGGGAGGGTGCTCAAACTAGGTTTCCGCACCCTTGATATGTCTAAGAGGTTTAACAGGTCCCATAGTTTGTCCATGTGCACACTTCCATGTTCCTTACATCCTGATACACTGCCTTCGCGCAACCCTAACCAGGGGTGGTGGAGCTTCCACGCTGCTAGAGCCGCACTCTGTGCTATTACCCAAGATCTTACTTATCTTCCTTTACTAGTTAATTACCTTCGTGTACTTGGATGTCTTATGTTATCATTAGTTATACAAAACATTCATATAAGTTCACGTAGCAAATAAATAGTATACTTGTAAATTATACCCAATCATATATTAAAACAGGAAAAGATGCACAAAATTATGGTAAAATTCTCTTTATTGATTCTTCCAATGGTTACAAACTGTACCTGCCCTACGCACTCAACTGCAGACTACTTGGCCTCTATGGACTTTGCTGCAGAGCCTTCCCCTACTCTACGACCTAAAGACACACTTTACAGATTTTTTCAATCACTTAGACTTCTCATTCTCTTATCCTTCTCTCTACACTTACAGCCTCGCTCTATTTATACAATGCCATGGTCTGTGGACCATCGTTACATCTATTAAGCAGACATTAAATTAAAAAACGAGGGCAGACAACCCTATGACTCTATCATAATTTTGTGCTTCACACCCACAATTCGTGGAGCTTTTACAAGAACATTTGGTCAAATCTTAGCCTTTATGGCCCAAAACATGCCTTAAGGGGATTCCATGCCCGACACACCCCCAACACAAACATCATGACTCACCCTTGAGTCACTCTATCGTTGCAGTGATCTTTGCGTGGAGTCCTTCCAACTCTACTTAAACTGTTGCAAGGTCAGCAGTGCACTGAGCTATTGCCTGCTGGATCTGCTACATGTGTTGTTATGAGACCATGGTGCCATAAGCACTTTACATTTGTACCTATATCTCCTGCATGTGTGTGAGCTTGACTTCAATTTCTACTATGATGGTGAAGGCCTCGTCATTCCAACGCTGAACACACGCCTTCAAGACTGCTTAGTTGTTTCATGCTGAGTCCACTTGTTCTCTCACTGCTTTGACCCGTTGCATTCGCGTGGGCCTCTGAGTGAGGGTTACCATTTGCGGAGTTCCTTTCACACTATCATACTGCTATTGGAGATATCGCGCCTTTGTCTCTAAGCGTTGGATGTTGGTGTCCTCCTACAGATTTGCGAGGACCTCAAATGACTCTTCCAACATGTTGGTGCAGTCTTACACTACACTGCCAATCTTGTCCAGTCCCACTGTAATAGTGCTAGCGCATTGTTCTCTGACTTCCTGATGGGTGGACAGTTATGCCTTTAACTGTAGCTCGGCAATCTGAAGGTTCATGTCCAGTTGAACCTTTTTCATTTCCTCTTGTGCCTCGTGCACCCCTGCTGTAAGCTTATGGATGCGTGCCTCTGCTGGGATGGCCAGCTCCAAGACGCTTTGGCAAGCTTCATCTAGTAGTTTTACCAGCTTTTGATTCTGTAACACCACTTCATCACACTACAAGCTCAACTATTCCATGTCGATTTTCTGCTCACTAAGGACATCGAGTGCGCGACTCTCCCTAGCCCATAGTTCTGCAACTATCCCATGCAACAAAACATATGAGGTCTCCCACAGGAGTGCAACCATGTTGATGTTGAGACCCTTCAGTGCACTAACCATAGGCCTATCGGCTTCATTTATCGTCACTAGTGCCCCTTCTGGTAGCACTACGGTATTCGTCACCCAAGGGTGAAACATCTATTCTATTGGTATTGTTCCGACTTCAAGGCTTGTCAAAAGGGTACCAGCTAGAGGAGGCTACACCTGTAACTCCTGCAGCTCCGCTCTAAGGGCCCCCAACACAATCTAATTTTGTTGGATAAAATTTTGGAGGGCCTCGGAGGTGACATCGCACACTATCTCACTGATGTCATGTAGATCACCCTCGGTTTGGGTGATCAGGTGTTGGGGCTTCAACTGTGTTGACACGGTTCGTGGGTCTGCACCTCCCTCATCTTCCTCTCCTTCCTACCCATGCAAAGATGATGTTTGACCCTCGCACACCTTCATGGCTACCCCTGTGTTGCAACTGTTGAGGCCTTTTCCTGTTCAGTTGCTATCTGTGCAGTGTCCCGCGCCACCCATACTTCTACTACCGCTATCTTCTTCCTTCTCTTTTTCACCAACTATGCAATGTGCAGTTTGGCCTCTTCTTTCTTCATCTGTGCCACTGACATCTTTATCTCTGTGATGTCTAGAGCATGCCACTCTAGCAGCCATGTCTCTAGTATGTTAAAGATGACATCGTCTGTGGCTACAAAGGGTGGCCTTCTCCATTGTTTGGTCAGGTCCTTCCGCGCTCTGATGTATATGCCATGGATGTCTACTTTAAATTCTGCAAAACTCTATAGGTTGTTGTAGATAGTGGGTGACAACCACATCTTGTAGTTGATCCCCATTTTGAGGTTTATCTCTATGAACACCCAGAATATCTTACTATTGCGGATCCTATTTGCATCCTTTGTGGCCCAGAGTGAAGCATACTTCGTGGCCTACGGTAGATTCATGTCAATTGTGGGGAATTGACTATCTTCTAGCAATTCCCGTGCCATGAGTACTATGGATAGTAGAAGCCACTTATAGTGGAACGTTTTGCCCTGTTCCTGAGCTTCGCGGAAATTCTCCAAGAATTCCTTGTAGACGAACTCGAACCAGTTAAACTGGACCCCCTCCACGCACTATTCAGCAAGTGCTACCACGAACGTAGGCACCTCATCTGTGTGGCACTTGCTCATATCCTTATTGGCTAGTATTTGGGTCGCCACTCTCATTGCATTATCATTGATGTTGGATATGGCGTAACCCATTTTCTTCTTCACCATTTTGTATTTCTTCTTCATGGCCTACGTGATGGCCAAGTCACTTCCTCTTCCCTTATGAGATGTCTGTGGGGTCCTCACCTTTGCATGGAAACCAGTAAATGCAGTGAATCAAGTCTGCCATGATGGGGATGGGCTCCTCCAACCACAAGCACACATCATGCACCAGGCAGAGCAGCTTCCTGATGACGAAAATTGTTATTGGAGCACAGTGGAAATGTAGCACCCAAAGAAGGTTAAGCAACCCATCCTTTTCCACTCCACACAACCACTTTTGTGGCTCTAATTTTGTAACCCACCCCCCATGGTGTTCTTCTTGGGATTCATGAGGTGAGAGGTCTCAAGGTGAGGGAACTTCTTGTGGTTGGCAGGGTCCCAATATTCAAATTTTAAGCTCGACAACTGCCCAAGGTGCGTGCCCTCAAAAATAATGTTGTCTTGCAGGAGTGGGCTCTGGAGTGAGCTCTTGGTCTTGTCAAGGTCCTTGGGCACTTTAGCCTTTCTTTTACGCGAGGGGACATAGGCGGGCTGCTTTTTCATGGGGTGTGTAGGCTAAGTTTCCTCCTCCATGTCTTTGTCCTTGCCCTCTTCGATCATAAGGTCCTCCTGGTCTTCTTCATCTTCATCGGTTTCTATGGTGATGACTTCCCCTTCTCCTCCATCG
The DNA here is from genome assembly GCA_031772625.1 of Pinus tabuliformis. Taxonomy (NCBI): domain Eukaryota; kingdom Viridiplantae; phylum Streptophyta; class Pinopsida; order Pinales; family Pinaceae; genus Pinus; species Pinus tabuliformis. Next base: position 1,437,925,020 of record CM062820.1, on the reverse strand, counting down.
ATAGCTTGGTGCACAACGGGTTTTGTGGGGACAAACGTATGTGAACCACCGCTTGTTTGTCCTTCCTTGGTCTTGGCGTGCGCGGTGATTTCGGGATTTCTTCCACAATCTTGGTGCCTTCTGGAGCATCCCCCATAGTCAGGGCCTACGCGGCCTCTTCAGTGGTCATTTTTATTATTTCCATAACTTTCTCAGCTACTGCCATCGTGTCTAGAAATCTATTACTTGCGAACTCAGGGGCTCAATCAACTCTCAGCACAAAACAGACAGGCCTCTACTTAGTAGCTCAATTTGCAAATGACCAAGTGTTGTTTGTTGGAAAACCCCTTGTAATTTATAGCGCTTTTTGAATTTATATTCGACTGTTCCCCCCAAATCCGATTCATTAATGTTCCATTGGCGACATATTTTACCAAATCTTGCACATAAATAGCATATTAAATGCCTGTTTCCTACTCCATTTGGTCTCAATTCGACCATCCCATCATCAACAGTGACTTCAACGGTCACTTTTTGGAAAACCCGTGTGGCAGCGTAGCCCCTCGTGCGCGGTTGCGGACCTTGTAACTCTTTGGTTCTGTGCATAGCTCCAACATTGGCCAGCTCTCGGGTAGAATAGTTTATAATCCTTTGCTTCCTTTCAACTGCCTAGAGTGCTAAGAATGTACTTCCCTCGGTTAGGCAGGTGGTCACTACACCTGTGTAAAGTTTCATTTGGTCATCAATCATGTCTCCTGGAAAGTACCCACCTTTTATTGTTATGGGAAGCATCATGTACTTTATCATCTACAACCTACTACCTTGCTTTATTCACTTAGTAATGTGCGGTCCAAGCCAAGGCATTAGACTGATCAATTTGTGGCGATAGGGCTCAAATTTGTCATCACGATCATGCGCATCCTACCTTATCACGCTAGTATTTTTACTGAGAAAATATCCCTTCATCTCATCCTCTAGCTTATTGACATCTGCGTCTATCAGAGTGCTTTTCTTCCTTAATCGTACCCTTTATTCTTCAAGTTCTTGAAGCCTAGAATTTCCCTGTTGGATTTCTTCTTCCAAGGTTCCACGAATCATCGTATCTATTGTTGCTATCATGTGAGATCTAAGTTTTTCATGGACAATAGGGCTTACAACGTTTACTTTATATCGCGGCCTTGGTGGCGCCTTCATGGTCAGGTTCTTGCACGTGGTACTATAAGCCCATAGAACTTCTAGTACGCATAGGTCCCAGTCAGTCTGCTTTGCATTGAGGACCTTGTTCAACAATTCGTGTACTTTTTTAAAGGCTTCTTTATGGATATCCTTCTGCACAGTTGGTCTTTCCATACTTCGTGGTCCCAACTAGAGGGGTTGTTCGCGCCATTTCCTTACCCGCACCTACTTATTGATCCTATTTCCTACTGCGAGGACTATGTGCATTCATGCAGGTTTCGTACCATATGCCTATATCCACCTAGATAGGTGGGTGCGCGGGCCATTTCATTGGATAATATTTTTTATTAATCACATCGAAGACTTCCCAAACCATGTGAGCATCATTCTTCTGTAGTTGCGCCAGTCCTCAAAACTTCTTCGTGTCGTACCCCACCATCCTATGGACATAGCTTGCAGTACCCATTTCAAAGCATCGAAGCGCTACTATTCGGACACTTCTCTTTCATATTTTTTCAAGAAGCCATACACCTCGCTTCACCTGTCGTACATAGGCAGATCTATTACCTTTGTTGCTATGCAGCGCAACGACCTCGTTATCATGTTATAGTTGAGCGTGGTTACCTCATGTAATCGGTTCTACCATTGTTCTATCTCCTTGTCAGAATCTGATGTGCAGGATCTTTCATGCTCCCATGAGATTCAGCCATCCGCAATTCGATTTACCTAGTCTTGCTCTCATGTAGTTATCTTCTAGATGCAGTCCATATCGTCATAATTGTCATAGTCACACACTGGATAAATGTAGTGTGATCCTTCTACAGGGTCTAACGATACCATTATGCACAAAGAATTTTTCTCAAAGATCATCTTGTGCTTCTTTAGATTTATCACTCCATTCATGTTAGTGGCCCAATATATTCCCAATAGTGCGAGATACAGATTTTTGTCATCAAAAATATCTATCAGTTCAAAATTTGCTAGCACACTTGCTCATTAGATATATACTATGATTCCCTATAATATCCCCATAGGAAGGATCTTTTGCGGGTTTGCTATTCGCAATTGGATAGGAGACCATTGCAATGCATGCCTACCTATGCGCTCCCATTTCTGCTTTGTCAAGACGTTCGCATCTGACACTAGATCCAGAATCACTTGGTCCATCTCATATTCCCCAATTTGCGCGGTAAATCTCATCTCCCTTCCTGTTGACGTCGTGTGCTTCTCGAGCTTCCAAACTATGTGTGGTTTTCCTAGCTCAGTCCCAGCACATCTAGTTATGAGTTCTTGTAGCCCCTTTATACCCTTGCTATTGTGCAACCATTTCATGCATGTCTCCAAGAATGTAGTCAGCATAGATGGGTCCATTTCTGACTCCAGTCTATCTTTACTTCTTGAGGTGGAGGCTTTAGCAAAGCTTCTCTTAGCTTCCATAAATGTCTACTTAGCGAGCTCTAAATCGAATTCTGGTTCCTTCATTGGAGCCTTGCAAACCCAAGTAATTTCTTCAAGTTTATTTCAATTGTTGTCCCCTATCCTATTTCCACTCCAGGGCACAATACTTACATTAGGGTCTTCCTCACACATCTCAAACCTCATCATTTGTAGGTTTTGAGTCAGGGGAGGTTGGAGTGCTCCTTTATCGTGCAACCTCGCTATTAGTGTGGGACAATCCTATGTCTCATGATCAAACAACGTACAATACAAGCATGATGGTCGTGTTAGATTCATACAATCATGGCCATAATGCCCTGGCCCTTTGCAATTGTAACATATCAGCTGTCTGCGACCTCTTTATGGTCTTCCTTGACCTAGGCCTCGTCTACACCCCTAGAATCCAGTGCACGCCATTCCTGCGTTTTTAACGAGGGGCCATGTTTCAGCCTAAACTATATAGGTAGGAGTTTGATCCATCATCAGCTCATAACTTCAATAGGTGTGCTCATCATGTCCCACTTACCTACAGAGTGGAGCAGTTGACATTCAGCGCAGATGCTCAGTGGAGCAGTTGACATGATTTAGAATTAGCTTGTTTTTGAGTGTTTTCAGGTGGAGAACTGATTTTTAGTGCTGTGGTTTGCTGACCTTGTTCCTCTAGGGGTAGGAACAACATGTTTAGGGACTTTGGATCCCTTAGATTATTGACATTTCATGCTTCATGCTGTAAGGCACAAAAATGTCTATAACAGTTGCCCCCTAAAGTATGAGGTCGTTTATCGGGTGAAATGCTTTATCAGGAGGATCCGAAGTTCATTCAATCGCTGAGAGGCGCCCTGTAATAAAATACAATACAATACATTATTTTTCATTCTGCTTTCATGATCTAGCTGAGGCGGGCATTCCAATGCTCAGCTTTATAAATTCATTTTGGTACATAGAACAGACGATCTTCTGATGGTAGACTGATAATTCTCTGCTGAAATTATCATCCTTTGAGTAGGATGATCATCTGCTGTAATGATGTACATATCAAATGTCTTTACATCCTGAATATATATCGCAGCCCGGATGGATGAAACTAGATCCGGGGTCTTCAAACTCGTTCGATCTTCACTCTAAGTACAAGTCGATCCATGTGAGAATTGCGCTAAAGTCGAACATGGAAAGACATCGCTTGATTACCGGTCAATGATGAAAACCGTTAACAAGCGCGAGAGGAATCACCAATAATGACAATGACCCTCAAGGTACTGCAGTACAATTCACGTGGTGTGAATAAAGGACTTGGCGTCGAACACCACGCAAAATCTTCTGGTCGAAGGTCATTGATGTATACCTGTCGCCGGAAGTGAAAAACTTGCCATTGAGGCATGCAAGCTTCAATGTACTGAGGGGGATTGTTCCTAGATCAACTTCTTGGATAATGAGCTGAAGTCGACAAGAAGCGATCCGTCAAAGGAGGGCCTTAATGAATCCCACATCGGTAACACAGAAAGGAGCTAATGATTTTAGTGGAGGTGAAAACAATCTGTGAAATATGATTCAGGGTGGCGATCATGGGTGGATGAAGGATAATGTATGGCAGTGGATGGGACACGGTTGACTCTTTCTGAACAACATCTCTTGAACATATAATGACATTGATGTGATGGATCGGTAGCATTACCCCAAATGTGGATGGTTTGGCGAGGACCATGGTGATGAGACCGGTGAATGAAACAACCCAACCCGATGTGATACGGAGGACAAAGTGTCATGTTCAAGAGCGACTTGCTACTATTAAAGCTTTGGGGTTCTCCCAATTTTTCCTCAGTCATTTCTGACCAGTACCTCTTTATTTTTGTCAAGCTTGAGGAGGATAACATATGCTTGTTCTATAACCTGCCCTTCGGGCAAGCCCATCGCTATATTTTAACGAGCCTAGCGATAGGGAAACTCGTTCTCGTCTAAAGACAAGTTTGTCGCTATTTAATCATTTTAACGAGTCTAACGACAAGGAAAACTCGGTCCTTTTCATTTTTAGAGAGTCTGAAAAGGTACAGAAAGTTAACTCCAAAATTCCTTTTTCGTCATCTAATCCCTTAAGTCCGAAAAAGTATAAAACAATACAGAAGGGATGAGTTTTCGATAACTTTAACGAGCCGAATAAAACAAGCGCTCGACCTTTTTGTGTAATAATCCCTCAGGTCCAAAAAGATTAAAATCTAGAGGAGGGATAGCTCTTCCGGTCACTTTAACGAGCTGGAAGGCCAAAACTCAACAAACTTTTCTTATTTTACGAGTCAGGAGAAAAGAGCTCAAAGAAGACTCGTCTTTTGAGGAACGAGTGATAAACAGGGATAGCAGCAGATTCCAGGTACAGGTTGGAATTTTCCAATCACGGGAGTGTCACAAGGATGGCTAAGTGGAATCACTCTTCGCAGCTGTTCCTCAAAATAGGTAAACAATCATATGGAAGTGAATGATTGGCCAAATGGAATGGAGGTGGCGGGTGCAAACACGACCAAGGCTTTTATGGCTAATAAATTTATGATCACAATGGTTATTTACCGGAATAGGTTCATTTTTTATTTAAAAATGAGCTTGAACTCTGGGGGAAATATTGCTCACTGCTTTTATTTATTTTTTAACGAGCATGAAGACCGCGTTAAAACTGCTCGGATCTTGCGTTTATTTTTTAACGAGCATGAACTTTATGCTAAAACTGCTCGAATCTCGCTTTTCTATTTTTTAACGAGCATAAATTCCGTGGTAAAACTGCTCGATGATAAGTTTGCATGCCCCCAGCATAACAACGCAAATCGAGGTGCATGCCCCCCAAGCTTCATTGCATTTGACTTGGTGGTTCGAATGAAGGTTTACCTTTGAGATTTGGAAAGGGGATTGTTTTCATTTTTTAATGAGGTTGACATAGTAAATGAACTATCCTCATGACTCCTTGTTTCATTTTTTAACGAGGTTGACACGAGATAAGAACCGTCCTCGGAACCCACTGTATTTACAGTATTTCTATTAGGGCGATGATCCACGCTGACAAAATGTTTAGGAATCTTCCGAATCCATTAGATATAGAAGATTTCATATTGTAGGTTTCCACTGTGGCCACTTCCGTCAGATTACTTGCAGGCTGTAGGGCAAAAGTACCCATTAAGGCAGGGTCTTTTAGGAGGCCTACTCCAATATTTCGAAGTAAATGATTGCTTCCATGGATCATTGGAATGCTTCCCGTAAGTTGTGAACTGTCGGGGAGGAAAGTTTGTTGGTCGACGACTGTAATTCCTCCTTGAAAGGGAAATGCAATCTTCCTGAAGTAGGTCGACACAACTCCGGCCATGGCATATATCCAGGGCCTTCCCAGTAGGATGTTGTAATCGAGGTTTCCGTCGATTACTTCAACATCAACTTTTACTGTTTTGCCCCCCAGCTCAACTTGCAAGTTACTTAAAATCCTATATGGAGTGTATGATCGTCCATCAAATGCTTTTAACATCGTCGACGATTTCGACAAGGGTGGTGAGCCTAAATTTTTCCAGCAACTCATCGACATAAGACATGTAGATGCCCCATCATCAATAATTGTCCGATGAACAGTTTTGTTGAGGGCTTTCACTTGAATAAGGAAAGCTAGTTGAGCTGGTAACTGAGGGTCATATCCTTTATGATCAAAAGCCACGAGATTGGAATCCATTGGGCCAATCCCACCTATTGCTGATAATAAAGCTTGCTCTTGGGAACGGTAATTTTGCGGTACCTCGAGTGTCGACATAGCGGATGATGATTGAGCTAGGTCCTCTATTATATTATAATCCTGTGCTATTTTTGCACGTGGATTAAGCATCGATTTGGGTACAACTCCTTTTGGCGACTTTATCATTTGTTCAGGAATGATGGGTGGCACAACTTTGGTCAAAGTTGTCGTCGAACTACTAGGTCGTTCATTAACCTTGTTGTTCGACAGCTTTGGATTCCTGTAATCTTTATTCCTTGTCAAAGCATCATTCTGTTGCTTTGAGGTAGACAACATAGGCACTTGGGATCGGGAAGCATTTTGATTAGCAACCAGATTTTGACCTGGATTAGGAAATAGATCAGTCAATACTGCTGGGGTTTTTGAACTCTTAAAGAGTTTCTTAACTTCAGCTATATGTGGACAATCTTTCGTCCAATGATCCTCATCGCATATATGACACCCTGCTGGGGGTTTCCTTTTTCTCCCTTTCTTTTTCTTCTTGCCCCCTGGTTGCTTCAGTTGTTTGCCCTTGTCGGTCGACATGGCATTTGCTTCTGAGGCAAGAAGTTCTTCATTTGCATTTTGACTAGAAATTTTGTGCTTGCCAATCACGCCCTTGCCGGCGTGAGAGTCATTGTTTGATTTAGGAGGAGGAGGAATTGAGAATTCTGGTCTAGGGGCGTCAGGTATTTTGTCGTAGAGCATGCCAGACTGAGTATATACTAAGTCTAGATATTGAGCACGAGCAATAACTTGCTCCTCTGTTACGACTCCCCCCTTGGCCACATCTTCCGTTATAGCCGGAAGTAATGACTTGATAAACCATTCAGCTAACAGCTAATCGGGAATGTACGTTTTTACCATCCTACGACGACGTCGCCACTCATGTATATGATCAGATATATGGGTGGCAGTCGTCTGTTTGAAGTTGGTAAGGAGTTCTGTTCCCGTTTCATACCTTATCGGTAATTGAAAATGGGTTAAAAAGGTTGTGGCTAAGTTACTGAAGTTGTCGAACGAAGCTCTTGGCAATTCAATGTACCATTTTGCCGCTGGACCCGTTAACGTCCTCTGAAAGAGGCGAAGTCTTATCGAATCATCATTCAGGGTGTTCGATGAACACCATAGATGGAATGTCATCACATGATTCGATGGATCTTCACCCGGATTTCCATTAAATTTAGGAATATCTGACGGAAGTTTATGCGGAATCGCTGGCCACCAAGGGGCATAAGCAATTGGATCATTCGTCAGCCGGTTTAGATCTGGTAATTCTAGAGTTGCTACAAAGGGCAACTGTTGGTTCAGGTTAGGCGAAGCATATCCAGGATAAGATGGTATCGCCTGAGCAATGGGTCTTTGCATACCAGCATAATGCTGGCAACTTTGACAAGGTTGATGGGTGTAACCATTATAGTATGGTTGCCCATTACTTACAAAGACTTGTTGCTCAGGTCCTTGATATGATTGCTGGAATGGCGGTTGTTGAGATTGAACTAGCTCTAGTTGTTGGACCATTTGCTGTTGACCAATACTGGATGATTGACCAGGATGAGGAGTCACAGTACTTGTTTGAGCCTGAGTCGCTCCAGATAAGGAGGCACTACCCTGAGATTGTGATTGAGTCGTTGAGACAAGAGGTTGTTGTATTGCAACCTGAGAAACTTGGGGTTGACATACAACAGATGGAGCTTGTACTTGCGACACATTCACTATAGCAGGTATGGTGGGAATATTCGACATAGGGTGTACTGGTTGCATTGAATATACAACCCCTGGTTGTTGAGGCAGTATTGGTACCCAACCGCTGGATGTAATTCCAGTTTGACCTGAACTTTGTTGTAAACTCCCATATGGTTGTTCGCTGGGAGGGAACAATGAAAGGGCATACTGCCCTCCATATGGTGGAAATCCAGTACTTAAAGGGTAAATTGGCCTTTGAAGACACATTGGATCAATTTGTTGAGTTTCAACATAAGAAATACCAGATGATAATCCAGATGAAGAAATAGGAACTAACCATGTCGTCGTCCCCGATTGGACTCCGGCTTGTTGTTGACAATTTGCCGGGACAGATGGTATACCAGCGAACATCGTTGCAGTAGCAGCAGGAGGCTCTGCTGCTGCTGTGTCGGACGACACAATCCTAGATGTCGACGGTTGTTCAGACATATTGAGTCTATCCAACAGATTGCCTAGCGATTCTACAGGAACTTCACTGGTGATAGACTAACTTCGAAGGTCAACGAGGGAAAGGTGATGATTATTCTGCTTAAAATAAATTTTATAACGACACTTTAGACACAACTTGCTTTTTCACTTTTAAAGAGTCGAGAAAAAGCTAAAGATGACTCTAGTCTCCTTCGATGTTTTAACAAGCCCGAAGTGACAAATGCTCGGATGGACTTTTTTAGTTATAGAGTTTGAAAAAGGCCAAAAGAAACTGCTCTTGAGATCTAGGCAGAGGGTGTGCCAAACCTTTCGCAAAACCACAGAATATGTTTTACGGTACGGGTGGTCGATCTTCGTGAATGCTGTGTTCACTGCATTGCGATCAGTAGGGCGGTCGACACGGCTTCCTATGGATAAAGGCTTTGTTCCTATAGGGGTCTCCCAATATATACACGACGGTACGTGGGAGCACAAGTCCGTATTAGTGCCACCGACTCTCAGGAGGAATCACCCACCTTCTTCGAGATCGACAGTCACTATGTTTAACGACGCCGGAACACGTCTCTACCTTAGACGTCTATGTGTTTGCGTTATGTTTCAAAGCGTTGTTAGGTTCATTCAATATATTTTAAGTTGATCTTTTTAAAGTTTGGAGATGTATGATACAAATTCCTAAATGCAGTCTAAGATGAGAAGCAAGCTTTTTCAATCTTTTCGACTTATGAAAATCTTAACTACTGAGGGAAAAGAAAGACTTCATCTTTTCACACAGATCAAAGAGCACACACTAATGCACTTTTTCCTAAATCAACATACAAACTTATCAAATGCAAAATGCACAATGCAGGTATTTCTTTTCTCTTTCTTAATGTTGATGTAATACAAAAAGAAAGTTGTTGTATAACTTTGAATTCAATTTCAAGTGAAAGCAAACAAGCTTGTCCAAAATCAATAGACACCTTAAGATTTACTTGTTTAGACACTAGAAATATATAAATTCAAACCATATGACGAAAGCAAAAGTTCAATCAGCTATGAACAACAAACAAACTAACTCTCAACATCAAAACGACACTTAATCACAGGTCTAGATCTAAGAGGCCACAACAAGACTAGTTCACTTTCGTTATGGGAAACTGCAAATGATGTAAGAAATACACGAAGAACAAATACAGTTTCTTTATACAACCGAGGCGGAATAGTGGCAAGGAAAGTTGGTTTCAGATAGGTACATAGACTGGTAACAGGCAGCAAAAACAAGAGTGAAAACAGGGCAAGAAACAGCAGGAAACCCCAGTAGCACAAGGCAAGACTGGTCCAGCGCAGGTGGTACACAGGCAGTTTGACCTTCAGTGTAGGTAGCCCCTTCGGGAACTGCGTTGAAATGTAGACAGCCTTCACACAGCTTGCACTGAAGAATGAAACTTTCGTTTCTCTTGGTTTCCGGGTCACAGATTGCTAAAAAATTCACAGTTTTTGGCCAAATCAGAAGCTATCAGTCAAGTACACACTAAGGGATGATAAGGAGGATGAAAAGCTATCACTAAGAGCTTATTAGAGTCCTTGTGGATCAGCTCTTCAAATCATAAACTTGCCCATAAACTGAGCTAGAGTAGTTGCCCTCTACTTTGCATTTGAAAGATCCAAATGCAGTTCGATTCGGTACTCCCTGTGTTTATGAAATGAATAGCAAAAACACAAACAACCAACAAGATACGATCCCCAGTGCAGTCGCCAATTCGTTGTTGGGAAAAGTATCCAATACGGAATGACCCTATCCCACTCTAAGGGTGATAGTACCTGAGCAACAATCAAAGCAAAGGTATTCAAGATTACTTCTTTATGAGATGTAAGAGAGAGGAGAAAGAGATCCACTAACAATTATCTTCCGCTAATGATTGATCCAATCTTCCCCCTTTGCTGCTTGCTCCTAGCTCCTTGCTCTTTCATTGGCCCAGCTACACAAAGATCCTGCAAAAGCACAAGAAAAGGAAACTACAAGAAGCATACATCCATAATTGATTCAAGGATTAGAATAAATCAAATATACAAGCATCAATACGCCACAGAGACACATGCATATAGAAGAACCTCAAATGCTTTATTAATGGAAGAAGTAAAGTTCTGAGAGTGTTACAACCATAAGAGGCCCAATCCAGCAACACCTCCCAGCAGAAAGAAATCTCCTCTTCACCTCCTTCAAGCAAATCACCCAATAGTTCTATACTCAAACCAACAACACTTCCTTACATTCACAAGATTCCAGCCCCCTTAGACCTCATGAGAGAGCTCTATATATAGGAGTTTTGGAGAAAGGATGAGTCAGCTTGAGGCTGGCATGAAGCTGACTAGTGTCCTCTCCCACTTCAGTTATTCTTCAGTTCTTGAGTCCACTTGGAGTTTCTTGCTTCCACTTGGAGATCTAGATTCTCTTACTCATCACAAGGCGAATTCCCTAATCCAAGTGTCATTTTGGAAGCTTCCTGGGCATTTGACACCTTGCAGAATGACTGTGCCACTTGGCCAATCTCGCCCAGCGCAGGTAGCCTTCATTAGATTTGAAATTCAGTGCAGGTACAGAGTGGAGCAGTTGACATTCAGCACAGATGCTCAGTGGAGCAGTTGACATGATCCAGAATTAGCTTGTTTTTGAGTGTTTTCAGGTGGAGAACTGATTTTTAGTGCTGTGGTTTGCTGACCTTGTTCCTTTAGGGGTAGGAACAACATGTTTAGGGACTTTGGATCCCTTAGATTATTGACATTTCATGCTTCATGCTGTAAGGCACAAAAATGTCTATAACAACATCTTGGCGAGACCTTCGCGAGCTCTTCTTCACCCCCTTGCAGAGGTAAAATCAAGGGGCTAGTTTCTAGTTCTATGCTACCTTCATTTCTGTAGATTCTCCCACTTCCCCTATCCCCAAACATCAATTTACTTGCATAACCCAGTTTTCACATAGTATCATTTTAATCCAAGTGTTCAAAGATTAATGTACTTAGCTCACAGTCCCTTGAGGAATCGTCGTTCTGCCTCACTATAACTAACCAAAGTATCAACTACAAATTCAGTAATGAATCCTCCTATGATTTGATCGAGCCAGTGATCGATGGCACATGCGATCTTATCTTCGAATACTTCCAGTCTGTGTACCAATTATAGAGTCCACACAATAGGTCTATTGAGTTTACACCTTCCTTGGTTATCTGCTAGATTCACTATCCACTCATATAACTCAGTGGGGAAGGATGCGAAAAACATTTCGTTGATCTATGTATATAAGTATAAGTCTAACCACTCTTCCTTTGATTGTCACGAATTCTTGTTTTCCTATGCTGTGAATTCGTAAATCTTCCTGTCCAACCAATCTTCAATTCATTTCTTTGTCGAATTCTAGCGATACGACATGAGACATCCTTATTTAGATCCTGGTCCCAGAGATGGAACCATTTGTTGGCTTGTTGGGGCCTAACCCAGGTTCGAAGTTATTTGGCCAAAAACATCCATGTACTACTGGCCCTTTCGACAACATTCTGCAGGGCGCGGAAAGAAGGTCTCACCCGAAGTAGTATGGGAGGGTGCTAGAACCAGGTTTCCACACCCTTGAGATGTACGAGAGGTTTGACAGGTCCCACTATTTGTCCCTGCACACAGGTTACTTCACCGACTTCCCTGTTCCTTATGTCCTGATACACTGCCTTCATGCAGCCCTAACCAGTGGTGGTGGAGCTTCCGTGCTACTAGAGCCACATTGTACGGTATTACCCGAAATCTTACTTATCTTCTTATACGAGTTAATTACATTCATGTTCTTGGATGTGTTATGTTAGAATTAGTTATAAAAAACATTCATATAGGTTCGTGCAAAAAATAAATAGTATACTTGCAAATTATACCCAATGATATATTAAAACAGGAAAAATGCACAGAAATATGGTAAACTTCTCTTTATTGATTCTTCCAATGGTTACATACTTGACCTGCCTTGTAGACTCATCCACAGGGGTCCACGCACTCAGCTACGGACTACTTGGCCTATGCACACTCAGTTGCAGAGCCTTCCTCTACTCTATGACCTAAAGGCACACTTTACAATTTTTCTCAATCACTTAGACTTCTCATCCTCTTCTCCTTCCCTCTACACTTAGAGCCTCACTCTGTTTATACAATCCCATGGTCCACAGACCATGGGTAGGTATATTAATCTGACGTTACATTACAAAATGATGGCAGACAACCTTGTGACTCTATCATAATTTCGTGCTTTGCACCCATAATTCGTGGATCTTTTACAAGAATATTTGGTCAAAACTTGGGCTTTAAGCTCCAAAACATGCCTTGGGGGGAATTCCATGCCCAACACTCATGCATACTCATCTATTGATTTTCATGCGTGTTATCGTCCCTTATGTGTTGTGATTGCCACATCCCTGTGGATTGTTCCTCTAGAAGCTATGCACGTCATGTTGTGTTGTCTGTTCCAAGCAGAGTTGGAACTTACTCGCAACCAACTTGGGACTCACTCTCATCCTCTCCCTCTATAATGAAAGAGCCATTCACACAAGTAACACTTACAATCACCAAGCATGTGAACCTCACTTCTCGAAGACAAAGCAGACCACTCTCCTATGCTGAGAAGTAAGAGTTGAGGAAAATATTTATGGTAATGGCAACTGGGACATAATATTGGATTGGAATCCCACACCAAATTGTGTGAAGTCTAGTTGGCACTTCATGCTATTGTGATCCCCTGAATTTTACCTGTTCTAGCACCATCAACATCTCTAGCACTAGAAGGAGGGCAACCAATTGTACATGGCTGAATATCCTATCAAATTCACTCATCAACCATCTAGTCAAGGCAGTAAATCTTACTCCTCACCTATGCCTGACTATTTTGTTGGTTACTCCTCACCTCCTAGGATAGAACAGGAGATTCCATATCACCTTTGCTCCATCTGTCCCATCACTCACCAGTTCATAAAAGCAGTTTAATTAATCCCAAGCATATCACATCTTCCATAAGCATCAAGGAAGCTAAAAGTCACTCCTACAGGAGTTGTTGTATCAGCAGTGGAAGAAGAAGTCCTTACTAGAATGGAAGGTCTGGCAGAAGCTATTCAGATGGAGAGGAACCTCCGGTCTTCAGGCAGGGTGAACAAGACAATCTTGTAATCTAGGGATCAAAATCGAGTACATGAGGTAGAGGGGAAGGTAGAAGAGGAGGTATAGGTGGATACCAATCAAAAGACTTAGAGATGGAACCATCAGCTCCAAAAGAGAGGAAGAGTACGAAGAAGAGGAAGAGATGACTGACCCAAATCTAGAATGGATAACTTACGGACCATTGGCTCCCCTAGTTGTTTTTGAAAAATATGAAGAAGCGAGTAGAGAGAATGAACATCAACTTTAACCCTGACAGCACAGTGAAGGCAAAAAATCACATGGCAAGCTTATACCTACACTTGCAAACCCTTGAGGTACAGTATGATTATGTAGCATGTAGATTGTTTCCATGTACCTTAGACGGTCACACAACTGCATGGTATCACAACCTTCCGCCGAACTCTATATAGAACTGGGGTGCATTCAAACGCATGATCCTTGGAATGTTTGCATATGACAAGACCCAAACCATGCTTCTCAAAGGATTGGAAAGCCTGATGATGTAGGGAAAATAAAAAGTAAAGGACTTCAATCAGAGGTTTACACACATATTGAACAAGTTTACAGTGGACACTAAACGTCATGGCTACATCACTGTTGATTACTACACATCCACTCTACTGACTAGCATTACGTAGTTCGTCAAGTGAGCTGTGAAAACAACACTCTTGGAAAGTTGTGAGGAGGATATTGCTATTGAAAAATACCTACTTGCAATTAGAGTCATTAAGGTGTTAGGGTCCTATAATAATAAGATTCATTATTTTGAATTGGATATGATCATTCTTGTAACATTGTACATGCTTTTGCTTTCTGCAAAATGTTTTTCCATATTAAAAAATAAAAAATGTAAAGAGGGTGAAGTCCTAAAAGAAAAATCATAGGGCTAATGAAAGAAAAAGATAAGAAAAGATTATAAAATATGAATCCCACAAAAAGAGATAAAAAATAAATTCTAAAAGTAGTGCAAATTCAAATGCCATTAATTTTTACTTTACTTGGAAAAGTAAGATTGTGTACAACTTGTCAAAAATGCCACAATCCATGATGGTTAAATAGTTTAATCTTGATTCATTCATGCTTTAAATTCCATCTTGATAGATAAAGAATAAAGATCTAGCCAAACTATTTAATCTTGGCAGATCAGCAGTTAGGTAGAGAATAATAATGAGCTCAACAGTTTAATCTGAGCCATTGGAAAGTCATAAGCTTAGAATTAAATAGTTTTCTTACAAAATAAAAAGAAATGGAGGGTCAACAAGCTCAAATGCACCTAGAAAATGAAGAAAAATGTTAGGGTAAATGATGGGTACGCAGAAGCAGGTTTCACAAGACATGGAATGCATCAATTGGTTTGTTTGTTAGCACTAATATCATACAAATTTCCCCTTCTTTATTCCAAAGGACCCTACCCTCTTCATTTCCATTTGTAAAAATATCCCTTCCCCTTAATTTTATCTTTTCCTTTATTTCATCTCATTTTCCCTTGTAAACCCACCAAAACCCCATTATCGTAAGTTTAAAAGAGTTAAAATGTATTAGGAACCATTGAAAAACCATCCCCAATACCCTTTCAACTCATCCCATATGTTTTTGTAAAACCCGCTCTCCTATTCACCAAACCCTTAATATTATTCTAACCTATAGATTTTATACATTTATTCCCCCTTTATATATTTCACCCTCACACTATATTATATCCTCGATCCCTAAAAACCTTAGCATATGAGTTATAGCTCTTCGTCGTATAACTCATGGTCCCCACTTCTATTTTAATACCCATTGAATATATTACTTCGAGTTGCATTTTTATTAAACCCGGCCCCACACCCCGACTCATCTCTCGCAACTCCGTCATGTGATAACCCTCCAATCACCCACCTCCATATCCAACATCTCATATCCCATATCGTGCACTCTGATGTTTGAATGTTAATATCTCAAAAGCACATGAGGTTCGTGTTTTCCCCACCCGCCTTTTTGCTACATGGGAGCCCCACGTTATATCGTGTCGTCACAGAAAATACCAACAGACCACTTTTAAGCTCGCGATATATCACCATACCCCCTCCTTGCATCCAATGAAACCACCCATTAATCTCGCACCCAAAATTAACCATTGTTCGTTAAAAAATGAAATAAACCGCCCTTTTAAAATCTTTTGACTATTATTCTATTAAAAATTTCCAAAAAGAACCTCTACCGACTCCAGTTTGCAGTAGTACAAAGATCGTTTGATGCCATCGAAAAGCCTCTGCTGACCCCAAAGAACTGGTCTTCATACCAAATCCTCATTTTCCAGGTATTCCTGAAGCACTAGAAGTCCTATACTTAAGCTTTGTTTCTTAATAAAGTGAATCAATCTAACCTAGTTAAAAACCTTACTGACCTAAATTGTTGCATTCAAAACCTTGTTAGCAGACTATATTCATCCTTCCAGAGGTCCTAAGCCTACTTCTTAAGCCAGATACTAATAAATTCAATAAAAATAAACAAATCTATGGATTCCCAAAGCATTCTGGATGCAAAAACCCTGCAAACTCCTCAGCTAGATGTTGGCCATTTTCCACTAACCAATAGAGATTTCTAGATCAAAGATAGAGCCTCACCTAACAATCTGTTAAAACTCCACTATTGGAGCAAAGAAAAATTCCTTAACCATAATTATGATATTCAGCTATGGAAGTCAAATTTACCCAAATAATTGTTCCCACAGGTATATCAGTTCCCTGAAATCATCCACCTATGTCGACTCTGTTATATCTGAAGTCAAAGAGCCATAGTCTCTCCTAACCAACAAATTTTTCTCACAATCAATGTAGGATCAATAAATAAAATGTTGCAGGTCTAGCCAAAATCTAATGAAGCCCCATTTTCTATTGAAAATATACTTGATTTCTAATTAAATATGGACCTTTCGAAGAGATCCCAAATTTTCAGACTTTCCTCCTAGAAAAAATCCAAGTTCCTACAAACACCCTTCCATATTCTGCGACTATTTTCTCTGAAAGGACCAGACAGATTGTAACCATGTTGTCATGTATTCTAGCATATACCACTGATGAACATGTAGATGAATGTATACTTGGTTTCCTTTCTCTTTTTTTCCCGAGTAAGCCTCCAGCTACAATTTTCAATTTTTCCCACTTCTTAGCAGACAGAATCAATGATTAATTGATCAGATTGCCAGATGAAAGAGTATTTAAATAATCTTTAGTATTGTTCCATATTTTTCTATACTTATAGTTAGAAAGGTTTACAGTTAACATCCAAAAACTAGACACTAAGGGCCATCCTAGATATGTTATCTTTTGTGTTGGGTTATGTTATATTCTTTCCATGACTAGCCCACGTAGTTAATCGGGGGGGTTAGAAGGGGGGTGGAGCCCCCCCTTTGTTGTGCTGATTCCATAGTGAGGGGGGTCACAAGGGGGTTTGATGGGTGCAAGTAACCCCACTCTATGGGGTCTGGGGCAGTGCCCTTGAAAATTTTGTTTTTGGACCTTATATTAGGTTGGGCAGAGCTACCTATGGTTTTGTGCTTGATTTTTTGCACATGGTTTTGGAAACAATGGTTTTAGGTCCATGGTATTCGATGCTTCAGGATGTATAAATATATATTTTAACATTGAAAGGAACATAATGAAAAATAAAGCTAGTAGCCCCGATTTTTGGATTGAGGGGAAAATCTCAGTGTATATGTCCTTTTTGTGTTATGCTCTCACATTGTTCATTTTCTGTCTTTTAGAATTCAAATGCAGGTAATTTCTGTACAGGATTAAAACCTACATTTGGTATCAGAGCTGTTTTGGCTTCAAGGGGACACCTTTGTTGCTGAGGGGTTTCATTGGGGCCTGTGGTAGACCCTGTTCAGTGGGAGATCTGCGAGATCGATTCTGATGGTGAAAGAAGATGGCGAGTAGTGGAAAGATAGAGATCGAGAAATTTAATGGTCAAAGTTTTAAGTTATGGAAACTCAAGATGGAGGATTTGTTGGTGGAAAAAGATCAGTGGATCAGGGTAGATCCATGTACTAAACAAACGGGAGTGTCTGATGAATAATGGAAGAAGCTGGATCGGAAGGCTAAGAGCACAATATGATTGTGTGTCTCAGATTCAGTATTGTTGAATGTCTTTGGGGAAGCCATGATGAAGGCTTTGTGGGACAAGTTAGGAATTTTTACTAATCTAAGTCTCTAGTGAGTAAACTGTTCCTACGGAAAAAGATGTATAACCCGAGGATGAAAGATTGAGACTCGGTGAGAGAGCATCTAAATGCATTTAATACTATGGTAAGTAAGTTATTATCTGTTGATATTAAAATTTTAGATGAAGATAAGTTCATCAGGTTGTTGTGTTCTCTACCAAATTCATGGGCTAGTCTAGTTATTGCAATAGGTACCAATGCAACTACCTTGCAGTCTGATGAAATAGTATCATCCTTGCTGACAGAGGAGATGAGATGGAAAAATATGGAGAACTAGAATGGTGATGCCTTGTATATATGAGGATGGTCCTAGAATAGAAACAAAAATAAGTCATCGAGTAGGAGATCTAAATCTAGAGGGAGATCTAAATCTCTAGGAAAACCTGTAAAGGTGGTGTGCTGGAAATGTGGAAAGGAAGGGCACTACAAAAGGGACTGTAAATCTAATGCTCCTGACAAAGGAAAGGGATCTGATGATGCTCCTTCTGCAAAGGTGAAAAACACCTCACATGAAGGTGGGGATGCTTACTTGGCTTCTTCAAGTACACATGTATATCATGAGGCATGGTTGAGTCGCTTAAGTGCATCCTTTCAATTCACTCCCCATAGAGAGTAGTTTTCTGAATATGAGACATATGATGGTGGTGATGTCTTCTTGGGGGATGAGAGGAAGGCTAGAATCATTGGTCGTAGAAAAGTAAAGTTCAAGTTGCAAGGTGGAAGCGTTAGAACACTTCCGGGTGTTCTGCATATTCCTGCATTGGCTAGAAATATGATTTCCGTAAGAAAGAAGGATGATGCAGGTGTAAAAATAGTGTTAGAGAAGGATAACTGAAAAATTGTTTGAGGAGCACTGGTATTGATGCAAGGAGTTCGGATTGGAACTCTGTGCAAGTTGCAAGGTAGTACTGTTATTGATGGGTGCAACAAGTCTGTGGTTCCTGAAAGTGGAGTAGAAAATCTAGTGGTGTCTGGAGAGAAGACCATGTTGTGCCATCAAAGGATTAGACATATTGGAGAGAAGGGCCTTAGAATACTCCATGGTAAAGGTATGGTAGAAGGTATGAGTAATAGCTCTCTGGATTTTGATTTCTGTGAAAATTGTGTATATGGGAAGAAAAATTGGGTGAGATTCCCCTCTGGTCGTAAGAGGGTGAAACAGATATTAGAGCTTGTTCACAGTGATTTGTTTCGACCTGTGAAGCTTCCATCACTAGGTAAGTCTGTGTACTATGTATCATTTATATATTACTTCTCAAGGAATACATGGATATATTTCCTCAAGAAGAAATATGAACTCTTTGACACATTTAAGGAATTTAAGGCTCTAGTGGAAAATCATATAGAGAAGAAGATAAAGGTGATGAGGACAGATAACAGTGGAGAGTTTTGCAGTAAGGAATTTGAAGAATTATGTAAGAAGTGTGGTATATCATGGCAGAAGACTACTCCATATACACCTGAACAAAAGGGATTTGTAGAAAGAATGAGCAAGACATTGATGGAAAGGGCAAGAAGTATGCTTAGTGTTGCTGGGTTAGGACAAGAATTCTGAGCAGAGGTGGTGGAGACTGCATGTTACTTAGTCAATGAATCACCTTCATCAACATTGGAAGATAAGACTCCATAAGAGGTACCGATTGTTAAGAAACCGTCTCTTTCACATCTAAGGGTATTTGGATGTGATGCATATGTACATGTTCCAAAGGAGAAAAGAACCAAGTTGGATAGTAAATCTGAAAAGTGCATCTTTATTAGGTATAAGGATGGTTTAAAGGGTTTAACCTTTGGAACCTAGTAACAAGGAAGGTTGTTTACAACCGAGATGTGGTGTTCAAAGAGGTGAAAGATGTTATTAAACATGAAGTCCAACCAAAGTAACTTGAGAAGATAGAGTTTGAGCTAAAGGAAGAAGAATCAAACTATACAGCAGAGGAGGAATCAGAATATGAAGAGCCACAAACTCCGGGTGTGAGAAGATTAGTTCGGGAAAGAAGGAAACTAGAAAGGTATAGTCCATCTGCTTTCTATTCAAATTTTTCTTTATCTATTACTGATGATGATCCTAGAACTGTGAAGGAAGCAGTAGATTCATAGGATGAAAAACTATGGAAAGAGGCCATGGTTGATGAAATGGCATCTTTGCACAAAAATGAGGCTTGGGATCTGCTAGAGTTGCCGGCTGGAAGGAAACCCATTAGCAACAAATGGGTGTTCAAGAAGAAGACAAATGCAGAAGGAAAGGTGGAAAAATACAAAGCTTGGTTCATACCAAAAGGTTATTGCCAAGTTCCAGGAATTGATTTTGGTCATATTTTTTCTCTTTTTGCCAAGGTAACTTCTATTAGATTACTTTTATCTGTTGCTGCTGCTTTTGATGAAGAAAACATTTCTTCATGGGGATTCGGAAGAGGAGATTGACGTGAAGCAACCTGAAGGTTTTATGGTGAATGGTAAGTGTTACACTAAAATTTGTCACCATGACTATTTGCAGTCAGTATGGCTCCATCAAGTGTCATACTGTCCTCCTTGGCAAGTCTTATACCTCTGCTCCTCATGTCAAACTCCAAGAAAGAGAGAAAGTCCTTAAAAATCAATATAACTCTGGTTACGCAGTTTCTCTTACCCTTACCTGCGTGTACACAACTCAAGTTCATAATACCTACGTACTTGTACGCTCTGTCTGTAAAGGGGTGGGTGCGTACTCCTGTAAAGGCCAAAAGGTGGAAGTTTTACTTCAAAAAAGTTACTTGTGGTCGAATCTAGAGCATTCTAGAAGATGGTTTGATGTGGATTGAGCGCCTCCAGATGGTTCATGCATCCCAAAGAAAGAGGAACTTGTCCCATCAAGAGGGGAGCTATCCCATTGAAAGAGGGGCTTATCCCATTGATGGTGGACCTGATTAACCTCCTTCAAAGCACTATAAATACAGGCATTGGGCCAGAGGGAGGGGAGGTTGAAAGCTGAACATTCCTAAGGGTAGATGCTGCTGAAATTAGGACTCCCTTTTAGAGCTTGAGAGGAGAGATTCCCATCCTTTCTTAGCTTCATTTGGAAGTGGGTGAGCTGATCAAAGTAAAGGAGAACTCTTGCTGGACCCTGGTGTTGTGGGGAAAAATGCCTATGCAGGACGATCCTATCCACCTAAGGTGTGACAGTGCCTTAGCAGCAAACGAGTACAACTATACTGGTTTCTTCCTTTATGAAATGTGAAAGAAGAGAGATCAATAGACTTACCGGTGTCTTCCGTTTGTCCCTCGATCCAATCTCCCTTCTCTTTGGGTGTTCACAGCTACTTGCCTTCCTGCTTATCCAGCTACAACTTCCTGCAAGATCATAAGAGAACAGCTACTTGCGACAAGAGAACAACTACTTGAGACAAGAGAAGAACACTACACAAAGACAGATATTCACATTCATAACTGATTTAGGATTAGAAATAAACCAAATACACTAATACATTCAAACATCAAAATACAACAGCATATAGGAGAAACCAAGATAGCTTTATTAATGAATAACAAGGTTCAGGAAGAGATACAACCCAGAGGGCTCCAATCCAGCATCTCCTTCCCAGCAAATGGAATTCCTATCTTCAGCCCCTTCAAAGCATTAAGCACCCAATGATTCCAGTCTCAAACCAACAGCAATTCTTTGCAATAATAAAATTCCAGCCTCTCAGATCTCATGGAGGAGAGATCCATATATAGATGTTTGGAGAGAGGATGAGTCAACTTGAGATCTGACTAGTGTCCTCTCCCTCTATCGGTTCTTGAGTCCACTTGGAGGTTCTTGCTTCCACTTGGAGATTTGGAACCTCTTACTCATCACCAGTCGAATTCCCTGAGGCAAGTGTCATTTTGGAAACTTCCTGGGTTCTAACACCTTGAGGAATGAGTCTGCCACTTGTCCAATCTCGCTCAGCGCAGGTAGCCAGTGTTGGAGTTGACATTCAGCGCAGGTAACCAGTGGAGACATTGACATTCAGCGCAGATGGTCAGTGGAGCAGTTGACATGATCCTGAATTGACTTGTTTTTGAGCAGTTTCAGGTGGAGAACTTTTGTGAATTGCTGTGGTTTGTTAGCCTTGTTCCTCTAGGGGTAGGAACAACATGTTTAGGGAATTTCGATCCCTTAAATTGTGGACATTTCATGCTCAATGCTGTAAGGCACAAAAATGTCTATAACAGTTGCCCCCTAAAGTATGAGGTTGTTTATCGGGCGAAATGCTTTATCAGGGGAATCGGAAGTTCATCCAATGCTGGGAGGAGACCTGTAATACAATACAATACAATATATTATTTTTCATACTGCTTTCATGATCTAGCTGAGGCGGGCATTCCCATGCTCAGCTTTATAAATTCATTTTTTTGTACATAGAACAGACAATCGTCTGATGATAGACTGATAATTTTGATGAAATTATCATCCTTTCAGTAGGATGATTATCTGCTGCAATGATGTACATGTCAATGTCTTTATCTTTCTTGAATATATATCGCAGCCCGAATGGATGAAACTAGATCCGGGGTCTTCTAACTCGTTCGATATTCACTCTAAGTACAAGTCGATCCATGTGAGAATTGTTCTGAAGTCGAACATGGAAAGACATCGCTTGATTACCGGTCAATGATGTAAACCGTTAACAAGCGCGAGAGGAATCACCGATAATGATAATGACCCTCAAGGTACTGCAGTACAATTTACGTGGTGTGAATAAAGGACTTGGCGTCGAACACCACGCAAAATCTTCTGGTCGAAGGTCATTGATGTATACCTGTCGCCGGAAGTGAGAAACTTGCCATTGTGGCATGCAAGCTTCAAAGTACTGAAGGGGTTGTTCCTAGATCAACTTCTTGGATAATGAGCTGACGTCGACAAGAAGCGATTCGTCACAGGAGGGCCTTAATGAATCCCACATCAGTGACACGAAACGGAGCTAATGATTTTAATAGAGGTGAAAATGATCTGTGACATATGATTCAGGGTGGCGGTCATGAATGGATGAAGGATAATGTATGGCAGTGGATGGGACACAGTTGACTCTTTCTGAACGACTTCTCTTGAACATATGGCGACACTGATGCGATGGATCGGTAGCATTACCCAAATATGGATGGTATGGCGAGACCATGGTGATGTGACCGATCAATGAAACAACCCAACCCGATTGTGGTACGGAGGAAAAGTGTCATGTTCAAGAGCGACTTGCTACCATCAAAGTTTTCTTTAGTTTCTCCCAATTTTTCCCCAGTCATTGCTGACCAGTACCTCTTTATTTTTGTCAAGCTTGAGGAGGATAACATATTCTTGTTCTATAACCTGCCCTTCGGGCAAGCCCATCGCTATGTTTTAACGAGCCTAGCGATAGTGAAAGTCGTTCTCGTCTAAAGACAAGTTTGTCGCTATTTAATGATTTTAACGAGTCTAACGACAAGGATAAGTCGGTCCTTTTCATTTTTAGAGAGTCTGAAAAGGTACATAAAGTTAACTCCAAAATTCCTTTTTCGTCATCTAATCCCTTAAGTCCAAAAAAGTATAAAACAATACAGAAGGGATGAGTTTTCGATAGTTTTAACGAGCCGAACAAAACCAGCGCTCGATCTTTTTGTGCAATAATCCCTCAGGTCCAAAAAGATTAAAATCTAGAGGAGGGATAGCTCTTCCGGTCGCTTTAACGAGCTAGAAGGCCAAAACTCGGCAATCTTTTCATATTTTACGAGTCAGTTGAAAAGAGCTTAAAGAAGACTCGTCTTTTGAGGAACGAGTGATAAACAGGGTTAGCAGCTGATTCCAGGTATAGGTTGGAATTTTCCAATCACGGCAGTGTCACAAGGATGGCTAGGTGAAATCACTCTTCGCAGCTGTTCCTCAAAATGGGTAAACAATCATATGGAGGTGAACGATCGGCCAGATGAAAAGTGGAGGTGACAGGTGCAAACATGACCAAGGCTTTAATGGCTGATGATATTACATTCACGGTGGTTATTTACCGGGTAGGTTCATTTTTTATTTTAAAATGAGCTTAAACATTGGAGGAAACTCTTTCTCATTGCTTATGTTTATTTTTTAACGAGCATGAAGTCCGCGTTAAAACTGCTCGGATCTTGCGTTTATTTTTTAACGAGCATGAACTTTATGCTAAAACTGCTAGATTATGCCAGTCATATGATAAGAGTGTCTCATCAAGATTCTATTTTTTATGGAGCTTCATCTCACTAAGCTTTGCTCCGGATCCTTTCTTTATGCAAGTTTGGAAACGACTAATCCTACGAGTTTAAAGGGTTAGAGGTCCTAAAAATTTAAAAAATAAATAGTTGCCCCTTGTTTGCACTCCAAAAGGTTTGCATGCCCCCAGGTATAAAGCACGATTTCAAGGTTACCTCTACTTCACTTCCGCCAAAACATTTGTTTTAACGAGAGAGGCTTACCTCTTTCAGGTTACCCAAAGATTGTCTCGTTCACGGAGCAAACAAAACATTTCTTCGGCGATGTCTACCGAAATAGGCAAAGGTGAGCGACGTAGCCTGCCAACTCACATAACTTTAACAAAAGAATCTTATTCCAGTCATATCCTCCCGGATTACTCGCGCTCATCAGGAGGACAGACCGTGGGTTGTGACACTTCTTGTGTGAATAGACCATTTAGGGATGGTACATGACTATTTGCGATGCGTGATCCGGGAAATGAAAGTTGGTCCACGAGCTTGACCACTCTTCCTTCGTGCGAAAAACACATTACTCTAAAGAGTGAGGAGACGATGACCCCCATGCAATATATATAGTCTCGTCCAAGGAGTAGGTTATAATCCAAGGGTCCTTGAACGACCATCACATTCATTTGAACGGTCTTCCCTTTCAATGTTATGGGCACATTGGGGAGGATCCCTAAAGGTCGACTGGTTCCTTTATCAAAACCTGATAGATTTCTCATTTCAGGCAAAAGCGCAGGCGAACCAAGCGCTTTCCAAGCAATAGAGGAAAGGATACTCACAGATGCCCCCTCATCAATGATAGTGCCAGCCATTACCATTCTCTATATTTGAACGATAATTTTGAATGGTATGCTTGCTGGCAACCGGGGTCTGCCTAGTTGGTTCCAGTCAAAGGCCACAACCAGGTTGCTTGGTGGTGGGACCGAATACATGGCCGGGTATCGCTCTGACGAACTTCCTTCCTGCGATAAAGGAATGGGGGCATTGCCCCCTTGTTCATCAGAGTTAGTGTTGATGAAGAGAATTTGGACGGTGTTGTCTTTATTCTCCTCTGTGAAGGTATCATTCGAAGATAGAGCCTCTGAAGGCAAAACCGGGTCAACTGCCGTATCAATCTTTTGACTTCCGTCAGGCATGGATCCAGACTGTTCATCTTCAATGATAGGTGCTTCGGCTGACCACCTGGGTGGGCCAGTCGGGTTCTCAACTAGCGAAGGACTTGGCAAGAGTCTTTGATATCCAGGAGGAAGTTGCGCTCGTAAAATCGGGCGATCTTCCAGAACTCTTTTAGCCTCGTCTATGAAGGGACAACGGTGGATGGCGTGATCGCCTTCACACAGTTTACAGGGAAATCTAGCTTTCCCTCTCTGTCCTGGGACTTCACTTTCACTAGTCGACGGTGAGCAGTCAACATGGCTATCAGAGGTTGATGCTACCGAATTGTGCAAACAAGGAGACCAGTCCCTTAGTATTCGAGGGATACAGGGACAATCTCTATGGAAGTGGTCTCCCTTGCATATGACGCATGGCGATTTAGGCCTGGTCAGTGCTGCGTGTGGATTTTTGTCAGACGACTCTCATTTTCCCCCAGTCGCCTTTGGCTCCTTCTTCTTCTTTTCTTTCTTCTTCTTCTCCTTCTTCTCCTTAGGAGCCTGGTTTTTGGTTTTACCAGTTCCGTCAAGAAAAGAGGAAGGAGGAGAGGAAGATGAAGTAGAAGGCTGGTGGGCGACTCTGGTCTGGTCTGACTGTTGACTCGACTGTTCAGGAATGGTGACGTTCTGAATGAAATTCATTGAAAAGAGCCAGACTGGCAGGCCAATTGTCAGTCCTGGAAGCGACAATGTGGCCATGTGGGGCGCACCAACATCTCCCCAAGAGGAGAACAGACTAGGATTTCCACCAAGGGGAATTCCTTGGTTGGTGTGCTCCATCTTTCAACCTAAAGATCAACGCAGGAATTAAAGGGTGATTGTTCCGTTTAAAATAAATTTTAACGACGCTTTAGACACAACTTGCTTTTTCAGTTTTAAAGAGTCGAGAAAAAGCTAAAGATGACTCTAGTCTCCTTCGATGTTTTAACGAGCCCGAAGTGACAAATGCTCGGATGGACTTTTTCCGTTATAGAGTCTGAAAAAGGCCAAAAGGAACTGCTCTGGAGTTCTAGGCAGAGGGTGTGCCAAACTTTTCGCAAAACCGCAGAATACTTTTTAAGGTACGGGCGGCCGATCTTCGTGAAAGCTGTGCTCACTGCATTGCGATCAGTAGGGCGGCCGACACGGCTTCCTAGGGATAAAGGATATATGCCTATAGGGGTCTCCCAATATATACGCGACGGTACGTGGGAGCACAATCCGTACTAGCGCTATCGTCCCTCAGGAGGAATCACCCACCTTCCACGAGATCGACAGTCACTAGGCTTAACGACGCCGGAACACGTATCTAGCCTAGACCTCTATGTTGTGCGTTATGTTACAAATCGTTGTTAGGTTCATTCAGTTTATTTTAGGTTGATCTTTTTAAAGTTTGCCTTTCAAGGTTCACCACGAGATGTATGATACAAATTCCTAAATGCAGTCTAAAGATGATAAGCAAGCTTTATATCTTTTCAACTTTGAAAATCCTAGCTACTAAGGGAAAAGAAAGACACCATCTTTTCTCAAAGAGCAATCAGCACACTCTAATGCACTTTTCCTAAATCCAACATGAAAACTATCAAATGCAAAATGCACAATGCAGGTGTTTGTTTTCCGCTTTCTTAGTATTGATGCCTACAAAGAAAGCTTTTTGTACAACTTTGAATTTGCTTTTAAAATGATCAATACAAACAAGTTCACTTTTTCGAAATTAGAGAAGATAGAAGAGATTACAACACTTAACGATTTTCGAAATAAAGACTTGTTTTGACACTTCAAAAGAGACAAATTCAAACCAATAAGCAAAAGTAAATGTATAATCAATCTGCAAACAGCCAATGAACTCTCTTCTAAGCCCACAATTAATCAGATCTGAATCAAAGGCTACAGGATGACTATTTTACTCATGCAAAGGAAAACTGTAAATGATGCCACAAACACATAAAAACACTCACAGTCCTTTTGTACAAAAGGAGGTGGAATCTAAGCAAAGAAAAGGAGTTATCTCACTGGTACCTATGCTGGTTAAAGGCTGCAAAAAATAGAGATCAAAACATGGCAACAGAGAGCAGAGAACCCCAGCTGCACAAGGCCAAACTGGTTCAGCGCAACCTCAACACTGAGGATTTGACATTCAGCGCAGGTAGCCTTCACAGGACCTGCGTTGAAATGCAGAATGCCTTCACAGTAGTTGCGCTGAAGGAGAAACTCTCGTTTCTCCGCGGTTCTGGGTCACAAATTGCTCAAAAATCAACAGTTTCAGGCCAAATCAGAAACACAAGCAAGGTATAATCAAAGGGATGCTTTGAAAGCTACTAAGATCTATCACAAGGATCATAAAATCATTTGTGAATCCATAGTTCAGATCATAGACAAGTCCAGCAATTGGATCAAAGCAGCAACTTTCTACTTTGCATTCGGGAAAGATGCAGTTCGATTGTTGCTGTCAAGTCTATGATGGAAACAAATGATAGAAACAAAAATAAAATGACTAAACAAATCTCCCCAGTGGAGTCGCCAATTTGTTGTGGGGAAAAATGCCTATGCAGGACGATCCTATCCACCTAAGGTGTGACAGTGCCTTACCAACAAACGAGTACAGCTATACTGGTTTCTTCCTTTATGAAATGTGAAAGAAGGGAGATCAATAGACTTACCAGTGTCTTCCGTTTGTCCCTTGATCCAATCTCCCTTCTCTTTGGGTGTTCACAGCTACTTGCCTTCCTGCTTATCCAGCTACAACTTCCTGCAAGATCACAAGAGAACAACTACTTGCGACGAGAGAACAGCTACTTGAGACAAGAGAAGAACACTACACAAAGACAGATATTCACATTCATAACTGATTTAGGATTAGAAATAAACCAAATACACTAATACATTCAAACATCAAAATACATCAGCATATAGGAGAAACCAAGATAGCTTTATTGATGAATAACAAGGTTCAGGAAGAGATACAACCCAGAGGGCTCTAATCCAGCATCTCCTTCCCAGCAAATGGAATTCCTATCTTCAGCCCCTTCAAAGCATTAAGCACCCAATGATTCCAGTCTCAAACCAACAGCAATTCTTTGCAATAATAAAATTCCAGCCTCTCAGATCTCATGGAGGAGAGATCCATATATAGATGTTTGGAGAGAGGATGAGTCAGCTTGAGATCTGACTAGTGTCCTCACCCTCTATCAGTTCTTGAGTCCACTTGGAGGTTCTTGCTTCCACTTGGAGATTTGGAACCTCTTACTCATCACCAGTCGAATTCCCTGAGGCAAGTGTCATTTTGGAAGCTTCCTGGGTTCTGACGCCTTGAGGAATGAGTCTGCCACTTGTCCAATCTCACTCAGCGCAGGTAGCCAGTGTTGGAGTTGACATTCAGTGCAGGTAATCAGTGGAGCCATTGACATTCAGCGCAGATGGTCAGTGGAGCAGTTGACATGATCCTGAATTGACTTGTTTTTGAGCAGTTTCAGGTGGAGAACTTTTGTGAATTGCTGTGGTTTGTTAGCCTTGTTCCTCTAGGGGTAGGAAAAACATGTTTAGTGACTTTGGATCCCTTAGATTATGGGCATTTCATGCTCAATGCTGTAAGGCACAAAAATGTCTATAACACCTGGGAGGGACCTGCACAACACCAAGGCACTGGTTGTAATGGTTTCTTTTGTTTCCAATTAATACAAGTAAGTTCATTTTTCTCAACAAGTTGTTATATATAATTTGTTTCATATACTCCTTGGTCTTTATGATGAATATGTTTTATTATATGAGTTATTCAGGTGCTATGTAATCGTTTGCTTGTTAGTGAATGCAGGCTTCAAGGAGAAGGAGGATCTCACCTGGATCGGAGAGGCTTGGCTGCTACAAATAGCGTTGGACTAAAGGTATGCTTTAAACACCTGGTTTCTTGTATTTTAAATGCATATTTAGGGAGAGATAGTGCTTGAATGTTTTGTTTGTCACTAGAAAGCCTTAGCTTCTAGGGAGGTTGGTTTTGTCCACAAAATTGACTCTTTCTGCATGACAAAATGGCGACTCCGCTGGGGAAACCATGGATTTTATTGATTTCTCTTTTGATTGATACTTTGATTTGAGAAAAGTCGATTTCTTTCTAGTTTTTGACTGATTGACTGTGAATTTGAGTGGAATAGCTTAGGGTTGAGTTAGTTTTTATTTTTCTTGGTTTTGAGAGTAGTACGCACCCTCTGCGTTAAGCACAGTGCATACCTGTACGCACTTCTTCTTTGTACACAGAGCCTGGCCGCACCTGTGCAAACAGGCTGCCTGCGTACCCTGTCAAAAGTCTAGAAATTTTCCATTTTTTCCTTTTTACCCATTAGATTTTGTTTATAATTTGTTTTTTGCTGCCCAGATCCACTGGTTACCTGTCAGAAGTCTTCATCTAAGCTTGTTTCATTAGCATCAAGGGTTTTAGTGAAGTTCATAGAAGTTCTAGCCCTAGGTTTGATTTTTGTATTGGTCTTGTAGTGACTTTGGCTTTAGAAGTTGTAAAAACCTTGGATATCCCTGGTCTTTTCAGTCTTCTTAGGAGTCGGACCTTTCATAAAATCCACCTTTGTGAGAAACCTACCTTTGTGTTGTCTCTTTGCGGAATTTCGAGAAGGCTTGTTGGTTAAGCTGTGAATTTCATTCTTAAGAAAAAGAACAAAAGATTTTTATTTTTGTTTTTGACTAGTTTATGATTCTGCATGAATTAGTCCTTGGTTGAATTGTAACTGAGTAAAACATCCTGGAATTATATTTTGTAGGCTTTTACCTCATTAGGTTTGCTTTTAGGTAAATTTCTCTTAGATTTGCTTTTAGGTAAATTTCTCTTAGATTTTCATAGATCTTAAAATTGATTTTTGTTAAGTAGTTTTACATGCTTTGTTAAAATAGGGAAAAATACAAAAATCTCTTTTGAGGAAAGTTTGTTTTAGTAGCATTTGAAGTCTTTGAAAAGAGAAATGAAGTTTTCGTGCAAATAATTAGTGGTCATGAGTTGTGTGCTTTGGAAAAGATAAAGAGATTGTTTCTTTGATTTTCATTGCCAAGAAAGTTGTCTTTATAAATTTTGCATTCTCCAACTCTCTTAGCTAGGGAAATCATTGAAAAGGAAAGATAATTTAAATCATCCTAGGTGCATCTTTTAGTGGATTTGAGTCGAGTCTACACACCATCAGTTTCATCTCCACTACCTTTTGTCCTAAAGAAAATCCATAAAAATTAACGCTTAAAGTAAAATTAACTTAGTAACTTTTTATTTGCTAGGGCTCTGAAACACCAACATAGATCAGGCTAGTGTCTTGGAGTAGGAGAGTAATTAACTCTCCAAGACAGAAAAACCAAACAAGTAGCTCATCTTGTGGTAGGATAAATCCAATAGTTACATTTATGCTCTGGGAAAGCTCCTCTTAAAGGAGAAACACGAGATCGTGTCTGAACCAGTGAGGGGATCAATCCTCCTTCATTGGGAACGACGCCAGATACGCACGTACTACAAACGGTAAACCTCGAATTGACCATTGTCGAGGAGCCTGGGGTCACTTGTCGGTAAACCTTGGATTATTTTCAAGGAGCTGGCAAGGGGATTGAGCTTGTTACTCTGCCCTTGCGTGCTATCGGATCGTAGACTGTTCCCCCAAGTATATTTGTTGTTGTTGGTAACCTTAGTGACTATTATCTTTAGGATTCTACCCAAGGTGACGGTGGAGGGAAGATCCCACTGCACCTGGAGCAAACGT
Source organism: Pinus tabuliformis (assembly GCA_031772625.1). NCBI lineage: Eukaryota > Viridiplantae > Streptophyta > Pinopsida > Pinales > Pinaceae > Pinus > Pinus tabuliformis. The sequence continues at coordinate 1,437,894,062 of CM062820.1, read as the reverse complement.
CGGCTAGACTCACTTGGATTTTCTGGGGGGTTCACTTCACTCGAGACGGTTAAAGTGGAGGAACTTGTGCTAGTCTATTCATTAAGCAGGTTGTCGGGGTAACTGTTCCACCCGCCACTTCTGTACTGAATTCTGCGATGTTGGATTTCATCACCAACTAGTGTTTTCGGTCCGGAAGGTTACTATTTGTGTATAGTTTGACGCCCTAGATTCTTTAGGCATGTGATTCGAATTTGTTTGGTTCTCTAGAAACTTTAGGCGGTTTTCTTTGAGATTTTATTTTGTTTGTGTGTGCAGTAGTTAAAAGTTTTAACTGTGGCTGAATTACCGAGACAGTCCCGTAGACTTCGGGGCCAGTCTCCTGAGGTTGTAACCGTGGCCGATTTGTTGAGGAAGTCCCGTAGACTTCGGGGCGAACCTCCTGAAGCCGTCCTGGGTCATTACGAAGGTTTGAAAGTCCTCGTAACTCCTAGTGGCAGTAAAGTAGGTTCACCTGAAGAAGGAGAGTCTTCGTTGGTAGTTTATCCTGATTACCAAACTCTAGAAACAGGTTATAATCCTGAAGCTATTGCAGTTTCTGAGCTTGCTGGTAGTTTTTCATCTATTAGTGATATAGGCGAAGAACCTGAGATATCTGAACCTGTTACTCCAACATCGGGGTTAGTCTCTCCAACCTCTAGTGCTCCTGATTCACCTAGGGTAGAAAGAGTCAGCACCGAAAATCTTCCTTCTGATTTGATAGCTATTGAAGAACTTGCTCCGGAAGAAGAAATAGGCATCCCTATCCCTGAAAATAAACCTACTATTGATCTAAGGGAGCATGAATCCATTTTTTACAGTCCACCTAGAAGTACTACTTGGTATATTTCTTTAACTAATTATTTGAACAACTCAGGGTTAAGTTTTTCTCCACCTCATGCTCCTTATCCACCTGGAGGTCTTTATACTCCTGTAAATATGTCAGGTCAGTCGTCTATGTTTACTCAATCGCCTGAATCCTTTTTGTACGGCGGTCCTTCTGTTCCCTCTAGGTATCAGTCACTTTCTGGTACTTTTGCAGGAGCATCTCCTCAACCCATTGAATATAGGTTGTTAACTGGAAACAATGGTAATAAACCATTGAGCGTCGGAGACATTTACATGATGTCAGGTTCAATTCCCAGTTCTCAACCTCAAGGTGGCCAGTTACCGCCTAGGGGGCAGCCCCAATTAACGCTGGGGGGGCAACCTCAAGGTACACAAATTGTGTCTGGGGGGCAACCTCAAGGACAGTATGTACTCATGGTACAGTACATTCCTCAAGGTCAACCCCAGCCTCAATATGTACCCCAAGGTCAACCTCAGTATCAATTTATACCTCAAGGTCAACCCCAGTATCAGTACATGCCTCAAGGGTATCTACCCCAAGGTCAGTACTCGAGTCAAGGTTTCCAACCACCCCAAGGTCAATCTTATGTTCAAGGTATGGGAAGTGTACCTTTCAATTATCAATCCTACCCTCAATCCGGTTATGGATCTCAATATCCTCAACCTATTATGGGTCAATACCCTGGAATGAACATAGTGTGGGATCGATCGCAAGTCCAACAGGTATTGCAGCCAAGTGTACAGTTGTCATCTCAAACTGGACAACCCTTAGTTTCTGGTTCACCCCAGCAACCAGTCCAATCTAATATTCAAACTTCTGTACCTTCGGTAGTTTCTCAGTCTGGGCCTATTGCACCTACTACCCCATCTCAAACAACTACTGCAACTACCACAACATCTGTTCAATCTACCCCACTTACTTCTGGAGTATCGACAGCTCTGGTTTCTACTGTCTCTGTAACTACTCCTCAGTCATCTTTACCATCGTCTGGATCCACCATTCAAACTACGGTTCAGATGCCTATAGGACAACCTGGTTTAAGTACGGTTGTCACAAGTCAACCACAATTCACTTATCAACCATACCAGGGACAGTACCAATTCGGTCCTGCTGTCCAACAGCCAGTTTACCAGTATCAACCATATCCTGGGTACACTTATCAACAATCACAACAACCCCAGTACGGTCCGGTTAATCCTGGTTTTCCGGGAGGATACAATATCCCGAACGCAACTCCCATTCCTAGTTATCCTGAATATCCTCCTCCTGGGACTGGTCTCGTGACCCAGAGTTTTAGGGATCCTAATCGGCAGTTACCGTTTATCACAACTTTGGATTTACCAGACTTGTCGCGCCTAACGAACGATCCAATAAATTATCTTCCGTTTTGGCCGCCAATGCCAAATAAGTTGCCCAGTGACATTCCCAAGTTCGAAGGTAAGTCTGGAGAGGACCCGTCGAATCATGTGATGACTTACCACCTCTGGTGTGCCTCTAACTCCATCTCGGATGATTCGATCCACTTACGTCTTTTCCAGCGTACTCTCATTGGTCTTGCGGCCAAGTGGTACATTGAGTTACCACGGGCCTCTTTTTATAATTTTAGCCAGTTAGCTACCTCGTTTTTAACTCATTTTCAGCTGCCGCTCAGATATGATAATGTCACGGAGTTACTAAGTTCGTTAAAGCAATCGATGTCCACTTATATTTCTGATCATATTCATGAATGGAGACGTCGAAGGCGGTTAGTGAAAGTTTTTATCCCGGACCAGATCTTAGCTGAATGGTTTTTTAAACCATTGTTACCGAAGATTACTGAAGACGTAGCTAAGGCCGGAGTAGTTACTGAGGAGCAAGTGATTGCTCAAGCGCAATAACTTGACTTAGTTTATACTCAGTCAGGTACGTTACATGAAAAGATCCCAGATCTTCCTAAGTCAAATCAAATCGCAGCTGCTCCTTCGGGGTCTCATGCCGCTGATGGTATGATTTGTATGGTGAATGCTAAAAGTAAGAAGAAGTCTTCAAGGAATTCTTCTCCTATTATAACCTTACCAGACTCCCCGACAGGAGATTCTTCTACTGAAGTTTCCGCTGATATTCACGCTGTAGAGTCATCTACAGCTAAATCAAAATCCGGTCGGAAAAAGAAAGGCAAGAAGAAGAATAAAGCAGACAAAACTCCAAAGGAGAAAACTGAAAAGTCGGAAACCAATGACGAAAAGCGCAAACCTCGTTATTCTTGTCTTATTTGTGAAGAGGATCATTTTACAAGAGATTGCCCTCATCGGGCAGAGGTCACGAAGATTGTTAAAGGTTCCCAAACTCCTGTTGTTTTGAAAGATCCATTTCCAAAGCAGGAGAGTAAGATGATAGGTTCTTCCTCAAGTGCCAGTGAAGAACCCATATTGATGATGTCTCATGTAAGGATTGCGACTCGATCGCAAGATTATGGTAGTAAAAGTCCTGTTGATGGCAAAGAAGCAGAATCTTCTCATTCTAATCCATTAACCTCAGCTCCCGGTTCCGATCCACTACAGATCGAGAAACCTAACCTGGACATAGTAATCAAACCGCCTACCAAGGGTATACTTCGAAAGTCTGCTTTCAATCCACATGCGAGAGCGGCCTAGAATTATAACATTGTTGAGGACTTAGCTGTTTCAACCTCAGCAATGTCGGCTTTGGAAGTGCTGCAATCATGCCCAGCACAGCGCAAATTACTTTTGTCGGCTATAGGAGATGTTGATGTTCAGGACCCGGACCTAATAATCTTTGATCTAGAAAATAGTACACCGCATTTGCCTCATCAAATTTCTTTCCAGATCCAAGTGATAGTAAAAAATAGGCCTATTCATCGGACTGTAATTGATGAGGGAGATTCCATGTGTATTATGTCGATACAGTGTTGGAGATCGCTTGGTTCTCCTTCACTAAATCAATCCCCGACAATTCTTAAGGCCTTTGATGGCCGTGGGTTCCATCCTTTTGGCATTCTTCAGGATTTACCTATAGGGGTTGAAGGAAAAACCATTAGTCTAGATGTGGAGGTGGTTGATGCCCCTCTAGACTACAACCTTCTCTTGGGTCGAAGTTGGTCTTACGCTATGATATCGGTCGTTTCATCGACCTTTCGAGTAATAAAGTTTCCATATAATGGAAAGATCGTAACAATAGACCAGTGGGCCTACTTTTCATCCGACCCAGCCTCTTCCGAGAGTATTCAGCATGTCAGTAAAACAACTATCCCATACAAGGATGTTGGAGTAGGATTAGTTAAAGATGTCGGTTTACTGGGAACTTTTCCTTTTCCTCCAATCAACGCATTGTCTTCGTTTGCATCCATTCATATGATTACATCAGACACCATTGTTTATGACGATCCTTGGATCGTTCCTTCTGAATCTGAGATAGACTCATTTGGTGATGGTATGCCTTTGGGTCCATATGAAATTGCCTATGAAGCCACGCAGTCTTTTACCGACCTGCGTTCAACAAAAATTGACCAAATGAATGTGGTCCCTGAGGAATCACTTTTCACATCAACCTCGGAGTTAATAGCGTTTCCCGACGTTGTTTCATCTGATGAGCAACTTCGTGAAGTCTTGTGTGTAGATGATTTACCATGGGAAGATCTCCATCACAGATCTTCGTTTTTACCTAAGGATGATCGTTTTGAAAATGATTTCTCATCAATCTTTACAGCTGAATATGTCAAAGAAGCTCAGAATCCAATGAAACATCCTGATTCAGAGCTGAATTTGGGAAACATTTCTCGAACTATTCCCATTGACATTTCAGTCAAGCCTCGAATTTTTGAGAACATTCATATAGGTGCCTCGTGTACAGATGACGAAATTCAGACATACAAGGCCCTATTTCAAGAATTCTGCGACGTGTTTGCCTGGTCCTATGAGGAAATGCCAGGAATTGATCCCGCGATTGTTGTCCATGAGATCAAGACTTACCCGGACGCTAAACCCGTCTGGCAACGTTTGCGTCAGATTCACCCACGAAAAGCGGCTGCAATTAAAGCAGAAGTTGAAAAACTATTGAAAGCAGGTTTCATTTATCCGATCCCGTTAACGGATTGGGTATTGAATATTGTTCCGGTTAACAAAATACAGGGAACAATAAGAATATGCATCGATTATAGGGACATTAATCGAGCTTGTCCAAAGGACAACTACCCAACTCCCTATATCGATCAAATAATTGATGATTGTGCCGGCAGTGAAATATTTTCCTTTATGGATGGTTTTTCCGGTTACAATCAAATCAATATTCTACATGCCGATCAACCAAAAACGGCTTTCATTTGTCCATGGGGGACATTTGCTTATTGCAAATTACCTTTTGGGCTTAAGAATGCTGGAGCAACTTTTCAAAGGGCGATGTCTTATGCATTTCATGACATCAAACACATTGTGCAACAGTATCTCAATGATTTGCCGCTCATTCATTACGTCGAGCTGACCACCTTGTCCATTTACGAGCAATCTTCATGAGGTGTAGGCATTATCGTATTCGGTTGAACCCACAAAAATGTGTCTTCTGTATAGAAGTGGGTCGATTACTGGGATTTGTAGTTTCGAAAGCCAACATTCACGCCGATCCCTCGAAGGTCGAAGCTATCATAAAATTTCCTCCTCCTTCGAGTCTTCGCCAACTCCAAAGTTTGCAGGGGAAAGCAAACTTTTTACGATGATTCATTCCTAACTACGCCGAGGTTACAAAAGGTTTTACCCGGTTGTTGAAACATAACGCTCAATTCTCTTGGGATGAGATAGCTCAGAAATCTTTTGATGCACTCAAGCACGCGTTGACCCATGCACCATTGCCGCATCCTCCCAACTACAACCAGGATTACTTTTTGTACCTTACCGCCGCTCATTCCACCTTTGGAATGGTCTTAGTTCAGGAAGATGAATTCGGAACGGAACATGTGATATATTACCTTAGTCGGACGCTAAATCCAACTGAGCTAAAATATTCACATGTGGAGAAATTGGCATTGGTAGCCGTTCAAGCTATCCAACGTTTTCGTCACTACATTTTACTCCGTAAAACTATAGTCATTTCGGATTGCAACGCTATGATCTACATTTTTACTAAACAATTGCTAGGGGGCAAGTACTCTAAATGGATCGTTATCCTGCAGGAGTTCGACTTGGAGTTTGAAAAATCTAAGTCTAAGGAATCTTTAGTTTTTGCAGAGTTAATGTGTGACTTCCCGCGTGCTGACACAGAAACTGTGGCAGAGGAGCCCATTGCGGACGAATCTTTGTTTCTCATCAGCACTTTAGATCCGTGGTATGGGGATATCATCGTCTATCTCCAGACCCAATCCTTTTGGCCCAAAGTTTCAAAGACGGAACGTCGGAAATTCGATTCGAGTCGCAACAGTACAAATTATTGGAGATACTCTTTATCGTCATGGGGCGGACTCTATTTTTCGGCGTTGCTTAACTCACGAAGAAGCTGAAAGGGTTCTAAATGACTGTCACTCTGGAGCGTGTGGCGGTCATATGTCTGGGTATGCCGCCCAAAGATATTTGCACTGGCTACTTCTGGCCGTCCTTGTTTAAAGATTGTATTACTGCGGTCTGAAAATGCCACAACTGTCAAGTGTTTGATTGAAAGATGCGCGCTCCACCTGCTCCTCTCCACCTTATAATTGGTTGGTCCTTTTTCCAAATGGTGTATCGATTTTGTTACATGTAACCCTCACTCGGCTCATATTATCATCCTTGCGGTAGATTATTTTACTAAGTGGGCCAAGGCAATGTACATTCGGGCAACGGCAAGACAGCTGCAATTTTATGTTCAATCACATAATTGCTAGGTTTGGTGTCCCACAAGCGATAATCACTGACTCATGGGATGCATTTTCGAAACGTTATGATGAAATGTGGAGTTGAATCACATAGCATCAATCATCACTTCCGGGGCTTGCACCCGGTAACCACTTCCCATCACCCATCCTGACCTCTGGCTCAAGAACTGTGGAGTTTTTTCCCACAATCAAGCCCACTTAGCTTGCTACCCCATTTGCAACCTTAGCAAGTGTGCTCATGAACCAATCAAGTAGCAGATCCCTTGACTCTTTTTAATTTAAGATGGGGGATTTACTGCATTATATTAGATATCATTTTTGGGATTCAACGCATTTAAAAGTCATTCAAACCTATGACCATTTCCATGAGAGGTAGGCCTATTCATCGGACTGTAATTGATGAGGGAGATTCCATGTGTATTATGTCGATACAGTGTTGGAGATCGCTTGGTTCTCCTTCACTAAATCAATCCCCGACAATTCTTAAGGCCTTTGATGGCCGTGGGTTCCATCCTTTTGGGCATTCTTCAGGATTTACCTATAGGGGTTGAAGGAAAAACCATTAGTCTAGATGTGGAGGTGGTTGATGCCCCTCTACACTACAACCTTCTCTTGGGTCGAAGTTGGTCTTACGCTATGATATCGGTCGTTTCATCGACCTTTCGAGTAATAAAGTTTCCATATAATGGAAAGATCGTAACAATAGACTAGTGGGCCTACTTTTCATCCGACCCAGCCTCTTCCGAGAGTATTCAGCATGTCAGTAAAACAACTATCCCATACAAGGATGTTGGAGTAGGATTAGTTAAAGATGTCGGTTTACTGGGAACTTTTCCTTTTCCTCCAATCAACGCATTGTCTTCATTTGCATCCATTCATATGATTACATCAGACACCATTGTTTATGACGATCCTTGGATCGTTCCTTCTGAATCTGAGATAGACTCATTTGGTGATGGTATGCCTTTGGGTCCATATGAAATTGCCTATGAAGCCACGCAGTCTTTTACCGACCTGCGTTCAACAAAAATTGACCAAATGAATGTGGTCCCTGAGGAATCACTTTTCACATCAACCTCGGAGTTAATAGCGTTTCCCGACGTTGTTTCATCTGACGAGCAACTTCGTGAAGTCCTGTGTGTAGATGATTTACCATGGGAAGATCTCCATCACAGATCTTCGTTTTTACCTAAGGATGATCGTTTTGAAAATGATTTCTCATCAATCTTTAGAGCTGAATATGTCAAAGAAGCTCAGAATCCAATGAAACATCCTGATTCAGGGCTGAATTTGCGAAACATTTCTCGAACTATTCCCATTGACATTTCAGTCAAGCCTCGAATTTTTGAGAACATTCATATAGGTGCCTCGTGTACAGATGACGAAATTCAGACATACAAGGCCCTATTTCAAGAATTCTGCGACGTGTTTGCCTGGTCCTATGAGGAAATGCCAGGAATTGATCCCGCGATTGTTGTCCATGAGATCAAGACTTACCCGGACGCTAGACCCGTCTGGCAACGTTTGCGTCAGATTCACCCACGAAAAGCGGCTGCAATTAAAGCAGAAGTTGAAAAACTATTGAAAGCAGGTTTCATTTATCCGATCCCGTTAACGGATTGGGTATTGAATATTGTTCCGGTTAACAAAAAACAGGGAACAATAAGAATATGCATCGATTATAGGGACATTAATCGAGCTTGTCCAAAGGACAACTACCCAACTCCCTATATCGATCAAATAATTGATGATTGTGCCGGCAGTGAAATATTTTCCTTTATGGATGGTTTTTCCGGTTACAATCAAATCAATATTCTACATGCCGATCAACCAAAAACGGCTTTCATTTGTCCATGGGGGACATTTGCTTATTGCAAATTACCTTTTGGGCTTAAGAATGCTGGAGCAACTTTTCAAAGGGCGATGTCTTATGCATTTCATGACATCAAACACATTGTGCAACAGTATCTCAATGATTTGCCCGCTCATTCATTACGTCGAGCTGACCACCTTGTCCATTTACGAGCAATCTTCATGAGGTGTAGGCATTATCGTATTCGGTTGAACCCACAAAAATGTGTCTTCTGTATAGAAGTGGGTCGATTACTGGGATTTGTAGTTTCGAAAGCCAACATTCACGCCGATCCCTCGAAGGTCAAAGCTATCATCAAATTGCCTCCTCCTTCGAGTCTTCGCCAACTCCAAAGTTTGCAGGGGAAAGCAAACTTTTTACGATGATTCATTCCTAACTACGCCGAGGTTACAAAAGGTTTTACCCGGTTGTTGAAACATAACGCTCAATTCTCTTGGGATGAGATAGCTCAGAAATCTTTTGATGCACTCAAGCACGCGTTGACCCATGCACCATTGCCGCATCCTCCCAACTACAACCAGGATTACTTTTTGTACCTCGCCGCCGCTCATTCCACCATTTGGAATGGTCTTAGTTCAGGAAGATGAATTCGGAACGGAACATGTGATATATTACCTTAGTCGGACGCTAAATGCAACTGAGCTAAAATATTCACATGTGGAGAAATTGGCATTGGTAGCCGTTCAAGCTGTCCAACGTTTTTCGTCACTACATTTTACTCCGTAAAACTATAGTCATTTCGGATTGCAACGCTATGATCTACATTTTTACTAAACAATTGCTAGGGGGCAAGTACTCTAAATGGATCGTTATCCTGCAGGAGTTCGACTTGGAGTTTGAAAAATCTAAGTCTAAGGAATCTTTAGTTTTTGCAGAGTTAATGTGTGACTTCCCGCGTGCTGACACAGAAACTGTGGCAGAGGAGCCCATTGCGGACGAATCTTTGTTTCTCATCAGCACTTTAGATCCGTGGTATGGGGATATCATCGTCTATCTCCAGACCCAATCCTTTTGGCCCAAAGTTTCAAAGACGGAACGTCGGAAAATTCGATTCAAGTCGCAACAGTACAAAATTATTGGAGATACTCTTTATCGTCATGGGGCGGACTCTATTTTTCGGCGTTGCTTAACTCACGAAGAAGCTGAAAGGGTTCTAAATGACTGTCACTCTGGAGCGTGTGGCGGTCATATGTCTGGGTATGCCACAGCCCAAAAGATATTGTGCACTGGCTACTTCTGGCCGTCCTTGTTTAAAGATTGTATTACTGCGGTCTGAAAATGCCACAACTGTCAAGTGTTTGATTGAAAGATGCGCGCTCCACCTGCTCCTCTCCACCTTATAATTGTCGTTGGTCCTTTTTCCAAATGGGTATCGATTTTGTTACATGTAACCCTCACTCGGCCGGGGGGCATGCGTATATCATCCTTGCGGTAGATTATTTTACTAAGTGGGCCAAGGCAATGCCTACATTCGAGGCAGACGGCAAGACAGCTGCAATTTTCATGTTCAATCACATAATTGCTAGGTTTGGTGTCCCACAAGCGATAATCACTGACCATGGACGCCATTTTCGAAACGTTATGATGACAGAACTTACAGGCCAGCTTGGTTTGCGTCATGATAACTCAACTCCTTATTATCCACAAGCGAATGGTCTGGTTGAGTCCATCAACAAAGTTTTAGTTATCATGATCCGACGAATCATTGGTATTCATCGGTCGAATTAGCACAACATGTTATTTTCGGCGCTTTGGGCATACTGAACCTTAGTGAAAACATCAACAGGGTTCACTCCTATACAACTAGTTTATGGTTTCGAAGCTGTGCTACCCATTGAATGCGAAATCCCGTCACTGCAAATGGCCATCGAGTTACTTCTAGCTACTTCCAAAGAGGAGAAGCATTTATTATACTTAGCTCAATTAGATGAGACTCGACGTGATGCTGCATTGGCGATCGAGACTCACGTAAAACGTATGAAAGCTCAGTATGATCGAAATGTGACCCCTCAAAATTTTTCGGAAGGAGACCTAGTGTTATTATATGATCAAGCTAATGATAAATTAGGTGCTGGAAAATTCTTTCCTATGTGGCATGGGCCCTATATTGTCAAGCAAAAGCTAGCAAAAGGAGCCTATGCGCTGGTAGACTTTGACAGGGACTCTTTGGGTAAACCCAGAAGTGGACTTTACTTAAAGAGGTATTACGCTTAAATAATGGGTATGGAGAATTTTTAGTTAGGTTAGTTTTTCTTTCTAGCTATTGTGTTTGTTAGTTTAGACAGTGTGCTTAGCTTAGAGAGTGTGTTTTTCGTCGTTATTATGGCTTATCTTGGTTTTACTCTTGATATTGCAGATGTCGATGCCTCTCCAAACATACATTGGATTTGCTGATGGTGCTTGTCGTAGTACAAAGAATATCTCTTCCGCAGCTTGGGTTATCTATTCGCCCTCTGACGAGTTAGTTTCAATGCATGGGGTGAGCCTCGGTCAAACAACAAAAACATTGCCGAGTACAGTGCAGTGGTTGAGTTATTGTCTGAATCTATTTCATTTGGGATTCAGAGTTTGATAGTGAGGTTAGATTCTGAACTCGTTGTATTACAGCTTAATAGAGTCTATGCCATTAGAAATCCAGTGTTATTAAGGTTATTTTTTAGAGTGCGTCTCTTGGAACGTGAATTTGATTACATTGAATATCAGCATATTCCAAGGTCTTTAAATACATTAGCAGATGCAATTGCTTCTCGAATGTTAAATAGACATTTGCAATAATCATACATGTAAATTTAAAAACATTTCATCATATATGTTCAACAGATAAGCCGGTAATAATGATATATATAGATAGGAGTGTGTCAAAAAATACATCGTCTTCGATCATAGGTTGAAAAACACCTTATGATCGGCAAAAATGACAAGTACAAAAAACCAAAATGTCACATGTGTCTACAAAACGACCATCCAATCACTGGTGATGATCTCTATATGACACCACTGCACGGGCCACCCTACACAAGAACCTCCTAAAAGGTCCTGGGACCCCGCCTACATAATGCTGAAGCCTGATAGGAATATCGTCTATAGTAGTCTCCGGTATATCTGCTGTAAGACGCTCTAGGTCTTGTTCCAACTCAGCTAAATTCTCTGTGGCCTCGTCCTGTGGGGCCGGTGCCGCTGCAACTGGTAGTCTCCTCTCAAAAGGCCGGACATTGGCTGGACGACGTGGGCCTACATCTGCATTTTGAAAATTATTACTATCAGTTTTGAGACAATATAAACACAAACAAAAAAATAGATAGTTTAAAAACTTGTGAAAAATGAATTACCTGTGCCATCCCATTGTTCTCCCGATGGAAGAACCATGTCCGGATCTCCACGAAAATCAACTCCGGCATAAGGAAAATCCTGTATAGAAAAGACCTGGTCCTCTAACCAGTGAAAGTACTCCGGAGTAAATCAGACGACCTCCGTGCCCTCATCAAGATGACGGGCCATAACCGCAACCCATCTCATCAATTTGGGCTCTCGAGGAAGCCCAGCCTCAACAGTGAGCTGCTGTGGGATCAACATCGGAACCCTCTCTAAGCCAAAAATCACAACTAAGTCCCATACCCCAAGGTCTTTAGCTTTCCGTTTTTGGCTCTAGTCAGTTGGCCTTTTAAATTGGCCAACACAGCATCACACCAGTTGAAAATGGTACCTCGATAGTAATCAATCGCCATCCGCATCTCGGATCCAGTGGCAATGTGTAAAGCGGCAGCCCCGCAAAGTTTGGTAACTGTAAAAGCAATCACCATAAGTTTAGGGCGGGATATAGTTTTGATCTCTATCCCCTTCTCCTGAGTCTGAGTGTTACACCACTCTAGTCGGAGACTAGCGATGGACTGGCCACCCGGCCTAGTCCCGAACAGAGTCAAGTGTTCACCTCTCTTGGGCAAACTAGTGAGGAAGTAGATATCTACGAGCTCTATCTCGAGTTGGTTCCCTCCAATATAAAAACACTAGTCCTGAACGTTCCATCTTTCTACCAGCCACTCTAGAAAGCGCACTTTGGCCCTCATGCCAGGTATGGCCCAGTATTTATAAAGGTCGCATGCCTTCAAAGCATCAATTGATGGTTGATGATTAATGGTGGCCAAATCAACATCTTCGTGCTCTCTCTTGCGCCAATCAAGCATGGTGAACAATCTACACACCAGAAAACATCCATTAGAATCCATGAAATCAAAAAAATTTGGTCCAGTTTAGAGGATTTGGGGTTTGTAAACTCTTTGCACGGAGTATGCACCCCGCCTTTAGGAACAGAGCGTGGGTACACAGGTTCCCTTAAGGCAAGGTGCATACGCCCGACATTTTCCCAACTGAGAAAATTTCGGGGTACGCGGGTCCCTACTGTGGCACCTGCGTACCCCGAAAGGTGGATCTTGAAACCCCAAACCCTCCAAAAAATAAAATCGAGGGCCTAAAAACAAATTCTAAACGGATGAAAATGAAGAGGAGGATGTTGTAGAATACCTGAAAGAGACGACATTCGATTACGATGGTCGGATTCTCCACAGTGTCCACGGGAAGTTTCTTGCCAAAAGCCCTTTTTCTCTCCTCAACAGTAAAATGGTAAAAATGAATTGGTAAAAGCCATTTTTATTGGTTTTTTGGGTAAATAAATGGTAAATTTGTTTATTTTTCACCATGAAAAGGTATTTTTCAAAGTATTTTTATCTATCTTCAACATGTATGAGTAATGTGTTGGTTTTTGTGCAGGATAAAGGATTTTCAGGCGAAATTGTCATTTTTTACAAACAAAAACATCAGAGTCATCTTTAAGCCCTTTTTTGACTCTTAAAACATGAAAAGATTGCCGAGCGTTCCTTTTACACTCGTTAAAACAGAATTAAAAGACGGTACTCTTATAGCCCTTTTCTGACCGTAAAAACATGAAAAGATTGCCGGATTTTTGTCGTTTCAAATTCGATATTGGAAATAAAACGACGTGTCCTTGATCGCTTTTTACTTTTCAGATCAAAGACTCTAATCATGAAAGTACTCCTTGGTCATAGAGATCAAGCGGTTCTCTCAAGTATTATTTTATACTTTTTCGGGCTTGGGAGACACAAATTTACGAAAAAGGTCAACCCTGGAGTCTTCTTAAGTTTTTTCAGACTCTCTAAAATTGAAAAACGCCGAGTTTCTCCTATACTGGACTCGTTAAAATTTCACAGTAAAGGACCTGTTCGATTAAAAACAGGAACGGACCACTCCTTCTTAGGGTTCGAATCTAAACTAAGTTGGACTTATCCGAAGGATGAGCTTATAATCAAGCATATGTTATCCTCCTCAAGCTTGTAAAAAATAAAGAGGTACTTGCCAGAAATGGTGGGGGAAAAGAGAGGAAAATGAGCATATTTGTTATCCTTTATCTCAGAAAAACCTTATCACCACTCTTGAACACGACACTTTTCATTCACCTGGGTTGGGAAATCCTTTGCCTAATAGTTGATCAAACCACATTGAAAATCTTCAGTCGGTTTATGGGTATTAACTTTGGGTCAATTGTTACCAAGCCATCTGTTGTGTCGTTATGTGTTCAAGAGGTCACTACAAATAAACCATTCATCTGCAAAATACCTGTCATCCATCTTGACCATCCCTGAGTCAATCCTTACAGCTACATTTCTTCAACTTGATCTATGATTTCGTGTTGTGGGCTTGCCTGCAACGGATCGCTTTCTATCGACATCAGCACATTATCTAGAAAGATGATCTAGGAATCATCAGTACCTTGAAATCTGCATGCACTAATGGCAGGTTTCTCGCCTTTGACGACAGTTTACATCATTGACTTTCGATCGAAGGATTTCGTGACATGTTCGACATCAACACATTCATTCACATCTCATGGATTGTACTGGGTACTTTGAGAACCATTGACATCACTGGTGGTCTCTCTCACACTTGTTAACAGTTTACATCATCGACTGGTAATCAAGTGGTTTCTACCATGTTCGACATCAGCTCATTTATTCGCATGGATAGAATCGTACTATTTCGGGAAGTAGAAATGAAGACCCTGGATCTAGTTTCCACCATCCAGGCTGCGAGGAGATTTGTATGCATTATACAGTAAACTAATCATAAACAGATGGCTGCGTCCATACTGTGTCAAAATGAGTCTATGATTATGATGTACTGCGAAATCATTCCTATATCAGAGCAGTAGTTAGTTTGTTAGTTAAAGTTTTCAATCTGAGTATGGGAATGCCTACCTCAGCGATGATATGATCTTATATATGTATTTTGTGTTGAATATTTGCAAGTTCCAACTGGGCTCTCCACAAGATAATCCTTGAAATGATAAAGTGCTTCACCCTTCCTAGATGATATGAAACCCTAATCTACTACAGGCTTCGCACTTTAGGGAGCAATCTGTTACACTAAAATTTGTCACCATGACTATTTGCAGTTAGTATGGCTCCATCAAGTGTCATACTGTCCTCCTTGGCAAGTCTTATACCTCTGCTCCTCATGTCAAACTCCAAGAAAGAGAGAAAGTCCTTAAAAATCAATATAACTCTGGTTACGCAGTTTCTCTTACCCTCACCTGCGTGTACGCAACTCAAGTTCATAATACCTGCGTACTTGTACGCTGTGTCTGTAAAGGGGTGGGTGCGTACTCATGTAAAGGTCAAAAGGTGCAAGTTTTACTTCAAAAAAGTTACTTGTGGTCGAATCTAGAGCATTCTAGAAGATGGTTTGACGTGGATTGAGCGCCTCCAGATGGTTCATGCATCCCAAAGAAAGAGGAACTTATCCCATCAAGAGGGGAGCTATCCCATTGAAATAGGGGCTTATCCCATTGATGGTGGACCTGATTAACCTCCTTCAAAGCACTATAATTACAGGCATTGGGCCAGAGGGAGGGGAGGTTGAAAGCTGAACATTCCTAAGGGTAGATGTTGCTGAAATTAGGACTCCCTTTTAGAGCTTGAGATGAGAGATTCCCATCCTTTCTTAGCTTCATTTGGAAGTAGGTGAGCTAATTAAAGTAAAGGAGAACTCTTGCTGGACCCTAGGAGGGACCTGCACAACACCAAGGCACTGGTTGTAATGGTTTCTTTTGTTTCCAATTAATACAATTAAGTTCATTTTTCTCAACAAGTTGTTATATATAATTTGTTTCATATAGTCCTTGGTCTTTATGATGAATATGTTTTATTATATGAGTTACTCAGGTGCTATGTAATCATTTTCTTGTTAGTGAATGCAGGCTTCAAGGAGAAGGAGGAGCTCATCTGGATCGGAGAGGCTTGGCTGCTACAAACAGCGTTGGACTAAAGGTATGCTTTAAACACCTGGTTGCTTGTATTTTAAATGCATATTTAGTGAAAGATAGTGCTTGATTGTTTTGTTTGTCACTAGAAAGCCTTAGCTTCTAGGGAGGTCAGTTTTATCCGCAAAATTGACTCTTTCCACATGACAATAAGAAAGAACTGGTATGCAAGTTATAGAAGTCTTTGTATGGGTTTAAACAATCACCATGGATGTGGTATCAGAAATTTTATACATTGATATGGGGACCTGGCTTCACTAGAAGCAAAGCAGATCACTGTGTGTGTTTTAAATTAATTGGTGACCATGCTATTTATCTAGTCTTGTATGTGGATGATATGCTGCTGGTTGGAAATGAAAAAGAAATTATGCAGGATTTGAAGACCCATTTGTCCTCCAAATTCGACATGAAAGATCTTGGTGATGCAAACTATATTTTGGGCATGGAAATTAAAAGAGATCAGACAAAGAGGAAGCTCTGGTTAAATAAGAGGAAGTATGTCGAGACAATATTGCAAAGGTTGAATATTCAATATAGTAAACCGGTGAAGGTTCCTATTCCTATAGGTGTAAAGTTATCTTTTGAATAGTGTCCCAAGACACAATAAGAGGAAGAGGACATGTCCTGTGTTCCATATGTAAGTGCAGTCAATATCTTGATGTATGCTATGGTCTGTACTAGATCAGACATTGCACATGCAATGGGAGTATTGAACAGGTCTATGTCAAAAGGAGGGAAGGAGCACTAGACATCAGTGAAGTAGGTTTTCAGGTATTTGTGTGGCACTAGTGATTATGGTTTGTGCTACCAAGGAAGACTAGGATTGGACATAGTGTTGGATATTTGTGGCTTTGTTGGTGCAGACTGGGCTAGAGATCTGGATCAAAGAAGATCTACAGGTTGGTATGTGTTTAACCTATTTGGAGGTGTAGTTAGTTGGATGAGTAAGAAACAATCTGTAGTGTCACTATCAACTATAGAGGCAGAATACATGGCAGCCACTCATGCAAGCAAGGAAGAAGTTTGGTTGCAGAGAGTGTGTTCAATTATGGGGTTAGTACAAGGAGCTCTAAGGATAGAATGTGACAGCCAAAGTGCAACTTTGTTCGCAAAGAACCTATCATATCATTGAAAGACAAGGAACATTGATGTTCAGTATCACTTTGTGAGGGATATGATAGAAGACAAAAAGTTGTTCCTGGTAATAGTGGACACTTTGAAGAATACTATAAATGCATTGACAAAATATGTGAGCTCTGAGAAGTTCTCTTGGTATAGAGAAACAATGGGCATTGCAGGGTTGGATAAATGACTAAGCTCTCTTGTGGCCCCTTGTGGAAAGAAAATAACAAGTTGGAGAATGTTGAGTTGTATTATATTCTTTCCACGATTAGACCATGAGGTTAACTGGGCGGTTAGAAGGGGGGCGTAGTCCCCCCTTCATTGCACTGATTGTGTAGTGCGGGGGCGGGGGGGGTTCACAAGAGGTTTCAGGGGTGCAGGTAACCCCACTCTATGGGGTCCGGGGTAGTGCCCCAGAAAATATTTTTTTTGGACCCTATATTAGGTCAGGTAGACCTACTTGCGGCTTTGTGCATGATTTTTTGCACATGTTTTTAAACGTGATGGTATTTGGTTAATGGTATTGGATGCTTCAAGATGTATAAATATGTATTGTAACATTGAAAGGAACATAATGAAAAATCAAGCTGGTAGTCCCGGTTTTGAGATCCAAGGTAAAATATTTGTGTATATGTGTTTTATGTGTTATTCTCTTGCATTGCTTATTTTCTGTGTTTTAGAATTCATATGTAGCTAATTTCTGTATGGGGTTAAAACCTACATTTTGGACACCCTTAATCCAGAAATATTCCATTGTTTTTAGCTACAAGGAGTTCATTGATTCATTTGTTAACCCAGTTGCTAACATGCTAAGCACTAGCAATCAACCCATGGTCAGTGTTGAGATAAAAAGAGTTTTAATGTTGTCCAAACACAATAGAATAGGGGACCAATCTTTATACCAAAACCACACTGATGTAAGGGTGTATGGATGTCAACTCAGTCTATAAGTTGCCCAAATATCTCCCAATGAGGATATTTGAATTAGATTATGTCAGGCAGATCATAACTTCAAATGATGTGAATTTTCTATTAGCCTAGAAGAAAACACAATTTAAAATGAAAAAACAACTTGGTCCTTTTATCTACAATAATAGGGAGGCTGGAGAGGAAGAAGAAATATGATTACAAGAAATGAAATGCAGTGATAGTTTCAGATGGCAATATGATCCTTTGGGCGTCATAAAAAAACTTAGACTCAAGTTTAAATTGAGCCCTTTTATGCATGAGTCCAAGCCAGAGATTGAAAAATATGCCAAGTAGTCAAAGTGGTTGGAAAACACCTTAAGGGATATCGAGAAACAGATGGATACTACTTCCATTCTACATACTCTCGCCCTGCAGGACAGAAGTACAAAGAGGACTAGGGAAGAAGGTTCTTGCTCAAAAAAGGATGCAGCAGATGATACATTTGAAATTATGTACAAAAAGAAGCCGAAGCTAAATCATGTAAATGAGCAAGAAGAGAAAATTGAGCCAATTGAAATCATTGGTACTGACACAGTGGTTAAAGAGAATACAGGTCCAATAGCTTCACAGGAAACTCATCAGCAAGGAGAAATATAAAGAAATCAAGTTGAGAAATGAAGAATTGAAAGCTGAAACCTATGTCCAATATCTCAAACAAACTCGTAGTTATCAGAATAGGTTACTTTCAGCCTTTGACCCTAAAATAGGGAAAATGTAGATGACCTTTTTGCAGCCCACAGTAAATCATCTTAAGCCATCAACAGATTACAAAAATATAGAATTGGATGTTTTGGCCAAGAATGTTCATCCTATAGATCAAATTGAGTTTCATAAGAAAGCAGGAGAAATGATATACTCAACTATGACCAAAAAACCTATGTGTACAAAAACTTCAAAATTCTCTAGAGAATATCATAACACAATTTAAAATAGAGAAGGAATCCTCAAAAGCAAAGGATAATATAATTAAATCACTAAAACACTTGGTTATTAAGATTGACTATAATCCAAATTACATAAATTCAACAGAAAAGCTCATAAAAAAGAAGAACGAAGATATTATTGCATTGAAGAAGAAACTAAAGTTTCCTCCTTCTGAACATCCACAGACCAAGGATGTTCTAGAGAATCAAAGCCAAAAATATGAGATGAGGGACATCATTCTTCAGTTAAATTCTCAATTCATGAAATGAAAAATGTATGGATAAGTTAATGCAGGAGAAATAGGCCAGCATGTAAACAGTTATTGTCACTACTATTCCTACAGTTACTACAACAATTCCTTCTACTTTGACAGCTTTAGTAGTCACAATAGCTCCAATGGCTATAACACTTCCCACTGCATTAACAAATACATCAGCAACAGGTTCAACAATAGTAGTAGCTCATCCTAGCGATGAAATAAGTAAATTAATGAAAGTTATGCAGGATATGTCCTTCCAAACCAATGAAATAATAGACTTAAGGAACAAATAAAAGTTCTAGATGATGAAAAGAAGTTGGCACAAATCATGCATAAAAATGAAACACATAGTCAAATGGATTGATTGAGAGAATACAAAAGTTAGAGAAAGAATTGACATTGAAAGAACCGCTTGCCCAAGCAAAGCAACATCTATGGGCCAATATCGTTAACTCTGCTAACAATATTTGGCCTTCTATATAGGTGATATGTTAGAGAAATTATTTGGTCAAAGAATTTGGTGAGGCAATTAAAAGGGTAAGAGCCAAACTTGGGTATAAGCCAGAAGAAGCCTCAAGAATAATCCAATCCCTTAACTCAAAGAACAAGTATGAATTACAGGAACTTGGAATAACTGAAAAAACTAAGACCATAATAGAAGTAAAGAAGGTAATTACCAAGTTGAACCTGATGATACAACTTGATGATAAATCCCAAACAATGGAGCTAGCAATAGTTAGGTTTATGGGGAAATTTGATGCTTTGAGGCAAAAAGGTTTGCCTAATCCATTGGTGATTAATGACAGGTTGATGGCACATGAAGACTATGATAAGAAAATTAGAGAAGTGGCAAAGGAACAAGCCAAAAATTCCTCCATGAAAGGAATTCCTATAGAAAAAGTGCTTTATCAGACTTTTGAGAACCTCTTTTTACCTCTAGCATGAGGTAAAACATCTCTTTATAAACAAGCCTACTTTTGTAAATACACAAAAATTGATGAAATCTACTGAAGAATGGTAAATATTAAATTACCAGATGTAGAGTCTTGGGAAAACATGAATGATTTACTATGAAGATGAAAGGTGAAATAGAGCAGTCAAGAGTAGTCAAGGTCAAATAGTAAAGAGTAACAGAGTTTAAAGATGAAATAATATTAGTAAAAGGTAGTATAAGAGACAGTCAGCGAGAAAGAAAATAGCAAGAGAGAAAAAGCATCATAATATCAAAGAAAAGCCAACATCAATCAATAAAAGAGGGACAACTTGCATTAGTTACATATCTATCTCTATCCTCTTGCATGAAGATATTTATTTTTCCTTGAATAATGCCTAAAACAGTTTAGGATATTTTGTAATAGTTTTTTCTATAAATACTTCCTAATTTCAAGTATTAGGTGGATTGCTAAACATTTCTATAGTTATATTGATCTAAAACTTGAGGGTTTATTGTAACTTTTTCAAGTCAGCAAACTGGACTAAGTAATAAATGGATTGCATTACGTGATTCATGTGTTGGGCCACTTCAGTGAAGTATATTTCATTTGTTAAATTGCTATTTTCTTAAGTATTTCACATACTTACATGTTTTCTAATTCAAATGAAATAACTGGAATGTTACTATAGAATTTGTTTAAGTACATTGTATCTTGAAAAGTTATTCATTTTGATGTTTTCCTTTGATATCTAGAGTAGGGAATTCTTCATTTCTCCCTACTTTCGATTAACCTCTTTCATTTCCCTCATTATCCGGTTTGAGGAATCCTTAATTGCTCCTTGACCCCAATTGAAAAACGACTTCACCCTCCAGCCTAAAAGATCTAAATTTACTCAGCTACCTTGCCCTGTGAACACTATCTTTAGAACTTGATTCAATCTGGTTTTCTTCACATTTGGACTCCATGGCCCAATGGTATAAAGACATTTATCTACCCATCGAAACTATTGATTCCACCATAAAATCCAATCAAAATGCAATCAAACTTAAATAACTAGCCTAAAATAAATCATTTCAACAAAGTTGAATTATGAAGGGAGAGCCCTCTCTAAGCATTAGGAAGGCTAGATCCTGATCTCAAAAGTAGGTTTGTGGTTACCTCTATTATTTCTTCACACACAACATGACAATGCTAGGGAAATTTTATAGTGATAACATAGTAGCAACCATACTAGGGATAGTCCTCGGTTAAATAAACCTCAAAGGAAATCCTAAATATCATCTTATCACCTTAAGGCCATCTTAGGGTTGTTAAAAAGTTTCATTAAAAATGAAAATTATGGCTTCCAAAAGAACATACTATACCAGGGCACATCCAGATCCAACCCTTCTATATTTGTTGATAATCCAGATAGAATCTGAAGAAAAAAAATAAAGTATAAATTCAAGAAAGCATTAGTCAGCTAATCAAAGAAAATTCACTTCCTAAAGTGTTATCAAACTTAGAGGATCTTCAATTTCATTTATCATTTGAGCATTCATTGTTTCCTACCAAATATGAAACTGTAGTCCATGATACTCTAATAGACTCTACTTTTATTCAATTTATTCATTCAAAGAAGAATAATATAAATCCTCATTGAGATCAACATGTTCTAGACACTTTTGACAAACTTTATGCTTTAACCTCAAATTTGATAAGACACATAGATGAAGCCTATTTCCAACAGTCAGTTGAATTATTTTCCTAATTGTTGCTACTCTTAATCATTCTAATATTCCTTCAGAATGTGTAAATTAATCTTTATTTAGTACCACCCCATCTATTATTTCCACTACACTTCATTCCACAGAATCATTCATCCCCAAGCTTCCTCTTCAGCCCAGAGTTTTATTTCCATGAAAAAATACTTCAAGTTCATCTTTTAGCACTTATGCTACATTTTATCCCACTTCAAGCTGATCTGTAAGCCCTTCAACTTCAGCTTCAAGTGCTACCACTTTTCCTCCTAGCTAAGCTATAATATTAACCATGGCTGCCATATATGCTCCTTTGACCTTACCAGCTCAGGTACATGCCATGCCCCAAGACTAAGAGAGTAAAATATTTTAGTTTGATGGTACTGGTGAATATACTACAAAACAACATGTAAATGAAATGGATGATTATTTTGAATTACATGAAATTTCTGAAGAAGGTGTACAAATGAGATTATGTTATGAAACCAGCTCACAAAAAGATAGAAAAGAGAGATTCACGCCTTAGAATTCAGCCTCTTCGAGGGGGCAACCTCCTTTACATTACATAAATGAACAATTCTTGGATGATACAAATGACAAAACCTCCTTTCTATATATAGGAGTCTAGGGAGTCACAATATAATCCAGCCGACCTAACAGTAATAATATAAAGCCACAAAAATAACAATAGAGGGATTCTATGGGGCACAGAAATAACAATATGGGGGTAATAGGGGCACAACAATATAAATAAGGGGTATAACTACAATAGTAATGGGGTAATCACTAGTATTATAGGGACCCAACATGAAAAAATACTTCAAGTTCATCTTTTAGCACTTATGCTACATTTTCTCCCACTTCAAGCTGATCTGTAAGCCCTTCAATTTCAGCTTCAAGTGCTACCACTTTTCCTCCTAGCTAAGCTATAATATTAACCATGGCTGCCATATATGCTCCTTTGACCTTACCAGCTCAGGTACATGCCATGCCCCAAGACTAAGAGAGTAAAATATTTTAGTTTGATGGTACCGGCCAATATACTACAAAACAACATGTAAATGAAATGGATGATTATTTTGAATTACATGAAATTTTTGAAGAAGGTGTACAAATGAGATTATTTGCACAAACACTAGCAAGAGATGTCAATAAATGGCTTAAATCTTTACCTACTGGTCATATTGATGATTTAAATGTTTTCGAAAGATTGTTTATCAATAGATGGGAAAGAAAGAAAAATCCTTAGAAATATTTTCAGCCCAGAGTTTTATTTCCATGAAAAAATACTTCAAGTTCATCTTTTAGCACTTATGCTACATTTTCTCCCACTTCAAGCTGATCTGTAAGCCCTTCAATTTCAGCTTCAAGTGCTACCACTTTTCCTCCTAGCTAAGCTATAATATTAACCATGGCTGCCATATATGCTCCTTTGACCTTACCAACTCAGGTACATGCCATGCCCCAAGACTAAGAGAGTAAAATATTTTAGTTTGATGGAATTACATGAAATTTTTGAAGAAGGTGTACAAATGAGATTATTTGCACAAACACTAGCAAGAGATGTCAATAAATGGCTTAAATCTTTACCTACTGGTCATATTGATGATTTAAATGTTTTCGAAAGATTGTTTATCAATAGATGGGAAAGAAAGAAAAATCCTTAGAAGTATTTTCAGCCCAGAGTTTTATTTCCATGAAAAAATACTTCAAGTTCATCTTTTAGCACTTATGCTACATTTTCTCCCACTTCAAGCTGATCTGTAAGCCCTTCAATTTTAGCTTCAAGTGCTACCACTTTTCCTCCTAGCTAAGCTATAATATTAACCATGGCTGCCATATATGCTCCTTTGACCTTACCAGCTCAGGTACATGCCATGCCCCAAGACTAAGAGAGTAAAATATTTTAGTTTGATGGTATCGGTCAATATACTACAAAACAACATGTAAATGAAATGGATGATTATTTTGAATTACATGAAATTTTTGAAGAAGGTGTACAAATGAGATTATTTGCACAAACACTAGCAAGAGATGTCAATAAATGGCTTAAATCTTTACCTACTGGTCATATTGATGATTTAAATGTTTTTGAAAGATTGTTTATCAATAGATGGGAAAGAAAGAAAAATCCTTAGAAATATTTTCTGAATTTGAAAACATTAGAAGAGCTCCTAATGAATCTATTCAAGACTATTGTACTAGGTTTAACAATATTTATAATGAAATCCCTGCAAATATAAAACCTCCACCAGACATGGCACTAATTAAATTTCCTGATGGTTTTGACACTGATATGTCTTACCAATTGATAGAGAGAAACCCTCCAACTTTAGAACAGATGCATAGTGATGCAGTTAGTGGGTAAGCTAACTTGTTGGCTAAAAGAGCTAGAATGAGGAATGAGAGGAGAGTTACCATTAAGGAAGAACCACCCACCTCAGATGTTAAGATAGATAGTTTAGCTAAATGTTTAGAAAATCTAATGCATAGATTAGAAATTATGGAAAGAAAACCATAATGGAATAAAAAACAACAAGGTCCTCAAATAAGAAATCCAAACCTTATAAAGAATCCCAAAACTAGTAAATCTAGAGAAGGGTCACTTGATCAACAAATTAGACCACCTTTCCAAGAAAACTATGCTGAAAGTCCTCACCAAAGTGAAGAAGATGAAGACACTCAAATTAACTTAATGGGAATAAATGATGGTAATACTAATTTTCTTACCCAAGAAGAATAGGAATTATGCATGTTACAACAATTACAGTTAGAATCTGGAGAGTCCTTTGATTATAAACAGGGTTATGAATTTTCCATTAATGAAGTTCACAAGCAATATAACCTTAAGAGTAATAAAAACACAAATGAACCTACTAATAAAAATATCCAAACTCAGACCAAGAAAATAGTGGGAGCTCATGCAACCAAAGTGCTGCAAATTCTCTCTAGAGAACCCTAAAAAATTTCACTCCAAAGATTGCAGCTAGTCCAAAAATTGTAGACATTACATATACTGTTGTGAAAACTTCACCTAATATTCAAAAATGAGTTGTTATTAAAACTTCAAAATATTTCCAAAATCAACTGATACTCAAGCTTCAAATGCTATTCATATTTCAACTGCTTCCCAAACAATTCCAAATCAAAAAACTGAAAATAGTGAAACAATGGACACCCAAACAGGAACCAAATTACTAACTGAAGATAAGAAAGAAAAGACTACACAAACTCCAATTGCCAAGGAAATCATTCGGTTAGGCAAAACACAGACTCCATTTAATATCGAAGATGAAATTGCCAAATTGAAAATATTAGTTCCTTTAACAGAATTGATAAAAAATTATTCCTACAAAGCCTAAATCACTGAAACACTAAATATAGATGAAGGAGAAGACTCTATTAATCTAAATCATGACCAACTAGAGTTAATTTTTGGTCATGAGGTAAATGGAAAACATTAAAAAAGTGGTGGACATTCCTCCATTCTACATTAGCTTGACTTTTCATGATCAAATCTTACACAATGCTATTCTAGATTCAACATCATCTCACAATTTAATGGCTAAAGAAATCATGGAAACATTGGATTTAGATATAACCAGACCATACAAAGATATTTTCTCTTTTGATTCTAGTAAAGTTAAATTATTGGGCCTAATAAAAGACTTGTGTGTCACTGTAGTTCAATACCGAGGTAAGACTATTGTCATGGATATTGTAGTTGTCGATATCCCTCCAGAGTATGGAATGATATTATCTCACTCATGGGGAGAAAAATTGTAGGGATCTCTATAGTTAGACATGTCTTATTCCACGATTTCAATATTTCGTCAGCCTAAAAAGCTTTATGTAGAAAATTTAATGAAATACATGGTCAGTCGTACAGATAAACCACAGAACTATCCTATTTATTATGTACATTTTAATATCGATCCTTTCATTTTATGTAATTCAAACACTGGAAAAGACAATGACACATTTGTAAAACAAGAACATAAAGAACCTAACAGTGATAATATATTTCATGAATCTAGGTGGCACCTAAACTTTGATGGTTCAGTGAACATATTAGGAGGAGCTGCAGAAGTTTGGATTCATAACATGGAAAATAATCATTCTGAAGTTCATGCCTTTAGATTAAAATTTAAATGCACAAAAAACATGGAAAAGTATGAAGCTTTGATCTTAGGATTGAAAATTGTAAGAAAACTTGGATCCAAGAGAGTTTCTACCATGGGAGACTCAGAATTAATCATAAAACAAATTAAAGGAGAGTATTTTGTGAATAATCCTAGACTTAGCGAATACATAGAAACTATTTTAGATCTGATTAAGGAACTTCTTGAAATCCATTTTGATGCTATTCCTAGGAAACAGAACATGCAATCTCACAGTCTGGCTACTTTTGCTAGCACATGCAGATTACCTTTTTAGTGCAATCACTAGTACACTACAGAGGTAATACACAAGCCTATTATACCTGATAATATGAAATATTAATAGATTTTTTCACAAGATTCTCAAATCTATAATTTTATGCACGTTGTTATAGACATTTTTGTGCCTTACAGCATTGAGCATGAAATGTCCATAATCCAAGGGATCAAAAATCCCTAAACATGTTGTTCCTACCCCTAGAGGAACAAGGCTAACAAACCACAACAACTCACAAAAGTTCTCCACCAGAAACTGCTCAAAAACAAGTCAATTTAGGATCAATTCAGAAGCTCCACTAGCTGTCTGCGCTGAAATGCAAAGTCTGCACTGGCTACCTGCACTGCAACACAGGTAGAAGCACTACCAGGGTGCGCTAAGTGGGAATTGACAAATGGCAAGTTCATTCAACGAGGTGTCAAGACCCTGGAAGCTTCCAGAACCTTCCTCAATGACACTTGCCTCAGTGAATTCGACTAGTGAGGAGTAAGAGGTTCCCAACCTCCAAGTGGAAGCAAGAACCTCCAAGTGGAAACAAGAACTAACAGAGGGAGAGGACACTAGTCAGGTCTCAAGCTGACTCATCCTCTCTCCAAACATCTATATATGGATCTCTCCTCCATGAGATCTAGAGGCTGGAATTTTGTTATTGCAAAGAATTGCTGTTGGTTTGAGATTGGAATCATTGGGTGCTTAATGCTTTGAAGGAAGGTGAAGATAGGAATTTCATTTGCTGGGAAGGAGATGCTGGATTGGAGCCCTCTGGGTTGTATCTCTTCCTGAACCTTGTTATTCATCAATAAAGCTATCTTGGTTTCTCCTATATGCTGATGTGTCTTTGATGTATGATTGCATTAGTGTATTTAGTTTATTTCTAATCCTGAACTAGTTATGAATATGAATCTATGTCTTTGTGTAGTGTTCTCTTCTTGTGATCTTGCAGAAACCTGTTGAAGCTGGGCGAGCGAGAAGGCAAGTAGCTGGGAACTCTCAAAGATAAGAGAAACCAGATCGAGGGACAAACAGAAGACACCAGTTAGTGCATCCATCTCTCTTCATTCTTAATTCATAAAGGAAGAATACTAGAATAGCTGTCTCTGTTTGTTGCTAAGGCACTGTCACACCTTAGGTGGATAGGATCGTCCTGCATAGGCATTTTTCCCCACAACAAATTGGCGACTCCGCTGGGGAAATCTGTTTAGTCATTTTATTTGTGTTTCTATCATTGTTTGTTTCATAGACTCAACAGCAACAATCGAACTGCATCTGCTATTCTCAGATGCAAAGTAGACAGTTGTTGCTTTGATCCACTCACTGGATTTGTCTATGATCTGAACAATGGACTCACAAATGATTTGATGATCCTTTGTGATAGATCTTAGTCCTCCCTCAAAGCATCCCTTTGATTGTACCTTGCTTGTTGCTTTTATTTGGCCTGAAACTGTAGATTAAATAGCAAACTGTGACCCAGAACCTAGTGAGAAACTCTTGTTTCTCCTTCAGCGCAGACCCTGTGAAGAGGTTCTGCATTTCAACGCAGGTCCCGTGAAGGCTACCTGCATTGAATGTCAAAACCTCTGTGTTAGGGGTGCATTAATCCAGTTAAGCCTTGTGCAGCTGGGGTTCTCTGCTCTGTTTTGCCCTGTTTTGATCTCTGATTTTTGCAGCCTGTAACCAGCATAGGTACCTGTCTGATAACTCCTTTTCTCTGCTTAAATTCCGCTTCCTTTTGTACAAAAAGACTGTGAGTGTTTTTATGTGTTTGTGGTGTCATTTACAGTTTTCCTTTGCAAGAGTGAAATCATCATCCTGTAGCCCTTGATTCAGATCTGTTGATTGTGATCTTAGGAGAGAGTTCATTGGCCGTTTGCAGTTGATTATACATTTACTTTTTCTTTTGGTTTGAGTTTGTCTCTTTTAAGTGTCGAAACAAGTGTTCATTTCGAAAGTCGTAAAGTGTTGTATTCTCTTCTACCCTTTCTGGTTTCGAAAAAGTAAACTTGTTTGTATTTGTCATTTAAAAGCAAATTCAAAGTTGTACAAAAAGCTTTCTTTTTAGGCATCAATATTAAGAAAGAGGAAAACAAACACGTGCATTGTGCATTTGCATCTTGATAGTTTGCATGCTTGATTTAGGAAAAGTGCATTAGAGTTGCTGATTGCTCTTTGAGAAAAGATGGTGTCTTTCTTTTCCCTTTGTAGCTAGGATTTTCATAGTTGAAAAGATATAAAGCTTGCTTATCATCTTTAGACTGCATTTAGGAATTGTATCATACATCTCGTGGTAAACCTCAAAAGGCAAACTTCTAAAAAGATCAACCTAAAATAAATTGAATGAACTTAACAATGCTTTGTAACTTAACGCACAACATAGAGGTCTAGGCTAGAGACGTGTTCCGGCGTCGTAAAGCCTGGTGACTGTCGATCTCGCTGATGGTGGGTGATTCCTCCTGAGGGACGATAGCGCCAGTATGGATTGTGCTCCCACGTACTATCGAGTATATATTGGGAGACCCCTATAGGCATAAAACCTTTATCCTTAGGAAGCCGTGTCGGCCGCCCTACTGATCGCAATGCACTGAACACAGCATTCAGGAAGATTGAACGCCCGTACCTTAAAAAGTATTTTGCAGTTTTACGAAAAGTTTGGCACACCCTCTACCTAGAACTCCAGAGCAGTTCCTTTTGGCCTTTTTCAGACTCTATAACGGAAAAAGTCCATCCGAGCATTTGTCACTTCGGGCTCGTTAAAACATCGAAGGAGACTAGAGTCACCTTTAGCTTTTTCTTGACTCTTTAAAATTGAAAAAGCAAGTTGTGTCTAAAGCGTCGTTAAAATTTATTTTAAACGGAACAATCACCCCTTCTTCCTGCGTTGATCTTTAGGTTGAGAAAATGGAGCACACCAACCAAGGAATTCCCCTTGGTGGAAATCCTAGTCCCTTCTCCTCTTGGGGAGATGTTGGTGCGCCCCACATGGCCACATTTTCGCTTCCAGGACTGACAATTGGCTTGCCGGTCTGGCTCTTCTCAACCAATGTCGTTCAAAACACCACTATTCCTGAACAGTCGAATCAACAGTTAGACCAGACCAGAGTTACCCACCAGCCTTCTACTTCATCTAATTCTTCCTCTCCTCCTTCCTCTTCGCTTGACAGAACTAGTAAAAAAAAAAACCAAGTTCCTAAGGAGAAGAAGGAAAAGAAGAAGAAAGAAAAGAAGAAGAAGGAGCCAAAAGTGACTAGGGGCAAACAAATGTCGTCTGACAAAAATCCGCACACAGCACTGACTAGGCCTAAATCGCCATGTGTCATATGCAAGGGAGACCACTTCCACAGAGATTGTCCCTGCATCCCTTGGATACTAAGGGACTGGTCTCCCCGTTTGCACAATTCGGTAGCGTCAACCTCTGATAGCCATGTTGACAGCACACCGTCAACTAGTGAAAGTGAAGCCACAGGACAGAGAGGGAAAGCTAGATTTCCCTGCAAACTGTGTGAAGGCGACCATGCCATCCACCGCTGTCCCTTCTTAGACGAGGCTAAAAGAGTTTTGGAAGATCGCCCGATTTTACGAGCGCAACTTCCTCCTGGATATCAAAAACTCTTTCCAAGTCCTTCACCAGTTGAGAACCCGGCTAGCCCGCTCAGGTGGTCAGCCGAAGCACCTATCATTGAGGATGAACCGTCTGAATCCATACCTGACGAAAGTCAAAAGGTTGAGGTGGCAGTTGACCCAGTTTTGCCTTCAGAGGCTCTATCTTCGAATGATACCATCACAGAGGAGAATAAAGACGACACCGTCCAAATTCTCTTCATCAACACGGACTCCAACGAACAAGGGGGGAATTCGCCCATTCCTTTATCGCAGGAAGGAACTTCGTCAGAGTCATACCCGGCCGTCTATTTGGTCCCACCACCAAGCAACCTAGTTGTCTCATTCGACTGGAACCAACTAGGCAGACCCCGTTTGCCAGCAAGCATACCATTCAGAATTATCGTTCAAATATACAGAATGGTGATGGCTGGCACCATCATTGATGAGGGGGCATCTGTGAGTATCATTTCCTCTATTGCTTGGAAAGCGCTTGGTTCACCAGTGCTTTTGCCTGAAATGAGAAATCTGACAGGCTTTGATAAAGGAACCAGTCGAACTTTAGGGATCCTCCCCAATGTGCCCATTACATTGAAAGGGAAGACCATTCAAATGAACGTGATGGTCGTTCAAGGACCCTCAGATTATAACCTACTCCTTGGACGAGACTATATATATTGCATGGGAGCCATCGTCTCCTCACTCTTTAGAGTAATGTGTTTTCTGCACGAAGGAAGAGTGGTCAAGCTCGTGGACCAGCTTTCATTTCCCAGATCACGCATCGCAAATAGTCATATACCATCCCTAAATGGTCTCTTCACACAAGAAATGTCTCAACCCACGGTCCGTCCTCCTGATGAGCGCGAGTAATCTGGGAGGATATGACTGGAACCCATGGGGCATGCGTCCTGGTCTGCTTCGGCAGGAAAACCTTAGGTATAGGGTAGGTTTCCGCGGGAGAATATGACTAGTCTGTACCCCGTCCGTCTTGGAAGAGGGGTTATTCTAGAATAAGATTCTTTTGTCAAAGTTACGTGTTTGGGACTAAGGTCATTCACCTTTGTCTATCTCGGTAGATATCGCCGAAGGAGTGTTTTGTTTGAAAGATTAATGAAACAATCTTTGGGTAGCCTGAAAGAGGTAGGCCTTTCCTGGTTAAACAAATGTTTTGGCAGACAAAGTAAGGGTAACCTTGAAATCATATTTTATACCTAGGGGCATGCAAACCTTTTGGAGTGCAAGCAAGGGGCGACTATTTATTTTTTAAATTTTTAGGTCCTCCCTTTAAACCTGTAGGTCTAACCCTTTAAACTCGTAGGATTAGTCGTTTCCAAACTTGCATAACGAAAGGATCCGGAGAAAAGCTTTGCAAGATGAAGCTCCATAAAAAATAGAATCTTAATGAGACATTCTTATCATATGACTGGGTTAATCGAGCAGTTTTAGCACACAGTTCATGCTCGTTAAAAAATAAATGTAAGATCCGAGCAGTTTTAGCACATAGTTCATGCTCGTTAAAAAATAAACATAAGGCTGAGCAGTGTTTTCCCACGTTTAAGCTCGTTAAAAAATGAACTACCCTCCCGGTAAATAACCACAGTGAATGTAACATTATCAGCCATTAAAGCCTTGGTTGTGTTTGCCCGTCGCCTCCACTTTTCCATTGGCCGATCGTTCACCTCCATATGATTGTTTACCCATTTTGAGGAACAGCTGTGAAGAGTGATTTCACTAGCCATCCTTGTGACACTGCCATGATTGGAAAATTCCAACCCGTACCTGGAATCAGCTGCTAACCCGTTTCATCACTCGTTCCTCAAAAGACGAGTCTTCTTTAAGCTCTTTTCATCTGAATCGTAAAATATGAAAAGATTGCCGAGTTTTGGACTTCCAGCTCGTTAAAGCGACCGGAAGCGCTATCTCTCCTCTAGATTTTAATCTTTTTGTACCTGAGGGATTATTGCACAAAACGATCGAGCGCTTGTTTTGTTCGGCTCGTTAAAACTATCGAAAACTCATCCCTTCTGTATTGTTTTATACTTTTTCGGACTTAAGGGATTAGATGACGAGAAAGGACTTTCGGAGTTGACTTTACGTACCTTTTCAGACTCTCTAAAAATGAAAAGGACCGAGTTATCTTTGTCGCTAGACTCGTTAAAATCATTAAATAGCAACAAACTTGTCTTTAGACGAGAACGAGTTTCACTATCGCTAGGCTCGTTAAAACATAGCGATGGGCTTGCCCAAAGGGCAAGTTATAGAACAAGCATATGTTATCCTCCTCAAGCTTGACAAAAATAAAGAGGTACTGGTCAACAATGACTGGGGAAAAATTGGGAGAAACTCAATAAAACTTTGATGGTAGCAAGTCGCTCTTGAACATGACACTTTTCCTCCGTAGCACAATCGGGTTGGGTTGTTTCATTCATCGGTCACATCACCATGGTCTCGCCATACCATCCATATTTGGGGTAATGCTACTGATCCATCGCATAAGTGTCGCCATATGCTCAAGAGAAGTCGTTCAGAGAAGTCAACCGTGTCTCATCCACTGCCATACATTATCCTTCATCCTTTCATGACCACCACCCTGAATCATATATCATCAGATCGTTTTCACCTCCATCAAAATCATTTGCTCCGTTCCGTGTCACTGATGTGGGATACATTAAGGCCCTCCTTTGACGGATCACTTCTTGTCGACATCAGCTCATTATCCATGAAGTTGATCTAGGAACACCCCTTCAGTACTTTGAAGCTTTCACGTCTCAATGGCGAGTTTCTCACTTTCGGTGATAGGTATACATCAATGACCTTAGACCGAAAGATTTTACGTGGTGTTCGACGCCAAGTCCTTTATTCACACCACGTGAATTGTACTGCAGGACCTTGAGGGTCATTATCATTATCAGTGATTCCTCTCGCACTTGTTAACGGTTTACCTCATTGACCGGTAATCAAGCGATGTCTTTCCATGTTCGACTTCAGAACATTTCTCACATGGATCGACTTGTACTTAGAGTGAAGATCGAACGAGTTTTGAAGACCCCGGATCTAGTTTCATCCATCCGGGCTGCAATATATATTCAGGAAAGATAAAGACATTGACATGTACATCATTGCAGCAGATAATCATCCTACACAAAGGATGATACTTTCATCAAAATTATCAGTCTACCATCAGACGATTGTCTGTTCTATGTACAGAAAAATGAATTTATAAAGCTGAGCATGGGAATGCCTGCCTCAGCTAGATCATGAAAGCAGTATGAAAAATAATGTATTGTATTGTATCTTATTACAGGTCTCCTCCCAGCATTGAATGAACTTCGGATCCTCCTAATAAAGCATTTCACCCGATAAACGGCCTCATACTTTAGAGGGCAGCTGTTATAGACATTTTTGTGCCTTACAGCATTGAGCATGAAATGTCCATAATCCAAGGGATCCAAAGTCCCTAAACATGTTGTTCCTACCCCTAGAGGAACAAGGCTAACAAACCACAGCAACTCACAAAAGTTCTCCACCAGAAACTGCTCAAAAACAAGTCAATTCAGGATCAATTCGGAAGCTCCACTAGCTGTCTGTGCTGAAATGCAAAGTCTGCACTGGCTACCTGCACTGCAACGCAGGTAGAAGCACTACCAGGGTGCACTGAGCGGGAATTGACAAATGGCAAGTTCATTCAACGAGGTGTCAAGACCTTCGAAGCTTCCAGAACCTTCCTCAATGACACTTGCCTCAGTGAATTCGACTAGTGAGGAGTAAGAGGTTCCCAACCTCCAAGTGGAAGCAAGAACCTCCAAGTGGAAACATGAACTGACAGAGGGAGAGGACACTAGTCAGGTCTCAAGCTGACTCATCCTCTCTCCAAACATCTATATATGGATCTCTCCTCCATGAGATCTAGAGGCTGGAATTTTGTTATTGCAAAGAATTGCTGTTGGTTTGAGATTGGAATCATTGGGTGCTTAATGCTTTGAAGGAAGGTGAAGATAGGAATTTCATTTGCTGGGAAGGAGATGCTGGATTGGAGCCCTCTGGGTTGTATCTCTTCCTGAACCTTGTTATTCATCAATAAAGCTATCTTGGTTTCTCCTATATGCTGATGTGTCTTTGATGTATGATTGCATTAGTGTATTTAGTTTATTTCTAATCCTGAACTAGTTATGAATATGAATATATGTCTTTGTGTAGTGTTCTCTTCTTGTGATCTTGCAGAAACCTGTTGAAGCTGGGCGAGCGAGAAGGCAAGCAGCTGGGAACTCTCAAAGAGAAGAGAAACCGGATCGAGGGACAAACGGAAGACACCGGTTAGTGCATCCATCTCTCTTCATTCTTAATTCATAAAGGAAGAATACTAGAATAGCTGTCTCTGTTTGTTGCTAAGGCACTATCACACCTTAGGTGGATAGGATCGTCCTGCATAAGAATTTTTCCCCACAACACACGTTGAGGGAGAATTCCAAAAATGTAACATAGATACTAATTGTAGAGTAGATGACATCATAAATAGAGAGATAGATAATAATGTTGTAGATGTAAATAAACCCACTAAATTCACTAAGCTAGAAATATATAACTTAGAAAAACTAGAAATAGAAGCAATAGTTAATGATGATTATGAGATTTTAAACCTTAAAAATAACTTTTTGCCTAAGGGATTAGTCCCATTAGAAGATTTTTTTGATTCAAATTATGGAGCCTTTAATATCAGACATAGAACAATGTAACATAGGAACAGAAAAAAAAACCTAATCTTATTAAATTATCCAAAGCATTACCTCCAGCTGAAAATCTTAAATACATAAGTCTCTTTAAATAATTTCAAGATGTCTTTGCCTAGAGTTATGAAGACCTCAAGTCTTCTAGCACCTGTTATCACTCAGGTTGTTCCCTTTAACTCCTAAGGGAATGCGGCTGAGGTAACCACAAACCAATCTTTGGATTACAGGTCCTAGCCTACCTGCAATTAGAGAGGGCTCTCTCTTTATAATTTATATTTGTTTTGGGGTGATTTTAGGCTAGTTATGATGTGCATGAGTTTGTTTTAAGTTTGGTTGGATGGATGGTGTATTCAAACAGAGTTGGCATGCAAAGTGTGAGAAGTTCAGACCATTGGGCATGGAGTCAATGAATGTGAACTGTTGGGTGTGTTTTCTTTGGTAGCAGAGAGGAATACAGAGCAGGATAGCTCCACATGGCACAATGTTAAATGCTGAAATTAAGATGAAATGGAGGTCAGGGGATGAGAGGCAATTAAGGATCTCTCATCCAGCCAAAGAGGGAAAGTGGATGAAGGCTAAATAGGAGCAATGAAGGATTCCTAGACAACATTTAGAAATGAGAGAAATAGCTTAAACATGATCAATTAAGTATGCATATTCATCACTAATTCAGAGGAAAACATATAATACCACATAAATTGAGCACGGAGCATATAGAAAGAGTTCTAAGCTATTCTTTCTTTCTGCAGCTTAGATTGTGATATATAGATGATACAGACACATATAAACTGAAAAACAGAGGTAGGAAAGACTTATTGAACCATGAGGAAGCACGAGAATTCCATATTAAGCTCTTCAGCCATTAAAACCACAACCAGCCAGTTCAGAAGCAAACAATCCAACAATCTTTGTTCATAGAAGTTCTCAGGCTTGCAGCGCAAGTCTAGAATGACTTAATCAATCGACCAACTAGCCCTTAATACATCGCTCAGGGTGGTATTTATAGGAAAAATATCTACAAAACAGATCTCAAGGAAGTTCTCGGGAAATATCTCTGATTAACCTAACTCATCCTGAAATAAATGCAAAAAATATCTATCTAATGCTGCGCTAGAGGTAGCTGCATCAAAATTGAGGCTTGAAGGAGTCCTTTAGCTGTGTTCTGGCCATTTTACAATAACTGTGCTTTTAATCACTTATCTGCACTTCTTAGTCGGTTCTACTACTCTTGATGGGTTCTAATGTGCATTAAACTGATCTGATGTAGCTCTAAAGTATTCACTGATACTCTTTGACCTGCGAGGATCCTCTTTAATGCTCTGCTTTGGCTTTTATGCCTACTGATACACTTTTCGCTGAATCGGGACTCTTTTGCCCCATTGGTACTCTTTGCCGCTACTCTGATACTCTTTAACTGCAAAATCACCCTTGTCTACCACTTTATGGCGAGATTTGACTACTGGTGTGCTTTCCGTGGCCTTCTTAGGGCTTTGGAGGTGTTTCGGCACTTGGGAAATCAAATATTATAAAAAAGGGAGAAAAACTGCATAATAGAGGAGGACTGCTCACTGATGGCTTGTAGGGGCCAAAATCCTATTGTTTGGAGCTAATTTGGGCTGGAGCGATTGAAGAATGGCTGAGAAATGATCATAATCCTTTGGAGCTGAAGCGCGCGCTGGCGTCGCATAGAAAACATGAAGAAATAGTCTCTTTTCCCTTTATAAGGAAAAAATGATTTATAAAGGAATTTTGATGAAAAAACAGGTAGAAGCGCTACTGTAGGGGAGAACAAATCAGGGTCATTGGATCCAGCGTGGACAGATCCAATGACTGGGATCAATTTCGCAATATCGCAATCGTCGAGGTCGATGGAGCGGAGGTAGATGGCGGTAAGCGGTTTCATCAGACTGCTTATTGTATGGGGGCGGTAAATGGCAGAGGAGGCCCAATGCAATAAAAGCAGGGCGCGCGTCCCTGCGTACGGGAGAAGAACCCGCCCTCTATTGGATGCTAACGCACTGCCAGCTCACTACTTCCGTCCACCTTCGGATTGGGGAGAGCGGATCGGACGGCTGAGGATAAGTCGGCATATTGCATCGGCAAAGGGCAATGGGTCGGAGGCTTTTATATCTACAATTTCCAAATGAGGGCTATGACATGATATGGACCGTTGGATGGGCGGGGCCAATTGGACAGTTAAGATTAAATCGGCGATATCGCATGGGGGGGGGCGATCGGAGCGGAGGCTTTTATATATGCGATGGCAATATGGGAGCGATGCGATAAGATCTAGGCCGTTGATATGAGGGCAGATCGGACGGCTGCCGCCCGATCGCAATATCGCGTCGGTGGAGGTCAAGGGGTGCGGGCTTTATATATAGGTGATGCGATATTGCGATAAAGCGGGAAATGGATGATTAACGATATATATGGATTAACGGTAAAACATATGTTCTACGATAAAGCATGCATTTGCAGAAAAAACGATGAATTGCGATAAAAGCAAGGTTTGCGGTAAAACGGAGAAAAGGGAGATATGCGGTGAAAAAGGGGTATTGCAATAGAAATGATTTGCGGTGCGATATCGCTTTGGATGTGATAGCGATATCGCATCGGAGGAAGGGGTCGGAGAACATGCATATGGGCACAGACACTTTGCGACTCGCGATTTGCGAAATTGCATCTGGGGAATGATATCGGGGAACCATAGAAGGGGGCCAAATCTTGGCTGCTTCCTCCGATAGCGACATCGCGACGGAGGGGATCCAATCGGATCGGACGAAGGGTAACTTGAATGGAGAAGTTATTGCA
Source organism: Pinus tabuliformis (assembly GCA_031772625.1). NCBI lineage: Eukaryota > Viridiplantae > Streptophyta > Pinopsida > Pinales > Pinaceae > Pinus > Pinus tabuliformis. The sequence goes on along the minus strand of CM062820.1, from coordinate 1,437,856,638 downwards.
ATCGGAGGGTGGTTTTATAGATCGGAGGAAGGTTTTATGGAATTGGAGGGGGTCAAACAAGGTAAAGAGAGGGTTCCTAATGCATCAGAAGGGGTCTGATCGCGTTAGAAGATGGTTAATGAAGTGATAAGGGCCTATTTATGGTTATATTTCAACCAAAAGGAGGGGATATGTATATAAGGGGAGTTTCTATTATATTTTTAATAGGGGAAGGGGAAATAAGAAGGGATTTATATAATAAAGTTATAAATTAGTATGAATTTGTGAAGAAAGCGCTAAGTATGAGAAACTTAGGCTTTTAAAAGGAAGAAGGAGTTTAATGGAGAGATCTAGGATTATTGAGCAGATCTCAATATCCTTTGGGGAAATTAGTGAATGATTTGGGGAAAAGGAAGAAGGGGAAGTTAGTCATGCCTCACTTGAGCTGCTCCAAGGGAAAACTGTCTTGCACTTGTGATATAAGTAGATTTGACACTTGAGAAACACAAAATTTATCACAATTCTTCATTTTTCCACCTCAAAACTACCTACCCAGCCTACTTACCTAGCATTTTATCTTCTTTTTGTTTTGGTGCAATTGAACTAGCAAACCCAACTTCTCATCTTTTCTTTTGGCTATCCTCCTATCTAAATCTACCCTTATTTCTGCCAGGGGCTCAGAGTAAGCAGTTGAGCACCCTTGTTTCTCTACCTATCTAACAATCTACCAAGATTAAACAGTTTGGACAGATATTCATTCTCTATCTCTAAAAACAAGAAATTTAAACCTAGGGAAGCCAAGATTAAGCTGCTTGGCCTTCCCTAAACTGAAAAATCCTTCAAAAATGGAACTTTTGCAGCATGGAAAAGATGAACATTTTTGGCACTTCCACTATCAATCATGAAATACGAAGCCTATTGCAATGGGAGGCTAACAGTGGCTCCACTTGGGGATGGCTTTTCCTTGTGAAAAGCTAAGAACAGCAGGTTAGATGGCCTTATATTCATTTTTCAGTTGTACTCTGAAAATTTCCCTTTGCTGGTTGCTTTATTTATATATAAGACAGTAGACTTGAAGAGCTTAGGGCCTTCACTTTGGGATTCAACTGCAGCAAGCTTACTATCCAAATAGAAAACTAAAATCCTACCTACTTACTCCAATCAACACTTTCTTTGCTGGTTAGATGAAATGAAACAGCCAATGCAGCCTCATAATTATTATAAACATCAATGAGCTTTGCTACTTGTGCTTGATGGTGCTTGAAATGGAGATCTTGCAATCTGATGTAGCTTTGTTAACCATTGAGAAGATCAAAAAAGTCCTGATCTCCTTTGCTGAATCTAAACACTGTACAAAAGGGTCCTACAACATATATACACAATTGCTGAGCTGAATTAAAGAGTTGTATAAATGTTTAGGATGACTATCATGCCTTTGAATTGGAAAATCACCAGCATCTTGATATTGAGCCTTACAGCCTACTAATGGAGCAGAGCACTGATTTATTCCATCACCCAACCTGTCAATAAATGGATTACACAAAACTTGGAATGATAATTGCAACTCATTATAAACGGGCTCAGATATCACTTGAAAGATTTGCACTTGCTGCTCCTCCCTTTCTTTAAATAACTCAGATGACTGAAAACAAAGTGGCAGGGAATCGTCAGGGACTTCTTGATCATACGTTGCTACTTTCAAGTCTTCTTCTTCAATCTGATATTCAATGGCACTTTGGGGCTGCAAAACTAGAGGTAATGCATTATGAGCAAGGATTTGACTCTCCTCTAGATGGTCAATATCAACACTTGATGACGCTTGATTATTAACTGCATGATAATTCTCCCTAATAAACTAAAAATATTCGAAACAAAAAGGCAAAGTTCCTTCGCTGGCTTCAAAATTTTCTGCATTTTCCTCCTCTTCATAGCTGAAATGAGCAACCTGACCACTGGGTTCAGGCTGCTGAACCTGAACTCTGCCTTCTCCCAAAATAGCTTCTGACTCCTCTGCAAGGTTAATATGGATTTGAGGAGCATATTCATCATCATATAGACCATATTTTAGTAGAAAACTGAAAGAAGAAAAGCTACTATATTCATGCAGTAGATTAGGAGACTGCTCCTCTACATATGGCTCTATGAATATGTCATCTGATTTGGAAAAAAATTGTTCGTGAATATCAATTTTTTGCTTCTGCAAAACAGATGTGTCCTGGCGCTCTAGACATTCAAGTTTCAGTGTGATCTTCTGTACCATTTCCTCTAATTCTTTTAACAATAAAAGAAGTTTTTCTTCTTGCTTTGCCTTGCGCTGTTCATCTCTAATCTTCAGACTTGCCTCCTCGTTCACAGCCATGTTTTGCATCTGTTTCATAGTGGACGGGCTTCTTTCTCAACGATATTCAATTTCTGCATCAAAAGCTCTTGGATAATGCAATAGAGCTAAATCAGGGGGAGGTCTTATATTCAAAGGCATAGAATGATAAATTTGATTGAATCTGTCAGAAAATTGCTGAACTGTTTCATCTGGAAGCCTTCTTAACTATTTATATTCTTGTATGACCATGAGGAAATTGACTTTGATCATCCATCTATCAAGGAAGATTTTGAGAAACTGCTCAATATTAGAGATGCTAGCCTCAGGCAAGGTCTTGAACCAAGTCCTAACTTCGCTTTGCAAAGAAAGGGTGAAAAGCCTAACACTAACATCCTCATCTTCTACTTCAAATATGTTAAGATAGTCTTCAAAAGATTGGATATGCTTTTGGGTAGTAACATCATTCTCTCCATCAAATCTAGGGAGATACTCGGGATGATCTTTAGGCAAAGGATTGAGCGTGGGAGGAAAAATGAGAGGCTTTTATCTATTAGGAACTTTACGAGGCACGGGAATATGTATAGGGATTGGAAGATTGGGCTCGATTTTTGGTTCCTCCTTGACTGTATGATGATCTTTAACAGCATTAGAAGACTGCTGCTCTAATGTGCAAGGAGGCTTTTCATCAACATTTTTCAAAGGAAAATTATAAAAATTATCTCTACAATACAATATACATAGCAAAATTTTATGGATGAGAAAGAACATAATCTATTGGATTATAGTCCAGGTCAAAAGCTTGATCTGCTAATACAGTTCTTTTGGGTACATTTCTCCAGTGGAGTCTTTATTATGAAAATGATGTGGAGTCGCCAGGTGGATGATTTAACCTTTGGTGGGTCTGATCTCTGTCCACCATCACAGATCAGATCTAAACGTGAAATAATTCTAAAGAAAAGGTTCACTTTCTCCAGAAAACAAAATTCTTGAGATTTTTATCATTATTTTGATCTTTTGTGATTTTTCAAAACAACTGTTATGATTTATTCAATAGGCAGACTGATCAAGTACTTAGATTTGCAGTGATAAACAAATGATTCAGGTCCCCAGTTGTGTCGCCAATGATGTTATCACTCAGGTTGTTCCCTGTGACTCCTTAGGGAATACGGCCGAGGTAACCACAAACCAATATTTGGATTATAGGTCCTAGCCTACTTGCGAGAGGGCTCTCTATTTATAATTTAGCTTTGTTTTGGGGTGATTTTAGGCTAGTTATGATGTGCATGAGTTTGTCTTAAGTTTAGTTGGATGGATGGTGTATTCAAACAGAGTTGGCATGCAAAGTGTGAGAAGTTCAGACCATTGGGCATGGAGTCAATGAATGTGAACTATTCGGTGTGTTTTCTTTGGTAGCAGAGAGGAATACAGAGCAGGATAGCTCCACATGGCACAATGTTAAATGCTGGAATTAAGATGAAACAGAGGTCAGGGGATGAGAGGTAATTAAGGATCTCTTATCCAGCCAATGAGGGAAAGTGGATGAAGGCTAAATAGGAGCAATGAAGGATTCCTAGACAGCATTCAGAAATGAGAGAAATAGCTTAAACATGATCAATTAATTATGAACCCCAAGGAGGAAAAAAATGGCGATGGTTAGGGTTTGCTCGAGCAGAGCTCTGGTTGCTGCCGCATCGGTTCCCAAGCCTGCCACAGGGGCCAAAGGCGATCCAGGGTTTGGGGAGATGGTGAACGCTGCTGGAAGGTTTTCTTTACTGCAAGTGCCTACAGAGAAATGGCCTGTCTCTCGCAGACAAACGCCTCAAATACACCCAGAACCGCGCGGCTACGCATCTGTGGGGTTCTCTGTCACAAGAAATCATGCGATCCTGGACTGGGAACGAAATACAAGTCCTCAACGAGACCGTGAGGTGAGGGCATCAACGGAAGCTCACCTTTTTGCGTGGATATACAAGGAGGGTTTCTTCTTGCGGAAGATCGAGGTCCTAAACTGTGTTTCTGAACAAAGAAGCTTTCGTGCCGTGTGGCGTCTAGAGGCCAGGTCTCGCCAAACCCAGAACGCATGGAGAAACGGCAGGGGGGGACTGCATGATGCAGATCCATTCCATCCTTCAACGCATGGGCCCAAACATTGTAGATTCGGCTTGGATCTACACGATCTAGCCTATATCCGAGTACAGCTTGATTCCAGGCAGCAGATCGAAGGCACCAATCATAGATCGAGCAGAGTTTTTGCAGATCTAGACATGCACAAGGAAAAACGAACAAAAACAGGGCCAGATCTGGAAGTTTGCCTACAGCCAGAGCAGGTAACAACTACTTGTTTTCAGATTCTGATTAAACCCCCTCAGGGGAAAACTCGTTTAGTGTGGGTTCATGCAGGAAGCACCTCCTTGCAGCTGAAACAACAAATATGGGCAGAAATGGGATACCCAGTTCAGATCCAACATCTGGTCAGTGGTAGGCGGTCTCTCCAGGACTGTAGATCGATGGAAAGCTATGAGATTGGGCCAGGATCAATCATTACTTTAAACTTTAGATTGAGAGGAGGGGCTCTGCCTCAGGGACAACCAAGCTCCTCAGGGGGAGACAAGGGGAAAAAAACAGCATCCCAGCACCAACCCAAGGGAGGCTTATCCTACAAAAACATTTTACAGGGCAGCAGAGATTCAGGGTCCTCTCCAGATCAAGGTGGGCACATACCCAGGCCATACATAGTAGATCAGTCAGGGCAAACCCCAGCCCTAAACTTAGATTCTACAGGGCTTGATGATTTCGTTAAGTCCTATGAAACGCAAGCTCTAATTTGCCGTTTCAACAGCTTTTGGCCTAAACCTTTGGATCTATTCCATTGGATCTTCACCAGCTGGACCATGGAATGTGATATTCATCTATGTTCAAAGGGGTTTTTTATAGTAAGATTTACATCCAAGGAAGTCAGAGATACAGTCATCAGTGTTGGGCCATGGTTTTGGGGAACATCGGGGCTGTTTATGACCCCATGGTTTCCAGATTTTGATCCAAACAAAATGACTGTATCCAAAGTGCCGGTCTGGGTCAGACTATACAACCTTCCTCTGCACTTTTGGAATGAACGAGTTTTGGAAGGCATTGGGAACAACATAGGGAAATATATCAAAACAGACCTCAAAAGGATTGATGAAAGGATCTACACTTTCGCACGTATTTGTGTGGAAGTAGATTTAAGTAAAGGGCTGCCGGACAATATAAGGCTGATCTACAAACAACAAAACTGGTTGCAAGTACTAGATTACGAAAACACCGCTTTCAGATGCAGGCTTTGTAGGCAGACAGGACACTTGCAAAGCTCATTTCCAGAAGCCAAGAAAGTAAACAGTAAAAAGAAGCAGAAAGGGAAGCAGAGGAAAGGATGGCAATTTTCATCCCCAGATTCAGAGGACGAAGAATCAGAAGCAGAGGAGGAAGAGATCCCCACAGAGAAGACCGAGGTATCGCAAGAAATGGAGAATCAGAAGGGAACCACATCAGACAACAAGGCAGAGATGACAAGCATGGATCCAAGCATGGGAGGCATCAAACGGCATCACCACCCAGATACTTCAGACTCAGACAAAGAAACAGGCCCACAGAATGCAGAAACACAGTTAGTCATTGCTTCGATCGAGCCCACTCAAGGAGAGTGGCGCAAGGTCGGAAAGAAAAAGGGGAGAAAAACTTGAAGCGTGAGTCTTACTCACAGCCGGAATTCAGTTTTTTGCCTCTTTCTTCCTCTCTCCTCTCTTCTGTTTTCTTATTCTTTGTGCACGTTAGTCTTCTAACGTTGCGTGGGGTGCGAAAGCACTCGAGCCCTTGTGGCAGCTTACGGAATGCTTCAATGCATCTGCTAGTGTAACATTTCATTATTTCTTTAATAAAAGGTTACCGTTTTTTTCCTTGGAAAAAAAAAATGATCAATTAAGTATGCATATTCATCACTAATTCAAAGGAAAACATATAAAACCACAGAAATTAAGCACAGAGCATAGAGAAAGAGTTTTGAGCTATTCTTTCTTTCTACAGCTCAAATTGTGATATATAGATGATACAGACACATATAAACTGAAAAACAGAGGTAGGAAGGACTTATTGAACCATGAGGAAGCACAAGAATTCCATATTAAGCTCTTCAGCCATTAAAACCACAACCAGCCAGTTCAGAAGCAAACATTCCAGCAATCTTTGTTCATAGAAGTTCTCAGGCTTGCAGCACAAGTCTAGAATGACTTAATCAATCAACCAACCAACCCTTAATACATTGCTCAGGGTGGTATTTATAGGAAAAATATCTACAAAACAGATCTTAGGGAGGATCTGGGGAAATAACTGTGATTAACCTAACTTATCCTAAAATAAATGCAAAAAATATCTATCTAATGCTGCGTTGGAGGTAGATACATCAAAATTGAGGCTTGAAGGTGTCCTTTAGCTATGTGCTGGCCATTTTACAATAATTGTGCTTTTAATCTCTTATCTGCACTTCTTAGTTGGTTTTGCTGCTCTTGGTTGGTTTTAATGTGCATTAAACTGATCTGATGTAGCTTTAAAGTATTCACTGATACTCTTTGACCTGCGGGGATCCTCTTTAATGCTCTGCTTTTCCTTTATGCCTACTGATCCACTTTTCGCTGAATCGGGACTCTTTTTCCACACTGATACTCTTTGTCGCTACTCTGATACTCTTTAACTGCAAAATCACCCTTGCCTGCCACTTTATGGTGAGATTTGACTGCTGCTGTGCTTTCCCTGGCCTTCTGGGGGCTTTGGAGGTGTTTCGGCGCTTGGCCGATCAAATATCATCAAAAAAGGAGAAAAACTGCATAATAGAGGAGGACTCCTCACTGATGGCTTGTAGGGGCCAAAATCCTGTTGTTTGGAGCTAATTTGGGCTGGAGTGATCAAAGAATGGCTGAGAAATGATCATAATCCTTTGGAGCTGAAGCGCATGCTGGCACCACATAGAAAACATGAAGAAATAGCCTCTTTTCCCTTTATAAGGCAAAAATGATTTATAAAGGAATTTTGGTGAAAAAACAGGCTGAAGCGACTACTGTAGCGGAGAACAAATTAGGGTCGTTGGATCCAGCGCGGACAGATCCAACGGCTGCGATCAATTTATCAATATCGCAATCAGCGGGGTCGATGGAGCGGAGGCAGACAACGGTAAGCGGTTTCATCAGACTGCTTATTTTACGGGGGCAGTAAATGGTAGAGGAGGCCTGATGTAATAAAAACAGTGCACGCGTCCCTGCATATGGGAGAAAAACCTACCCTCTATCGGACGCTAACGCACTGCCAACTCACTGCTTCCGTCCACTGTCGGATTGGGGAGAGTGGATCGGACGGCTGAGGATAAGTCGGCATATCGCATCGGCGAAGGGCAATGGGTCAAAGGATTTTATATCTATGATTGCAAAATGAGGGTTGCGACATGATATGGACCGTTGGATGGGCGGGGGTAATCGGATGGTTAAGATTAAATCGGTGATATCGCATCGGGGGGGCGATCGGAGCGGAGGCTTTTATATATGCGATGGCGATATGGGAGCGATGCAATAAGATCTGGGCTGTTGATCTGAGGGCAGATCGAACGGCTGCTGTGCGATCGCAATATCATGTCGGCGGAGGTCAAGGGGTGCAGGCTTTATATATATCAGATGTGATATTGCGATAAAGTGGGAAAGGGGCAATTAACGATAAAGATATGGATTAACGGTAAAACATATGTTCTACGATAAAGCATGCATTTGTGGAAAAACGATGAATTACGATAAAAGCAAGGTTTGCGGTAAAACAGAGAAAAGGGAGATATGCTGTGAGAAAGGGTATTGCGATAGAAATGATTTGCGATGCGATATCGCTTCGGATGTGATAGCAATATCGCATCAGAGGAAGGGGTCAGAGAACATGCATATGGGCACAGACACTTCGCAACTCGCGATTTGCGAAATCGCATCGGGGGAATGATATCGGGGAACCATAGAAGGGGGGCAACTCTTGACTGATTCCTCCGACAGTGACATCGCGTCGGAGGGGATCCAATCGGATCGGAGGAAGGCTAACTTGAATGGAGAATGGTTATTGCAATCGGAGGCCGGTTTTATAGATCAGAGGAAGGTTTTATGGAATTGGAGGGGGTCAAACAAGGTAAAAAGAGGGTTCCTAATGCATCGGAAGGGGTTCGATCGCATTAGAAGATGGTTAATGAAGTGATAAGGGCATATTTATGGTTATATTTCAACCAAAAGGAGGGGATATGTATATAAGGGGAGTTTCTACTATATTTTTAATAGGGGAAGGGGAAATAAGAAGGGATTTATATAATAAAGTTAGAAATTAGTATGAATTTGTGAAGAAAGCGCTAAGTATGAGAAACTTAGGTTTTTAAAAGGAAGAAGGAGTTTAATGGAGAGATCTAGGATTATTTGAGCATATCTCAATATCCTTTGGGGAAATTAGTGAATGATTTGGGGAAAAGGAAGAAGGGGAGGTTAGTCATGCCTCACTTGAGCTGCTCCAAGGGAAAATTGTCTTGCACTTGTGGTATAAGTAGATTTTACACTTGTGAAACACAAAATTTATCACAATTCTTCATTCTGCCACCTCAAAACTACCTACCTAGCCTACTTACCTAGCATTTTATCTTTTTTTTGTTTGGGTGCACTTGAACTAGCAAACCCAGCTTTTCATCTTTTCTTTCGGCTATCCTCATATCTAAATCTACCCTTATTTCTGCCAGGGGATCAGATTAAGCCGTTGAGCACCCTTGTTTCTCTACCTATCTAACAATCTACCAAGATTAAACAGTTTGGACAGATATTCATTCTCTATCTCTAAAAACAAAAAATTTAAACCTAGGGAAGCCAAGGTTAAGTTGTTTGGCCTTCCCTAAACTGAGAAATCCTTCAAAAATTGAACTTTTGCAGCATGGAAAAGATGAACATTTTTGGCACTTCCACTCTCAATCATGAAATATGAAACCCATCACAATGGGAGGATAACAATACCAGTATTATTCAACATAAAATACCCATCAAAGAAGATCGGAAACCCTTCAAGAAAAATCTTATGAGAATTAATCCAATTCTTGTGCCATTGATTGAAAAGGAAGTAAAATGATGTATGAGGCACAAATCATAGCACTTAATCGATATTCAGATTGGGTCTCTAATTTAATCACCACTAGAAAGAAGACATGAGAAATCAGACTCTGTGTTTATTTCAGAAAGTTGAACAAAGTATCACTGAAGGATAACTATCCCCTCCCTAAAATGGACCACATTTTGCAAAGGGTAGTAGGGTCATCTAGAATTTCATTACTTGATGGATTCTCTAGATACTGTTGGAAATAATACTGAGAGGGGGAGGGGGGGGTGAATCAGTATTATCAAATTCTTATCAATCTATCTTCCTTATTTATACTTTGAATAATTCTTCAAATATTGATCATTACTTTGTATGTCAGTATCATAAAATAATGAGCAGGAACAAGAAAAGCAAATAGTCACACAAAAGAACACCAGATATAAGGTGGAAACCCAATGTGGGTGAAAACCACCTGCCGCAATATGTCTCTATCTTCTTTCAATTAGAAACTCCTTTTACAATGATTTTGTAGTGGTGCAGTCCTTTACCAGTACACAGGCTACAACCTGCGGAGAGCTACAACCCTCTCTCGTTCTCCAGCTTCTCCTGGAAGGGAGCTACAACCCCCTTATCTCTGGTACTAGCCAAGATACTAGTACGTAGGTGCTGGCCTACTGAAGGCTACAACCTTCTCTTTCTTCCAGGGACCACGTTTCATAAATTTTCAGACTGGATCCATGAACATCAATCAATCATCAAGTATATTAGCATCAAACAATCTCCTTTTCCCAATTAGCACTGAATCAAGTAAACACTTCTCTGAAAGCTGTACACAGAACACAGTAATAGTAACCACACACCAAAATCTGAACGCAGAATACTGGAGCAATAGATAGAGGCAGCTAGATCATAATTTAAAGATATACGCTACTTCAACAACCTGAAACCTGCATGCAGATCTATAAAGGATAATTCCTTCTTTCAAATATACAGACACTAATTAACCCAGATTGTCAGATTTATAGATCAAGCATGCGCCTCATATAACAGATCAAAATCATGCAAAGATACTATTATTCAAGCATAAAGATTATGACCCATCAAAAGAACTTATCCTTCTTTATGCGCTAAGGTTCCTCCTTCATTCAGATCCAGATCTACACCATAACCCAATCACAAATATTTCAGATCTAGCACTTTATCAAATATCCAATTCATTCTATGATTCTTTGCCAAATGATCTCCTTCCTCTTTTATAGCCTTAGGCCTTCCACAATACCACGGTCCAAAACCATAGGATCAAAAAAACTGTTGGACTAATACCATGAACCAACCATGAAAGAGCGTGAGATCAATACTTTTGGATGCAATACCACGAGCCAAAACCATAGGATCAAAAACTATAGGACTAATACCATGAACCAACCATGAAAGTGCGTGAGATCAACACTTTTGGATGCAATACCACGGACCAAAACCCTAGGATCAAAAACTGTCAGACTAATACCATGAGCCAACCATGAAAGTGCGTGAAATTTTCTCTTCATGAAAGGAACTTTTCTCTGCATGAAAGTGCGTGAACTTTTTCTCTACATGAAATAAACTTTTCTCTGCATAAAAGTGCGTGAACTTTTCTCTCCATGAAATAAACTTTTCTCTGCATAAAAGTGTGTGAACTTTTCTCTACATGAAATAAACTTTTCTCTGCATAAAAGTGCGTGAACTTTTCTCTACATGAAATAAACTTTTCTCTCCATAAAAGTGCGTGAACTTTTCTCTACATGAAATAAACTTTTCTCTACATAAAAGTGCGTGAACTTTTCTCTACATGAAATAAACTTTTCTCTGCATAAAAGTGCGTGAACTTTTCTGCACTATAATTTATCATCTGAGATGAGTGGGCTTCCATCAAGTACAACATATGTATCATAATGCCAACAATCTCCCCCTTTGGACTTGATGGCAACAACAACCAATCACTCTCCCCCTTTGACATCAAGGTCAAAGGGTTATGCTCCCCCTTACTATAAACCAGATCTGCAAAGAAGAACCATAATCCATCAAACACCATAAATGACCATGAAAGAGATAGAGACGTATTGCAGCAATATTCAGACCAACATCCATGATATCCTTCTGTACTTCCTCCATAATGCCAACAATGCATGATATGCTCCCCCTGAACCTGTGCCATTCGAGCTTTGACCAATCCGCAACCCAGCACATGTACGCATATACTTCAGATGAACCTTGCGTACAACCAACAATCAGAAGAGATTCAACAACAAGATGATGCATCAACAACCCCCAGCTTTTGCCTCATGTATTCAAAGGTCTCCCTAGGAAATGGTTTGGTGAGTATATTAGCAACCTGTTCCTTAGAAGAAACATACTCGAACTTGACCTTTTGTTGAAGCACTTGTTACCGGAGAAAGTGATACTTGATTGGTATGTGCTTGGTTTTTGAATGCATGAGTGGGTTCTTTGAAATGCCGATTGCACTTGTATTATCACATAAGATGGAGATGGGTGGTGTACAAGTGATTTGAAAATCCTGCAAGGTCTGCATCATCCAAAGGAGTTGAGTGCAACAAGATGCAGCAGCAACATATTCTGCTTCAGCTGTAGAAAAGGCAATCGAACTTTGTTTCTTGTTGAACCAAGATACTAATTTGGAACCCATAAAGAATGCACCACCACTTGTGCTCTTCCTGTCATCCACGCTTCCGGCCCAATCTGCATCAGTATAAGCATGAAGTCTGATATCTGTATCTCTAGGATACCATAAGCCATAATTTTGAGTCCCTTGAAGATATTTGAAGATTCTTTTTACTGCCTGAAGATGAGTTTCCTTTGGATTTGCCTGAAATCTTTGAACTATTCCCACTACATGCATGATGTCTGGTCGGGTACCTGTCAAATAAAGTAGACTTCAAATCATAGATCTGTAGGTTGGTTGATGTACTGCTGCTGATTCATCATTTGCGCTGAGGCTACATCCTGTGACCATGGGTGTACATACTGGTTTTGCATCTTCCATGCCATATTTCTTCAAAATCTGCTTGAGATACTTGGTTTGAGACAAGAAGATCCCTCCTTCCTTTTGTTGGATTTGCAGGCCAAGAAAATATGTCAATTCTCCAAGCAAGGGCATTTCGAATTCTTTCTGCATCACCAAGGAAAAGCTTTGACTCATAGATTCTTCATTGCTACCAAAGATAATGGAATCTACATACACAACAAGTATCAACAATTTGTCATTTTCAATTTTTATATAAAGATTGCTATCTGCTGATCCTTTTGAAAAACCTTGTTGATGAAGATATTTGTCCAAACGATAGTACCAAGCCCTTGGAGCTTGTTTAAGACCATAGAGAGCCTTTTTCAATCTGCATAAAAGATTTGGATCATTTCCAAGAATGAAACCATCTGGCTGCTCAATGTATACTTCTTCTTCTAAGTCTCCATTCAGAAAGGCTGATTTCACGTCCATTTGAAATACTTTGAACTTTTGAAAGCTTGAGAGAGCAAGGAACATTCGGATGGCCTCAAGTCTTGCAACAAGAGCAAACGTTTCTTCAAAATCTATTCCTTCTTGCTGCGCATACCCTTTACAAACAAGTCTGGACTTGTTTGTAATTATTTCCCCATTTTCATTCAACTTATTTTTGAAGACCCATTTTGTCCCTATAACATTCTTAACCTTTGGTCTAGGAACCAACTCCCAAGTGTTGTTCTTTTCGATCTGCTCAATTTCTTCATCCATTGCTTTGACCCAAAATTCATCTTTGCATGCCTCTTTTACATTTTGTGGTTTAGTGGATGAGAGTAATGCCAAATAGCTTGAAGCTTCTGCAATTGTTCTTCTTGTTTGTACACCTGCTTCTTTTTTCCCCAAAATCTGAGATTCTGGATGATTCTTCTGAATGTACCTGGATGGAGTCTTCTCTTCTACCCTTATCTATTCCTCTGGTGCTTCTTGAGGTTCTTCTTCTTCATCATTCTGTCTTTGAGGGTAGTCTTCATCTTCTTCGATATTTTCATGATTTACTTGCCTAGGAATGTATCCTTTTTCATCAACCACTACATCAATGCTGTCAAAAATTCTTCCAAGTCTTTTATTGTAGCACTTATATGCTTTGCTGTGTGGAGAATAACCAAGAAGAATGCCTTCATCTGCTCTAGGTTCAAGTTTGCCAAGTTGCTCATTGGTATTCTTAATATAGCATTTGCTCCCAAAGATTTTGAAGTGTTTTACCGAAGGAGTCTCACCATACCAGAGTTCATGAGGAGTTTGAGTGCTGTTCACTTGGACATTTGTTTTATTGAGAATAACAACCGCAGCATATGCAGCTTCACCCTAGAAAGTTGTGGGAGTTCCGGACTCATCAAACATAGCACGGGCCATTTGTTGGACTGTTCTGTTCATCCTTTCCACCACTCCATTTTGCTGAGGAGTTCTAGCTGTAGAGAATTCCATTCTTATCCCATGTTCTTCACAGAAATCGGAAAATTAATTTGAGGTAAACTCCCCACCTTTGTCGGACCTGAGGCACTTAATTTTGTAACTTGATTCATTTTCAACCAAGGCTTTGAAGGATTTGAATTTTTCGAATGCTTCGTCTTTGTGCTTCAAAAGTCCTAACCAAACAAACCTGGAGAAATCGTCAATGAATAATATCAAGTATTCTTCTCCTCGAGGTGACCTCATCCTGAAAGGACCACATACATCTGTATGGACTAGTTGAAGAGGCCTACTGGCTGATCCTTCCTTCTCCGGGAAGTTGGTTCTGGTTTGCTTACCAAACTGACATGATTTGCATATAGTGTTGTCTGGAATTTTGATATCTGGAAGACCACAAACTGCCTGATATTTGCATGCCTTCCTTATTTGTGAAAAGCTTAGATGCCCCAACCTCCGGTGCCATAACCAATGTTCATCATCCTTGCTCAAATAGAATTTTTGTTGTCCTTCTTCAAATATGTATAGATTATTTGGAGTTCTTCTACCTTTGATCATTGTTTTCCCTGTATCAAGATCATGAACACTACATCCATTTGATCAAAATATTACCTCGGTTCCTTGATCGCACATCTCGCTGACACTCAGAAGGTTATGCTTCAACCCATCAACATACAAAACATTTCAGCTTTGACCTTTTCTTTTAACTGAGCTGTTCCTTTTCCTTTTATAGCTACTGGAGTATCATTTCCAAAAGAAACTTTCTTTCCCTTTTCTCAAGCAGAATATGATTCAAGTTTTTCTTTATCACCTGTCATATGCTTCAAACATCCACCGTCGATGTACCATAGATTTTCCTGTCCCTCTGCATAAAAGGCTATCCCACATCTTTCTGTTTGTGGTTCCTTTATTCTCCATGTTCTGGTGCTTGAGGCTTGTTCCTTTGTCTGCTGAAACCTGCTCTTGCATTCAGAATCTTCATGACCAAAGTTATTGCAAATAGAACATTCAACTTCATTTTCAAGAGCCGAAAAGTTGTTATAGGTCCTTTTTGTAATCCCGATCATACTTCTTTGTTTTTGAGCTTCTCTAGTCATGATTGTTTTATATGCAACACATTGAGCTGCTTTGTGACCAAAGTTATGGCAAGAGAAACATTTCCCATTGAAGAAAATTCTGCGATTATCAAATCTACCGGCCAAATGATTGTAATTTCTATTTTCATCCATTCTTGAAGCAAATTGAGAAGATTTTACCTGTGGCTGGTTGTAGCTTTTGTTCATCCTTAAGACAGATTGCCCCTGGTTTACCTGATAGTCTTTGTTCATTCTTGATGTAATTCGTCCCTGCTTTACCTGGAGATCTCCATTGTGCTTTTGCTCATTCCTTCTTGTTGCATCAAGATAACTCTTTGAGGTGAATGCTTGAGATGTTTCTCCATTATACCCCAGACCTGTCTTGTTTAGCGGAGAACGCTGTATATTGATGATCTCATCCAGAGTTTCAGATCCTTTGATAAACTTAATATTAATAGCCTTTGTTTTCTCAATTTCTTTTCTAAGGCCAACAATTTCACCTTCTAACTTTTCAAGATATTTTTCTTTTTCATCAATTTGAAATTGTAGAGTATCAATGATCATATTCTTTTCTTCTATACATGTCTTAAGTCTAGAAATCTCTTCATAAAAGCTATCCACATCTATAGCATCCATGTAATCATCATCTTCAAATGCCATTAAAAGTTTATAGTCATTACCTTGTTCATCTTCATCACTATTTGATAGACCATCACTGTCTTCATGAGTGTAGTAGCTTTTCTTATTTGCATTCTGTTTCTTGTTCCATCTGGCAGGTTCCTTTCCTTTGTCAATCTTATCCTTATGAGAACATTTGGCAGCATAATGACCTACTCTTCCACAAGCAAAACATTTAAAAGGTAGCTTACCTCTGAACCTTCTAGTACCCCGTTGAAGATTTCTGACAAAATTTGATTCTTCTTCTTCTTTTGGCACGTGACTTGATTCATAGTAGTCTCCTTTGCCTGAAGCCTTAAAAGCAGTTTCTCTCCTATCTGATGGACCTCCTTTTCTCATTTCATAAGCAGTTAGAATTGCGTGTAGCTGAGACATAGTAAGAGTTCGTAGATTTTCCTTTTCTTCTATTGCAGACACTTTAGATTCAAACTTGGGGGACAATGATCTTAGGACTTTTTCAACCAAAACAACCTCTTTTATTTCTTCACCCAAGTTTTTCATACAATTAACAATCTCGTCTACCCGAAGGAAATAGTTAGCCACACTTTCATCATTATACATTCTGAGATTCTCATACTGAATCCTGAGGGTTTGAAGTTTTCCACGTTTTACCTGTTCATCTCCTTCGTAGCTCAAAACAATCTTGTCCCATATTTCTTTTGCAGATTTATGTTGCATAACCTTCACAAATTCAGATTGAGATAGACATCCTAGAAGAGTACTAACCGCCTTTGCATTTGTTTCATATTTCTTCTTCTAAGCTGAATCTGTAGGAGTAGCTGATGGAAAAGTATACCCTGTTTCTATAATGTCCCATACTTCTGTACCCAAAGATTGAAGATAGGCAGTAACTCTTACCTTCCAATATACGAAGTTTGTTCCATCAAAAATCGGTGGCCTGATTGATGCTTCCCTCTCGTAGTTGCTCATGATGTTAGATCTTCCTTCAAGCGATCAAGCTTCTTCAGAAGGACCTGCTCTGATACCAATTGTTGGAAATAATACTGAAAGGGGAGGGGGTGAATTAGTATTATCAAATTCTTATCAATCTATCTTCCTTATTTATACTTTGAATAATTCTTCAAATATTGATCATTACTTTGTATGTCAGTATCATAAAATAATGAGCGGGAACAAGAAAAGCAAATAGTCACACAAAAGAACACCAGATATAAGGTGGAAACCCAATGTGGGTGAAAACCACCTGCTGCAATATGTCTCTATCTTCTTTCAATTAGAAACTCCTTTTACAATGATTTTGTAGTGGTGCAGTCCTTTACCAGTACGCAGGCTACAACCTGCAGAGAGCTACAACCCTCTCTCGTTCTCCAGCTTCTCCTGGAAGGGAGCTACAACCCCCTTAGCTCTTGTACTAGCCAAGATACTAGTACGTAGGTGCTGGCCTACTGAAGGCTACAACCTTCTCTTTCTTCCAGGGACCAAGTTTCATAAATTTTCAGATTGGATCCATGAACATCAATCAATCATCAAGTATATCAGCATCAAACAATATCCTTTTCCCAATTAGCACTAAATCAAGTAAACACTTCTCTGACAGTTGTACCCAGAACACAGTAACAGTAACCACACACCAAATTGTAAACCCAGAATACTGCAGCAATAGACAGAGGCAGCTAGATCATAATTTAAAGATATACGCTACTTCAACAACCTGAAACCTGCGTGTAGATCTATAAGGATAATTCTTTCTTTCAAATATTCAGGCACTAATTAACCCAGATTGTCAGATTTATAGATCAAGCATGCGCCTCATATAACAGATCAAAATCATGCAAAGATACTATTATTCAAGCATAAATATTATGACCCATCAAAAGAACTTATCCTTCTTTATGCGCTAAGGTTCCTCCTTCATTCAGATCCAGATCTGCACCATAACCCAATCACAAATATTTCAGATCTAGCACTTTATCAAATATTCAATTCATTCGATGATTCTTTGCCAAATGATCTCCTTCCTCTTTTATAGCCTTAGGCCTTCCACAATACCACAGTCCAAAACCATAGGATCAAAAAAACCGTTGGACTAATACCATGAACCAACCATGAAAGAGCATGAGATCAATACTTTTGGATGCAATACCACGAGCCAAAACCATAGGATCAAAAACTATAGGACTAATACCATGAACCAACCATGAAAGTGCGTGAGATCAACACTTTTGGATGCAATACCACGGACCAAAACCATAGGATAAAAAACTGTCGGACTAATACCATGAGCCAACCATGAAAGTGCGTGAAATTTTCTCTTCATGAAAGGAACTTTTCTCTGCATGAAAGTGCGTGAACTTTTTCTCTACATGAAATAAATTTTTCTCTGCATAAAAGTGCGTGAACTTTTCTCTCCATGAAATAAACTTTTCTCTGCCTAAAAGTGCGTGAACTTTTCTCTACATGAAATAAACTTTTCTCTGAATAAAAGTGCGTGAACTTTTCTTTACATGAAATAAACTTTTCTCTGCATAAAAGTGCGTGAACTTTTCTCTACATGAAATAAACGTTTCTCTACATAAAAGTGCGTGAACTTTTCTCTACATGAAATAAACTTTTCTCTGCATAAAAGTGCGTGAACTTTTCTGTACTATAATTTATCATCTGAGATGAGTGGGTAGCCATCAAGTACAACATATGTATCATAATTCCAACAGATACAATCAAATCCTATTCCAACCCGAAGACCAAGCAAACACTGCATTCACCACTCCCTGGGGAAATTTCATGTATTTAAATATTGTGTTTGGATTGATGAATGCTGGAGCAACATTCGAAAGAGAAATGGACATAGCTTTTGCAAAATAAATACATGACTTTTTAGTTGTTTACAAGATGATATCATAGTGTTTTCCAAATTAGATAATGAACATATAGATCATTTGAGAAGAGTTTTTATTAGATGTAGAAAATTTGGCATTTCTTTGAATCCAAAAAATACACTCTTTGGGCTAGAAGAAGGTAAACTCTTAGGACACATAATTTCAAAAGAGGGAATTAGAATTGATCCAACTTGAATAGAAGCAATCCTAAACATCAATCATCCTAGGAACATTAAAGAATTGCAATCATTTTTAGGTAAAATATTTTTTCTTAGAATATTAATTTCTAACTTAGTAGAACTAATTAGATATTTGAATAACATGTTGAAAAAGGGTTCAACACTTAAGTGGATAATAGAGGCTAAGAAATCTTATGAGGCAATCAAAGAAGCCCTTACTAAAACACCTGTCCTCATAAGTCTTAATTTCAACAAAGACTTCATAATTTTTTCATTTGATTTAGAACACACTATTGCAGCAGTCTTGTTGCAAAAGAATGATGAGAGTTATGAACAACCCATTTCCTTCTTCAGTAAAGCTTTGAGAGATGCTACATTGAAGTATAATATAATGTAAAAACAAGCTCTTGCTTTAGTAAAAGTCATAAAGGATTTCAGAGTATATGTTCTATACTCTCACATAATAGCATATGTTCCAAACTCAATTGTAAAGGACATTCTAATTCACAATGGTCCTGATGGAAAAGAGGCAAATAGATTGCTAGCATATTAGAACATGAAATTGAGATCAATCCTACAAATTTGATTAAAGGCCAAGGTTTAGCCAAACTCATGGTTGAATCAAACTGTCGAGCCTTAGAAATAAATTTCATTCCTGCTATAGATGATCAGAAAGAGATGTCGACTCCACAAATCAATGAAGCCTTCATAGATTCACCTTGGTATGTAGACATTATTTTCATTTTACTCAACTTACAAGCTCCTCCTATTTTATCTAGAACAAAAATAGATTTCTAAAGATGAAATAAATGAAATATTGTATCTTAGACAATGTTTTATTTTGGAAATATAATGGTGGCATTTTGTTAAATAGTTTATTAAAAGATGAAGCAGACAAGGGCATGCAAGAATTTCATGCAGGGGATTGTGGGGGACACCTATACTGGAAAAGAACTGCTGATAACATTTTAAGGGCAGGTTTTTACTGGGCCAATTTTTTTGCAGTTGTCAGAAAATATGTGACCTCATGTCACAAATGCCAAATATTTGAAGGCAAGAAGAAACTCTTACCATTACCCCTCAAAGCCATCTCCATAGAAATTCCATTTCAGCAATGGGGTCTAAATTTCATTGGTGAAATTCACCCATCCTCCTCAGCCCAACAAAATGGATTTTGACAGCCACTGATTACTTTACTAAATGGATAGAATCCATCCCTTCTAGACAAGCCACAAATTTTGTCATCATTTCATTGTTTTTTTTTTAAGGTTCAACGGGACTTTATATTAATAATCTATAGTAAAATAAATAATGCAGAGTGGGAGTCAAGGGGACCTCACTGTGTCTACCTTTATACAGTTGCGCAGGTCTAGTCTCTGTTCTGATTTTTTTTTCTCTTTTTTTTTTCAATAGAACACTTACATCTTGTATAATTATCGATGTATATGCATACAAAGAAGAATCAAAGGAAAACCGTGACCGTCATGTTCTGCCTGTTTACAGGGTGCGACGGTCCGTATTGTTTATGGTATGGCATTTCGCTTTGAGTTCCCCCTCCTCCAAGTCCTGCCAAAGGATGTGATAATCTTCAAGATTGTATTGAATGCCAGCATTGGCCATAGTTTTGGCCAACTTATTTGTTGTTCTGTGAACCACTTGAAAGCTAACCTTTGAATGTTACTGAGGTGGCCTTGTAGATCCTTCAGGATTGCTGAGAGCCTCCAGCTGGGTGTTAGATTGTCCACCTAAGTGCAATTTTGGAGTTTCCTCATCATCTTGATAACAATCTCTGAATCTCCTTCCAGCACCAGAGATAGAGGTCTGTAGCGATCAGCCAGGGTGATGCCTTTGATGAGAGCAATTAGCTCTGCAACATTATTGGTATCCATGCCAAGATTGCCATGGTAAATAATATGGATGTTACCGGCGTGATCGCTGATTGCTCCATCGTAACAACATTTTCCCGGATTTTTCTTTGACGCCCTGTCGAAATTCAGTTTGAATGTTTGAAATGGAGGCAGACACAATTTATCCTGTGTCATCATAGCGAAGGCCTGGTTCCTTCCTGTGGGAGTGGTCTTGGCTTTGAGATTTAGGTTCTAGATTATCCTTTGGTCATTTGGAGACGTGTTTCCCTCTTACTGCATTATATCCATGGCATGGATCAATTCGGTGATTAGTTGATGAAGCTTTCCTATTAACATTTCCACTGTCATCACCTAAATCTTGAAGATTCTCGCATTACGCTCTTTCCACAGGATCCAAGAAATGGCTCCTGGAATGAGATTCCATGCTCTGTTGATCAGACTGTTAGAGGATATGGAGGATCTCCAGTTGCTCAATGTGTGATAGGTAGAATTCCTATTTCTATCAATCTGAAGACTATGGCCATGTCATCCCAAAGAGCACATGCAGTGTGGCAGGTGTTGAGAATATGATTGAGGGTTTCCATATCATTCTCACATAGGATGCAGCAGGAAGGCCCCATGAAACCCCATCTCTATAGACTATCTGTTATGAAACCAACTCACAAAAAGATAGAAAAGAGAGATCAACGCCTTAGAATTCAACCTCTTCGAGGGGGCAACCTCCTTTAGATTACACAATTGAGCAATTCTTGGATGATACAAATGAAAAGACCTCCTTTCTATATATAGGAGTCTAAGGGGTCATAACATAATCAGATCCGACATAACAATAAAATGTAAGGGCACAATAATAACAATAGTGGGCTTCTATGGGGCACAATAGTAACAATATGGGCACTACATGGGTACATCAATATAATAAGTGGGTTGTACTAATAACAATGAGGGGTTACACTAGTAGTATAGGGGCCTAACATGCCCGTCTCCTTCAAAAAGCAGTGTCCTCAACGCTTGACTAGTTCTTGATGCTCTTGTATAAAATTCTTGTCCTCCCATGTGGAATATTCAGCGGGTAATTTCTTGCACTTGGTGAGATAATCTGAAATTGATCGATTTTGTAGCTGTCAGGTTCTTGTTTCTATGACCACTCCAGGTTTCAATATGATTTTTCCTTCCTCTTGAATTTCTGGAAATATTGTTTGAATTTGGATCTTTTGCAACTTTTGAATAAGTGGCGATACTTCTTCGTCATTCTTCCATTCCTCCCTTTCTTCATTTATCCAATATGGTTGGATAATAGAAATGGCGCACAACATTGCTTCCACATCCTCATCATTTCTTGAGAGTGCATCTGCCACCACATTTTTCTTCCGTTTTTTTAAGATGATTTCAAAGTCATATCCCAACATCTTTGTGACCCACTTTTTTTGCTATTCAGAGGATAATATTTGTTCTAAAAAGTATTTAACATGATCAGTTTTTACCTTGAAGTGTCCTCCCATTAGGTAGGGTCACAATTCCTTAAGTGCATTGAGTATTTCCAACATTTCCTTCTCATAAATAGCTTTGTGTAAAAACTTTCCCTTGATTGGATGACTTTCGAAAGCAATGGGTCTTTCATCTTGCACTAAAACAGCACGAATTCCATTTCCTGAAGCATCACATTCCACAATAAAGGTTTTTGTGAAGTCTGGTGTTGCTAAGGCCGGTGCTTGGCACATTGCCTCTTTAAGATGATCAAAGGCCTTTTCTACTTTTGGAGTCCATGAAAATGCATCTTTCTTCAATAATGTTGTTAGAGGTGCTGCTATTCTGCCATAATTCTTAACAAACTTGCGATAATACCTTGTCAACCCGAGAAATCCTCACAGATGCTTTATGGATGTGGGGATTTTGCATTCCTTAATGGCTTTAATTTTGCTAGGGTCTACCTTAACTCCTTCATGAGATACAACATGACCCAGATATTCCACCTCTTGTACTCCAAAGAAACATTTGAATCTTTTTGCATATAATTGTTTCTCCTCCAATAGTTGTAGCACCCTATCAACATGTTCAACATGATCCTTCCAAGACTTGCTATAGATTAGTATATCATCAAAAAATACTAACACCAATTTTCCAAGGAATGGTTTGAAAATGGAATTCATCAAACCTTGAAATATTGAAGGTGCATTGGTAAGGCCAAAAGGCATGACCAAAAATTCATAATGACCCTCATGAGTTCCAAATGTTGTTTTCGGAATGTCTTCAGTCTTCATTCTGATTTGATGATATCTTGAATGAAGATCCAACTTGGTGAAGTAAATTGATCCATGCAATTCATCCAGTAATTCATTAATGACAGGAATGGGAAATTTATTTTTAATAGTGAGCTTGTTGAGCTCCCTATAATCCAGACACATGCGCCATGATCCATCCTTCTTGTGCACCAATACTACTGGAGTAGAGAAATAACTTTGACTCGGTTGAATTATACCAGCCTCTAGCATTTCGGCAACCATACATTCAATTTCACTCTTTTGAGCATAGGGATATATTTACGGCTTGATGTTTGGAGGAACACTTCCCGGAATCAGATGAATAGCATGATCATGATCACGAATAGTAGGGAGACCTTTGGGAGTCTCAAATACATTGGAATGATTTTCCAAGACCTTTTGGGGATCTGGAGAAATAGATGATTCCAATGTGGAAACATCTAGCGAAGATAATTGTACAATTACACCTCTTTGTTCCTTTTTTAGAAGCTTGGTCATACCATTAGAGCTGATTATCTTTCCTGGTTTCCCTGCAATACCCCTTAATTCAACTTCCTTTCCTTCCATAGAAAATTTGATGAAAAGTTCTTGAAAATTAAAAGATATTGTACCCAAGGTTTGTAGCCATTGGACTCCTAGTACAACATCAACACCTTCCATTGGAATGGAAAGCATTGGGCTAGTCAATACATATTCTCCCATGGATAGCTTGATATTATGGCACTTTCCAGAGAAATTTATTGTTCCTCCATTTGCAACCATCACTTGACACTCTGCTTCTGGTTATAGGAAGCAATTCAATTCTTTTGCTACCTTACAATGAATAAAATTGTGGGTACTTCCTGAATCAATCAACACTATTACCTTTTTCTTCTTGATTTGTCCTTCTATCTTGATGGTTTGAGGAGTGGTAATTCCCGCAATGCATTACAAGATATGGGCATATTCATTTCTTCTTTATCTAGGCTTTGTTCCTGGAGTATATCCTCTTCTTTTAACCTTTCTTGCTCCTTTTCTTCTTCCTCTTCACAATATATGTAGAATAATTTCTTCTCAGCACACTTATGACCTTTAGTGTCTTTGCTATCACAACTGTAAAAAAACCCTTTTGATCTTTTTTCTTCCAATTGTTGTGGTGTCAACCTTATAGGTTGTGGAAGACTAGGGGCAACAACACTTCCATCTCTATAGTTGTGAGTGGTATGCTTCCTGGTTTCCATAATTTTGCTTTCCGTTTTTCTTGCTAAACTGAATCCCTTCTCTAATGAGTTAGGTTCCCAAAGGTGAACATCATGTTGGATATTATCCTTTAATGTCCCTATGAGCACATCAATCCTATGCTCCTCTGGAATATTTTTTACCCTTATGTTCAATTTTTGGAACTCCTCAATGTGCTCCATTATTGAACCCTTTTGTTTGAGGCTTATCAATTGGCTAAAAAAAGTGTTTCTTTTTTTATCCTCATAATTTGTTGTCAATTCTTCCGTAAAAATTGCCCAAGTGATAATTTGTTTACGAGAGCAAAGCCATTGATACCATACAAACTGATTTGGTTCCAAATATAAAGTTTCAATACGTACCTTTTGTGTGTTTTGCACATTATTGAGATCGAAAAATTGCTCCATCTGTAATATCCATGTTGCGGGATCCTTGCCATCAAACTTCCTCATATCGATTTTTGGAATATGGTGTGTCTTCAATCCAACAATAGAGTCTATGGAATAATGATTAACATTTCTTTTGTTCTCATCATGAGTTTCCTTTACTACCATTTCACCATTAGTGACCATTTCTTATAGCAACTTATTCACATTTATCTTCAATTCTTCCATCTTATCATCCATGCCATCAATTTTAACATCCATGCCATTCATCTTAGCTTCCATGCCATCCATCTTAGCTTCTACGCCTTTATTTAAACAATCCATCTTAGCTTCTACACCTTTCTTTAAACCATCCATCTTAGCTTCTACATCTTTCCTTAAACCATCCATCTTAGATTCTCTTTTTTTGTGCAAGTGACACCTGTTGCACTTGGTCGCGTAATTTTGATATATCATGTTGCATTTCTTCCTCTTCTTCATAAAACATTCTAGATCTTTCAGGTTTCTTACTAGGTGTTTGCATTTTCTTTCCTCGGGGCATCAATTACCAATTCAAACTATTTTTTCAAACCAAGCTTATGCAAAAATTTAAAAAACTACACACCTTTTTTCATTTTGTGAATTTGATGTATCTCTGCAATTTCAGATCATCCAGTTCTAAAATTGTGAGCTATACTAGCCCTCTGTGTCCTCTTTCCAATGCCACCAGTCAAATCCAAGTTGGATTCTCCAAGAAAGAGTTATGCACAATCTCCCAAGATGACTTGATTATATACTAGTTCAGTAGAGCGAACTTGTATGACGTGCCACGAGTCACTGTTTCGACATTTGGATCTGAAAAATATATGCAAGAACTATGGTCCCTCCTCTTTCTATACGTTCTTATGAAATTTCAATCCAATGCTCAGAGAGAAATTTATGACGACTTTCCCCAGGTCACCTTTTTGGAATGTAATTCAGGAGTCTACACAAAGACCAAGTTCCTTAAATCATATCTCTGTAAATATAGCGCGAAAAGCTCGGAAATTTGGAACCGTGATTCAATGTGATTTCTTCTCAAATGGGTTTTTTGTTTAGCTTCTGAAATCTCACAGAAAAAAGTTATAGCAAAAATTTGATGATGACCTGTTTGGAGTAGCGAAACCATAGAATCCAAAGATATGATACCAAATGTTATGAAACCAGCTCACAAAAAGATAAAAAAGAGAGATCAACACCTTAGAATTCAGCCTCTTTGAGGGGGAAACCTCCTTTACATCACACAACTGAGAAATTCTTGGATGATACAAATGAAAGGACCTCCTTTCTATATATAGGAGTCTAAGGGGTCAGCACTTTGGAGTGTTCGATTCTCTACGGCTCCTCCAGTGTTTGATTCTCTGCGGCTCCTCCAGTGCTATCTGGATTTCAAATTTGAAGTGTTGCTCGGCGTAGAGAGGCCACATGAACATTGGAACACCCATCGTTATGTGTTGTCCCGATCTACTCTGCGGTTTCTTCTAGATCTGCTCCAGGTCTGCGGTTTCTTCCAAACGGTGGCCAGCTATACCTCTTCCAAACGCGTGGGCTATATACCTGCGGTGTGAGCTATATATCTGTGGTTTCTTCCAAACGGTGGCTAGCTTCTTTTCATAAATTCTCTTTCTATTGCGGTTTCTTCCTGATCTGCTCTATGGTTTCTTCCAGATCTGCTCCAGGTCTACGGTTTCTTCCAAATGCGTGGGCTATATACCTGCGATGTGAGCTATATATCTGCAGTGTGATAGATGTGGTTTCTTCCAAACGGTGGACAACTTCTTTTCATAAATTCTCTTTTCATTGCAGTTTCTTCTCGATCTGCTCTGTGGTTTCTTCCAGATCTGCTCCAGGGCTGTGGTTTCTTCCAAACGGTGGCCAGCTATACCTCTTTCAAACGTGTGGGCTATATACCTGCAGTGTGAGCTATATATCTGTGTTTCTTCCAAATGGTGGCTAGCTCATTTTATGGGAGATCACCGTAGATTTGGTTAGATACGCATAAGAATAATATAGATCTATGAGCTATTAGTTATTGGAGGTGTTTTCTACTCTTTCTTCTGTTTTTGCATGAGTAGATCTGCGGCCCTTTCTGTGGTGTACAATTTAGTTATTGAATAGATCTGCAGTATATGTTAGATCATCGTACATTTGGTTAGCTCTTGTGGCCTTCTCTTCAGCAATATTTTATACACAGCGTGAGAGCATTCTCCAGATTGACCCTAGCTCCGTAAAAATAGCTGCTGGCTCAGTTTCGTCCGCCTCTGGGGGGCAAGCTCCATCCCATATCGTGAGTGAAGCCCCAACTCCCACTGTCCAGGTGGTCTAGGCCTCACTCGATGAGGCTTTGAAGTTCTCTAAAAGTGCTCTAATTTTCCGATTCAAT
This sequence comes from Pinus tabuliformis, assembly GCA_031772625.1. Classification (NCBI taxonomy): domain Eukaryota; kingdom Viridiplantae; phylum Streptophyta; class Pinopsida; order Pinales; family Pinaceae; genus Pinus; species Pinus tabuliformis. The sequence continues at coordinate 1,437,829,851 of CM062820.1, read as the reverse complement.
GGTTTTTGGCCACGGCTAACAGATCTACACAATTGGATCTCGGAGGTATGGAAGCCTCTAACCCCTGATGCAATTAATATCTATCCCTGTGCCAAGGGTTTATTTATAGTATATTTTGAAAACCTTGAAAGCAGACAATGTATTCTAGATTCCAGCCCTTGGTTTTGGGAAAAATCAGGCCTATTCATGAGGCGATGGAACCAATCTTTCGATCCCTCAACAACAATCATAACCTCAACACCAGTTTGGGTGAGACTGCCAAACCTACCCTTGCATCTCTGGAATTTCTCTTCGCTAAAAGCCATTGGAAATGCAATTGGAAAATTTTACTGCAGGTGCCCAAAAACAGAGGAATATGCCATAACCACCTATGCGTGCATCTGTGTGGAAATGGACTTCAGTGCCGGATTCCCAGCTGAAATACATCTAACAAGTAAAGACTATGTGTGGAATCAAAAACTCGATTATGAAATTCTCCTCTTCAGGTGTTGATCCTGCTTTGAGACAGGCCAGCTAGCCAAAAATTGCCCAAAAGCCTCCCAGAAAAATTATGCTAGAAAAAATCACCACAGATCTACATGGGGGGAAGGAGCACAGAGAGAACACTACACTGTCGTCAAAGAGGAATACTCTTGAGAAAACTCTGCATCACAAGAAATCCTACAAGAGAGAAACATCTTTCAAGACAAGCAGGGGGAAAGCCCCGCCCAATAACAAAAGAGTGAACTTGACAACCCCTCAAGCATCAACAGTTATGAGGACTCGAATACCGCACAAAATAAATCTTCATTTAACAGCGATGCAGATCTCCTAGACCAAACTTCTTATCCGACTATCTTAAAAGAAGAACACAGTGGATCACGAAGCTAAGACACCAATGTCCTAAGAATTAGAAGAGATGAAAGAGATGCAAGATAAAGAAAGTTGGAAGACCGTAGAGAAAAAAAAGAAAGCTACAACACCAATCTCGCCAAGAAAGAAGAGGAGCCAGAGAATTAGAAACTAAGAAAATTATAGGTCCGATAGACCAATTTGGTGTCAGTGGACATTAACCATCATTATCATCATCATCATAATCAGAGCTGACATAACAATAATAATGTAAGGGCACAATAATAACAATAGTGGGCTTCTATGGGGCACAATAGTAACAATATGGGCACTGCATGGGTACATCAATATAATAAGTGGGCTGTACTAATAACAATAAGGGGTTACACTAGTAGTATAGGGGCCTAACATTGTCCCAAGTGAGTGCTCTGTTACGCAAGACCAACCAGGAGAACTGGGTGATTTTGGGCCAGGTTCCTCTACTCCATAGAGCGTGCAATTTGGGGTCCAGTCGTAGGTCAGGAGAAGCAATCATGATTTTCTAGGCTTCTTTGAGGCTAAAAGTTCCTTTAGGATTATTTCCCCACCGAAGGATATCCTCTTTATTCGATGTGAGGATTTTTCTCTAGTATAGATCTTGTAAGACAAGGTCTATATTCTCATTGTGGTCTTGGGTTAGACGTTGCTCTTTAGATAACCATTTTTTCCAAGTAGCAACCGATGTTCTAGGTTGCCAGTAGTCTACCATCTTCACTAGCCCTGCTTCTTGCATGTTCCTTTTGAGATTAGTCTAATCTGGGTGGTCCAGGGGGGGGAGTTGCTCCTAGGCATCCTCCCAGAAGAGGGCGGTGTTTCCTTAGTGCACTTCCCAGAAGTTGTGCTGCTGAAAAATATGTCGATTTTCCCATACTTTGTTCCAGAGGGGGGATCCTTAAGTGTTACCAATGAGCTTGATAAGGTCTTTGTTCTGGAATTGATTCGTGTACTTTTATTTCCACAACTTTCCATAGAGGGAATTAGGATTTTCCACCCATTTCGACCAAATTTTCACTGCTACAGCCTTGCTTAGGATTTCAGGATCTCGTAGGCCCAGTCCTCCCACCAATTTTGGTTTACAAATGTTTGCCCACTTGAGGAGGGCCCATTTGGGTTTCTTAGAGTCTCCACTCTAAAGGAAGTACCGCTGGATGTTTCGAATGGATTGATAAACTTATTTAGGTGCTGCTAGGGCTGAGAGCATGTAGGCCATCATTGTTTGAAGAACTGATTTAACCAACACTAGTCTGCTGGCCATGTTTAGGGCTCTGTGAGTCCAGCTACTTAATCTAGCCTTCATTTTGTTAAGGAGGTCTTCCTAGTTTGTATATTTGGGGGAATATTCCAAGAGTGGAATGCCAAGGTATTTGGTTGGAAGGGAGTTCTTCTGAATATTAAGAATTTTGCTAAGATTTCTCTGCATAGGAATCGAAGTATTGAATAAAACAAGTTTGGATTTTGTGAGATTGATTTCCATACTTGAGGCCTCCATGAAGGTCCTTAGCACCTTGCTGAAGGTTCATGCTTCCTTCACTATGGGAGATCCCATGTGAATTGTATCATCTACAGATTGTTGATGCATTATTGTAGGGCCTTGATGTGCAGCTTTGATGCCTTTGAGCTGATTCTGTTGGCATGCTTGGGATAGAGATCTTCCGAGACCCTCTGTCATGATAACAAAGAGAAAAGGAGACAGGGGATCCCCTTGTCTTATACCTCTGGACAAAAGGAAAGGTTGTAGGGTCATTAAGGATGACTAAAAAGAATGCTCCCGAGACCATTTCCATTATCCAATTTATCCAAATCTTACTAAAGCCAAACGCCTGGAGGATTTCTTTGATGTAGATCCAGCTAATTTTATCAAAGGCCTTTGGGAGGTCAAGCTGGATAAGCATACCTAGAATCCTTTGTGTTTTGATAGAATGTAGAGCTTCCTGAGTGAGAATTATGTTGTTGATTATCTGTCTTCCTTCCACATATCCCGATTTTTCTGGAGATATGAAGGAAGGGAGGATAGGTTTAAGTATCTTAGCCATCACTTTGGAAAGGATTTTATAAAGGACATTACATAGGGCTATGGGCCAGAACTTGTCGAGAGAGTCATCTTGATTAGATTTAGGAACTAGGGTGAGGAAGGTGGCACTGATGGCTGACAACACTCTCTTGGTTCTGTGAAAGTTATTAATAATATTGAAGAGGTTGGCTTTTATAATGGGCAAGCAAGCTTCAAAGAATTCAATTGTAAAGCCGTTTGGTCTGGGGGCTTTGTTAGTGGCCATGGTGAAGACGACTTCTTTAATCTCCTGCTCAGTGAAATCTCTTAAGAGAAGGGAGTTTTGCTCCTCCGTTACTAAGGGTGGGATAGCACCGATAACTTTATTGATGGCTTGGGTTCTATCTTGAATGGGATCAATGAGAAGTGAATTGAAGTATGAGTTAAGTTCAGATCCTATTTTCTCCTTGGTATAAACTTTAGTGCCATCAGCTTTTGTGAGGGATAGAATACGATTGTTGGTTCTATGCTGAACGGTTGACTTATGGAAGAAGCTTGTGTTACGTTCTGCATGTTTTAACCATTACACTCTACTTTTCTTAGCCTTTCTGCCCATTACTTTTGTAGGTTTCATTCTTGAGCCAACCTTTCCTCATTGGACCCTTCCTTGATCATTATTTGTTGGAGGCCTGCCATTTTTTCCTCGAGCTCTCTTTTGGCTTGAAAAATGTTACCAAAGGTGTTCTTGTTCCAGCATTTGAGATTAGCTTTGATGTTCTTGAGCTTTTGCTGGAAAATGTACGTGATATTATCACTCTCTATTGTGGTTTGAGTCCACCATCTTTATATATTTTGTATGAAGGTTGGATGATCTATCCAAAATCCTTCGAATCTGGAAGGTCTGTTTTGAGGCTTGTCCATATTAGTGAAGTGCATATGCACTGGCCAGTGATCAGATCTCCCAATAGGCAGAATGTTTGCCTCCATGTCTAGATTTTTGAGCATGATGAATTCTGAAATGAGGAACCTGTTGAGCCTTGATGCAACTTACCTTTTTCCCCCTTTCTTGTTGTTCCAAGTCCATCATTTCATTCCTTGAGAACAACATCCTTTCTAGATTTGGATGCCCACAAAAGCTCATCACTGATAATGTTGTTGCCTTCAAATCCAAGAAAATGATAGACTTTTGTAACCGATACCACATTACCCTTGGCCATTCCACAATCTATTACCCTCAATGTAATGGACTTGCAGAATCCTAAAACAAAAGCCTAGTTCATATCATCAAGAAATTGCTAGAAGACAATAAGAAGATCTGGAACAAAGAGTTGATTAATGGCTTATGGGAAAATATACTAACCACAAAAATGTCCATTAGCACATCTCCCTATCAGCTAGTATATGTAATGGATGTTGTTTTTCCATCCTCTTTAGCAGTACCAGTGATGAAAATGATTCAAGAACTGCATGTAGAACCAAATGATATCCAAAGGAGTATAAATCAGACAATACATTTGCAGAAAAAGCAAGGAAGATGTTTATGAAAAATCGCAAGTGATCCAAGATAAAATCAAAAAGATTTTTGACAAGAAAACCAAAGCTAATGATTTTTACATAGGTGAAAAAGTACTCAAATGGGATTATAGAAGAGAAGAAAAGGGTAAAAATGGTAAATTTGATTTCCGATGGAACAAATCTACTAGGTGGACCAGTCAATGGTAGAATGCTGAAGCATTACTTGTCCCCAAATTAACATTATTTGATCTTTTTACTTTGTTCATTGTATATAACATTGCAAAGTTTAGATTGGATTGGATGATTATCTTTCGAGGTTGAATCCTGAAGAGAATACCCTAAGCTTTGAAAGGTGCAGCATCATATGTATGAATAAAGAATATCACAGAGAAGAAGTTACAAGGCAAGCACAGTGAAAGCTTCAAAGGCTACTTATCTTAAAAGTTCTTGACATTTCACCAGGAAATGCCATCCACATGTGGAGCCATAGTTAGGGTCCTATAATAATAGGATTCATAATTTGGAATTGACTATGCCAGTATTCCCATATTAAAAAATAAAAAATGTAAAGAGGGTGAAGTCCTAAAAGAAAAATCGAAGGGCTAATAAAAGAAAAATATCAAAAAAGATTATAAAATATGAACCCCACAAAAAGAGATTAAAGATAGATTTTGAAAGTCATGCAAATTCAAATGACACTAATTTTTAATTTACTTGGCAAAATAAGAGTGTGAACAGCTTGTAAAAAATGCCACAATCGATGATGGTCAGATAGTTTAATCTTGATTCATTCATGCCTTAAATTTCATGTTGATAGAAAGAGAATAAAGATCTAGCCAAACTGTTTAATTTTGGTAGATCAGCAGTTAGGTAGAGAATAATAATGAGTTCAATAGTTTAATCTGAGCCATTGGACATTCATAAGGTTAGAATTAAATAGTTTTCTTACCAAAAAAAAAAAAATAGAGGGTCAGCAAACTCAAATGCACCCAGTAAATGAAGATAAAATTTTAGGGTAAATGATGGGTAGGCTGAAGCAAGTTTTACAAGACATGGAAAGCAAGAATTGGTCTGTTTCTTATTACTAACATCATACTAATTTCCCCTTCTTGATTCCAAAGGACCCTTCCCTCTTCATTTCCCTTTGTAAAAATATCCCTTCCCCTTCATTTTACCTTTTCCCTTATTTCATCTGATTTTCCCTCATAAACCCACTAAAACCCCCTTATTCTAAGTTTAAAAGAGTTAAAATGTATCGGGCCTCATTGAAAAACCCTCCTGATACCCTTTTAACTCATCCCAAATGTTTTTCTAACACCTGCTCTCATATTTCCCAAAACCTTTATATTATTCTAATCTATAGTTTTTATACATTTATTCCTACTTTATACATTTCACCCTCCGACTATATTATATCCCAGATCCCTGAAAACCCTAGCATATGGGTTATAACCTTCAGCCGTATAACCCATCGTCCCTACTATTTTAATACCCATCGCATATATTACTTCCCATTACATTTCAATTAAACCTGACCCCACACCCTAACTCATCCTTTGCAATTGTACCATGCAATAACCCTCCGATCAACCACCTCCAGATCCAATGGCCTGTATCCCATATCACACGCTCCGATGTCTAAATGTTAATATCTCAAAAACATGTGAGATTCACGGTTTTCCCCTCTCGCCTTTTTTCTACGTGGCAGCCCCACGTTATATCGCGTCCTCAGAAAAAATACCACCATACCACTTTTGAGTGCACGATATACCACCTTACCGCCTCCTCACGTCCGATGAAACCACCCATTAACCCCATGCCCAAAATTAACCATTGTTGGTTAAAAAAAAAATAAGCTACCCTTTTTAAATATTTTCACTATCATTCTATTAAAAACTGTGGAAAGGAACATCTACCAACTCTGATTTGGAGCAGTACAAAGACCATTTGATGCCATCAAAAAGCCTCCACTGCCCTCGGAGAACCTGTCTACATATAAAATCCTTGTTTTCCAGGTATTCCTGAAGCACCAGAAGGCCTATACTTGAGCTTTGCATAGTATTCCTAAAACATTTAATCAATTGAATCAAGTTAAAAACCTTACTGATCTAAACTGTTGTATCCAAAACCTTGTTAGCAGACTTTATTCATCTTTCCAGAGGTCCTAAGCCTACTTCTTAAGCTAGATACTGAAAAATTAAATAGACTTAAACAAATTTATGGCTTCCAAATCATTCTAGATGCAAGACCCCTGCAAACTCCTCACTGAGATGTTGGCCAACTCCCACTGGCCAATAGAGATTTCAAGATCAAAGATACAACCTCCCCTAGCAATCTGTTAAAACTCCACTGTTGGACCAAAGACAAATTCCTTAACCAGAATGATGATATTGAGCTATGGGAGTCAAATTTACCCAAATGCTTGTTCCCACAGGTATACCAATTCCCCGAAATCTACCACCTATGCCAACTCTTTTATATCCCAAGTCAAAGAGCCATAGTTTCTCCTAATTAGTAAATTTTTTTCGCAATCAATGTAGGATCAATAAATGAAATGTTGCAACTACATGCCTCATTTTCTATTGAAAACCTACTTAATCTGTACTTAAACTTGGACCTTCCCAAGTGATCCCAAATTTTTCAATCTTTCCTCCAAGAAAAGGTCCAAGTTCCTATAGACACCCCTCCATATTTTGCCACCATTTTCTCTGAAAGAGCTAGATAGATTGTAACCATGTTGTCCTATATTCTAGGATATACCATTGATGAACATGTAGATGAACCTATACTTGGTTTCCTTTCTATTTTTTTCCTAGGCAAGCTGTTACACAACAATTTGTCACCGTTTGTCACCATCCCTATTACCCCTCACCTGTACACTGGAGGACTCATTCCGGGACCTATGAAAAGTGACATGACCTGAAACCACTTGCATCATATTCCTCTTAGTATCAACTTCATTTTCCCTGAAGACATCTCCTGCAAAATACCCATGAAAACAACGCTTTTTGCATTAGCGCGGGTCCACAGTTTACTGCCCACGCCAATGAGGTAAATCCTCTAAATAGAGCACTTCATTGGCGCTCTGTCCCAGAGTTGCACTCGCGCCATCCGAATTGAGTAAAATTTTCAACGACCAAACTCCCGAAGGTTCTCTTCAACCCATTCACCAACTGAATCTATGTTGAGCTAGGATGGTTTGGCTTCGAATCTCCATAGAAGGGAAAGTGGTTTGCCACCTTTCATGGAAGTTTCTAAGTGATAAAGCCAATCCCATGAATAATGTGGTTGATCCTATCTCTTTCCTCTCTATCTATAGAAGCTTGCCTCTATGCCTTGAGCAAGCTAGTCACAATAGTCACAAGAATTACAATAGTTCCAGGAGTTTAAGAGTTTGAAGCTGCAAGAGTCTTCTTTGCACCCATAAGGCCAAATCTAAGTAAGGAGATTCTTGTCACCCAAAGAGAGAGAGGCTTGTTCCTCACCCCAACGAGCTTTGCAAGACTTGTGTAGCTGATCACCCAGCCAAAGGAGGATTTGACGTCAGAACAATGGTTGTATTCTTCTTGGTTACTTATCAATAATAGATGACTATCATTATGGTTCCACTCTCACTGTTTCATGTTTGATGTTGAGTTATATCTTTTTTTATTGATATATAATTGTATCTACTAGATTTTACGCTTGTTTTCGTGTTGTTCTTTGCATGTGCAGGTATCCTATCACAGAGATCGTGCGGATTGTGACTGGCCAAGGCAAAGGAACGAAGGCGACATCTCTTCGACGAACACTAGTGTTGGAATCCAAGTAGGTTCTCACCATCCACTTTGTATTTGCAATTAGGAACTTGCGTGATAGCATTGTGTGATTGTTGCTAGACTCGGTCTGGGCTAGTAGGGATTGTCTCTGTCCGCAGAGAGGATTTACCTCCACAACAATTTGGCGACTTTGCTGGGGAGATCTTGTTGTTTGATTTGTAAACTTTAGACGGAGCCTGAAGTACGGCCAGGTAGCCTTCTAAACGCTATTGCTTTGCATTAGCGAAGTAGATCAATGCCACTTCAGTCAATCTCCAGTTTGGTTTACGGACTAAACAACTTGGAGCTTCTCTTGTCTCTTTGGTTTTTCTTGCTTTGATTGCTTAGATAGCTTTCTGGATTGGATTTCTTGCTATTTCTTGCTTCCTGGTTTGCCTAGATACTGTCTTCAAGCCCTGAGTCGCTTGCTTTTGTTTTTGACTAAGCCAACTCGATTACCGCGCTTTTTAGCCTTACAGTCATGCCAATTGGCGCAAGTTGCTCAAACACAACCCGCGCCAATCCTATAAAAGCGCGAGTTGCAGCCTGACAGTCGTGCCAGGCCTATCAACTTTTCAGTTTGCTTGTCCTTAAGCCCTCTGAGCTTGGATTTTGTGTCTTGCTGTGTCTTTTTCAATTACTGGAGTGTATTTGATCCTGGTTTGACTGGTTTTAGACCTTCATCCTTCGGGTGTTTGCCTTTTTCTATCGATTACACCTTTTAGCCCTAGGGCATCTAGTGGCTTGGTGCATCGAGCCTTCCGTAGGAGTCTTGGGTTCTTTGATCGTCCAGTCTACTTTGCGATTACTTTTGCGTTTGCTCGGTAGTTGTTAAAGCTTTTTCCGAGTGATTTGTTTCTTTTTTGCTTGGGTTTCACTTGGCTTCGTTTGGGCTTAGATTACATAGCTCATAGAGGTCTTTGTGCTTTCTTCTTGAAGGACTGTTTTGGTGTTTTGGGGATTCGATTGTGTTCTCATTGAGTGAAATTGATCTTTTGCTCGGTGTTACTATCTCTCAAAATTTGTTTAGTGCACGTTGTCATTGAAAAAGAAAAACGAATAATCTCTTTTGCGTTGCATTAGTTAATTGAAATTAGAAGCTTTTCATTGATTAAGTAATTTAAAGCAAAGGAAAGTTTCGTTTATTTGTCATTAGCTGCATTAGAGTGCTTCTTGATTGTGGTCATTTTGTTTGAAAAATTCTTAACTCTCTCGTAGTTAGCATTCATCGAACGGAATGACATTCTTTGGCATATAGCTTGCATTTAGGGAATTGTGAGAGATTACATATGGTAGGACTTGGAAATCAAAACCTAATCAAAGATCAACCATAAAATGAACTAAATAAACTTAATAACGCATTGGAACTTAACGCAAACATCTAGAAGTCTAGGCTAGAGACGTGCTCCGCCGTCGTTAAACCTAGTCACTTTTGTTTCACTTAAGGTTGGGTGATTCCTCCTTCCGTGACATAACAAGTGGTCTAGCACAGACTTGAGCTCCCACGTACCATCGAGTATATGGGGAGACCCCACTAGGTTATCATCCTTTATCCACAGGAAGCCATGTCTGCCGCCCTACAAGCCGTAACGCACCGAACACAGCATTCGGGAAGATTTACTGCCATACGGGAAGTCCTTGGTTTTCATATGACTGCCAAGGTGTATATGCAGTTTTACGGATTTGTTTGGTAAACCCTTTGCGTAGTCTCTCCAGAGTACTCACTTTTGATCCTTTTCAAACTCCTTAAAAGAAAAGACTCACTTGAGCAGTTTGTCACTTCGGGCTCACTAAACATTCGAAGGAGACTAGAGTCATCCTTTTGTCCTTTTCTCGACTCTTCAAACATGAAAAGGTCAAGTTGTGTCCTTGCGTCTTAAAATTTATTCGGCCACGTTCACATTTACCCGGTTAGATCTTGTTTGCGTTAGCTTGAGTAGGCTTCTTTTCATTCTCGATGGCAACTTTTCCGGGGTTCACCAACACGGGGGTCCCCTCTGACGGGAACCCTGGTCATTTCGCTCCTTTTGGAAATGTTGGTGCTCCTTATATGGCGACGTTGTCCCTCCCAGGGTTAACTGTTGGGTTGCCAGTTTGGTTGTTCTCAACCTCTTTGGTCCCTGCCGTCTCACCGTCTAGTCAATCCGTTCCTCCACCTGAACAACATCATGTTGATTCTAAGGTGGATCTCTCCCCTTCTATGCCCACTTCTACGTCCTCATCTTCTACTTCACCTGGTGAAAGTCTAGATTCGAGTAACCAGGTGGCTAAGACGAAGAAGAATAAGGCTCCTAAGGGAGAGGTTACGAGTCCAGCTCTTACTCTGAGTACACCTGAAGTCGGGCCACCTTCTTCTCCTCCGCGGAAGGTCAAGTTTCCTTTCCGATTATGCAAGGAGGACCATCTTCTTCGCAATTGTCCTGGCATTCCCAGGGTACTAGAAGTATGGTCTCGTGATCCGGCCCGCCCCTCATCGTCCTCTGAAGCTCACAACGATGCTACCTTATCAGTTGGGAATGGTAAGGGAAAAGGGAAGATTCGAATCCCCTGTAGACTTTGTGAAGGCAATCATCCCCTTCACCTTTGTCCACTCATTGATAAGGCCTTCGTTGTCTTGGAAAGTCTTACAGCTCCTTCACCCCAACTTCTCGTTAGTTATCAACGTCTCTCTGTAGCCACAGATCGTTCCCCTGCTGACAAAGAGATTGATTCCTATTATTCTCTTGTCCAGCCTCCTCTTCCCGAATCGGGCTGTCCCCAGCCTGTTCCAGACCAACCATTGGTCGGAAAGAGTGTCGACTCGAGTTCACCACCCGTCGATCACTCTGTTTTGGATGAGCATCACACCCATGTTCTTCTCGTCTCTTCAGATTCTCATGAGTCCCGAAATGACTCTCCTAACCCAGCTGCTCCCGAAGGTTCTCCTTCGGTTCCTTTAGCACATGGGGGCAATAATACGATTCCCCCACCAAGTAGTCTGGTCGCTTCCTTTGATTGGAATCGCCTGATCGCCGGTCGCCTTCCATCCCATATGCCTTTCCAGATCACAGTACATGCCTATGCTAAGGTAGTACCTGGCACTATTTTGGATGAAGGGGCGTCTGTTAGTCTTATGTTGTACACTACTTGGCAAGCTTTAGGTTCCCCGCAGCTTGGGCCAGTCACTCAGAATCTGTTGGCCTTCAACGAAGGAGCCTGTCCATCTCTAGGAGTTCTCCCGAAGTTCCCTATTACTTTGGGAGGTAAAACCATCTATATAGATGTCTTGGTTACCCAAGGTGTTTCAGACTTTAGTCTTCTCCTTGGTCGTGACTATGTTTATGCCATGGGGGCCCTCGTTTCTTCGCTTTTCCGTGTGGTTTGCTTTCTACACGATGGCATAATTGTGACTATCGATCAAGTGTCATTCGTTAGTCCCCCGGTACCTCCTGCACCGTTGTCGTCCCCTCCTAGTTTTCATCCACCAGTTGCATCCACCCCACCACAGATCAACTACGTGGCCACCTATCCCATGGCTGGATCCAGTAATGTCGCCGTCGTGCATAGTGTCCTGGGGGCATTAGTCCCTGACTTCCAAGATGTTGGCCTTCCATCAGGAGTGGCACTCTTGGGAGCCTCAACTTCCTATTCATTATGGTGAAGTTCCATTGGACCATAGTTCCTTTCTAGTGTCAAGCTCCTTAAAAAATGAAACTAGGTGTCTAAGGATAGTTTTGGTCTTGTGGCGACCTCGTTAAAAAACGAAACAACATGTTCCTAGGATAGTTTTGATCTTGTGGCGACCTCGTTAAAAAATGAAACAAGGGTTATGAGGATAGTTATTTTACTGCATTAACCTCATTAAAAAATGAAACAACTCCCTTTCCAAATCGAATCTTTTGATTAAGATCTCGTAAAATTCAAGTCGAGTCTTTCCTAGATCTTGAGAGTGAACCTTCATTCCATCCACTTTGTTGAATGCAATGAAGCTTGGGGGGCATGTACCTCGATTTGCGTTATTATGCTAGGGGCATCTGAACTGATAACAAGCATAGTTTTTCGTTTCAATCTTGTGTAAACATGAAACCGAATCCAAGCAAAGTTCTCCATGGTTCAAGCTTGTGTAAAAATGAACCCATACCTGATTTACATCTCGTGATTGCCATTTATCCGCTAAATTCTATTAGATGAGCCTTGGTTGTTTCATTACATTGCTACCATCTCTTTGGCCGATCATATGCTCTCACTTGGTTGTTTTTCCTTTCCCGAGGAACCGCAGCGATGAGTGGTTTTATTAGCCAGCCTCTTAACCATTACATGTTTTGAGCAGTTCCACCATTGCCGGAACCAGTTGCTACCCTTTATACCACTCGTTCCTCCAGGACGAGTCACCTTTCAGCTCTTTTCTGACTCGTAAAACATGAAAAGATTGCCGAGTGCTTTTTCCCCTTTTTGACTCGTTAAAGAGAATAAAAATGGAGGTCTTCTTTCAGCTCCTTTCCGACCATTTAAAGATGAAAAGATTTCCGAGTTTCCCCCTTTAACTCGTAAAATGGAACAAAAGGCAGTCTTCTTTCAGCTCTTTTCCGACCATTTAAAGATGAAAAGATTGCCCAGTTCCCTCTTGACTCGTTAAATGGAAATAAGAGGCGGTCGTCTTTAAACTCTTTTCCGACCGTGTAAAAAACAAAAGATTGTCGGGTCTTTGTCATTTCAGGCTCGTTAATGGTTACGAAATGACATGATATTGATCTCTTTTTTACTTTTTCAGGTCGATGTCACTACATATGAAAAGTACTCCTTGATCGTAATGGTCGGGCGGTTCTTTCGAGCATTGTTTTATACTTTTTCGGGCTCGCGAGACACAACTTTACGAAAAAGGACACCCATGGAGTTTTCATTTCAGCTGTCTTTTCAAACTCTCTAAACATGAAAAGACGTCGAGTTTTTCCTTTGTCAGGCTCGTTAAAACCTGATGACATCGGATCCCGTCGGAATGATGCCTCACAAGCATATGCTATCCCCGTCAAGCTTATTAAAAATAAATGGGGTACTCGCCAGAAATGGTGGGGAAAATGGACCCATAATAATTGTCGCGTCGGCAGTATGTTGCTCTTGAACATGGCACTTGTCTGCTTTCGTGTCTAGGTGGGGACATCTCATCTCGCTCTTCACTTGCCTCTGTGGGTTTTGGGTGATCCTGTTTGACCTCTCATCTACTCATTGCCTCGTCACCATGACCTTTGATCCGTTGATGTCAAATACTTCCAAGTCCATTGTTGTGCCACTGATATGTTCAAGAGAAGTTGACCTTTGTAGAATTACAACCTCCTCTGATACCTCACATAATTCTGATTCACCACAACATTCTTCCTCTGTCTCGTGTCACTGATGTGGGAAACACTATGGCCCACCTTTGATCAAGGTCACTTCCTATCGACTTCAGCTCATTATCCAGGAAGCTGATCTGGAGACTCCCTTCGGTGCCTTGGAGCCTGCATGCCTCAATGGCAGGTTCTTCGTGTTCGACAAGAGGTTTTCATCATTGGCCTCCGATTGAATGATTCTGCGGGTGTTCGACGCCAGCTCATCGATTCGCACGCTGTAGATTGTACCTATAGTACCTTGAGGGCCATTGTCATTATTGGTGGTACCTCTCGTGTCTGTTAACAGTTTTCGTTATTGACTGGTAATCAGACGATGTTCATGCATGTTCGACTTCAACTCATGTATTCGCATGCTTGAACTTGTACTCTGTTCGGGTCGAGATGGAGCGGAAGACCCTGGATTTCGTCTATTGGGATCCAGGCTGCGATTTGTGGCTTGTTATGATCATTACATGACTCATTCACTGGATGGCTACGACCATGCCTGAGTCTATTTATTGATCCTCTCCAGATGGCTGCGTCCATACCTTGGATCTAGATTTTATGTACTCTGTTACGGATGGTTGCGCCCATACCACACATATATCATGTACTTGAGATATCAGTTGTACTTATTTATGCGGGTTCTCCGGCGGCCGTGTTTTCAGTCACACATGTTCTTGTAAAGCATTTCACCCCTCTCTCTCTCGGGCCTCATGCTTTAGGGGGCATCTGTTACACAGCAATTTGTCACTGTTTGTCACTCTCCCTATTACCCCTCACCTGTACACTGGAGGACTAATTCTGGGACCTGTGAAAAGTGACATGACCTGAAACCACTTGCATCATATTCCTCTTAGTATGAACTTCATTTTCCCTGAAGACATATCCTGCGAAATACCCATGAAAACAGCTCTTTTTGCATTAGCGTGGGTCCACAGTTTACTGCCCGCGCCAATGAGGGAAATCTTCTAAATAGAGCGCGCCATTGGCGCTCTATCCCAGATTCGCACTCGCGCCAACCGAATTGAGTAAATTTTTCAACGACCAAACTCCCGAAGGTTCTCTTCAACCCATTCACCAACTGAATCTATGTTGAGCTAGGATGGTTTGGCTTCGAATCTCCATAGAAGGGAAAGTGGTTTGCCACCTTTCATGGAAGTTTCTAAGTGATAAAGCCAATCCCATGAATAATGTGGTTGATCCTATCTCTTTCCTCTCTATCTATAGAAGCTTGCCTCTATGCCTTGAGCAAGCTAGTCACAATAGTCACAAGAATTACAATAGTTCCAGGAGTTTAAGAGTTTTAAGCTGCAAGAGTCTTCTTTGCACCCATAAGGCCAAATCTAAGTAAGGAGATTGTTGTCACCCAAAGAGAGAGACGCTTGTTCGTCACCCTGACGAGCTTTGCAAGACTTGTGTAGCTGATCACCCAGCCAAAGGAGGATTTGACGTCAGAACAATGGTTGTATTCTTCTTTGTTACTTATCAATAATAGATGACTATCATTATGGTTCCACTCTCATTGTTTCATGTTTGATGTTGAGTTATATCTTTTTTGACTGATATATAATTGCATCTACTAGATTTTACGCTTGTTTTCGTGTTGTTCTTTGTGTGTGTAGGTATCCTATCACGGAGATCGTGCAGATCGTGACAGGCCAAGGCAAAGGAACGAAGGCAACATCTCTTCGACAAACACTAGCATTGGAATCCAAGTAGGTTCTCACCATCCACTTTGTATTTTCAATTAGGAACTTGCATGATAGCATTGTGTGATTGTTGCTAGACCCAGTCTGGGCTAGTAGGGATTGTCTCTGTCGCAGAGAGGATTTACCTCCACAACACAAGCCTCCAACTATAGTTTAAAATTTTTCCCAGTTCTTAGCAACAAAATCCATGATCAATTGATCAGATTGCAGATGAAAGAGTATTCAAATACTCTTCAATATTGTTCCATAGGTTTCCATACTTCTAGTTAGAAAGGTTTACATTTAACATCCAAAAACTGGATAGTAAGGGCCATCATATATTTCTTATCTTTTGGACACCCTTAATCCAAAAATATTCCATTGTTTTCAGCTACAAGGAGTTCATTGATTGGTTTGTTCACCCAATGGTTGACATGCTAAGTAGTAGCAATCAACCCAGGGTCAGTGATGAGATAAATATAGTTTTATAGTTATCCAAACATAGTAGAATAGGGGACTGGTATTTATACCAGAACCACACTGAAATAAGCGTGTATGAATGTCAAATCAGTCCATATAAGCTACCAAAATATCTCCCCATGAGGATATTTTCAACGAAGAAGAAAACACAGTTTAAAATAAAAAATGAGCTTCATCCTTTTATCTGCAATAATAGAGAGACTGGAGAGGAAGTAGAAGGATGTTTATAATAAATGAAATTCAATTATAGTTCTAAATGGTAGTATGATCCTTGGGTGTCATAAACAAACTGAGACTCAAGTTTAAATTGAGCCCTTTTATGCATGAGTCCAAGATAGAGATTGAAAAATATGCCAGCAAGCTAGAGTTGTTGGAAAACAGCTTAAGCGATATGGAGAAATAGATGGATACTAGTTCCATTCTACATACTCTAGCCCTGTAGGAAAAAATGCAAAAAGCACTATGGAAGAAGATTCTTGCTCAAGAAAAGATACAACAGATGAAAAAATTGAAATTATGTGCAGGAAGAAGCCCAAGCTAAATCCTGTAAATGAGCAAGAAGAGACAATTGAGACAATTGAAATCATTGATACTGACATAGTGGTTAAAGGGAATACAACTCCAATAGTTTAAGAGGAAATAGATCAGCCTTCAACCTCTAATATTCATATTTTTCAAAAGTAGCATAGTATTGAAGTCTCTTCATTAAGCAAACCAGTGGACAAAGAAAAATACATAAAGGATAAATATAAAGAAATCAAGTTGAGAAATGAAGCATTGAAAGCTAAAACCTATGCCCAATATCTCAAACAGACTCCTAGTGATCAGAATAGGTTATTTTCAGCTTTTGACCTTAAAACAAGGAAAATGCAGGTGACCTTTTTGCAGCCCATAATATAGAATCCTAAGTCATCAATAGATTACAAAATTTTGGAATTCTAAGTTTTGGAGAAGAATATTCATCCTATAGATCAAATTGAGTTTCATAAGTAAGCAGGAGAAATGATATACTCAACTATAAGCAACAAATATATGAGTGTACAAACACTTCAAAATTCTCTAGAGAATATCACAACACAATTTAAACTAGAGAAGGCATCCTCACAAGCAAAGGATAATATAATTAAATCACTAGAAGACTTTGTTATTGAGATTGGCTACAATCCAAATGACATCAATCCAGCAGAAAAGCTCAGAAAAAATAATATTGAAGTCATTGCTGCATTGAAGAAGCAGACAAAATGCCCTCCTTCTGAACATCCATAGACCAAGGAAGTTCTAGAGAATCAAAGCCAAAAAGATGAGATGATGGACCTCATTGTTCAGTTAAATTCTCAATTAAAAGAAATGGAAAATGAGATGGATAAGTTAGTGCAGGAGAAATAGGCCAACATGGAAGTAGTTACTGTCAATACTATTCCTACAGTTACTACAGTAGTTCCTTCTACTTTGGTAGATTCAGTAGCCACAACAGCTCTAGTAGCTACAACACTTTCCACTGCATCTGCAACTACATTAGCAACAGGTTCAACAATAGTAGCAGCTCATCCTTGCGATGACGCAGGTAAATTAATAAAAGATATGCAGGATATGTCCATCCAAACCAACGAAATAAATAGACTTAAGGAACAAATAGAATGTCTAGAGGATGAAAAGAAGTTAGCACAAATCATGCATAAAAATGAAACGCAGAAGTCAAACACATTGACTGGGAGAACATAGAAGTTGGAGAAAGAATTGACATTGAAAAAACCACTTGCCCAAGCAATGCAGCAGCTATGGGCCAATATTATTAACTCTGGTAATGATATTTGGCCTATCTCATGAGGAAATTCAATGGGTAATAGCCAAACCTGAGAATAATGCAGAAGAAGCCTCAAGAATAATCCAGTGCCTTAACACAAAGAAAGATTATGAATTTCAAGAGCTTGGAATAGCCGACAAAACTGAGACCATACTAGAAGTAAAGAAGGTAATCACCAAGATGAACCTAATGATACAACTTGAAGAGAAATGCAAAACAATGGAGCTAGCAGTTGCCATGCTTATGGTGAAAGTTGATGCTTTGAGGCAGAAAGGTCTGCCTAATCCATTGGTGACTAATGATAGGTTGATGGCACATGAGGACTATGATAAGAAAATCAAAGAAGTGGCAAAGGAACAAGACAATAGTTCCTCCATGAAAGGGATTCCTATAGGAAAAGTGCTTTATCAGACTTTTGAGAACCTCCTTTACCTCCAGCATGAGCTAAAATATCTCTTTATAAACAAGCCTACTTTTGAAAAATACATAGCAACTGATGAAATATACAGAAGAATGGTAAATATTGAATTACCAGATGTAGATTCTTGGGAAAAATTGAATGATTTACTATGAAGATGAAAGGTAAAACAGAGCAGTCAAGAGAAGTCAAGGTAAAATTGTAAAGAGTAACAAAGTTGAAAGATGAAAGAGTATGAGTAAAAGGAAGTATAAGAGATAATCAGCAAGAAAGAAAAGAACAAGGGAGAAAAATCAGCATAATATCAAAGAAAAGCCAACAACAAACAATAACAGAGAGACAACTTGCATCAGTTACATATCTCTCTCTATCTTCTTCCATGAAGATATTTCCTTTTCATTGAATAATTCCTAAAATAGTTTAGGATGTTTTGTATTTTTTTTTGTATAAATACTTCATAATCTGAAGTATTAGGTGTATTGGTGAACATTTCTATAGTTATACTGATCTAAAACCTGAGGGTTTATTGTAACTTTTTCAAGTCGGTAGACTAGATTGAGCAATAAAGGCATTGCATTACAAGATTCATGTGCTGGGCCACTTCAGTGAAGTATCTTTCATTTATTAAATTGTTATTTTCTTAAGTATTTCACATACTTACATGTTTTCCAATTTGAATGAAATAACTGGAATGTTACTACAGAATTTGTTTAAGTACACTCTGTCTTGAATAGTTATTCATTTTGATGCTTGCTTCTAATATCTAGAGTAGGGAATTCTTCATTGCTCCCTAGTTTCGATTGACCTCTTTCATTTCTGTCATTATTTGGTTCAAGGAATCCTTAGCTACTCCTTGGCTCCGATTGAAAAGCCACTTTAGCTCTAGCCTAAATGATCTGAATTTACTCAGCTACCTTGCCTTGTGAACACTATCTTTAGAACTTGATTCAATCCTGTTTTCTTGACATTTGGACTCCATGGTCCAATAGTAAAAACACATTTATCTATCCATCGAGATCAATGATTCCACCACCAAATCAAATCAAAACCCAATCAAGCTTAAAATCAATCAATTCAAAAAAGTTAAATTATTAAGAGAGAGTCCTCTCTGAGCATTAGGAAGCTTAGATCCTGATCTCAAAAGTAGCTTTTTGGTTACCTCTATTATTTCTTTAAACACAACATCACAACCCTAGGGAAATTCTACAGTGATAACACAAGGATGGTGAATTAGCAATGGACTGTAAAGATGCGAACAAGAAGTCCCAAACGATGGTGAGTAAGGGTACAGACAAGGAAGCAACCAATATTGAAACCCTCACTCACCTCGTCAAGAACTTAACTATGGAAGTGTCTGAGCTCAAACAATGGAAAACGGACACATCTACGAGCAACCATCCACCCTGGGAGAGGTAGGAAGGCACCTCATCAGGCAACAATTGGTTTGCTCCAAAAACTACACAGAAATCTGTCTTCCAGATCGAACAATGGGAAGATCCCAAGTTGGGTTCATTCGATGAAGAATATCGCCCAAAGAACTCTTGTTCAGACTGGAAGTGAGTCGTAGGCTCTATATGGAGTCATACATTCGATGTGGGAAAAGGTATGCAAGAGCAGCCAAAAGTCATTGATGATGACGAAGAGGTTGCACCTGATGAACAATCAAGTTCTGGGCATGTGGTGAACGCGTATCGGTTCTCGCAATTAGTGTTGAAGATGAACACCGAGAAGTAGCCCCAAAAGAAAAATAACCAATACAATCTCAAGAGTAAAGGGGCTCACCTTACACTTGGGGAAGAATAATAAAAGATGAGATTTCTAATGAGGAAGGTCGATCCACTAGCTGCCCCAAAGCTGAGAACACAAAATAAGTCTGGGAAAACAATCGATGACAAGAGTACATCCATGAGTAGCAAGCTGTAAAACACGGCACTGGACAACACAAACATCTTTCCTACCCCGGACACCTTAGTGAATTGACCACTTGTGGATTACAACATTATTCATGACATGAAGAAAGACTTGATGAACATCATTTTTTTCGAGTTAGCTAAGATCCAGAGTAAACGGGAAATTCTACTACGCACATTTGGATAGACATCAATCAAAAGCACAACCTCTACCAACAAGGGAGCAAGCACACCTCCTGGATCACTTTGTACTGTTCTAAACACAATCTAGATGGAAGAAGAAAACTTATGTTTCCCTCCATTCCTACTATCCTTTGAAATTTTTAACTACAATGTTCATAACTTCTTTGTTGATTCTAGCATAGGCACCAATGTCATGTATTTATCCATCGCAATGAATATTAATGAACAATGGAGCGAGACATTCGCACGAATCATCCAACTTGATTGAACATCGGTAGAATCCATTGGTGAACGGAAATACGCAATCATCTGACTATCTAATGATAGTTGATTCCACCAATGCATCAACATAGTTGTTATGGACATACCAGAGGCATAAGATCTAATACTCAGTAGAGACTGGCCCAGTAAGCTGGACGGATATTTTGCTATATACTGGTCCCACATGTGGCTTCCATATAAGAGAAAATGCAAACAAATTTGTGTATTGTCTGAGAGGTATATGAAGCACAATGTTAACCTCCTTAATGGTGAGAATGAACTATTGGCCTTCCCAGAACTCATGTTCGGCAACTGCCTCCTAGAAACAACATTGGGGTGTTATCTAGCATAGCCAGCTCCAACCCCACTAGACACACAGTTGGGACTCCTTCCTTAACCAACTAATGGTAATGAAATGTGTACAATACATTGTACCAATAGTAGCAATAGTAGTAGCAACAGTAGTGGCATCAATACCTGCATGTCAAGAAATCCATGTACAAATAAGTTGTGGGGCATGGATTGTGATGAATAAAGGACAAATGATGACTCAAGGACTGTGTAAATCTTAGTCACCCAGAATAACATAAAATGCATGATTTCAAACTGCTTTAAGTTTGAGTGCACAAACAACATTGCTGAGTACGAAGCACTCATGTTGAGCTTACAAAGGACCATCAGCCTCATCGGTTGCACTCAAAGTGATACTACACCCCGCGAATAATGTTGATGCTTTCAACAACATAACAACTGATGAAGGAAAGCACAAGTAGCCCCTAAAAACTATAGCTGTGGGCAAGAAAGGAAATCCCACCCCCAAGTGTGTGGTTTCCCTCAACAAGCTCTATGATTTACAGAACTTCTGTCAAGGGTCAAGAAACAGCAGAACCCATAGGTAAACCACTACGAACAAACAGAGCAACCTGAGAACCAGTCATGATTCAAAGATAGTTAGTCTCGGTACAAACTACACACCGCAGCAATGCCAAGTCTTTGATCGCTTGATCAAACAGTACCAGGATGTGTCCACATGGGCATATGATGAATTGCGTACACACTACAAACGAGTAATCCAACATCAGATTCTAGGTAAAGGAGGAACCAAGCCATTGCAATAAAGGCCAAGTAAAACACTTATGTTATTTGAACTCCTTATACAGAAAAAATTGGCTATGCTTTTTTATGATTAGATTACTGACAAAGTTCGTCATCATACTTGGGTTTCTAATTTAAGTTTTACATCTAAGAAATGTAGGGAAATCCACTTATGCATTTATTTCAGGAACTTGAACCACTCTAGGAATAAAAAAAACTACCTCGTGCCATCATCTGAGCCTATGTTTCACGTAGTATCTGAAGGAGTGGTGTCATCTTCACTTAAAGGTTTTTTATAATACCACCAAGTTCCAGTAGCGGAACTCGGTAGACTTATATTGGTCCATGAGAAACTTGGCACAAACACACACCATCTGCAATCACTTGAAGGGAGGGTTGAAAACCTTCCTATCGATGACCAAGATCTCAAGCATTACTTCCAGTAGGTCGGGCCATGCCCTGTGCCATGTACATAGCCTCGTTGATGTTTGTTGTTTTCATATTGTTGTCTTTTCTTACTATAATTTTTTTTCACTTTGTTTGCTCTCCTTACTATTTTTGTTTACGCTTGTTTTGTTTTCTTCATATATTACTATTTTTTTTTTATGGAAATAAGTCCTGGGAACTACTACATTTTGGCTTTTGAATAGAGTATGTGGCTGATATATGAAGAGACTTGTGGCACTGAAACACTTGGCCAGTCTTGTGTCCATATTCTCAATGCTTGGTTATAACCTTTTGCTGATGAAGTCTTGACAGAATATACGAACCACCTGCAAGGGAAGTTTTGGTCCAACCATGAACCGGTGTCCACACTAGGAAGCCCCATGCCTGTACTCAGCCTTCTGCTTTATGTGTTCAAGCTTATCCAGCAAGTAGAAATGGAGAAGGGGAAAATAAAAATGAGAAAACCTATGTGAAATGTATTACATGCTTCTCTGAAGGAACATCCTCTTCTACTCTCAAAAAGTCAAGATGCCTCTTCGACCCCAAAATAAATAAGTGCATCTGCACAGTCCCCTTAAAAAAGGTAAATAAAGAAAAATTAAAAGGTGAAAGAAGAGAAAGGATTTCTGTGTAGAGAGGTGAAGAATTCAAGTCCATCGAGGTATTGTCTAGGCCTACTAGTAGCAGAGCAACGCCAAAGATTAAAACTTATACTCTGAAAATCTTCAACTCCTGAGCTAAACTACTCTTCCTGAATTCAAAACATTGTGACCAAGCTGAAGCTTTGACTGTGCTTGACTGAGTTGGAAAGAGGTGAACAATGTATGTCCATGGGCTAAATGGGGAACTGAAGTAACCCGCACAGCGATTCAATACTCCCCAAAATACCAAGGCCCTATGCTATCAATGAACCAAAAACAGAGAAGCTAGAATTCTACTAGTGTGTCTCCATGTGTTGTAGCAGCTACAACCACCCTCCAAAATTTTGCCCTACACCAAATTTCAGAGCCTCCCTTCAGAGTTTCACCTAATGACTTCACACACTTGGGTTCACTCCATGAGCTCATGTAAGTCTTCGAATTCACCTTGATTGTTCATTTCACCAAGTCTTCCACATTGATGTCCAAGTCATGCTTGCGACCATGTTTTGATTATGCTCAAAGTCTTCACTTCATGTGTGCTTGTTGTGTTCGATATGAAAACATCTATCACACTCACACACAGAGTCACATTCATTGTCATGCAAGCATCATCACAGTCGACCAATGATCAATCACAATCGTCCCGCTTATCACTTGTACCCTTAGTTAGTCATATTGAACATGAGTTTCTTTATGGTTTGACTAATCTCGTTGCCAATTCATGTAAGTGTGTGTTCGCAGGATCACATATGCATCTTTCACTCATTCACAAAATTAGCCATTTTTTTGTTGAAGTTCTGATGACTTGATTCCCCTCTGATAGCCAGACCATATGCCTACCATCAACTCGATGGAATATCACCTAGAATGGCACAAAGGCACTAAGAAAGTCATTTCAAGCTACAACTTGCACAAGAAAATCAATCCGCATTCATGCTAGTCAATAGGAGAGTTTGACCTGACAGCCACTTCAGGAGTCTCCCCTCAAAAATTGCACAGAGGCTATAGAGTTTTCCTACTACGCTGACTGAGAAAATTTCTGACACAGGCCAGACATACAGCTAGTGCCCGTCCCTGTTCCCCTCATAAAATTGCACAATTTTTCCAAGCCATCCCTCCTGATAGTTGACCAACTGCTCACCTAGAAAATTGCACAGTTTTCATGAGTAAGCTCTCTGCTACCCAGTGGTCCGCTCAGTTCTAAAACTGTGCAGAGGTGATCAGCAAGCCAGCCTTAGCCTCAACACAGTTTCCCTCCCATTACTCCTGACAATAGACAGCCATTTCCCTCTAGGAAATGCGCAATTTTTGTTGCCAAGCTTCGGAAGCAGACTCTTGGTTCCCCTTAGGAGTTGTACAATTTCTATTACTAGTGACCTAGCAGCCAGCTACTAGTTCCCCTTAGGAATTATGTACTTTTGGATGCGAAGCTCCTGACGAGTTCCTACAAAACATTGCACAAGTTTTTTCTACTAAGTCTCCCCGCAACCTAGCTTGTTCCTCCAAAAAATTGTGTATATTTTGGTGCCAAGCTCCATTGCCCACTCATTCCAAAAACTGTGCAGATTTTGCCTACCCAGCCTTCCTATAACCTAGACTGTTTCCCTTGAAAACTATGTAGTTTTTTCTTCCAGGCAGGCTAGGCCTCACAGGCAGTCATTGTCGATCCAGCTTGCCCATCTCCATCACCTAATGACTCTTTCGTAGTTTTCATCGGCAGTGCCCAGAGCCTCCATCCCACCTTGTAACCTTGTTGCCTCTCCCAGATTTGATGTCATCTCGTCATGAGTGACTGTGGGAACAAACACAAACAAACATGTTGCAATGATGAGTGGGATGAATGAAGGGAGGACATATAGAAGGACAGGTTCACCAACGAATGAATAGAAGATGCATGTAAAATATATGTGCTCGTGAATGGACGATCATGAAAAGATGTGTTCACAAATGGACGGAAAAGAAAGCATGCAAGATGTTCTCATGGATGGATGAACAGATGAACATGTGCCTTTCACGAATGGATGAACCTGTCAAGCCTTCCAACATACAAGCAAGTATCGCCATGAAAAATCAACATCAAGTGAACCAACACTACAAGAAAAAAGGTCATTTGTGGGGGTCATTCCTGTGACGGACCTTTAAGGTCTGTCACCAATGTCGCATATGGTGATGGTCTTTAAAGAAGCATTGTTGTAAGTGTATATAGTGATGGTCCTTTAAGGTTTTTCACCAAAGCCATTTTCAATGACACTTTTGGTGAGGGTTGTTAAAGGCCCATCACTAATTCTCTCTTTGGTGACACTTTTGGTGAGGGTCATTAAAGGCCCATCACTAATTCTCTCTTAGGTGACACTTCTGGTGACGATCTTTTATTGACCATCACCAGTGATCTTTTTGGTTACTTTTGGTGACGGTCAATAAATATTCATCATCATTGATCATTCCAATGAGTTTTTGATGATGCTTCATGCTTGTGATGGATCTTAAAGGTCCATCACCAATGTCGCATATGATGACGGTCTTCAAAAAATCGTTGTTGTAAGTGTATATAGTGATGGTCCTTTAAGGTTTGTCACCAAAGCCATTTTCATTGACACTTTTGGTGAGGGTCGTTAATGGACTGTCACTAATTCTCTCTTTGGTGACACTTGTAGTGATGATCATTTATTGACCCTCACCAATGCTCTTTTTGGTTATATTTGGTTAGGGTCAAAAAATTTTCGTCATCATTGATCATTCCAATGAGTTTTTGATGGTGCTATGTACCTGTTACTATATTTTTTGTCAAAATATAACAATTTAAGACCATTGTTGTGGAGTTTTCTTCATTATGTGTCCAGGGTCATAGTGGTTATAATAGTCAGTCAATTTGTTAAGAAGTAATTAGTGTGTATCATTTCCCTCAAGTCATAACAATATAGTCTTCCTATCAGTCAACACATGATTTATCTCCATTAGGTTTATTATCTAGAAAATTTCCCTTAAATAAAGTTCCACTAGAGTGTGTAGGAGCTATATTATTTAATACATAATCAAGCTCTGTCAATTCTATTAACTATAGATAACTAGCACTCCTAAACACCCATGGCACACCTTAACATGCTTTGGAACAATACACTAACATTCCTTGGCACCTCACCTGTCTTGGAACATCTTTGTACCTGGAACATCTTGCCATGAGTAGGACGCTCAAGCACATGTTGGCATGCCATAGCATAGGATAGAACTCCTATATCATGTGTTGTCATTCCTTGTAGTCCCTAGCATGCCCTGGAACTACGTGGAATAATATTTCATTGACAATCATTAGCACTTGGCACACATGAATTGGAACATATTATTATTATGCCTAGCATGCCCCTTTTAAAAAAGATAATGCCCCGACTTATTAACCCTCTTATGTGTTAATTTCCTTGCCTTTTAGATTGGTTATTCCTTTTGCTTCCTTGAAACTTCTTGATGCATATTGGCATACTCTGGCACCCTGCACATAATAGCATGTATTGGCATCTAACATACCTTGGCACTATTTGGCACATGTTAGCAGACACCAAAACTACCTAGCACACTCTAGCTCTACTTGACATTCCCTGATATTCCCTGACATGCCTTACCTATGCTTAGCATACCTTATCACTCCCTCCTTGGCATGACACCTAGCACAGATTGACACTCCCTAACACACCCTCATATTCATTCACTTCCATGCATTTTTACATAGTGCTTTCGTGTGTTGTCCTAGTACTCCCTAACACTCATCAGGATGCATTGGAACTCCCTAGCACAGCTTAGCACTCACAAGTGAAGAATGAAACTTGTAACCAATGTTACCAGACTCGGAATAGACAATAAATTAGCGAGGCAAAAGATTGAAGAGTTTTAATCGGATTCGGGAAAATTAGGAAAAAATATGTGAATTCAATAAATAAAAATATACACATATATTGAATTAAAAAAATAAAATAAAATTCATTGATATTCAGTAAATCCATGTCCAAACAATTCATAATATCAATAGATGTCCAAAATATCATGAATGAATAATCATCTCATACATGTTAAGAGTCCAAACATGATCCAAAGTACTGAGTCATGACTGCTAACTAGTGATTACATAGAACTAGAAGCAACTCCTTCTAAAAGTTTACAAGCAACTGCATACTAATTAGAAGAAAATCAGTAACTAAGAGTCTAAGACTCTTAAGAGTGAGAAATAGAAGTGATTCCTCCCACTTTTTCATTCTCTTGACTCTCAAAGTTCTTCGAGTCATGTAGGCTTAAAATAGGAGCCTCCTCTAATTGGACCCAATCTGCTACATTTGTAGTTTGCAAATCTATCTCTTCAAGGTCTATTGGTGAATGGTCCAAACCTATCATTATCATGAGACATTGAAATGTGAATTTAAATTTGACTTTGACCTTTAAAGTTTAAAATTTAAATTGCAAATCAAATTATGAAACCTTCATATTCAAGCTCTCACCTAGTGTTTTCTCATTGTGAGGTCGTAGACTGTAATGGAAAAATACAAGGTCATTTAAGCACTTTGGTGTTAATCAGTTTCTCTTCTTATAATGTATTTTCTCAAACATGCTCTATTTGCACTCACAACCTAAAACACTGCATTCTTGGTTTAAGATTCGAATGGGGAATCTCTTCAAATCTGGCGTATCACTACAAAATTTTTGCCACCAAAGACCTAGAAAGTGGCAATGGTTCATGAGTAGATGTATTAAATACTAAATACTAAATACTTAAAAAGGAAAAAAAAATTAATAAAACATTTAACATACAAAATAAAGTTTAAACAAATTTAACGAATTGATGAAGCCTTCAATCCTCAAAGGGTATCTGGCAACATCTTAGACTGTTCTCGTATAACACTGGTATAGGAAAATAATTTAGTTTGTGCTCTATAATCATATAGTTGGGAAAATACATGACTTTGAAATTCGGGATCAGGGAAGCACCTTTCCATGCATGTCATAGGTCGTTTGTGAACCTCCCCATCATCATTAAATTTGCCCTTATCATAAAAATATTGTGGGTTTAAGAAGTACCTAGCAACATGTAATACAAAATGCAATTGCCTATCCCAATGTGAATCAATAATGTCCCAACGAGGCATATGCTTTGCCTCCTCATCCCCATATCTTCTTTTGATTGCCTCCTTTGCGAGATCCATCGCGTCATAGACATAACCCATAGCGGGTTTGTCACCATCAACCATCCTGAATGTTCAAGCTTTCAAATTTAAATAAATATGAAACATTGAAAATGAAAAGAAGCTTTAAATGAAATTTAAAACATGAAGAAGTTAAAAGACTTGAAGCACTTGAGAACTCTAATAAGGGACTCCATCACAACAATAATCTCTTTGGCATCTTTCCAGAAACCGTCATTAAACACAAGTGAACCAACTTCAATGCCTTCAAGGTTCTTGGAATGTTTAGATGACATCGACTCAGGTCCCAAGAACATCCTCTTCAGATTTATCTTTTTCTCAACGACAAATTGCAAAGATATGAAATTTGTTGCAAATCTAGTCACTGCAGGTTGAACAATTTCTTTACCTTTAGTGTATTTTCTCATGGTGTTTAGGACAATAGTGTGGTTTTATAGGTATTTTGTTATGGATTTTTCCTTCTCCACAACCTCATGTATCCAATGAAGCTTACCAATGTCCTCAAGAATTAAATCTATGCAATGGGAAACACAATAGGTCTGAAAAGTAGTGGGGTGCCTAATCTAGAAAATTCTACGAGAAGCCATATAATTAGTTGCATTGTCGCTGACAATTTGTACAACATGTTCTTCTCCCACTTCTTGAGGTACTTCCTCCATCATTTCACAAATAAGTTGTGCAGTTTTAACCTTGTCTGAGACATCCACTGATTTGAGAAACATTGTACCTGTTGGACAAGATACAAGGAGATTTATTAAAGTTATATTCGTATGATTTGTCCATCCATCGCTTATGATGGTGCACCCTATTTCTACCCATGATGAATGAAACTAAGATATCACAAGCATGATATCTTCAACACTTTCTAATAGAAAATTTGTCCTAGTGCTCTATGATGAAGGAGATTTGAACCCTGGACCTACAACAACAACTACATGAATCATAGTTTTTCAATAAGGACTTATGGCATAGTGGAAAGGTATGTCAGAATAGTGCCAAAACTTAGCAATGGCCTTCCTTGCCTGACTATGGATATTTTTTTTCCATATAGTGGTATCCAATGTAGGTTGGGAACTAGGTCTTGTGCAGGGAGAAAAAAAGGTGTTTATGTTTACACCTGCAATGTTGAATACAGGAGGATTCATTTCGCCTTGAGTTTGACTTGGATTTGGAGGCATGTGTGAGAAACTTGGGAACTGCATTGAGGATTCAACAGAGGGAGGTGACAATGGGGTAGTGGAATAAAAATTGTCAGCTCTAGCAGTTCCTATTTCTTTTTTTTCTTTTATTTCTTTGCATTATGCTGACTCAACATATCAATGGCCAAGGTTGCTTGGTGTTTGACATTTTCGTCAATGTTTATGTAGAGACCTATGTCATGGTTGGCTATTTGTGCAAGGTGGTACTTGAATCTATAAATTCCTCCACTACATTTCGCTTTGAAAAATTTACAAAGGAGCTTAGGGTCTCCAAGAATCTTGTCATAATACGCCCAAGAAAAGTCCTTCTCCCCCGACATTGTTATTGTTTTGGACATGCATTTAAATTCTGGCTTTTGTTTAGATTTAGAGTTGTGCCTTCTATTTAATTTGGCTCCTATAAAAGACAATAAACAATTAAAGTTAAAAATGCCATATATAACTTTGCAAAATAGAGGGTTGGTTTAAAGGATATGAGGTTTTGTTAAGGATCAAAGATGATTCTGTCCAGCAAAACAGGCACATTTTGACATAATATATCACTTTGACCTTGAAACAAAATTAAGTATATATGAGGATATGCTACCTCAAGGAAATATTATCAACATATATTGCATTGTAATCTTGAATTTGCAAGTTCATTTAGCATAAGAAAACTGAACCAATACATCAATACAAATTCTGGAAGAACAAAAATACCCCAAGTTGTGAATGCATGATTAAAGCCTTTGGAGTCAGCAAGACATCGACTAAGGAAATAATGCTTGATGACTTGGCTGGTGGTTGGTATGAAACCATTTCTTAGTGAATTTTTAAATCTATTTAAGCCCCATTTATATGGTTGAAAATTCATAACCAAAGGAATACATTGAACATTCAATTGTTCAATAGTGAAACTTGATACTTTCTATTGAAAACTACATTGAAACTTAAATATAGTAATATGCCTATTATTTAAGCCAAGTGACAATGTACCTCAATTGTTGAATAGTGAAGTGGTTAGCCTAAAGATAACACATGCTGAAGGTGACGTGCGACTACGCGAGGGTCGATATGGAGTATGGATAGACCACATGCAGGTGACTTCCCGATATGGAGTCTGGACTTAGGCTTACGCTGGCGGTTCCCTGATATGGAGTATGGCTTGTGTAATAGTGATTAGTGATTGATTACTGAAGGTCTCGATGTATGACTTGTGTGCCTGAGAAATGAGAAATAAATTTTGGAACGACTAACATTTAGTTTTTAGCAATGCAACATACCTAAACTTGAAAAACTCATGATCGTTGAATCAAGGCCGAAAATCAAATAAATCGGAATCAATTGCAGGAATCTACTTTAATCGGAAAGTCTCAAGTCAAACTTGCATTGACTACAAGTTAAACTTGGTCAATGTGAGTTTGACTCGCAAATATTTGGATCGAATCATTTGGAGAGCGAGTAGATTCTGACTCATGATTAATTGTGATTGATCGGAGAGTCCTATTTCATTGTCTGTAACTAAAATCTGAACTGAAAGAAGGAGATCTTACAATTGAAACTAATTGTGAATTTTCTAAAGTGAAATTGGCCCATCGACATCGTTCCTATTTGTGGTTGGGTGTGTGAACGAAAGAGATTCATTTTAATTCATGTTCATGGAGAAACGTTTTTATGGAAGATGTTTGTTTTATGTTGAGAAAGACATAGTAGTATTTTTTATTAAATTTGAAAAAGTTTGGAGTTAACACCTACCTTTGCATGAAAAAAGCTACACATACCTTTTGACTTGGTTTTTTCGCCTTTTGTTCATTTTTTGTGTGGAGTCTAGGACAACAAGCTCCACATGATTTTTTTCCATACCTATATGCCAGTGTAACTTTGCACATTTTCTTTGCTTCAACCAGTATCAAAAGCATTTGTGAGCTTCTTTCAAGGCATGAATACATGCTTCAATCATGGAAATTAGCAAAGTTTCTAAAGAAAAAAATAACCACGGAGTTAACCTTTGCCATTTCAAATATTTTAGGATTCTATTAAATTTTAGAGATAATTATTAAATAGCCCTCTACTTTTCCCTTTTTATTATTATAAATTATGTCTCTTATTACATTTCTAGTCTAGAGATTTACATCAAATACTGGATCAAAGGGCCAAGGACCTTTCATAAATACTTCCTTGTCCAATAGAAGAATAAATGGTCAACATGTCAGCATGGATCCAATTTGTTGGGAATTAATAATTGTTTTGAAAAATGACTACTCTTGCTTGAATCTAGAACTATGTTTAAGCTTTGAAAATGGATTTTCCTCGAAATTGATCTTCGAAACGTCCTTATCAAAGGCTTCTCTATATCTCCTCCACTATAATGAATCGCTTGTATGTTGAAAAGTATAGTAGAGCTCCCTTCTTAAAAGCCTAAACATCCCATTTTCACGAAGAGCTCATCCTTTCCCCAATTTGGACCCAAAACAAGATTGAGTACTTAATTATGATCCGACCTGAGAAATTTTGATTGACATTGCAACTCAAGAGCTATTCAATTTAAAGTGCACTAATGGGATTCATCATTCTTTCATTGAATAAGTATATTGTTTTTGAATTTTCCATTTGTGCTTGTAGTATGGGGTACTAGCCTTGTTTCATGTGAAAGGTTTTTTATTCTTGGACTATGACAATGCTAGTAAGATTAGGCCTTTTGTAGTATTTGTACCCCATGATCACTTTTGCAAGATGTATGTCCTGTGTGAAAATAAATAAGCATTTAGTTATTACCTCCTAAACCAAAGCACTATTTATTTTATTAGGTACAATGTAACATCCTCTACAAATTGAGGATGAATGGGATGTAATATCCTATCCATCCCCGTAGGCTATAGTCCTCCATAAACGGGAAAAAGCCTAAAAACTACCCATTGTTGGGCAAGTTTTGGGCAAACTGGGCTTAAAAAAACCCAAATTTGGGGTTTGGAGTAAGGTTTACTCAATCACTTAAGAATATGAAACCCCTATGGAAAATCCATAAATAAAGAAGGATTGAATTCATTTTCAATCACCAAGTGTGGATTAATTCATTTGTTCTTGAGAATTAGGTATGATTGTTTTTGAACCCTTCTATATCTTGTAAATTTCAGTGATGAAGGATTCCACCCTAGTTGACATTCCCTTATTATCTCTCTGTTTGGGCACAAGGGTCTCTAGTTGGTTAGCAAATTTTATTGGATACTGGTCTCTTGTGTTTTTCTAGGCACAAGATTTATGTTCAAGGTGAATGAATTTGGAGGATAGTGCAAGATAGATTAGTTCTATTTGGCATACACCTCTCTTGAAGCATGCAACAAAGTTTCTGAGTCCTTAATATCTTGTTATGGGCAAAGCACTTACCTTAGGCAGTGGATTCGTTTTTGGCACCTGGAGTAGTGAAAATCTTTTCTTTATTTAGTTTTTGCATGCATAGTTAAAAGGATCACTTCCCTAGTTATTAATTCTTAGCCTTAGCTGAGGAAGACATTTTTCATATCTCATATCATATTCAGTACAGGAAAACTTTAATTGTCTTGTCTATCCATCCAAGGAATATCGATTAGGATTAGGAGTTAAGAAAGTTGAGACATTGTTGTACAGTTTTCCAAATTCATTGTACCTTCTAGACTAAAGGAAAAGTGAATAATAGTGTTTGAAATTTTTAGTTATTTCCTGTTTCAAAGAGTAATAAATAGTGATGTGATTTCAGTTTCAAATATGTGTACTTGTTTTTACTTTCTTTAGTGGCATGTGATTCCTTGTTCAGAACAAGGGGTTTTTCTGAAGTATCTAGCCTCCAAAGATTCTTCAATGCAAACTAAATATCAAATCATGCCCTCGTACTCCAAAGCATCTAAGGCATGACCCTATAGAAGCTCCAAAGTAGACCAATGGGCTTTGACATGCCAACTCCAACCCCATGTCACCATACAATTGTTGACATCACTGCTACAAAAATTATTCTGAATTGTTGCATCCTACACCAATTCCTAAGATGGATGCCCAAAGGGGTTATAGAATCAGGCTCAACCTTCATTGCCACATTTAATACTTTTCAAATGGATCGGTACCTTTAAACCATACCAATTTTTATGCTTTCACAATTTGGTCCTGTTCCTATCAATTTATATATTGTATTGAAAAGTTAGTCCTATTTTACATGTTTATTAACTTTAGAATCAATTGTAGGTTAGATCCAACAAAATGTGAATAAATTTGTTGGTTAGGTTGGAATTTCTCCGAATACTATCACACATGTATATATAATCACACATTTTCCTTTTTAGATCTTGATTGATTGAACAAAAAGGTTCATTTCCCGTGTAATTTTGTCCCATACCGCCACATCAACACTCATAGATAACCATCTTCTTAATTTTTCATCTATGTGCACAATAAGATCCCTTTTGGTTGTTATTTTTGATGGAGAAACCTCTAACAGTACACCTTTTCCCATAGAGTTGTTGTTGTTGGATAGAAATCTCCAGAGGAGTCTTACACCAAAGATATAAATGGATATTGTATATCACAATAATAATCATTAAAATATGAAGATGTGGTAGACCCTAAACTCTATGCATTCAATCCATTACTTTTTCTTTCATGGCAATTTTTGTTCTGCATAGTAGATGTGTTGTGGCACTTGAGTGTGTTCACATAAAAAATTCTAAGGCCAAACCCAGATTCTCATGTGTCATGAAAATTCAACATATGCCTTGTTCACCTAAGAACCAATTGTAACTCATCATAAGGTACTCATGTACAATCTCAACTCATCCCACTTAACATGTTACCAAGACAAGGCTCATCACATCCAACCTTGGTCTAAAACAATTAAGCAACACAATTTACATCTTGACATGTCATAGCACCTGACATGTCTTAGAATTCCTTGGTACTATGTGGCGTGCGTTAAAATCCCCTACATTCCTTGGCATGCTTTGTCACTCCCTAGCACATCGCGGCACTTTCTGACATGCCTTGGTAGTTTAGCATACCTTGGCCTTGCCCAACATCTAACCTTGTCACTCCCTCCTTAACAAACATAGAACTCATTGAAAGTCCCTCCCACACACTCTTATTTGTTCATTTCCATTCATTTTGACCTAGCACCTCCTTAAGTTTCAATGACACCCACTAACACTCCCTCGCTCGCCCTAGCTCTTGACACATCTTGCCCTACTAGCTTCACACTCTAGCATTCCTTGGTACTATGTAGTATACCTTGTCACTCTCTCCTTAGCACACCTAGAGATTGTTGACACTCTTGGTCACAAAATATTATTCATTCATTTCCATGCATTTTTACATAGTGCTCCCTTTTGTTTCCCTAGCACTCCTTATCACTCCTTCACACTTGTTGTTACACCCTAGCACCTATGACATCTTCGCATGTCACCCTAGCCTCTAGCATGCCTTAACATTGCCTAGCATACCTTGTCAATTTGTCCTTAGCACCCCTAGAACTCACTAAAACTTCTAATAAAAAACTCTTATTTGTTCATTTCCATTGATTTTGACATAGTTCTCCCTTGTGTTTCCCTGGCGCTCCCAGCTAACACTTCCTTGCACGAATTGGCAAATCTTGGCCATATGTCACCCTATAACTCTAGCATTGCCAAGAGTGCCTTGTAACTCCTCCTTAACACACTTGGAACTCACTAAAACTCCATGCCACACACTCTTATTCCTTCATTTCCATGCATTATGACCTAGTGCTCCCTTGTGTTTCCTTAGCACTCCCTGACACTCCTTGGCACACATTGGCACACCATGTCACTTCTCACATCTTAGTAGGCTTTCCTAGCACTCTATCATCTATTGGCACTGCTTATCATACGTTTTCACTCCCTCCTTAACACACCTATAACTTGTTAACACTCCCTATCACACATGCACATTCATTCATTTACATGTAATTGAAACAAGTCCTCCCTTGTGATTCCTTGGAAATACTTAGCATGTGTTGGCGCCACATCCTAGAACCTAGCACACCTTGGCATGCCTTAGCACTTTGCATGCCTTGACATGCCTAGCATTCCTTGGAAATTTCTAACATGTGTTAGCACTTTTTGAAATTACCTACACACCTTGGTGCTCTGTTAGGGTCCCACCCTAACCCCCTTATTTATGTAATGGGACCAAGTCCTAGTCAAGAGTCAATAAAGCCCATATTAAAAATTGTAAGTGGTTAACCCGCAATTAATGACGGGACCACAGTTAGTTGCAAATGGGTCGTAGTATTAGATAGATGGTATTAATAAAACCCATGGTATTGATCCTTGGTATTGCATGTATGAGTCATATATAAAGGATAGAGACTCCCTACGAGGGGCATGGTGTCTTATTTTTGTATCGAGCTCTTCTCTATTGGAGGTTACCCCCTCGAAGAGGCCAGTGAACATTGCTTTCTGAATAATAAAATATTTTTTGTTGTCTCTCACTATTCTATGTTCTAGGTATCTTTCTTCACATATTCTGTATTTGGGTATCTTTTTGCAGGTCAAGAGCATAACAAGTGGTATCAGAGCACTTTCCAGGGCCAGCGGGATCTCCATTTCGTAGCAATATTTTTTTGGCTAGAGACGTGTTCCGGCGTCTTTAAACCACGGGATATGTCATTGAGCGCATAAACTTGTGGATTTGGGAAGGCATGAATGCAGGAAATACAAGAGGTGGTCACTCTTGTTGGACTCCCTTGTAACCCCTGTGGGTACCCCTTCGAGTAGTAGCACATTACACAGAACCGCGTACGGACTGTCTTCCAAGTACCTTTTGGGTATATCAGAAGCCCCTTAGCTTCTCTGTAACCTCGCCATAGATAAACCTTCGGTTGTCTTGCTGCTACAGTACACCGAGAATAACACTCAGAGATATTACTCACCCATACGATAGGGTAGTCGGGTTTTACAGCTAAGGGTACGGTTGATCCTCCTTAGTTAGAGCCCTGAAACATTGGGCTGAGTGCTACTGTCAGACCCCTATGTATATTGCGATCTGTAGCTCCTGACACTCCTCGAGACCATAGTTTCCTTTTCTATCTGGGGATCACACATCATATCTACCAGATCAGTAAACAAAGAGGAGCAGCAGTAGCAAACATCAATCCCACAGTTTTGAGTTAGCAGACTAGCCATTCTGATCTATTAGATCCATTAGATCCGCAGTAGCAGTCTGTTCCGCTACCCAGAGCTATCCGATCCACCATTCAGATCTCTCAGATCCACTAGATCTGAATAGTTGTGTGGGGTTCTTATACCGGGGTATAATTTTTGCAGGACCTTCGGCCGCATTGACATTTTGAGGATTTGGTGACTGCAGTATTCATAAGGAAGGAGTAAAACTCTGTTAGGAGTTTTCATAGAAAAAAAAAGTCTGAGATCTCCTGGGGCGCTTATTGGTGATCTAGCCCATCAGAATCAGGATGACGAGCTGAGCACGGTGGTAACATTCAATTCTTAGTGAAATTTTTTTTTTAGGTTGTCCCAATTTTCAAAAACATCAGGTCGGTGCATGGTAGAAACTAGAGCTCAAGCTATGGCCAATGAAAGGATGGGAAAACTTGAATAATCCTTGCAATCCCTCCACATACTAAATAGCCTGATCCCGAGCATAATCCCGAAGGGCAAGGAGGAAGCCCATGAGGATGCGTATAATGGAAATGGACAGAGTGAGGGTGAGTCTAGCCACTCTCCTCACGTCTGGCGCACCCACCAACAATCCCGTCTGCGACCTCCCAAGTTGGATATGCATAAATTTGATGGTTCTCACCTCGTAGCATGGATAGCACAAATGGAGTAGTATTTCAATCTGAATAACATCTTAGATGATGCGAATCAGATTATGGTGGGGAGCATGTACTTGCACAATGAAAGGTGGCAATGGTGGGAATGGCATTAACATTGCAATGGACCTTTTCTGGCTTGGACCAAATTCAAAAAAGCTCTTACAGACCGCTTTGACCAGGAATCTTCTTTTTCGGGTCGTCTTACTAAGATCCGATAGACTGGCACAGTGAATGAATATATTACAGCTTTAAATCCTTAGCCTTCTACACTTGGGTCTCTCATATGTGTTCTACATGTAATGTTTTATTAACGGTCTTAAAGAAGCCATCAAAGCCCAAGTCCTACTGCACCACCCTCCCACATGGACGGAGGCTTGCAAGGTAGCTCGTAACATGGAATGTGCATTAGCAGCCTAGTACAGTCGCCCAAATTTCTCTGCCAAAGGTCACCCCCCACAGGCTCACAACACGACTCAAACACTTAAGGTACAAAAGGTGTCACCCACGGAAATGGCTGAAAGAAGAAAGCAAGGATTATGTTACTACTGTGACGAAAAATACTCCCTAGGTCATAAAATGCAAGGAGCCCAAATTTTTAGAAAATTGATGCCACTGACTACAGCTCAACAGTGGAAGATCCACCACTTGGGGAACATGAGGTGCTAGAAGAGGACAACCAAAAGGACAATGTCTCTGACGAACCAGTTATTTCGCTGCATGCTTTGGTAAGGATTTCTTCACCTCAAACTCTCAAAATTAGAGGGTTTATTAAACATCGCCCAGTAGTAGTCTTGATTGATAGTGGAAGTACACATAATTTCATCCATCAAAAAGTCACAGAAGCAGTGCATTGTTTTGTATGAGCAGTTTCTAACTTCCAAGTCCACATTGCAGATGCGGGCACAATGAAATGTGAAGGCTACTGTGAAAATGTCAAACTTCAAATGGGGGATTATCGGTTGAAACCCACATGTTTGCGATACACATGGGAGGTTGTGACATTGTCCTTGGCACTGAATGGCTCCGCACCCTTGGGCCAATCAAAATGGATTTCCAGGAGTTATATATGAGTTTTAAGCATAACAACTACACACATACCCTCCATGAACTCTAGGCGGGAGCTCCCTCTATCATCAGCTCGCATAAGATGGAAAAATTGCTAAAAAAGGGCCATCATGGAGTTATAGCTCAATTTAATGCCATCCAGGCAGTTGAAACCAAGTCTCTGCCAATTCATCCTGAGATGCAACAGATTTTAAATAACCATCTACCAGTCTTTGACAAGCCTCATGAGCCTCCACCCTCGAGAGGGGAACATGATCAGAGCATCACCTTGGTTCCAGGGGCCCAACCCCCAAATGTGCGCCCATACAGATATCCGTTCAACCAAAAGAATGAAATAGAAAAAATAATCAAGGAACTTTTTGAAGCAGGTGTCATTCGTCCCAGTATTAGTCCTTATTCATCACTGGTGGTCATGGTGCTCGAGAAAGATGGGGAGTGGCGGATGTGTCCAGACTTCAAGGCCCTCAATAAGTTGACAGTCAAAGATAAATTTCCCATCACGGTGGTTGACGATTTGCTGGATGAACTCAATGGTGCTCAATTCTTCACTAAGTTGGATCTTCGCTCAGGCTACCACCAGATTCGGATGAAGGAAGTCGACATTCCAAAGACTACTTTCATAACTCATGAAGGCCATTATGAGTTCCTGGTCATGCCATTCAGTCTTTGTAATGCCCCCTCTACTTTTCAGAGCCTTATGAACCACATTCTCAAACCATATCTCAGGAAATTTGTCCTTGTCTTCTTCGATGACATCCTCATCTATAGTTGCACTTCGGCTGCACATCTTTAGCATCTAGATCTACTCTTGCAATTGCTCCGCAAGCATAAATTATTTGTCAATATTTCCAAGTGTTCGTTTGGGATGGAAGAAGTTGAGTATTTGGGCCACATTGTGGGGCGTGAAGGTGTCAAGGTGGACCCCAAAAAGATCCAGGAAACGCAGGATTGGCCTCAACCTAAGACCTTGAAGAGCTTGAGAGGATTTTTGGATCTCACAGGCTGTTATCGTAAATTTGTCTGCAACTATAGTCGCATAGCGAAGCCCCTCACTCAACTCCTAAAGAAAAAATCATTCTTCTGGAATGAGGAAGCACAACAGGCATTTACAGATCTAAAAAATGCCATGTGTTCCACTCCTGTCTTAGCACTACCTGACTTCACCAAATCTTTTGTCATTGAATGTGATGCTTCGGGTACAGGTATTAGGGTGGTCTTAATGCAGGAAGGGTGACCTTTGGCCTTCACAAGCCAACAACTAAGTGGGAAGAATCTGCGCCAATATACCTACGAGAAGGAAATGATGGCCATCGTACATGCAGTAGAGACCTAGCGACCTTAATTATTGGGGTGATGTTTCCAAATCCACACAGATCATCAGAGTGTTAAATATTTTTTGGAGCAACGCCTATCCTCCCCACAACAAAATAAATGGCTTGCCAAAATGCTGGGATATGATTATGAGATCATTTACAAGAAATGGAAAGACAATAGTGTAGAAGATGCATTATCTCACCAATTTGAGGAGGAAAGTACTCTGCTAGCAATTTCCCTCCCCATTCCAGAATGGATTGAAGAGGCTCGCAGGGAATGGTTTTCACATCCTAGGCTCTCCCAACTCATTTCTCAATTGCAGGTAGATCCAAATTCCACCAAGGGCTAGTCGTGGCAGGTTGATATTCTTCGCTCCAGGGACAGATTCGTAATATCACCAACATCCACCCTCAAAAGTCACATTTTGGCATAATTGCACTCATCCCCCATTGCAGGACATTCAGGCTTTCAGAAGACATATGCTCACACCAAAAGATCATTTTTTTGGACAGGCATGAAAAAGGACATCCTTACTTTCATAGCAGAATGCGATGTCTATCAGCGCAACAAAGGGGAGACCATCAACACACCAGGCACATTACAACTGTTGCCCATCCGACATCAATTTGGACGGAGGTTTCTATGGATTTCATTACAAGTCTTCCAAAGTTAGGAAACAAGTCAGTCATCATGGTGGTTGTGGACAGACTTTCGAAGTATGTTCATTTTTGCGCCCTACCCCACCCGTTTACACCAACTTTGGTTGCTCAATCTTTCATTGATCAGATCTTCAAATTGCATGGCAAGCCCACTTCTATTGTGTCTGATCGCGACCCGATCTTCACCAGTAATTTTTGGCAGGAACTCTTCAGGATACAAGGCACTCAACTAAAAATACTCAGTACTTCCTATCATCCACAAACGGATGGTCAAACTGAAGCTGTCAACAAATGTCTAGAAACCTACCTTAGGTGTTTCACTTCAAAAAAGCAACATCTTTGGTTACAGTGGTTACCTCTGGCTGAATGGTGGTATAACACCAACTATCATGCCACCACCAAAATGACTCCCTATGAAGCATTATATGGTCAACTCCCTCCTTCCCCTACTTCTTATCTCAAGGGGTGCTCAAAAGTACAAGCAGTGTATCAACTCCTACAACACTGTGCAACCATGCTCGCCCATCTTAGAGAGAATCTTCATCAAGCTCGAAACTTCATGAAGCAACAGGTAGACCAGCATCGCTCAGAGCGCCAATTTCAAGAAGGGGATCAGGTCTTTTTGAGGCTGCAACCATATAAGAAAACATCACTCAAAAACAAGGGTTCTCAGAAACTATCTCCAAAATTCTACGGACCATATCAAGTACTTCAGTGCATTGGAGAAGTGGCTTACAAGTTGGCTTTGCCACCTACTGCAAAAATCCATCCTGTTTTCCATGTCTCATGCCTCAAGAAAGTGATTGGGAACAATTGCAGAATTCAAGCTAGTCTACCTGAATTGGATGAAGAAGGGTCAATCTGGCTCCAACCTAAATAGGTCCTAGACACACGAGACAGGCACTTGCAGGGCCGCATGATTAGGGAATTCCTCGTCAAGTGGAAAGACACCTCTCCGGAAGATGCAACTTGGGAACCAGCCACTATTCTTCAGCAGTTTCCGCAGCTTTAGCCTTGAGGACAAGGCTAGTCTTAAGGGGGAGGGCATATTAGGGTCCCACCCTAACCCCCTTATTTATGTAATGGGATCGAGTCTTAGTCAAGAGTCAATAAAGCCCATATTAATAATTGTAAGTGGTTAACTGCAATTAATGAGGGGACCACAGTTAGTTGCAAATGGGTCATAGTATTAGATAGATGGTATTAATAAAACCCATGGTATTGATCCTTGGTATTGCATGTATGAGTCATATATAAAGGATAGAGACTCCCTGCGAGGAGCATCGTGTCTTATTTTTGTATCGATCTCTGCTCTATTGGAGGTTTCCGCCTCGAAGAGGCCAGTGAACATTGCTTTCTGAATAATAAAATATTTGTTGTTGTCTCTCACTGTTCTATGTTCTAGGTATCTTTCTTCGCATATTCTGTATTTGGGTATCTTTTTGTAGGTTAAGAGCATAACACGCTCCCTAGTTTTCCCGCCCTAATAAATAACCTTACATTTTTTGTGACATGGGAACCCAACCAAGTCATTGAAAAAATAGTGTTGTGCCTAGACCAAAGTCTCCCTTTGTCTCAAACTTCTTTTCCATCCTCTTATCATAATTGTAGGCTTTCCTCCTACAAGTCCTAATATGAAATTCTCCTAACTCACTTTGTCCATGGGACACATAGAATTCACCGACACTCACTGGGATAATCTCTTATTCATTCATTTCCATGCACTTTGACCTAGTTCTCCCTTATGATTCCCTAACACTCCCAGACACTTCCTGGCATGCATTGAGGTTATCTTGCATTGTTAGCATGCTTTTCATTCCTTGGCACACCATGGCACTCGTTAATTATCATTCCTTCATAACTACCCTTATTTTCTTTTACACTTAGGAACCCAACCAAGTCCTGGCTTGACTACAACAACTTTACCAAGTTACAGCTACTACAACTAGACTATGCCTCATTCCCCTAATGGCTTATAAATCATATTAGGCTTCTTATGTTCTATCTTAACTCATCCCACTTAACAAGTTACCAGGTCAAGGCTAACATCCAACTGTGCCCATAAATAAACTAAGAAACATAGTTTACATCTTCACATTCCATAACATCTAGAGTGTATAACAATCCATTGACACTACATGGCACATATTATCATCCCCTGCATTTCATGGCATGATTTTCCACTCCCTAATAGACCCTACCACTCCATAACATGCCCTGAAAATCTAGCATGCCTTGGCACTACCTAGCATATACCCTTGTCACTCCCTCATTAACACAATTGGAACTTGCTAACACTCCCTATCACACACTCTTATCCATTCGTTTCCATGAATTTTGAACTAGTTCTCCCTTGTGTTCTCATGGCACTCCTTGACACACATTGGCACACCCTAGGACTTGGGACATCTTGGCATGTCATCCAGGCACTATAGCATTCCTTGGAACTACCTAGCATACCTTGTCATTCCCTCCTTAGAAAACATAGAATTCATTGACAATCCCTATCACACACTCTTATTCATTCATTTCCATGCCTTTGAAACTAGTTCTCCCTTGTTTTTCCCTAATACTCCATAACTCTCCCTGGCATGCATTGGCACACCTTAGTACCTAGCACATCCTGGAATGTCTCCATGGCCTCTAGAATTCCTTAGAACTACCTAGCATACCTTGTCACTCCCTCCTTAGCACACCCTAAAATCACTGACACTTACTATCACAAAATCTTAATCGTTCATTTGCATGCATTATTTTCACATAGTGGTCCCTTGTGTTTCCCTAACACTCCCTAACACTTCCTAGCACTATTTGGCACACCTTGGCACCTATCACATATTTTTCACTCTGGCATGCTAGAATTACTTAGCGTTGCCTAGCATACCATGTCACTCCCCTCTTACCAAACCTGGAGCTCATTGACACTCCTTGTCACACACTCTTATTCATTCATTTCCATGCATTTTAACATAGTGCTCCCTTGTGTTTCCCTAGCACTCGGTAACACTTTGCACACATTGGCACACCTAACTGCAATGAGTTTAACTAACAGTCAATCCAAAATCCCTTCAAGAGTCTAGCTAGTTACTTTTTATTCACTAAGATATTAGGGTTAATTTTATTATATACTGTTCAGTGTGAAAATATTAATAGGTGTTTTTATCTCATTAGTTGGAAGGTGGCTAAGCCACAAGCATGATAGTAAGGTTCTTGAAT
Source organism: Pinus tabuliformis (assembly GCA_031772625.1). Classification (NCBI taxonomy): domain Eukaryota; kingdom Viridiplantae; phylum Streptophyta; class Pinopsida; order Pinales; family Pinaceae; genus Pinus; species Pinus tabuliformis. The sequence goes on along the minus strand of CM062820.1, from coordinate 1,437,786,979 downwards.
CTTGGATTATAAAACTAACCAACAAATATATGACTATAAGATCTTTGGGAAATTGTAGTTCTCTAAAGAGATTCATGGCAGTGATTTTCCTATTGCATTAGACCCTAGAATTTGATTGTTAATTAGATGGAGAGAAGTTGTAGTTTTATGCTACAAATGTCAAATGTACGGTTCAACAACATGATGAAGCCTTACGTCCAACATCAGAATTCAATTTTTTACCTTCATGGTGCAAACCCCATGATGTCCAAGTGTGACACCCTCCTTGCAACAACACCCTTTGAGTAGTTACCCAGTGACTTCCTTGCCCCTGATTGCCCTCTCCTCATCTTGTTCACTCTCAGTTCCTTCTCCCTTACTCTCCTCTCACTCTGCTCTTTTTCTTCCTATTCTCGTTATCCCAATTTCTCTTCCCATTCTACTTCTAATTCCATCCTTCTAGTTAATTAGGGCTTGGCTAACTGAATTTTCCCTTTACTACCATTGGCCTCCCATTTTATCCCCATCTGTCATTTTCCCTCTTCCCAGGTCTATTCTAGAATCAACAAGGTATGAGGGAGGAGAAAAATCCATCCATGTGTGCTAATAGGTTGCAAAATATCTCCATGCCCTCATTGACTTCATCAAGGCCTGTAAATATTATGTGTGTGAGTGTCTGTGAGTCTCTCCTTAGGTCTTGGGTCAAATTATTTTTTCTCTTTCAACTATATGAGTCGAGCTATATGCTCTTTAAGCCCCACCACCCCCCCCCCAACATTAATAAAGTTCCTTATACTTGTATCATGCCCCTGGTATAAAGACATATGTATAGTTTATTATGGTATAAGTTGAACTTTTGTCATTACCCTCACCTTGAAGTCATTGACATTCCATCTAACTACCCGTAGTTAATACAAGGTTTATTGAGTTAGAAATATGTGTCATCAATAATTATAAGTGGTTACCTTAAGGAAGGACCAGTGGTTGAAGCCTCGTCAATGGAGATTGGGTTGATGGTTAGGGTTTTGATTTAGTTAGACACTATTCACTATTATATTTGTGGGCATAGAGTAATTATGTTCTTCGCCATGTACACAAGGATAACTGAGAAGTGTTTCCCATAATCATGCAAGTGGAACTTCAACATGTACATCATGGTAACCACAAAATATTTATCATATTTATACAATGGAAGGTGATAGGAAAATATATACATTATATACATGAATGTACTAAGATCAAGACCATTAGCATCATACATACATATTTACCACAAGACGAGGGTCATCACAACCCCTTAAAAATAGCCATAAGGCCTTCCTCTTTTGCAGCTCTTGACCAGAACGATTTAATTGAAAAACACATAGTTCCTTTAAAGATTTGTAGGTTGAGGCAACCACTTCAAGCCTTTTAACTTAACAATAATCAAATATTTGCAATTTTTTACAATAATAAGTCAATTATGCACACTCCTCATCTTAGAGTTAAGTAGAGAGGGAGAATACTTGATTGATGCCAACCCTGTAAATGAAAAAGTTTTCCTACTCATTGGTTGGACTCTCCACCACTAGTTGACACCACTAACACACACCAAAATTCCAAGATACCCATAATATGCGCCCTACACCCAAGGGATTAGCCTACACCTCCATAAAATGTACCTTCGACTTTAGATGTCCCAAAAAATTAATATCCTAACCGTAGCCTATTTGTTAGATTTTTTTAACTTTCTCCTTAACTAACATTTGTTTTTAACTATTTAATCCACTTACCATATACTCTCCTTCGTTTTCACCCACCTAGTATACAAGAACACTTATGCTTTTAATACAACCATGTTAAGAGGGCATATTTCTTTATGACACTTAAATATTTTCAATACCACCAAGTTAAGAGCACGTTTTTCCTTTTCAAATTCCGAAAGTATAACATGTCTATCTCTATAAACTAACAACAAAATTATTGCATCAAAAAGGTAAGCTTAAAATTAAATTATTATTGTTATGATAAATACACCAAATATGGATAAAACGTTTTCAAACACAACCATAAAAAAAGGGTTAGTTTATCAAATACAACTATAAACTTATTGAGCCGACCTAGATCCATCTTAACCTGGATCTATCAAGCGCCAATACGGATCCAATCTCTCCATGTGCAAACCTATTTTTTGGCACTTGATTGATCCAGGTTAATATGGATCTAGGCTGGTTATATAATACTATATAGTATCTATATTTGTATCTATGTGTCTCTTTCTTATTCGCTCTCTCTATCTCACCCCCCAAACATACACACTCTCTCTCCATATCTATCTCTCTCTTCCTTCCTCTTCCTCTCTACCTCTCTCTCTTCCCTCTATCTCTCCTCTCTTCATCGCTCCCTTATCACTCCCTCTCTCTACCTTTCTCCCTCTATGTCTTTCTTCTTCGTTCCCTCTCTCTCCCCCTTCAACTTCATCTCTCTCCTCTGTGTTAGTCTTCTTTCTCCCTTTCTCTCTCACCTCTCTCTGTCCCGGCCCCCATCACTCTCTCTCTCTCCCTCCATCTTTGTGCCTCCCTCTCTCTCTCTTTCCCTTATGTCCCTATCTTTATCCCCACCTATACTCTCTCTTCCCTCCTCTCTTCTCTCCCTCTCTCTCTATCCATTTATCCCTTGTCACTCCCTCTCTCTCTCTCCACCTCTATCTCCCTATGCCTTAGTTATTTCCTCTCTCTCTCTCCCCCTCCAACTCCATATCTATCTCCTCCCCTTCTTCTTCTGTCTCTCCTCTCTCTCTTTTCCTACCTCCTCTCCGCCTCCCCCATCACTCTCTCACTCTCTCTCTCTCTCCACCCTCCTTCTTTGTCACTATCTCCCTCCCCCTCTCTTCCCATTACTTTGCTTACTTTCATCAATTGGATCCTTAGTTAAGATAGATCTATGTTGGTTGTTACTAATATTTGTATTAAATAAATTTCACATCTTCAAAAAAAAAGTATTCTCATTTTTCATTTTATTAAAAGCTTAATTTAATTTATATGGGAATAATTTTAGTAGTCGCGAGGATAGAGGGTTTATATATATCTCAAAATTAATTACAACCCTTTTTTATTAGCTTCAAATAAAAAATGTTATAAAATTAAATTAAATTAAAATATTTTTACTGTGAAATAAGTTATTGTTTTTGGTCATGTGGTATTGATAAGTCATGGTATTGGCCCATAGTATTGTAACAAAGCCTATTTACAAGTTAATAATATCCATGGTAAAGTGGGGGTGAATATAATTGGTTAAGAATCTTGTCATATTGTTATAAAATATTATATTGTGAAATAAGATATGATTTTTTGGCATGTGGTATTGACAAGCCATGGTATTAGCCCATGCTATTGCAATAAAGCCTATTCACAAGTTCCTAATATCAATGACAAAGCTGGGGTGAATATCCATGATTAAGAACCCTATCATATTCTTATAAAATATTTTGATTTTCAAATAAGTTATGTTTTTTGGGCATGTGATATTGATAAGCCATGGTATTGGCCCATGGTATTGTAACAAAGCCTATTTCCAAGTTAATAATATCCATGGTAAAGTGAGAATGAATATCCATGGTTAAGAATATTTTCATATTGTTATAAAATATTTTGATTGTGAAATAAGTTATGTTTTAGAGCATGTGGTATTGATAAGCCATACTATTGGCCCATGGTATTATAACAAAACCAATTTTTTACAAGTTAATAATATCCACTGTAAAGTAAAGTGGGGGTGAATATCCATGGTTAAGAATCTTGTCATATTGTTGTAAAATATTTTGGTTGTGAAATAAGTTATGGTTTTTGGACTTGAGGTATTGATAAGCCATGGTATTGGCTCATCATATTGTAACAAAACCTATTCACAAGTTAATAACAAAATCAAAATATAACAAATTGAATTTTATTATTTTTATTAATAATTGAGCCAAGATTTAGAATTTTGCACTCATCCTCATACTTTTGACTTTTATTATTATTATTACTATTATTATTTGACTAAACTAATATTTATAATTGTTTACATACTTACATTACACCTACACATCTACTCTATACACTATAAATATTGTATTTATTGTTTTTCTGGGAGGAAAATTTTTACATTTTTGAAAAAATTCAACCTTAATTTTGATTTAACAAATCCCTCCCAATTCCAATCTTCATTTACGTTCTAAAACAAGTAGTATATTTTCACTTTTCATATGGCGTAGGGAAAACGAGTAGATAATTTCACTTTTCAAGGGGCAGGTTGGAAAACGAGATTGAAGAGAGTTGTGAATTAAATTTCCACTTTTCATAAGGTTGAGGAAAACGAGTAGCATATTTTCACTTTTCACAGGGTGGGAAGGAAAACTAGATTGAAGAGAGTTGGGAATTAATGCTTTACCAGAAGTAGACTAATATCGAACCGCACCATTGGATCTTCAGTCCATTAATAGCACCCATGTATGTTTCATTTCTAACCTCGCTGCATTTCCACCCCACCATTGGATCTTCAATCCACTAATGGCACCCAGGTATGTTTCATTTCTAACCTCGCTGCATTTCCACCCCACTTTTAGTCTTCTTCCAGATAGGGAGGAGTACACACACCTCAAAGCTCTGGTTCAAAATTCACTATTTTTTTCATCCTTGCTTTTAAGTTTATGCCTTAATCTCTATGCCACACTTTGTTACTATTTGCAGGGATGGCATTGGCATTTCATGACCTTGGAAAGCCATTTATTATAATAAAGAAGTAGGGGTCTTCAATGGCGCCTAGGTATGTTTCATTTCTAAGCTCACTGCATTTCCACCCTAGTTTTAGTCTTCTTCCACACAAGGAGGAGTAAACACACCCCAATCTCTGGGTCAAAATTCAATATTTTTTTCATCCTTACTTTTAAGTTTATGCTTTAATCTTTGTGCCACACTTTGTTACTGTTTGCGGGGATGTCATCGTCAGTAAGCTCCTATTCTTTTTATTCTTTCTGTATTTCTGTATCAGTGAAACCCAACTTAAATTACGAAAATTAGTAGAATATACTTTAAAACTTGTATGATTCATAACAAAAAATTACTTAATTTATTGTAAAGATTGAAATAAACCATTAAATTATGAAAATTAGTAGAATTTACTTTAAAAACTATATGATTCATAACTAAAAATGAGTTAAATTTTCTGTAAAGACTAAAATAAGCCAATACTCTATGATCTAGTCACTCTTTCTCACAAACTCTGAAACCCACCGATCTAGATGCTCTACATACGTTTATGTCTTCCTACTAAAGCTCTTAAAATTTGTGAATGCATTCAGATGTCATTTAAATCATTGGACATCTAGTGTGCAAGGGAATTTTAGCCCCTAGATTTGTATGTGCCATATTCCATCATGTTGGTTCCATTTATAGGCTCATGTCGATTTTCGTTGTGGGTGGTTCTCCTATTTTATAGGAGCTAGATTTTTAGGGCATGCATGTCAAACATAGCTACGTGGTATTGGTCCACATGTGTAATATACCCAATAACCTCTATGAGCTTTGAGGATGTGGTACTTCAGTTTACCACCCAAATTCATACAAATTTACTAAGTAACTGAACTGAATAATTCACACAAATTTACGAAGTAACTGAACTAAATTGTTTATGTTATTAAATATACTATTCAAAGGCATGAAACTATAGATTTATTCAACCTAAATACACACAACCATTCCATTAATCACGAATCCATAAATCACAAATGTGGCTAACACAAGCAGTTAGAGAGGCAAACTAAAAATTAATTCAGCCATGAGATAAACCATAAAAAATTAGTAATAATTCAACACAATTCATATATACATTTAGGAATACTTATCTATCTGGAATTTTTCAACAATTAGTTTCAGAAAAGGGAAGTAAGATCACAACCATATAGCCGAAGATCAATCACAGTTCATATTTTACTCGATCACTCACTTCATCATTGACATTAGAACTATTTCATTTGATCATAGGATCCATTGTTAGTAATATCTTTGTTTGACAATAGACCAGACATAATGGTATGTAGGCGTATTGTCTTACTATCCATAAGCATACCTGAAATATAATCTCTTCATTAGTATAATTGATGGCCTTTACTATATTGGATCTAAGAAGTTGCTAAATTGAAGATTAATTTCTTCAAGGATAGTGAGCAACTTCACTGCCTTCTTTTTATAAGTTTTCCTCCTAGACCTGTCCCTGAAATATAATCTCTTCATGAGTATAATTGATGGCCTTTATTATATTGGAGCGAAGTAGTTGCTAAATTGAATATCAATTTTTTCAAAGGATAGTGAGTAATTTCACTGCCGTTTTTTCTATAAATCTTGAAGATTAAATTTTTCAAAGGATATTGAGTAATTTCACTGTCTTTTTTTTATATAAATCTTCCTTCCAGACCTATAGTTGTTCTTGGATGAAAGGTACAGACAAAACAACATGATGAACTTCTTGTCTTCACGTTATTGTTTGTCAATTCTATGCTTCAAACAAGCCATGCTATCTCTTTTGACGATACAAAAAAAAAAATTTAATACTTGGTGAATAATCTGAAGAAGTGCCTTGGTGTTGCTGTGCACAAACTTATGCAGAAGAACAAGAAATTGAAAGAGATATGTAAAATTTGTTAGAACATAGATTTGCTACTGATCACTAGATCCATAACTAGTGATCCCATAGTGTTAGTAGATAATCCTTCCTTCCAATAATGATCCTCATATGTCTCAGGTTATTTTTGTTTTATACCACATTCCATGGTGTTGACCTGTAATGTGGAAGAAATTTTCTAATGAAGGCTGCTAAATTAACCCACAACTTCATAGGGATCCAATTGGCATTCTTATGTCTAGCTTCCAATTTCTAGTCTTTAAGCTCTCTGGCAATGGTATATATATATATATATATATATATATATATATATATATATATATATATATATATATATCAATGGGCCTTTCCATTCTATCTATATAAACAACTGATCTTTCACTAGTTAGACAATGGAGTTAGCAGCCTGAAGTTTTATATCAGATTTTTATTTTAAAGGAGAGTCCTCTAGTTCTTCTCTTATGGTTCCTTGCTTCCCTTCATGTTCACTTCCATCGTTTACTTTGGCTATAATTTTTCTTAGTTGGGTTATTTCTATGGCTTCATTGTTGTCGTAATTGTTCTCAACATCTCCATAATATTTGCATTTCTTCGATATATGCTTCTCTAATTCACGTCCACTCCTCCACATACCATGCTCTTTCTCTTTTCACGACTAACTTTTGGAAATCATCTTACCAATTCTCATCCTAGAGTTTCTTCTCCCCCCTAAATCTCCTTTGTTGGATTTGCAACAAAGGTGGGAGAAAAAAATCTGCTTTGTTGTTGGATTTTCCTCATTGCAAGTTCTTCCTACTTTAATATATGTTGATGGGTGTTGGAAAATTAAAAACCTAAACAAATGCACACCAGTCTATTGTAGGTAGATAAGAAATAAAATTTACTACCCATCTTGGTGGATGGTGTCAATCACAATCAATGTACTTCGCTAAACAGAGGCCAAACAATTCCACATGACAATTTTATCATTAAACTTGTATTATAACATTCAAGTAAATTAGTGAAATATTAGTGATGCTACTCAATTACATTCACTCTATAGCAAAAATTTATCCTCATGCACGAGATTAAGAATGGATAAATAAAAAGAAATACTTTGTTTCTCAAATAACAATGGGTGCGTCATTTCTTGTTTACACATAGATTCAATGCTAGTTCTCTTTCCAGGAGTTTACCCTTCTTGTTTCTTGGTGATTATTCCTTAACAATCTCCTTCATTTTCAGTGGATTGATCTTCCTCAATTTCCCAATGATATGCCTCAACTAATCCAAGGATCTTCTTGCCCAATGATTGTGCTCAACTGCAGTTCTGGAGAATAGATAATCTCTCTATAGTAACATCATCAAACGCGATTACCAAATACATGGCATTTCCATTCTCCATTAGTGATTTCGAAGCAATTGCCCCTTCCACCAGAACTATAATTTGGCTCCACTTCAAAGATATTCCGAGGGAATAACTAGCATCCATCTTCTGCTTTCCTAGCATTGTATTTTTCATGGCAATGGCCTTGTTGGACTGACCACGGTATCTCTGAGCAGTTTTCCACTAGATGTAAAAAGAGGGCTCTAGGGTCTCGCTAGATTCCAAGGACTAATCAAATTATGCCACAATGGAATGTTGAGCAAGGTTGAGTCTACCATACCAAATCACATGAACATCCATAGTAGCACTACTGGTGAGCATGGAACCATTATGATAAGTTAAAACAAGGGGATCCTATTCAACTACTATGGAGGAACATAGATCAATTGGAAGAATTAAATATACAATAAACTTAAACCCTAGAAACCCTAGTGCTACTAGATTTTTCCTGACAAACAGGAAATGCATAAAAAAATTTCTCCCTCCTTTGTTGGATTTGCCTCACTGTAGCTTCTTCCTACTTTAAAACTAATTGATGGGTGCTGGAAAATGCAAAACCTACATAAAATCATTCTAGTCTGCTCTAGGTAGATAAGAAATAAATTTAATACCCATCTCAGCGGATGGTGTCAATCACAACCAATGTACATCACTAAATAGAAGCCAAACAATTCCACATGAGTATTTTATCACTGAATTTGTATTATAACATTCAAGAAAATCAGTGAAATAACACTGATGCTACTTAATACATTCACTTTGCAGCATAAATTGATCCTCATGCATAGGATTAAGAAATCATGAATAAAACGAAATACTCTATTTCTCACATAACAATGGGTTGCACGATTTCTTGTTTAGGCACAGATTCCATGCTAGTTCTCTTTCCAGGAATTTACGCTTCTTGTTTCTTAGTGATTATTCCTTAACAATCTCCTTCATTTTCAGTAGAGCAATCTTCCTCAATTGTCGAGTGATATGCCTCAACTGCTCCAAGGATCTTCTTTCCCAATTATTGTGCTCAACTGCATTTGTGGAAGTCACTGCCTTCTTCTTGAGAGAGTCTGTTGCTTCCATTAATTTGTTTTCGTCAATGAATTCTTTCACTTTAGCCTAGTAATTTCCAGACTATGTTAAAATTTCTTTCTCAGTGCTCTCCTCCTTTGCAATGAATGTCTTAATTATTTTGGGAGTTGATTTCTATTTCGTCATACAGCCAGATGTTTCTAGAAATAGTAAGATTTGTGATGCCATGCCATCGCACCCTACTGTGTTTCTGTTAATTCAATATCTCTTTGTTTTTGTCTTATTTCTCCAATAGCAGCAATTCATCATCCCCACTCATTTTGTTTCTATTGTGGTTCCAATGTAATGAGTGAATAAACTAAGTACAATCTATCTTTCCTTTCCTGCAAGCTATTATTAGAAATTTCATGTTTAATGTGGGAGTCAGTGAAGCTAAGGGTGATCTCTTGGGGGATCATGTAAGTCTCACAAGCACAAATTCATGATAAAACATGAATGAGATGCTCAAATTTAAACACGTTTTTGGTGATGCAAGAACACTAATGGACTGGGGATGCTCCTGCATCACTCATTCCAATGTCCAACAGATAGCCTTTGCTTGAAAATATATGTTGAGGTTACAATTTATTTATCATGTGGCACCATTTGATGCAGTTATAACAGATTGAGTAGACAAGTAGATGAATGGATTCAATAGAAAAGTGGATCCAAGCCTCAGATTCCAATGGTATTTTTCTTGATTTCAATGATAGGAATTAGATTTACAACATGCCACTGATGTTTCTAACTACTTTCAACTTTTCCATTTTACAACATGTTTATGCCCTTGTTTGAATTCTAGAATTTAGTTGTTTTCCCAATAACTATTTGGTGTAGTTTATGTTCTATTTGCAACAATAATCTTTATTTATCAGGGTTCTTTGAGTTTATAGGTTCATGTTTAAAGACATATGAATTTGAGTTCCCCTGGGTCTAGTTCAATTTATTTCATCACTTTATTCTATCAATCCTTGTGTTTGTTGGTGATTTACAATTTGGTGATATCAGTTTCTAGCTGTATAGCTTGTTGGATTTCTTAGAGATATTTCCTTGCCTTTATCTTACTATCTTTCTACAAAGCATGATTATTTATTTGCATATGTAGGGTTGAAGTTTAAGCAATTGGTTCTACATTTGAAGCAATATTTACTTATATGATTTGGTTCTGTTTGGCAGGTATATCAACCTTCAGAGGAAGAAGTAATGGGATTTCTTGATCCCTATGTAAATATAGTTTGCTTAGATTGTAATGAGGCTGGTGATGGTGATGTTTTATTATTGTGTGATCACTATAATTCAACATATCATACATATTGTTTTGGCCTTGGAAGGGCTATTCCTTAAGGATATTGGTATTGTCAAGGCTATCAAACATCTATGCCTCGATAGTCCATTACACATGATGAAGATGTTGAGGATTCTATGCTTGATTTTGACAATGGGGATGAAGCTTAGGAATCAGAGGATTTGTGGAAGATGCTCCAGTTGGGATGGTTGTAGAAAAAATAAAATTAGAGCTCAATTTATCACCACCTTCTTCTTCTTCTGCTCCTCTCACAAAGACATGGCCAACTCATGTAAAAACAATTCACAGAAGGATTTTGCGACGAAGCACTCCAAATCCATCTCCTAGATTGCCAGATGTAATAAGGGCTTCACTTACGAAAACTGAAGTATCTGGTACTACATTCCAAATATCCATTGTACAGACAAAAACCCTCTCAGGTCAGCGCATACTTTAGGAGTGTGTACAAGCTTTTAGCAGTTTTCACCTAGCTCTTCCCTTGACAAATTTGGGGCTATAAATGGGACTGATTCAACTGTACAACCCGCACCCAATAGTAGGTCACTTCTCTTTTGTAAATCAACTTGGAGAAGTAATTTAGCCCTTGTTTTAGAGATGGAAAATTATAGAGTTAAGTTGGATGTTGATTAGGTGTGGGCAATGATGGAATGTACTCTAACATCAATAGAAGATAATACAAGTCCAACTAATTCTCATAAATATGGAAGACATTGGCAGGGATCATCTTCTACTCATAAAAATTAATTTATAAGAATTGATGGGCAATGCAAGGTCAACTGTTGTGAGGGGAAGCATATTAACTAGTCATGTATGATCAAGAACTAGCTATAGTCAACATAGACACATTCCTACAACTACTAACTATTTGGAAAATCCAAAAAGGATAACAGAGGAGATCTCATGTAGGGATGTTGGGTATAATAGGTTTCCAACACCTAGTGTTTCTAATGAGAAATTGGGTATAAGATTATCTGAAAGAGGTAACAACTTACATAATCAGCTAAACAATGGCACTTCATTTAGTAAACCTCATGAAAATGGAGTCTGCAAAGTTGAAGGTGGAAAGGAGAAGGTAATCTCCATGGTAAAATCTCACATGAAGCACACACTCACAAGGGAGCATAGGTAAAAGCATTTGTGTTTTTCCTTCTTTTATGGTTTTTCTCTATAGAGTTTATTTTACTTGGTGTACACTAAATGCATCTCAAAATTTCTCTTTAGGAAATCCTATTTTTATTCTTTCCAAAAAAAACTTTCTGGGGAATCCCAGTGGATGTCTCCCCACATTCATGGATGGCATCCCTGGTAAACCCATTGCAATTGACTAGTGCACCTCACCCAAGGGATTTCGAATAGGGCACCTGCCAGCACAGAACTAGCCAGATGCCTAGTAACATTAATGAGATTCAGTTGGGCTAAACCGTTGGGCTCAATAAATAATAATCAACTACACTATTTTCCATATTAACATGTTGATTCTATTTAACATTTTGTTAGAGTAACCATAACAATCCAAGCTTGTTCCTATTTTTATTTTGGTTTTCAATTCCATTTTTTGTGTGGTGACAACTTTACATGATTGTATAGATGTTTTTTTTGTCAGAGTATATGTTGAAAAACATACGCCCTCTTACATTCTACCTTGTTTATTATGTGTTGATGGAGTTCAGTTTCATTAGTTGTGACCAAAGAATTGTGTCATGCATCTATACAAGGATTCTTGTATCACTATTTGTAAACTGAACATTGTCCTTAAACAAGAAATGTACATCCTTAATGGTACATGTTTGCATCTTAGGGAACTTCCAATCCTTATAAATGAGGTGAAATTTAAGTGTTTTTGGAATCCAAATACTAGGTTTTGTGAATTAACTCATATACGGTCCTGGAAAAGTGAAGTGAAATTTAATTATTTCCAAATCTTAAGTTCGTGAATTCACTCATATTAGGTGTTACAGTCTTTTGAGAAAACGGGAAGAATTTCTCTTAGTTGCATTCAAATTTTCCAAAAATAATACTAAATTTTTCCCTAACTAAAATTTTCCCTGAAATGGCTTTGGGATTGAAAATTTTGTAAATATTTTTAGGGAAACAACCCAAAATACTTTTTCAGATTATAGTTTTCTAACACTAGATAATAAAGCAATCTTCTATTTTCTGTTGCAAATGTCTAATAGAGTCTTCCTAGAAACTGATTAGAAAAATATGTATATTCACTAGATGGACTAAATAATTTTTAATGAATAATAACTTAACATAAATGATATATTAAGTTGCATGAATATATAACTTAGAAGAATGAACTGAAGAAGAAATCGCAACGATATTGACATATTCTTAATCGAGTTGAATCAGGGGAGGAATAACTTTGACTAGAGAGTGTTGAAAATGGCATAATTTTGTTCTGGTTGAATAGATTTAGAACTGAAAATCAGCAGTTTTCTTGCTTCCATAACTTGGGAATATTTTTGTATCTCAAGTCTGAACCTTATTGAATAGTATGATTTATGCCTTGCAATGTTGAGATATGTTGTGATACCACTTGCTAGTAACATAAACACTTTGGATGAAAATTTAGTTGTGAATTTTACTTGCAAAAGATATAAGTGAAAATATAGATTAATTGTCCCTTCTGTAGAATTTCCTTGAAATTATGCTACCTCTTGAATGAATAAATATGAAACTAATTGTTTCACCAAGACAAAAAATATCTCTACCAATTTGAAGTGGAATAGAAGAGAAATAAAACACAGTCACATTATAGCAAAGAAAAAAGAAAAATTGTAGGCAAGCCAACGGGGAAAACCCTCTACTAACTATAGAAATTTAAAATACTATCCATATTAGACTTTGAGACACCTTCTTCAAGACCAGGTTCATTGATGCTTATTTCTTTCCATATTCATTTTCATAAGCATTATGGTTGTTGTCCATCAAGTCAGAGTAGCTAGAAAGTGTCTCTTTTATTTCAGAAAGCACATCAGGATCAACTTCATCCAATAATCCCCTAGAAGGTTGATCAATAGCAAGAAGAAAGGTATTTTTTAAATTTTATTTCATCACATGCATCCATCATAATCACTGATTTGTGTTCATTTCTTTCACAACCATTTTCAATGTTAGATGAAAAAGGTAATTTAGTATGATATAATTCTTAGATAACCAACCTCACACATATCGTTGGTTAATTTATGTTGTTTGAAGTTTATTGAGTTTGATTTTTATCATGAAACTACTAGAAGTGTACTGGCATGGGTGAGTTGATTATCTTGATAACAATTTTATGGTTTGATCTAGTCCTTGAAAGGAACTTATAGTTGATGGTCAAAATTTCACATTCCTTTCATTTTTTTTTCACATTTAAAAAATATCTTTATGTTATAGCATCTAGCAAGACATATACAGTAACTGCCACTCAAAAGTTGGATGCCATCATTTTGGAGCTTGAACTTACTAAACTTACCTTTGATTGAGTTGAAAATGTCATTAGATCTCAATATATTGTCTATTGTAGAGCATGAATCCAGTTTACCTTTGTTTCAGTTAAAAATGTAATTAGATCTTGCTATATCATCTTTTGTAGAGAATGAATCCAATTTCTCATAGTCCATTTGCTTGAGGTATAACAAAGCTACCTTAGTTCATTAAACTTACTTTTCATATTATATTTGTTCATTATGATTTTACAGGCCACTTTTGCATTGGAAAAGGGGCATATTTAATGAATTTTGGAAGGAGAGGGAAGCTTTAGTTATATCCTTTCAAACTTTTTAAGGTATGTAATAAACTTATACAAAAATTCTCCATAGAATTTTGTGGTTTAACTTTTTCTTTTGATAATGGATTATTTATGTGATCTCCCCTCTCTTACACACAACTAGAGTCTAGACCTACATGTTTTTTTGGGATATGTAGACAATGGACAGATTTAGGCGAGCCATTTATCTAGAAATTTACAATGTAGAAGATCACACATTTATAGTTGAATATTTCCTTGCCACTAAATTAGAGTTGAAGAGTCAGGCTCCTATTTTTCAGGCATATACCTCACTTTTAAATCAATTTATTGCTAACTCTATATAGACCTTCCATGGGAGGGCAAAGAGTGATCACTACCATTGCTTAATCTTTTTGCAGACCAGTTAAGGTTCCAAATCTGTACAAATTAGTGGCTCCTTGGAGAATCCAAGAGTGACGCTATTGTAGCAATAGGAAATTCGTGTATTTTGAGTTCTTCATTAGTACATTGATAGTATATTGTTTATTCCATACAATACCTCAAAAATGAATGATCCAATTACACTTAAGCCTGTCATAATATTTTGACTTATCCTCTTCTAGAGGGAAACTAGAGTGTGTGTCAAGCTTGCACGTCACAATTGTATCATGAAAAATTTACCTAGGACAAGTTTTGTGCATCTAAGTAGCAAGAAACCTATTGGAATTCAAGAGGCAACAATACTACAATGTGGGAAAGAGGTTTCACAGTAAACCTAGCTTTCACATTATGGTTGGAGTTGGTTTGTTGGCAAGACTCTAGATAACCCAACTTCTTTTTTATGACTGAGTGCAAGATTGAATCGTTCAACATATTCCTCACTCAATTTTCATTAAGTGATGGGTTTTCTCAGAAGTGCTTCACACCTATAAACTTTACTAGAGTTGTTCTTGAGTCTTTGGAGGTGGTTAGCTTTTCAAAGCACACATGCACAAGAAGAGGAGAAATAATAGGCTCGGTGAATTTGAAGTTATCTCCCTGTGAATAGGTTTTCCCATTCATAGTGAACAACTTTGGGACTTGCCATTAATTGTGAGACAATTCCAACCCCATAACTAGAAATTTCTTATTTAAATCTATACCTAATAGATTAGAATCTACACAAGGATAACTCCATTCTTGTTTTCAAAGAACCTGCAATCAACTTGTACCATGTTATTTAATATTTTCTGTATTTGTTTGCAACCTTGGTCTGTGACATAAAGATGCAATAGGCTACCTTGCATTTTCTATACTAACACTCCTAAAAAATAATAAAGTATTCCCAAATCTATCACTCAAATGATCTATGTAGCTCACCTTTGGCTTTTAAATTATCGAAGTTGTTACCTATATTGATGAAATCTTCTACAATCGATACCAGAGTGTCAACATATGTTATAGTTTTATCCATGTTTCTCTGAAGGTATTTCTCTTTCAGTAGAGCAGTGATACACTGTAGTTTCCATTTAGGGGAGAAGTGTACCCAGTAGCAACCTTGGCCTGTGTGTAGATGGGTTGAATGCACATTAGACTCTGTCTATTGTTTTGCCGGTTTTTCTCCTTCAAAAATACTTCATCTCAGTAGATCCTTTCAATCTACACCTTTAGTAGATGCATGTAGCCTTGGGATACATGTTGTAGATTATAGTTTTCCTATGAGGTTGTAACAGTGATGAAAGAAGTGCATCAATTTTAGGCATCTTGTGGTTGTTGTTGTTAGCATTATGAGACAAGTGTTGTCCTTGATGGCAAATGACACAAATGATAAATTATAGTGCAACAAATTTATTTGATAAATTATAGTGCAACAAAGTTTATTCCATGTAGAGAAAAGTACATGCACTTTTATGTAGAGAAACGTTTATTCCATGTAGAGAAAAGTTCACGCACTTTTATGCAGAGAAAAATTTATTCCATGTAGAGAAAAGTTCATGCACTTTTATGCAGAGAAAAGTTTATTTCATGTAGAGAAAAGTTCACGCACTTTTATGCAGAGAAGAGTTTATTTCATGTAGAGAAATGTTCACGCACTTTTATGCAGAGAAAAGTTTATTTCATGAAGAGAAAAGTTTACGCACTTTCATGCAAGAGAAAAGTTCACACACTTTCATGGTTGGTTCATGGTATTAGTCTGACAGTTTTTGATCCTATGGTTTTGGTCCGTGGTATTGCATCCAAAAGTGTTGATCTCACACACTTTCATGGTTGGTTCATGGTATTAGTCCGACAGTTTTTGATCCTATGGTTTTGGCCCATGTATTGCATCCAAAAGTGTTGATCTCACGCACTTTCATGGTTGGTTCATGGTATTAGTCCAACAGTTTTTTGATCCTATGGTTTTGGACCGTGGTATTGAGAAAGGACTAAGGCTATAAAAGAGGAAGGAGATCATTTGGCAAAGCATCATCTGAATTATTGAATATCTAGATCTGGAATACTATGATTGGGTTATGGTGCAGATCTGGATCTGAGCTAAAGAGGGATCTCACCAGTTGATGGAGAACAAGATCTAAGGATAGATCGGGATCAAATGGTTTGAAATGAACTATCTCTATATAGTTGATTATGCTTATTCTAGATCTCTATACTGACACTTGTAATGATCTGAACTAGGTATAACTTAAGTTTGAAATCGCTGTAAGTCATGATTGAATATTTATAGATATATATGTGGATTGGCTTTGGTGAAAGCACAGGTTTGGTTCATTGTAGTAGCATATACCATTTGAGCTATGATGTTTAAAGTTACAGGTGGTTCAGGTTGTTGATGTGTTCTGATGACTGTTTCATGGTGTCAGTATTCTACATATTCAGTTTGATTGATGGATGAGATCTAGTAATGGATCTAATGGACTAGATCGGGTTGCTAACACTCATATTATCTTTGTATATGTATTGAGCTGGTGATTGGGTGATTCAGAAGATTGATTGATTATGTGCTTCAATGATATTTATGGGTCTAGTATGAAAATTGGATGAAACGTGGCCTTTCAGATTATGTGTTGTGCTTCAGGTGTATCCAGTCTGAAAATGTATGAAACATGGTACCCGGAGGAGAGAAGATTGTAGGCCGGCGCCTATGTACTAGTATCTAAGCTAGTACAAGAGCTACGGGGGTGGTAGCTCCCTTCCAGTAGCAGTTGAAAACTTTAGAGCATTGTAGCAGGTAGCAGCCTGCGTACTAGTAAATGGATCAGCTAGTACAAGAACTATGGGGGTTGTAGCTCTTTGCAGGTAGAATCCTGCGTACTGGTATAAGACTGCACCAGTACAGAAATATTGTAAAAGGATTTTCTTATTAAGAAGAAGATTGAGATGACTTGCAGCAGGTGGTTTTCTCCCACATTGGGTTTCCACCTTATATCATGGTGTTCATGTGTGTGGCTTATGTGTGATGATTTGTTCTATTTTACTGCACCTGTTTACTGTTAATATGGTTGATAATGTTCTAATGCACTCATTAAGGATCAACTAACTGAATCATAAGAAGTTGTGGAAGTAGCATATATGAATCTGAATATGGAAATGAAAAAGTTTTATTGATGTGATAATACTGATTCACCCCCCCTCTTAGTATTATTTCCAACAGTTGTATGAAAACATGTTTGTTTAGTGTTTCCCAAACTTAGATACATCCATATTTAGTATGATTTTATAGTTTGACTTAGATGCTCACTTTTCTTAATTTAGGTGTTTTTCTTAGTTTTGTTTTATGCATAGATTTATTTTTAAGAAAAGTGCACAGTAAAGAAGGGTTTTATATTTTGAGTAGGGGACACACTTCTAGGTAGGAGGTACTCTATTCTAGGAAGATTTTTCCATGCAGGTTAGGTGCTTTATACAATAATCCCAAGAAGAAATATTGTAGCAATAAGAAATTCATTTATTTTCTGTTCTTCATTAGCATATTGAGAGTATGTTGTTAATTCCATGCAATACCTCAATATTGTATGATCAAATTATAGTTAAGATTGTGATAATATTTTTAATTGCCCGCTTTTAGAGGGAAACTAGAGTTTGTGTCAATCTTGCACGTCACAATTGTGTCATGCAAATTTTACCTGGCACAAGTTTTGTGGATCTAAGCAGCCAAATACCTTTCGGAATTCGAGAGGCAACAATAATACAAAGTGGTGAAGAGATATCATAGTTAACCTACCTTTCACATTAAGGTTGGAGTTGTTTTATTGGCAAGATGTTGGATACCCCAACTTCCTTTTTACGAATGAGTGCAAGAATGAATCCTTCGACATATTCTTCGCTCAATTGTCATTAAGCGATGGGTTTTCTCAAAAGTGCTTCACATATATAAACTTTACCATATTTGTTATTGATTCTCTAGAAGTGGTTATCTTTTCAAAGCACACACGTACAAGAAGACGCGAAATAATATGCCCAACTAGTTTCAAGTTATCTTCCTATGAATAGGGTGTTCCCTTCCATAAACCTAATGACTCGCTATGCTTCTTTCTAGTAAAAAAATTTGGGACATTTCATGAATTTTTAAACAAGTTCAACCCAATAACTATGAGTTTATTATTTAAAGTTATACCCACTAGATTAGAACCCCCACAAGGAGAACTCCATTCCTGTTTCAAAAGAACCTACAATCGACTTATAACATTTTATTTAATATTTTATGTATTTCTTCACATCCTTGGCCTATGACATAAAGACACAATAGGCTACCTTGAATTTTCTATACTAACACTCCTAAACTATAATAAGGTATGCCCAAACATGTCATTTCAAATTATCTATGCATCTCACCTTTTGGTTTTTCAATTATTGAAGTTGTTACCTATATTGATGAGATCATCAACAACCGAGGACACAGTGACAATATCTGTTAGATTTTTATCTATGTTGCACTAGAGGTGTTTTTTCTTCAATAGCACTACAATACATTGTAGTTTCCATTCAACGGAGAAGTGTACCAGTAGTAGCCTTGGTCTATATGCAAATGGGTTGAATTCACAGTAAACTTTATCTTTTATTGAACGTGTTTCTCCTTCAATAGTACTTCATCTCAGTAGATCGTTTCAATCTGCACCTTCAACAGATGCATACAACCTTGGGGTACATGCTATAGATTCCTGTTTTGCTATGAGGGTATACCAACGATGAAAGAATCACACCAATTTTAGGCATCTTATAGTTGTTGTATGCAAGCATTGTTGTCTAATGTTTCCCAAACTTATATAGAGCCATATAATTTTATGGTTTGAATTAAATGCTCACTTTTCTTAATTTAGGTGCTTTTCTTAGTACCATTTTATGCACAGATTTATCTTTAATAAAAGTTCACTATAGAAAAGTGTTCTATATTTTATGTAGGGGACACTCTTCTACGTAGGAGGTACTCTATTCTAGGGAGCTTATGCCATGCATGTTAGGTACTTTATCCTATACAGAGTTCCAAGTCCTTGCCTCCTTGACAAAGTCCTTGCCAGACAAGATATCGGTGGATAGAGTTCCAAGTCCCTAAATTTTCCAAAAACCCACCTGAGCCCAGCTATCTAGCATAAAATCCTTTACATTTGAGTCATCTCTTGGCTGTGATTTCATAGAGAGAGACCTCTTTGGTTTGGTAGGGCTAGCTACCAAACTAAAAGATTTGTCTGTGGTTACCTCTATCGATCTCCTCATCAACCTGGGACATTATGCAGGATAACAGAGGGCATGACAACTAGGGAGTGCCAGGGTGTTCTAGTGAATTTAAGGTTGCCAAGTCATGAAAAAATTCAATGCTAGTGGTGAGGTCATTACTACCGAGATGTGTTAGGGATTTCTAGGTCATGCTAAGGTGTGCCAGATAGTATGAAGACATGTCAAAAAAGCTAGGATATGCCAAGTGCTAAGGCATGTCAAGATATACAAGGGTTCCAAGTTCTTGCCTCCTCTTCTTCCATATGATATCCACTTATGACATCTCCTTTGCAATATTTGGTGCATTTCATAGTTATAGGTCATTTATAGGTTATAAATGTCCTCAGAGTTTCACTTATAATTTAGTATTCCACTGAACATATTCATTCTCTTATACATAACTATTTCTTCCTCCACCCAATTTTCACAACTTCAATAACCATTATGTAGGGACCTGCAGATTTGATGTTTCTTTGCTTGTTTAGTAAAATATTCTCGAGACTTTAATTTACTGAAAGTTGTAGAATTTACAATTTATGAATTTTGAAGGTCTAATTTTTAAAAATATAATTCCTTAAAGGGTGCTAGCTCAATAGAAGAGCACTTGATTTACAATCAGGAGGTTGGTGGTTTGATTCCATCATGCCCTAACATCCATATGGAATGGAAACAATCAAGTTTTGGTAATAGATGCTCTTTTTACCATCACCAATGAGCTTTGGTGACATTTTTCGACCCTCACCAAAAATATGAAATGGTGACATCAACGAACGCCACCATATATATGCATCAATAGCGATAAGACTCAAAGGTACATAACCATAAATCATTTTTGTTGATATGAAATGGTGACGGTCGCTGTCCATCATTATACATATTATTCATGGCGGGCCTTGACTGTCACCACAACAATTATACTTCTAGCAATGCAGCATTTGATGATGGTGAATGAAAGTCACCATATATATGCACCAATAGTGACACCCATTAAAGATCCATCACAATAAATCATTGTTGTTCATATGAAATGGTGACAATCATTATTCGTCATTATAATCATTATTTGTGACGGACCTTGAATGTCACCACAACACCTATACTTTTGGTGAGGCCACATTTGGTGACGTTCAATTTTTGGTTACCAAGGCTATGGTCCATCACCATTGTTCATATGCAATGGTGACGGTCGCTATCCATCATTATAAATCATTATTGGTGATGAACTTTGAATGTCATTACAACACCTATACTTTTGGTGATGCCACCTTTGGTGACCTTCATTTTTTGGTGAAAGAGGCTATGGTCCATCACCATTGCTCATAGGAAATGGTGATGGTCACTATCCATCATTATAAATAATTATTGATGACAAAATTTGTGTCACTACAACACCTATACTTTTGGTTACGCCACCTTTGTTCGCATTCAGTTTTTGGTGATGAATGCTCTTTTGACTGTCACCAATGAGCTTAAGGTGACATTTTTCACCCCTCACCAGTATCCCTTTTTCTGGTAATGCAATGACCATTGAAGACTCTGTGCACTTTCCCATGCAAAGGTTAAGCTTGGACACACCATGAGGACATCCATCACCAACAACACTACAAATTGACATGCACACCAACAGTAGCATGAACGTACTAGCACTGTCATGTATAGTCATGTCATCCACATCTCTATTGTGGACCATACTGTTTATCAATGTAATGTAACGTGGAAGTCTAAGAGACCCACTTGTTGTAAAAAGAGTCATGTAATGTCAAAGAGTCCTAGAATTCAAACAATCACGAGGGTAGTGGAACAACCACAAGGGTCAATTTCACCCTTGGCTATAAATACCCCATGATTTGTAGATGTAAAGGACTTTTCACCTCAGCTCCTCCCACATAGCCAAGAGAGTCTGTAATCTTTTCTTTGGGGAATAAGTAGTGGCTCCAACACCCCACTCATGGGGTCATTGATGTATGGTTTAACAATGTGTCTTGGAACTTTCACTTAATTCAGAAGCCTACTAATAAGTCAACACATTTTCACACATGTATTGCAACTCCAGTAAGACTAATATTAAACACTTATCATTCATGTTGCTTTAACCTATGCTTCACACTTGAACTATTTCACTTGTTGTAATATATAATCTATTGATGAAAATTTGTTGTATATATTGTTAACGTTGTCTCGCCCATGGTGGCTACCTTCCTGGACATCAGACAAAACTTTCACATAAAGCTTGCTATAACAGCCATTGCACTTGTGCGGAATCATTTACTAAGTGTTGTATGTGTTATCTTCCCTTGTGTGTTCTGACTACCACATCTATGTTAACTATTCCTATGGAATTTGCACATGTCATGTTGTGTTGTGTGTTCCTAGTAGAGTTGGGACTTACTCCCAATGGACTTGGGACTCACTCTCACCCTCTCCACTCATAGTGAAAGATCCATTGACACAAGTAACACTTACATTCACTAGGCATGTGAACCTAACCTCTCAAAGACAAATCATACCACTCTCTTGTGTTGACAAGCAAGAGTTGAGGAAAATCTTTAAGATAATGGAAACTGGCCCATCATATTGGATGGGACTCCCACACAAAATGGTATGAGGTCTAGTTGGGACTTCATACCGGCGTGATCCCTTGAGTGTTGGTGGGTCCAGTACTATCATCAAAACACTTGGCATTCTTCATTCATTCCACTAAAGTTGTAGGCTCATAAAATTTGATTTTATCCTTGTAGAATGATGGTAGTCCACTAGAGAATATATAGATTTTTACCTTATCATCATCAATGAAATCCACATACCTCAAAAAATCTATGAATTCCTTTCCATACCATTCCATGCATTTATTTCCTAGATTAGGTTCAAAGAATTCTTGAATATTCTTGCCATAATAATGATTCAACAATTTTTTCTACTAGAAGTATAGATTGAACGAATTCAGAGAAACTCTCCTTTAATCAGTATGTCTAACTTGTTTCAACTGGTCCCATGATTCCATATTTGATGAATAATTGTATAGTTAAAAACATTTCCACATGCCCAATAACTAATCTTCAACATCATCACCCATCGTATGCCCTCCATCAAATATTGGTGGCTCGAGCTTCCTAACCTCTCCTTGTAAATCATTCAATTTATAACTTCCTCATTTTATGTTTAATGGGATACATACATTATTTATTTTCTCACTCCACAAGGGATCTCTTGGTTGAATGACTAGGTGAACGAAGATGCCTACAAAAACATTCTAAGTTTTTAGATCCTCTATAATAATATCTCCTATAATAAGATGTATGTGTCATTTCATGCCCTACAATTTATGCATGTATTTTACTTGTTGACTCATGAAAATATGAGAGTTAATTAGATAAATGTGAGATAACAATATTAGCCATATGATAAACATTAATAAAAATATTAATAACCTTTGGTTTCAGATACCAAGAGGCTTCTTGGACATGTCATGATTGTTCATATTCACTTGAGTCTTTTCTGCTTCCTATTAAGTGAATAACATAGTTTCACACAATCCCCTCAGGCTTAAGCTTTCAACATTTCCCACCTTACTCCAAAGGGGTGTATTGATTCCAAGAAGAGAGTTGAAATAAAAATGTGGATAGAAGGAAATGGTTGGATGTTCTCTCTAATATGGTGTTTTAAGGAATACCATAAAAAAATGAGTATAAAAATATAGAGTCTTCTACTAAATGTTTTTTAAGGTTGACCACCAACTTCGGAAAATGGCTTGAAGAAATTGCTCAAACAATATTGAATTTGGATAGAAGGTGATCTCTTATATGAAATGGAAGTGCTATTTAATGATTGTTTAAAGATAAAAACAAATCTATGGAATTGGTAGTAGAACCTAAAGTCTCATACTAGCGATGGTTTAAGGTTGGTCACCAACCAAATCATTTCATGAAACACAAGTCTATTTATGGTTATAAATATGACTCTAGATATAGTTGACTTTGGCACTAACCTATGACTATAGAGTCTAGTTTTAGATGTGGATGAAGGACACTTTATAATAATTTCAAAGTAGTAGTTGAGTATTAATTCCTACCTCTCAAATACAAGGTGAGAAGATAAAAAAAATACCAGTGCAAGATAGGTTAATATTTGAGAATGAACTCTTCAACATGACTATTATATCCCGTTGGTTGTTGAAGGCCATTTATATGAAATGATCCTGTTATTGCTGAGATTGACCTCAGGCTGAAGGGAGGCAATTCTAGGGTAACCACAAACTACGCTTAACCTTGTAGCTAGCCCTACAATGCTGGGAGAGGGCTCTCTCCTTATGGATCTCAGTCAAGATGACTGGATTAGATAGGGATTTTAGGCTAGGAATAGTAGCTCAAAGATTTTTGATTGATTTTTTTGGTTTTTTTGCTGGATCAAATGGAGCCAGGCAGTTTTGGGTCCAGGAAATTAAGTCAGGATGTAGGGTTTTCTATGGGGCGAGGTAGGTAGGTACTCTGGCACTTGAAATTAAGTGAGGTGAGAGGTCTAAGACTCGTGAGGAGCTTAGAAGGGCATGCAAAGATCATGTATCCTTCTCAAATAGTAGAAAACATCAAAAACTTAATGGTTTTTGTTCGAGCCTAGATTTGCCTCAGGCTGAAAAGACAAGGTTCTAGGTCCACATCAAACCATGCTCAGCCTCGTAGTTAGCCCTAGGAGGATAGGAGAGGGCTCTCTCTGGGTCGATCTCAGAAAAAGAAAAGCGACGGGGCTCGAGATGACTGAAATAAAAGCTAATTTTAGGCTAGGTATGAAGTACAAGGGTTTGTTTTGAGTTTTTGGGGGTTTTGTGTTGGAAACAGTGAAAGGAAAATTGGGCTGGGGGATGAGGCACAGTTTCTGTAGAGTTTTGATTCGGGCAAGGAAGGAAATCGTTTTGATGCTTTAAATTGAGTGAATGAATAGATCGGACTGGTGAGGAGCTAAGGAGAGCAAGAGACTCTCAATAATTCTCCTTAAACAGATGAAAATATGGAAATTTAAACAAATTCAAAGGCAGAGCATAACAGTTAATGGGTTCCACCTTAATCACTCATTTGTTGAAATTCAGAAGAAAAGATAGGAAAATGATACACATAACACTAATGAACTTACAATTACTTAGAGAAGCACACAATAAGAAACATAAAGCCACATGGATCCCAAACAGTGCTGCAAAACCTTGGTCTTTCCTTAGCCAAAAATGTAGAGATAAAATGTACAATGATATGCCAAAGCAATCCCTAGTTTCCAACACTGAAAATGACTTAGGAATTACATGATATAGACTAGCCCAACCCATTCCCTTGCCTGTAGGGTTCTAGCTGATCATTCTAGGAGCCGTTTCAACCAATTCTAAACAAAGCACTGAAATCTAGGCAATTAAAACAACTTGCCTCTATAAGGTAGGGAACTTATTCATTCATTAAATTTTCACTTTTTAGTGAATGAATCCTCTAGAACAAGTAAATAAGTGCCAAAATTACATCATGTTTATCCAATTACATAAAGATAGATCAAAAATTACATCACAAAGCAAAACTAATCAAACTGGCCGAATTTCTGAGTTGGAAGGTGAAAAATTGAGCAAAAATCCTCTATGCGCCGCACCAAAACCTGTATGCGTTGCACCACTTTTAGGCTAAGTTTGAGGCACTTCCTGAAGTCAAAATTGTGCCCACGGGTGCTTGTTGGAAAGCCCTTCCTGTCTATTTTCAAACCCAAGTGGAATTTCTAAATTTGGTGGACATTTTGTCCCTCCAAAACTTCAATCTCCCAAGACTGCTTCCTGTGTGTCAAAATAGGGGCAGTGTGGTCATATTTTGATTGTTTTTGACCTCCCGGGGACTCAAAACTTGCCCAAACTTCTTGTCCATGCACCAAAAGTCATGATTTTTAATGCCAAATCAAAAAATATAAACGTTTTGCAGTTTGGAGCTCCCTAGAAAAAGCGTGCGCCGGGTGGCGAGGTGCATAGGGAGAAAAACCCTATTTTTTGTACCAAAATTTTCCAAAATTCCAAAAATGCCCCAAATTTCTTGAAATTTGGGTTGGAGCTTCTTCATTAAGTCTTATGCTGGGCTAAAGAGGCTTCGGCCAATATTTGAAGATGATCAAGCTCCCTTTGCCTCTTTTTCTTCCTTATTGCCTTCCTCAATTTTGCCTTTAAATTCCTAATTCATGCCTTGCAGACCTTGTTTCGTGCCAAGTAATGGAAAGACATGTGTCTCAGAAATGGATGGTCCTTGTTGGCCTTGTCCAACGTCCTCTCTAAGTGCATGCTAACTATCTCGAGATTAGCCTCCCGGTCCTCATTAATCTCTTGCTCCAATGACGTGAGCTCAATTCTTCTCCTTTGTGCAGCCTACCGATTCTCGCAGATGTTTTGTAGCTCCATGATTGCTTGCTGATCTTCAAGTTGTTTGGTCCTCTGCTCCAAATACTTCATGGTCCACTTAGCTCTCTCTAAGTCAAGGGAGAAGGCTTGGATATCCATTTGCTGCTCTTGGATGATCTCCCTAAGTTTCGTACTTTGTGGGCCCATATCTGTATCATCATCATGAATGAGAATGAAGTCGGTCTCTCTTTCACCTGAAGGCCCCTCATCCTGCATTGGCCTTTTTCCTTTGTCCTGTACCTATGATGCTAATGGAGGAAGCGATGCCCCTTCCACATCGGGTGGAGATAACACTCGCTTTTCTGCTGCAAACAAATGTCTGCTACCTCTCTGCTATGTGATGAATACCGGCACACTAGCGGTCTCATGGTGCTCATACTAATGTGAAGGTTCACCTTCATGCTTAACCTCTGATAATTGTTATAGACATTTTTGGGCACTGCAACCCAAATCATAAATGTCCATAAACCAAGGGCTCTTAAGTCCCTAAAACTGTTGTTCCAACCCCTAAAAGAACAAGGTCAGCTGATTAGATCATCTCCCAGAAGTTCTCCATGAAAAAATACTCAGAACTAGTCAAAATTGGACCATCTCACTTGCTCCATGGTCAAAGTGCGTTGCATCCAACCTAAATGCACACGGGAGGTGTGATGCACACTGAGTAGCCCTTCTATGGGGTGCGAAGGGCAAGAGTGGACAAATTGCAAGGTCAATCTGCAAGGTGGAGGATCATGGAATCTTCCAGAAACTTCTCCTATGACACTTGCCTCTCTGCATTCACCCAGGGATGAGTAAGAGATCATCAATCTCCAAGTCGAATCAAGAAATATCAGAGAGAGGACACTAATCAAATCTCAAAAGATGATTCACCCCCCTTTCAAACATCTATATATGGATCCCTCATCCCAGAGATCCGGAGGCTGGAATTTTGTATATTGTAAGGAAGTGTTGCTGGTTTCTTGGTTGTTATAGACATTTTTGTGCCTTACAGCATGAAGCATGAAATGTCCATAATCTAAGGGATCCAAAGTCCCTAAACATGTTGTTCCTACCCCTAGAGGAACAAGGCCAGCAAACCACAGCACTGAACAAAAGTTCTCCACCTGAGAACACTAAAAAACAACGCAATTCTGGATCATGTCAACTGCTCCACTAAGCATCTGCGTTGAATGGCAACTGCTCCACTGTCTACCTGCGTTGAATGTCAACTGCAAAGAAGGCTACCTACGTTGGGCGAGTTTGGACATGTGGCACAGTCATTCCTCAAGGTGTCAATGCCCAGGAAGCTTCCAAAATGACACTTGGATCAAGGAATTTGACTGGTGATGAGTAAGAGGTTCTAGATCTCCAAGTGGAAGCAAGAACCTCCAAGTGGACTCAAGAACTTAAGAAGAACTGGAGTGGGAGAGGACACTAGTCACATCTCAGGCTGACTCATCCTCTCTCCAAACTCCTATATATGGATCTCTCTCCCATGAGATCCAGGGGCTGGAATCTTGTGAATGTAAAGAATTGTTGTTGGTTTGAGTTTAGAACTATTGGGTGATTTACTTTGAAGGAGGTGAAGAGGAGATTTCTTTCTGCTGGGAAGGTGATGCTGGATTGGGCCTCTTATGGTTGTATCACTTCCTGAACCTTACTTCTTCCATTAATAAAGCATTTGAGGTTCTTCTATATGCATGTGTCTCAATGGTGTATTGTTATACTTGTGTATTTGATTTATTCTAATCCTTGAATCAATTATGAATGTATGCTTCTTGTAGTTTCCCTCTCTTTCCATTTTGCAGGATCTTGGTGTAGCTGGGCCAGTGAAAGAGCGAGGAGCTGGGGGCAAGCAGCAAGGAGAGAAGATTGGATCAACCATTAGCGAAAGACATCGGTTAGTGGATCTCTTTCTCCCCTCTTTTACATCTCATAAAGAAGTAATCTCAGATAGATTTGCTTTGATTGTTGCTAAGGAACTATCACCCTTTGAGTGGGATAGGGTCATTCCGTATTGGATACTTTTCCCAACAACAAATTGGCGACTCTGCTGGGGATCGTATCTTGTTGGTTGTTTGTGTTTTTGCTATTCATTTCCTAAACACAGGGAGTACCGAATCGAACTGCATTTGGATCTTTCAAATGAAAAGTAGAGGGCAGCTACTCTAGCTCAGTTTCTGGGCATGTTTATGATTTGAAGAGCTGATCCACAAGGACTCTGAACAGCTCTTAGTGATAGCTTTTCATCCTCCTTTGAATCATCCTTTAGTGTGTACTTGATTGGTAGCTTTGATTTGGCCAAAAACTGTTGATTTTTGAGCAATCTGTGACCCAGAACCCAAGAGAAACGAGAGTTTCTCTCTTCATTGCAGGCACTGTGAAGGCAGTCTGCATTTCATCGCAGGTCCCGAAGGGGCTACCTGCGCTAAATGTCAAACTGACAGTGTTCTACCTGCGCTAAACCAGTGTGGCCTTGTGCAACTGGGGTTCTCTGCTTTCTCTTGCCCTGTTTTCATCCCTGTTTTTGCAGCCTGTTATCAGTCAATGTACCTATCTGAAACCACCTTTCTTTGCCACTATTCTGCCTCGGTTGTATAAAGAAACTGTATTTTTTCTTTTTGTATTTCTTACATCATTTGCAGTTTCCCATAACGAAAGTGAACTAGTCTTGCTGTGGCCTCTTAGATCTAGACCTGTGATAAGTGTCGTTCTGATCTTAAGAGTTAGTTTGTTTGTTGTTCATAGCTGATTGAGCTTTTGCTTTCGTCATATGGTTTGAATTTATGTATTTCTAGTGTTGAAACAAGTAAATCTTAAGGTGTCTTTTGATTTTGGACAAAAGCTTGTTTTCTTTCACTTGAAATTGAATTCAAAGTTATACAACAGCTTTCTGTTTGCAGTACACCAACATTAAGAAAGAGAAAAGAAATACCTGCATTGTGCATGTGCATTTTGACAGCTTGCATGTTGATTTAGGAAAAAGTGCATTAGTGTATGCTCTATGATCTGTGTGAAAAGATGATGTCTTTCTTTTCGCTCAGTAGTTAAGATTTTCATAAGTTGAAAAGATTGAGAAAGCTTGCTTCTCATCTTTAGACTGCATTTAGGAGTTGTACCATACATCTCGTGGTGATCCATAAAGACAAACTGCTAAACAAGATCAACCTAAAATAAATTGAATTTACATAACAACGCTTTGAAACATAACGCAAACACATAGAGGTCTAAGCTAGAGACGTGTTCTGGTGTCGTTAAACGTGATATCTTAGCGTTGAGTGGTTGGGTGATTCCTCCACGGTGAAGCGATAAGTATCAATACGGACTTGTGCTCCCACGTACCGTCGCGTATATATTGGGAGACCCCTATAGGAACAAAGCCTTTATCCATAGGAAGCCGTGTCGACCGCCCTACTGATCGCAATGCAGTGAACACAGCATTCACGAAGATCGACCACCCGTACCGTAAAACGTATTCTGTGGTTTTGCGAAAAGTTTGGCACACCCTCTGCCTAGAACTCTAGAGTAGTTTCTTTTGGCCTTTTTCAAACTCTATAACTGAAAAAGTCCATCCGAGCATTTGTCACTTCGGGCTCGTTAAAACATCGAAGGAGACTAGAGTCATCTTTAGCTTTTTCTCGACTCTTAAAAAATGAAAAAGCAAGTTGTGTCTAAAGCGTCGTTATAAAATTTATTTTAAAACGGAACATAATCACCTCCTATTCCTTCGTTGATCTATAGGTTGAGAACATGGAACGCACCAACCAAGGAATTCCCCATGATGGAAATCCTAGTCCTTTCTCCTCTTGGGGAGAAGTTGGTGCGCCCCACATGGCAACATTGTCGCTTCCAGGACTGACAATTGGCCTGCCAATCTGGCTATTCTCAACCAATGTAGTTCAGAACACCATGGTTACTGAACAGTCGAGTCAACAGTTAGATCAGTCTAGAGCTGCCCACCAGCCTTCTACTTCCTATAACTCTTCCTCCAATCCTTCATCTTCGCAAGGTAGAGCCGGTAAAAGCCAAGCTCCCATGGAGAAGAAGGAGAAGAAGAAGAGAGAGAAGAAGAAGAAGGAGCCTAAGGCGACTGGGGGCAAGCAAAAGACATCTGACAAAAATCCACACACAGCACAGACCGGGCCTAAATCGCCATGTGTCATATGTAGAGGACACCACCTCCATAGAGATTGTCCCTGTATTCCCCGGATACTAAGGGACTGGTCCCCTCGTTTTCACAGTTCGGGAGCATCAACCTTTGATAGCCATGTTGAATGCTTACCATCAACCAGCGAAAGTGAAGGTTCGAGACAAAGAGGGGGAGCAAGATCCCCCTGTAGACTGTGTGAAGGCGATCACGTCATCCACCGTTGTCCCTTCTTAGATGAAGCGAAGAGAGTTTTGGAAGATCGTCCGGTTTCACCGTTGAGACTTCCTCCTGGATACAAAAAACTCGTGCCAAGTCCTTCGTTGGTTGAGAATACAGCTGGCCCGCTCAAGTGGCCAGCTGAAGCGTCAGTCATTGAAAATGAACCTACTGAATCCAGACCGGACGAAAGTCCAAAGGTTGAAACGGCAGTTGACCCGGTTCTCCCTTCAGAAGTTTCATCTTCAAATGACACCGTCACTGAAGATTCATCTTCAAATGATACCCTCACTGAAGAGAAGAAGGATGACACCATCCAGATTATTTTCATCAACACAAGACTCTGACGAGCGTCAGGGCAATGCGCCCATTCCTTTATCGCAGGAAGGAACATCGTCAGGATCATATCCGGCCGTGTATTCGGTCCCACCACCAAGCAACCTGGTTGTGTCCTTTGATTGGAACCAACTAGGCAGACCCCGGTTGCCAGCCAATATACCATTCAGAATCATAGTCCAAATATAAAAAATGGTAATGGCTGGCACTATCATTGATGAAGGGGCATCTGTGAGTATCCTTTCCTCTATTGCTTGGAAAGCACTGGGTTCCCCGGCGCTTTTGCCTGAGATAAGAAATCTCTCGGGTTTCGATAAAGGAACCAGTCGACCATTAGGGATCCTCCCCAATGTGCCCATTACATTGAAAGGGAAGGTCGTTCAAATCAACGTGATGGTCGTTCAAGGACCCTTGGATTATAACCTACTCCTTGGACGAGACTATATATATTGCATGGGAGCAATAGTCTCCTCACTCTTTAGAGTAATGTGTTTTCCACAGGAAGGAAGAATGGTCAAGCTCGTAGACCAACTTTCATTTCCAGGATCACGCATCGCAAATAGTCACATACCAACCCTGAATGGTCTATTCAATCAAGAAATGTCTCCACCCCCAGTCCTTCTTCTCGATGAGTGCGAGTGATTCAGAAAGATGGGACTGGAACCCAGGGGGCATGCATCCTGGTTTGCGTTGGGCAGAGAAAACCTTGGGTATAAGGTAAAATTTCCGCGAGAGAATATGACTAGTCCGTACCCCGTCCGTGGTTGGAAGAGGGGTTGTTCTGGAATAAGATTCTTTTGTCAAAGTTACGTGTTTGACAACAGTCATTCACCCTTGTCTATTTCGGTAGACATTGCCGAGGAAGTGTTTTGTTGAAAAATAACAGGACAATCTTTGGGTAACCAGAAAGAGATAAGCCTCCCTCAGTAACACAAATGTTTTGTCTTTGAGTAGTGTTCTTCTCTTGTCGCAAGTAGCTGCTCTCTTGTCGCAAGTAGCTGTTCTCTTGCGATTTTGCGAAAAATCTGTCGAAAGTTGGGCTGACGAGAAGACAAGTATCGTATAGACCCGTTAAAATTAACGAGAAGACAAGTATCGTTAAAATTGGACTAGCAAGACGACAAGTAGCTGTGAACACCCAAAGAGAAGCAGAGGTGAGAAGGAGGAGGGGCAACCTCGAAATTGTATTTTATACCTGGGGGCATGCAACCCTTTTGGAGTGCAAGCAAAGAGTAGTTATTTATCTATTTTTTGGATTAGCCATTTCCGAACTTGCATAAAGAAAGGAGCGGAGCAAAGCTTAGTGAGATGAAGCTCCATAAAAAATAGAATCTTGAGGGGACATTTCTTATCTTATTACTGGTAAATCGAGCAGTTTTAGCATAAAGTTCATGCTCGTTAGAAAATAAACACAAGATCCGAGCAGTTTTAACACGGTCCTCATGCTCATTAAAAAATAAATATAAGCAGTGAGCAATGTTCCCTCCAGAGTTTAAGCTCATTTTTAAATAAAAAATGAACCTATCCCGGTAAATAACCGCTGTGATCGTAAATTTATCAGCCATAAAAGCCTTGGTCGTGTTTGCACCTGCCACCTCCACTTTCATTTGGCCGATCGTTCACCTCCATATGATTGTTTACCCATTTTGAGGAACAGCTGCGAAGAGTGATTCCACCTAGCCATCCTTGTGACACTGCCGTGATTGGAAAAATTCCAACCTGTACCTGGAATCTGCTGCTATCCCTGTTTATCACTCGTTCCTCAAAAGACGAGTCTTCTTTAAGCTCTTTTCAATTGACTCGTAAAATATGAAAAGATTGCCGAGTTTTGGCCTTCCAGCTCGTTAAAGGACCGGAAGAGCTATCCCTCCTCTAGATTTTAATCTTTTTGGACCTGAGGGATTATTGCACAAAAAGGTCGAGCGCTTGTTTTATTCGGCTCGTTAAAGTTATCGAAAACTCATCCCTTCTGTATTGTTCTATACTTTTTAGGACTTAAGGGATTAGATGACGAAAAAGGAATTTTGGAGTTAACTTTATGTACCTTTTTAGACTCTCTAAAAATGAAAAGGACCGAGTTTTCCTTGTCGTTAGACTCGTTAAAATGATTAAATAGCGACAAACTTGTCTTTAGACGAGAATGAGTTTCCCTATCGCTAAGCTCGTTAAAACATAGCGATGGGCTTGCCCGAAGGGTAGGTTATAGAACAAGCATATGTTATCCTCCTCAAGCTTGACAAAAATAAAGAGGTACTGGTCAGAAACGACTGGGGAAAAATTGGGAGAACCTCAAAGCTTTAATGGTAGCAAGTCGCTCTTGAACATGACACTTTTCCTCCGTACCACATCGGGTTGGGTTGTTTCGTTCACTGGTCTCATCACCATGGTCTCGCCAAACCATCCACCTTTGGGGTAATGCTACCGATCCATCGCATCAGTGTCGTTATATGTTCAAGAGATGTTGTTCAGAAAGAGTCAACTGTGTCCCATCCACTACCATACATCATCTTTCATCCTTTCATGACCGCCACCCTGAATCATATTTCACAGATCGTTTTCACCTTCATCACAATCATTAGCTCTGTTCCGTGTCACTGATGTGGGATTCATTAAGGCCCTCCTTTGATGGATCGCTTCTTGTTGACTTCAGCTCATTATCCAAGAAGTTGATATAGGAACACCCCCTTCAGTACTTTGAAGCTTGCATGCCTCAATGGCAAGTTTCTCACTTCCGGCGACAGGTATACATCAATGACCTTCGACCAGAAGATTTTGCGTGGTGTTCGACGCCAAGTCCTTTATTCACACCACGTGAATTGTACTGCAGTACCTTGAGTGTCATTATCATTATCGGTGATTCCTCTCACGCTTGTTAACGGTTTACATCACTGACTGGTAATCAAGCGATGTCTTTCCATGTTCGACTCCAAGAAATTCTCACATGGATCGACTTGTACTTAGAGTGAAGATCGGATGAGTTTGAAGACCCCGGATCTAGTTCCATCCATCCGGGCTGCGATATATATTCAGGAAATAAAGACATTGACATGTGCAGCAGATGATCATCCTACTCAAAGGATGATAATTTCAACAGAGAATTATCAGTCTACCATCAGACGATTGTCTATTCTATGTACAGAAAAATGTATTTATAAAGCTGAGCATGGGAATGCCCGCCTCAGCAAGATCATGAAAGTAGTGTGAAAAATAATGTATTGTATTGTACCTTATTACAGGTCACCTCTCAGCGATTGAATGAACTCCGGATCCTCCTGATAAAGCATTTCACCCGATAAACGACCTCATACTTTAGGGGGCAACTGTTATAGACATTTTTGTGCCTTACAGCATGAAGCATGAAATGTCCATAATCTAAGGGATCCAAAGTCCCTAAACATGTTGTTCCTACCTCTAGAGGAACAAGGCCAGCAAACCACAGCACTGAACAAAAGTTCTCCACCTGAAAACACTCAAAAACAAGGCAATTCTGGATCATGTCAACTTCTCCACTAAGCATCTGCGCTGAATGTCAACTGCTCCACTGTCTACCTGCGTTGAATGTCAACTGCAAAGAAGGCTACCTGCGCTGGGCAAGTTTGGACATGTGGCACAGTCATTCCTCAAGGTGTCAATGCCTAGGAAGCTTCCAAAATGACACTTGGATCAAGGAATTCGACTGGTGATGAGTAAGAGGTTCTAGATCTCCAAGTGGAAGCAAGAACCTCCAAGTGGACTCAAGAACTTAAGAAGAACTGGAGTGGGAGAGGACACTAGTCACATCTCAGGCTGACTCATCCTCTCTCCAAACTCCTATATATGGATCTCTCTCCCATGAGATCCAGGGGCTGGAATCTTGTGAATGTAAAGAATTGCTGTTGGTTTGAGTTTAGAACTATTCGGTGATTTACTTTGAAGGAGGTGAAGAGGATATTTCTTTCTGCTGGGAAGGTGATGCTGGATTGGGCCTCTTATGGTTGTATCACTTCCTGAACCTTACTTCTTCCATTAATAAAGCATTTGAGGTTCTTCTATATGCATGTGTCTCAATGGTGTATTGTTATACTTGTGTATTTGATTTATTCTAATCCTTGAATCAATTATGAATGTATGCTTCTTGTAGTTTCCCTCTCTTGCCATTTTGCAGGTGTCACACGGAATCTGTCAAGGGTGCGGACACGACTGACCTTCCTAGAAGTCTAAGACATTCTAATGACAAACAAGACAAAATGGAGTGATCTTTCTCTAAATACACCTTTTACAACATGAAAACTACAAGTGTTTAGGCTTACCTTATTCCAAAATGCTGTTGTTGAAGTCCGTTCTTGATGATCCGGATGAGCTCCTCCTTCAAGTCAATTCCTGCAACCACAAACAATCAAACAATTACCAAGCACTTGCATTTCATATAATAAAACATATATTCAACATGCAGACCAAGGAACACATGAAATAACTCATTAACACAAGCTATTGAGAAAAATAAACCAGTTTGTATTAATAACGAAACAAAGAAACTCTTACAACCTGGCCTTGGTGTTGTGCAAGTTCCTCCCAGGGTCCATCAAGGGTTTTCCTCTACTTTGACAAAGCTCACCCTCTCCCAAGTAGAATCAAGTGAAGACAATCTCTCCTCACAAAGGCTCTAATGGAAGACCTAAATCCTGCAGCATTTACCCAAAGAAAATGTATAGCTCCAACCTCTCTTCCTTTTGGCTCAATGCCTTTATTTATAGTGCTGTAAAGAGGTTATTCAGGTCCACTATCAATGGGATCATCCCCCTCTATGGGTGGGATAGCTCCCTTATTGATGGGATAAGTTCCCCCTTAATAGAGATACATGAACCAACTGGAGGCGCATCCATTTCATCAAACCGACCTCTAGAATGTTCTAGAAGTAACCACAAGTAACTTTTTCAAGATAAAACTCGCGCATTTTGCCTTTTACAGAGGGACGCACCTGTCCCTTAACATACAGAGCATCCATGGACGCGGATTTTGTGAACATGGTCAGCGTCCCCGCAGGTAAGACTAGAGAGAACCTGCGACCCCAGAGATAAACATGATTTTTACAAGACTTTCTCTCTTCTTTGAGTTTGAGATGGATAACAGAGGCATGAGACTTGCCTAAGAGGGTAGCATGACTGTTGATTTGAGCCATGCTAACTGTAAGTAGTCAAGGTGACATTTTTTAGTGTAACAGATTGCCCCCTAAAGTGCGAAGCCTGGAATAGAATAGGGTTTTGTAATTCTAGGAAGGGTGAAGCGCTTTATCATTTCAAGGATTGCCTTGTGGATGGCCTGGTTGGAACCTGCAATTTTCAACACAAAATACATGGATAAGATTATATCATCACTGAGGTAGGCATTCCCATACTCAGATTAAAACTTTAACTAATGGACTAACTATTCTGATACAGGAATGATCTTGCAGTACATCATTTTTATAGACTTTTGTAGATACAGTATGGACGCAGCCATCTGTTTATGATAAGTCTACATAGACAATGAATACAAAACTCCTCGCAGCCTGGATGGTAGAAACTAGATCCAGGGTCTTCACTTCTACTTCCCGAATTGGTACGATTCTAGCCATGTTCTTAAATGATTCGATGTCAAACATGGTAGAAACCACTTGATTACCAGTCAATGATGTAAACTATTAACAAGCGTGAGAGAAACCACCAGTAATGTCAATGGTCCTCAAAGTACCAAGCACAACCCGTGAAATGTGAATAGATGTTTTGATGTCGAACACTTCACGGAATCCTCTGATCGAAAGTCAATGATGTAAACTGACGTCAAAGGCGAGAAATCTGCCATTGATGCATGCGGACTTCAAGGTACTGTCGATTCCTAAGTCATCTTTCTAGATAATGTGTCGATGTCGATAGAAAGCGACCCGTTGCAGGCAAGCCCGCAACACGAAATCATTGTTCAAGTTGAAGAAATGTTGCTGTAAGGACTGACTCAGGGATGGTCAAATGGATGACAAGTATTTTGCAGATGAAAGTTTTGCTTGCAGACCTCTTGAACACATAACGACACAACAGATGGTTTGGTGACGAATAACTCAAAGTTGATCCCTGAACCCGGTTAAAGATTTTCAAAGTGATTTGGTCAACTGTGAGGTAAAAGATTTCCCAACCCAGGTGAAATGAAAAAGTGTCGTGCTCAAGAGTGGTAATAAAGTTTCTTCTGAGACAAAAGGTGACAAATAGGTTCATTCTTCTCTTTTTTCCCCCACCATTTCTGGCAAGTACCTCTTTATTTTTAACAAGCTTGAGGAGGATAACATATGCTTGGTTATAAGCTCATCCTTCGGACGAGTCCAACCTAGTTTAAATTCGAACCCTAGGAAGGAGTGGTTCGTTCCTGTTTGTAATTGAACAGGTCCTTTACTGTAAAAGTTTAACGAGCCCAGTATAGGAGAAACTCGGCGTTTTTCATTTTTAGAGAGTCTGAAAAACTTAAGGAAACTCCACGTTGAACTTTTTCGTATATTTGTGTCCCTCAAGCCCGAAAAAGTATAAAATAATACCTGGGGGAACCGCTTGATCTTGCGACCAAGGAGTACTTTCATAATAGTGTCGTTGACCTGAAAAGTAAAAAGTGATCAAAGACACGTCGTTTTAGTTCCTTATCGAGTTTGAAACGACAAAAACCCGGCAATCTTTTCCTGATTTTGCGGTCAGAAAAGAGCTAAAAGGGGACCGTCTTTTAATTCCGTTTTAACGAGTGAAAAAGAAACACTCGGCGATCTTTTCATGTTTTAGGAGTCAGAAAAGGGCTTAAAAGATGACTCTGAAATTTTGTTTGTGAAAAATTACAATTTCCCTCGAAATCCCTTCGTCCTGCACAAAAGCGACACATTACTCATACCTGTTTAAAATAGGCAAAAATACATTCAAAACATCTTTTCATGGTAAAAAATGAACTAATTCATCCAAAAAACCTATAAAAAGACCTTTTACCATGTCATTTTTACCGTTTCACTGTTGAGGTTGAAAAAGGAGCTTTTGACAAGAAACTTCCCGTGGTTGCTGTGGAAAATCTGACCGTCGGAATCGAACGCCGCTTCACCGAGGTATTTTACACATCCCACTCTTCATTTTTATCCGTTTAGTTTTTTGTTTTTGGTCTCTGTTTCATTTTTTGGGGGGGTTTTGGGTTCAAAATGCGCCCCTCGGCGGACGCAGGTGCCCTTCGGGTGACCCGCGTCCCCCGACTTTTTCTCACACGGGAAAAAGGTCGGGGGACGCAGTCCACCTTCAGGCGAGCTGCGTCCAGACGCCCTGTGCTACAAAGCCGGGGTGCGTCTTCCGCAAAGGGCGCATTTCAAAACCCCAACTCTCTCAAAAAACCACCAAATTTGCTCAAATTAATTTCTAATTGACTCTTTTGATGTGCAGGACCTAAAACATGTTAGACTGGAGAGAGAGAGAGCACGTAGAGGACGATGAAGCTGCGATTAACCACCAACCCTCTCTGGATGCCTTAAGAACATGTGGATTGTACAAATATTGGACCATACCGGGCATGAGGGGCCAGGTAAGATTTTTGGAATGGCTGGTTGAGCGATGGAACGTTCAAGATCAATGTTTTTACATTGGAGGGCACCAGCTCGAGATAGAGCCCTCGGATGTATACTTTCTCACTGGCTTGCCAAACAGAGGTGAGCAACTCAACCTTGCGGGGACCAGGCCGGGTGGCCAATCCCTTGATGATCTCCGCGAGGAGTGGTGCAGACCAGGGACTCGCCATAAAAAAGGCGTGGAGATAAAGCACATCGCTCTGGCGGAACTTAGAGTTATTGCATTTACGGTCACCAGGATTTGTGGCGCGGCCGCCTTGCACATTGCCTCCGGATCCCAAATGCGGATGGCAGTTGACTGTTACCAAGGCACCATCTTCAACTGGTGCGAAGCTGTGTCGGCTCATATGAAGAGCCAACTAACCAAGGCAAAGAACGGACGACTAAAAACTTTTGGATATGGGCCTATAGTCGTGAGCTTTGCCTTGGAGAGAGTTCCTATGCTGATCCCTCAGCAACTCACTGTTGATGACTTGGGTCCTCGGGAGCCAAAGCTTGTTCGATGGGTTGCGGTGATGGCCCGGCATCCTGACGAGGGTGCTGCAGTGGTTCGATTCTCGGACAGTTACTTCGACTGGCTAGAGGGCCAGCTTTTTGTGATACAAGACTTTCCATATGCCGGAATGGATTTCAGAGGTGATCCGGACATGGTTCTTCCACAGGGAGAACAATGGGATGACAGAGGTACTTTCATTTTCACAAGTTTTCTAATTATGTATTTTTTATTTTTCATATATATCGTCTCAAAGTAACAGTAAAATTTTAAAAATGCAGATGTTGGACCACAGCGTCCAGCCAATCTCCGGCCTTACGACAGACGACATCCAACTGCACCGGCACCGGCCCCACAGGACGCGGCTGCGGAAGTACTAGCTGATTTGGAGCATGATCTAGAGCGTCTCACGGCAGATATACCTGAGACTACTATGGATGATATTCCTATGAGGCTTCAGCACTTCGTAGTCGCGGTCCCTGGACCGTTTAGGAGATTTCTGCGCAAGATAGCCCGCGCAGTGGTGTCGTACAGAGAGCACCACCAGTGATTGACTAGTCACTTTTGTAGTCACATGTGACATTTTTGACTTTTTGCACTATCATTTTGCTGATCATAAGGTGTGTTAAACCTATGATCGAAGACGATGTATATATTTTTGGACACACTTCTATCTATATCTATATATCACTATTACCGGCTTATCTTGTTTAACATGTATGATGAAATGTCTTTAAATTTACTTGCATGATTATTATAAATGTCTGTCCAACACTCGAGAAGCAATTGCATCTGCTAATGTATTCAAAGACCTTGGAATATGTTGATATTCAATGTAATCAAATTCACGTTCCAAGAGACGCACTCTCAAAAACAACCTTAATAACACAGGATTTCTAATGGCATAAACTCTATTAAGCTGTAATACAACAACTTCAGAATCTAACCTCACAATCAAACGTCGAATTCCAAATGAAATAGATTCGGATAATAATTCAACCACTGCACTGTATTCTGCAATGTTATTTGTTGTTTGACCGAGGCTTACCCCATGCATAGAAACTAACTCGTCAGAGGGTGAATAGATAACCCAAGCTGCGGAAGAGATATTCCGTGTACTACGACAAGCACCATCAGCAAATCCAATGTATGTTTGGAGAGGCGTCAACATCTACAATATCAAGAGTAAAACCAAGATGAGCCAAAATAATGACGAAAAACCACACTTGCTAAGCTAAGCACACTGACTAAACTAACACACTTGCTAGCTAGAAAGGAAATCTAACCTATCTAAAAATTTCTCCATCCATCATTTTAAGCATAATACCTCTTTAGGTAAAGTCCATTTCTGGGTTTGCCCAAAGAGTCCCCATCAAAATCAACTAACTCATAAGCCCCTTTTGCTAGCTTTCGCTTTACAATGTAGGGCCCATGCCACATGGGAACGAATTTTCCAGCACCTAGCTTATCGTTCGCTTGATCATATAATAATACTAGGTCTCCTTCCGAAAAACTTCGAGGGGTTACATTTTTATCGTACTGAGCTTTCATTCGTTTCGCGTGAGTCTCGATAGCTAAAGTAGCGTCACGTCGAGTCTCATCTAATTTAGCTAAGTATAACAACCGTTTCTCCTCTTCGGAAGTAGCTGGAAGTAATTCGACAGCCATTTGAAGTGATGGGATTTCGCACTCAATAGGTAACACAGCTTCTAAGCCATAAACTAGCTGAAAATGGGTGAAACCTGTTGAATTTTTCACTGAAGTTCGATATGCCCATAGCGCCGAAAATAACATGTTATGCCAATTCGTTCGATGGATACCAATGATCCGCCGAATCATGACGACTAGAACTTTGTTGATTGACTCAACCAAACCGTTGGCTTGCGGATAATAAGGTGTAGAGCTATCGTGGCGCAAAC
Source organism: Pinus tabuliformis (assembly GCA_031772625.1). Lineage (NCBI taxonomy): Eukaryota > Viridiplantae > Streptophyta > Pinopsida > Pinales > Pinaceae > Pinus > Pinus tabuliformis. Next base: position 1,437,746,125 of record CM062820.1, on the reverse strand, counting down.
CAAGCTGGCTTGTAAGTTCAGTCATCATGACATTTCGAAAATGGCTTCCATGGTCCGTAATGATTGCTTGTGGGACACCAAACCTAGTTATGATATGATTGAATACGAAAAGTGCAGCTGTCTTGCCGCTTGCGTCGAATGTAGGCATCGCCTCGGCCCACTTAGTAAAATAATCAACCGCAAGGATGATATACGCTTAAATTAAAATCAATCTAGTAATCTTTATTTTTCTAGGGCTCTGAAGCACCAACATAGCTTAGGCTAGGGTCTTGGAGTAGGTGAGTACTTAACTCTCCAAGACTACAAAACCAAACAGATAGTCTATCTTGAGTAGAACAAATCCAATTGTTTCAGTTACATTCTGGGAAAGCTCCTCTTAAAGGAGAAACACGAGCTCGTGTCCGAACCAGTGAGGGGATCATTCCTCCCTCGTTGGGAACGACGCCAGGCAGTACGTATTACAAACGGTAAACCTCGGATTAACCATTGTCGAGGAGCCAGGGGTCACTTATCGGTAAACCTTGGATTGTTGTCAAGGAGCCGGTAAGGGGATTGGAGCTTGCTACTCTGCCCTTGCGTGCTGTCGGAGTTTAGACTGTTCCCCCAGGTGTAATTGTTGTGATTGGTAGCCTTAGTGGCCATAATATCTAGGATTCTACCCAAGGTGACGGTGGAGGGAAGGTCCCACTGTACCTGGAGCAGACGTCGGTTATACTCACTTGGATTTTCAATTTGTCACACGGAATCTGTCAAGGGTGCGGACACGACTGACCTTCCTAGAAGTCTAAGACATTCTAATGACAAACAAGACAAAATGGAGTGATCTTTCTCTAAATACACCTTTTACAACATGAAAACTACAAGTGTTTAGGCTTACCTTATTCCAAAATGCTGTTGTTGAAGTCCGTTCTTGACGATCCGGATGAGCTCCTCCTTCAAGTCAATTCCTGCAACCACAAACAATCAAACAATTACCAAGCACTTGCATTTCATATAATAAAACATATATTCAACATGCAGACCAAGGAACACATGAAATAACTCATTAACACAAGCTATTGAGAAAAATAAACCAGTTTGTATTAATAACGAAACAAAGAAACTCTTACAACCTGGCCTTGGTATTGTGCAAGTTCCTCCCAGGGTCCATCAAGGGTTTTCCTCTACTTTGACAAAGCTCACCCTCTCCCAAGTAGAATCAAGTGAAGACAATCTCTCCTCACAAAGGCTCTAATGGAAGACCTAAATCCTGCAGCATTTACCCAAAGAAAATGTATAGCTCCAACCTCTCTTCCTTTTGGCTCAATGCCTTTATTTATAGTGCTGTAAAGAGGTTATTCAGGTCCACTATCAATGGGATCATCCCCCTCTATGGGTGGGATAGCTCCCTTATTGATGGGATAAGTTCCCCCTTAATAGAGATACATGAACCAACTGGAGGCGCATCCATTTCATCAAACCGACCTCTAGAATGTTCTAGAAGTAACCACAAGTAACTTTTTCAAGATAAAACTCGCGCATTTTGCCTTTTACAGAGGGACGCACCTGTCCCTTAACATACAGAGCGTCCATGGACGCGGATTTTGTGAACATGGTCAGCGTCCCCGCAGGTAAGACTAGAGAGAACCTGCGACCCCAGAGATAAACATGATTTTTACAAGACTTTCTCTCTTCTTTGAGTTTGAGATGGATAACAGAGGCATGAGACTTGCCTAAGAGGGTAGCATGACTGTTGATTTGAGCCATGCTAACTGTAAGTAGTCAAGGTGACATTTTTTAGTGTAACAGCAGGATCTTGGTGTAGCTGGGCGAGTGAAAGTGCGAGGAGCTGGGGGCAAGCAGCAAGGAGAGAAGATTGGATCAACCATTAGCGAAAGACATCGGTTAGTGGATCTCTTTCTCCCCTCTTTTACATCTCATAAAGAAGTAATCTCAGATAGCTTTGCTTTGATTGTTGCTAAGGAACTATCACCCTTAGAGTGGGATAGGGTCATTCCGTATTGGATACTTTTCCCAACAACATTGGTGTAACATCGTAGTGTTCGGTGATATAAGATTTTTATGAGGTGAAAAATGGCTTTCTTGCTAAGAGGATGATGTTGGTTCAGAAGAATTGGTTGTAATCCTCTTCGCTATTCTTGATTATTAATAAAGCTATTTGATTTTTCCTCCACATTCTTGTATGATTGATGATATATGCATTTGTGTCGTCAATATATATCTGGTCCTATATTGTTTATGATAGTAGATCTTTGCTCTTGGATAGTGTTATGCTTCTTTGATTCTACGGGTACTCTTTGAAGCTGAGTAAACGAGGAAGCAAGTGGTGAAGATCTATCAGAAGGGAGAGGAATCAAGTAAGGAACCAAGCGCAAGACAGAGGTTGGTCTCCTTCTTTCCCCTCTTATCTACCTCTCATACAGGAAAACGAAAGTGGTTTTAGTTTGTTTGTTTATAAGGTAGCTACCAGCCTTAGTGGGACTAGCAACTCCACATAGACACTAGATTTCCCGATAACAAAATGGTGACTCCACTAGGGAACGAATAGATTGTTTGTGTGTCTATATTTGTTTGCTTTATAAACTTACAGACAGAGTCTGAAGTCAAGCTAGCTAGCCTTCGAACGGCATTTTATATGCAAGTGCAAAGTAGACCAATGTTGCTTCAGTCTATCTCCAGGTTTTGTTTATGAACTGAACGATCGATTTACAAGCTCTCTAATTTCCCTTGTGGTGGCTCGAGTAACCTCCTTAGATCTACCCCTATTATTTATTTACTGATTACCACTTGCTCGGCCTAAATCCCTGAACTGTGCTGCAAACTGTGATCAAGAATTGGATCAAAAGTCTCGCACTATACCATCGTACCCTCTCTTCAAGGATATCAGTATGCATCGCACTTCTCGTGGGCTGTAGGTGGGATGCATACTGGAATCCCTGTGTAACAGGTGCGCTGATCAGAAAGGGCTAATTTTTCCTTCAAACTTTGGTTTTTCACTCTTTTCAGCTCTATTCAGGTGTTTTGTTGTCTGTAGTCAGTCTACCTCTATTGGAAACCCACTTCCTTGCCATTATTCCGCCTGTATTGTGAAAAGAACTGTAATTTTTTTTATGTATTGTGATCCATTTTCAGTTCTCTTTTACAAATAAGTAGCGTAATTGAACTGTTGTTTCTTGATTTGGAAGTGTCGCAAGTGTCGCTTTCAGTCATAGAAGAGAATCTGATTGTTCTTGATAGTCGATTACACTATTACTCTTGTATTTGAATTGAATTAGTAGTTTTTCAAGTGGCAAAAGCAAGTTTTCAATTCCAAATCGCAAAGTGTCGTCATTGTCTTCATTTTGTTTTGAAAAGAAACTTGTTAGTAATGTCGCTTTGAAAAATAATTCAGATTTGCGCTTAGCTTTCTTTTTATCATTCACACATTAAGAAGGCTGAAAACAAATACATGCATGTGCATTTTCATTTAGACTGTCTGTTGGTTTGATTTAGGACAGTGCATATAGTGTGTTCTCTCTACTCTATGTTGAAAGAATATCATCTCTCCTTCCTTAGTAGCTACGATTTTCATTGAAAAAAGAAGATCAAACGATTGTTTATCATCTTAGATTGCATTTTAGGAAATTGTATATCTACATCACGGGGTGAGCCTAAAAGGCAAATTTCTTAAGCAAGATCAACTGTAAAATAAATTTAATGAATCTAAAAATGCTTTGTAACCTAACGCACAACATTTATAAGTCTAGGCTAGAGACGTATTCCAGTGTCGTAAATCCTGGTAACTGTTGTTTTCATTGTTGGTTGGGTGATTCCTCCACTTTGAGACAATAAGTGCCAGTACAGACTTGTGCTCCCATGTACCGTCGAGTATATATTGGGAGACCACAATAGGATTTATCCTTTATCCATAGGAAGTCGTGTCTGCCGTCGTATCGATCACAATGCACTGAACATAGCATTCGGGAAGATTGACTCCCATACTCTAAAAACTATTCTGCAGTTTTGTGATTGGTTTGGTAATCCCTCTGTCTAGATTTCTGGAGTAGTCTCTTTTGTTGCTTTTTAGACTCCTTAAAGGGAAAGGTCCATCTGAGCACTTGTCACTTCAAGCTCATTAAAAATCGAAGGCAACTAGAGTCATCTTTTGTTTTTTCTTGACTCTTAAAAATTGAAAAAACAAGTTGTGTCAAAGCGTATAAAACTCATTTAATTCAGAAATATATTTTCCCTTGATTTTTAGTTGATCGAGTAATCCACAATCGTGGAAGAAAGTCAATTGAAACCCTGTCATTCGCGGAGACTTACGAGTCAATTGTCATTTTCTCTTGAATCAAAACTGTTACGAACAAAGCAGACTCATTTAACCAGTTCCAAATCCCCTGGTAAAGTTAGAACAAGTGTTCCAACACCATCGGAGACTCCGGTTACTCCAAACATTTCTGTATCCGTACCTTTACAGAAGAAGTTCCACAGCCACCAAAGGACAGTAGAGATGATCCTATTGTGAACCAGCTCCATCTACAACTGATTCGGAAGGTGTTATTCCCCAAACATCGGTCACTACAGATTCTATACCTTCTTCGACACCAGAATTATTATACGGACTTGACGGTCTACCTCTTCGACCTGGTCTAATTGCTATAGAAGAGATTGTGGAGGATCTTCCATCTAGTACTCCGTCGCAATTTGGAGTCGGGATCACCCTATCTCCTTCTTCATCAGAAATTAGTCTACCGTTATCAGAAGCTCCTGTAGAATCGCTAGGAAATCTTTTGAATAGACTAGAAATGTCTGAACAACCGTCGACATCTAGGACTGTGTCATCTAACATAGTGACAGCAGAACTTCATGCTATCACTCCAACAATATTCACCGGTATACCATCTGTCTGTTGTTGGGAAAAGTATCCAATACGTAATGACTCTATCCCACTCTAAGGGTGATAGTTCCTTAGCAACAATCAAAGCAAAGCTATCTGAGATTACTTGTTTATGAGATGTAAAAGAGGGGAGAAAGAGGTCCACTAACCGATGTCTTTCGCTAATGGTTGATCCAATCTTCTCTCCTTGCTGCTTGCCCCCAGCTCCTTGCTCTTTCACTGGCCCAGCTACACCAAGATCCTGCAAAATGGCAAGAAAGGGAAACTACAAGAAACATACATTCATAATTGACTCAAGGATTAGAATAAATCAAATACACAAGTATAAAAATACACCATTGAGACACATGCATATAGAAGAACCTCAAATGCTTTATTAATGGAAGAAGTAAGGTTCAGGAAGTGATACAACCATAAGAGGCCCAATCCAACATCACCTTCCCAGCAGAAAGAAATCTCCTCTTCACCTCCTTCAAAGCAAATCACCCAATAGTTCTAAACTCAAACCAACAGCAATTCTTTACATTCACAAGATTCCAGCCCCTGGATCTCATGGGAGAGAGATCCATATATAGGAGTTTGGAGAGAGGATGAGTTAGCCTGAGATGTGACTAGTGTCCTCTCCCACTCCAATTCTTCTTCAGTTCTTGAGTCCACTTGGAGGTTCTTGCTTCCACTTGGAGATCTAGAACCTCTTACTCATCACTAGTCGAATTCCCTGATCCAAGTGTCATTTTGGAAGCTTCCTGGGCATTGACACCTTGAGGAGTGACTGTGCCACATGTCCAAACTCACCCAGCGCAGGTAGCCTTCTTTGCAGTTGACATTCAACGCAGGTAGACAGTGGAGCAGTTGACATTCAGCGCAGATGCTCAGTGGAGCAGTTGACATGATCCAGAATTGCCTTGCTTTTGAGTGTTTTCAGGTGGAGAACTTTTATTCAGTGCTGTGGTTTGCTGGCCTTGTTCCTCTAGGGGTAGGAACAACATGTTTAGGGACTTTGGATCCCTTAGATTATGGACATTTCATGCTTCATGCTGTAAGGCACAAAAATGTCTATAACAGCTGCCCCCTAAAGTATGAGGTCGTTTATCGGGTGAAATGCTTTATCAGGAGGATCTGAAGTTCATTCAATCGCTGAGAGGTGACCTGTAATAAGATACAATACAATACATTATTTTTCATACTGCTTTCATGATCTAGCTGAGGCGGGCATTCCCATGCTCAGCTTTATAAATTCATTTTTGTACATAGAACAGACGATCGTCTGATGGTAGACTGATAATTTTGGTGAAAATTATCATCCTTTGAGTAGGATGATCATCTGCTGCACATGTCAATGTCTTTATTTCTTGAATATATATCGCAGCTCGGATGGATGAAACTAGGTCCGGGGTCTTCAAACTCGTCCGATCTTCACTCTAAGTACAAGTCGATCCATGTGAGAATTTCTTGGAGTCGAACATGGAAAGACATCGCTTGATTACCAGTCAATGATGTAAACTGTTAACAAGCGCGAGAGGAATCACCGATAATGATGATGACCCTCAAGGTATGGCAGTACAATCCACGTGGTGTGAATAAAGGACTTGGCGTCGAACACCACGCAAAATCTTTCGGTCGAAGGTCATTGATGTATACCTGTCGCCGGAAGTGAGAAACTTGCCATTGAGGCATGCAAGCTTCAAAGTACTGAGGGGGTTGTTCCTAGATCAACTTCTTCGATAATGAGCTGAAGTCGACAAGAAGCGATCTGTCAAAGGAGGGCCTTAATGAATCCCACATCAGTGATACGGAACGGAGCTAATGATTGTGATGAAGGTGAAAACAATCTGTGAAATATGATTCAGGGTAGCGGTCATGGAAGGATGAAAGATGATGTATGGTAGTGGATGGGACACGGTTGACTCTTTCTGAACAACATCTCTTGAACATATAACGACATTGATGCGATGGATCGGTAGCATTACCCCAAATGTGGATGGTTTGGTGAGACCATGGTGATGAGACCGGTGAATGAAACAACCCAACTCGATGTGGTACGGAGGAAAAGTGTCATGTTCAAGAGTGACTTGCTACCATTAAAGCTTTGAGGTTCTCCCAATTTTTCCCCAGTCATTTCTGACCAGTACCTCTTTATTTTTGTCAAGCTTGAGGAGGATAACATATGCTTGTTCTATAACCTACCCTTCAGGCAAGCCCGTCGCTATGTTTTAACGAGCCTAGCGATAGGGAAACTCGTTCTCGTCTAAAGACAAGTTTGTCGCTATTTAATCATTTTAACGAGTCTAACGACAAGGAAAACTCAGTCCTTTTCATTTTTAGAGAGTCTGAAAAGGTACATAAAGTTAACTCCAAAATTCCTTTTTCGTCATCTAATCTCTTAAGTCCGAAAAAGTATAAAACAATACAGAAGGGATGAGTTTTCGATAACTTTAACGAGCCGAATAAAACAAGCGCTCGACCTTTTTGTGCAATAATCCCTCTGGTCCAAAAAGATTAAAATCTAGAGGAGGGATAGCTCTTCCGGTCCTTTAACGAGCTGGAAGGCCAAAACTCGGCAATCTTTTCATATTTTACGAGTCAGTTGAAAAGAGCTTAAAGAAGACTCGTTTTTTGAGGAACGAGTGATAAACAGGGATGGCAACTGATTCCAGGTACAGGTTGGAATTTTCAAATCACGGTAGTGTCACAAGGATGGCTAGGTGAAATCACTCTTCGCAGCTGTTCCTCAAAATGGGTAAACAATCATATGGAGGTGAACGATCGGCCAAATGAAAAGTGGAGGTCAAGGATAATTTTAGGGGCGAATGTTCGCCCTTTGGCGAAATTAAGGGGTTTTAAATTTTTAGTGGGTGAATATTTTGTATCATAGTACATTTATAAAAATCACCTCAAATAGCCCACCTTATTTTAAGGGAGAGGGTAAAAAAGGTAAATTTAGCCCTTGAAATTAGGACTTACAACCTTCCATTCGCCCATTTTCAAGAATAGGTTTTATTTAAGTGAATCCTATGGGCCAAATACCATATTTATAAAAGAGGTATGGTAAATTAATAAAAATATAAATAAATGAGAGGTATGGTAAATAAATAAAACATTTTTTATATTTACTTCATAAGTCACCTTATATACATGTAAGGTGTAAACAAATAAAAATATAAGTAAAGTGGAGGTATGGTAAATAAATAAAATGTCTTTTTATACTTACTCAAACGGTATGGTAAATAAATAAAAATATAAATAAACTAAACGTATTGTAAATAAATAAAACCTCTTTTTATATTTAGTCCATAACCCTCGTTCTATTTATGAAGGCTCAAGAAAGAGGTTTTATTTAAGTGAATCCTATGGGCCAAATACCATATTTGTAAAAGAGGTATGGTAAATTAATAAAAATATAAATAAACTAGAGGTATGGTAAACAAATAAAACATTTTTTTATATTTACTCCATAAGTCACCTTATATTTACGAACACTCAAAAAATGGGTTATATTTAGGTGAAACCTATGGTCAAAATACTATGGGACAAATACCATGGACTAGATTGTTATTAATACCATGCAAAAAACCATTATTAACCCTAATATTAGAATTAATAAAAATAAAAATGGCACATGGTATTGACCCATGGTATTCACCTGGAATGTAGCCTATTTAAATGGGGGAATTAAACGCATGTATCCTATGCTAAGATTCACTAGGACTTTACAAAGTTTTATTATTTAGTGAAAGACTCGCCAAGATCTTACAAGATTTTATAATTGAGTAAAATATTCGCCATGCCTGGTGAGAGATTCGCCAAAAAATTATATATACATATTATATTATTGATAAAATCGCCTTCCATTTTTCCTATATACCATGGAGATTCGCCCATTTATTATATTTATAAATTTAGGGGGGGTTCTTAAAATTTTCCCTGGTGGAGGTGGCAGGTGCAAACACGACCAAGGCTTTTTATGGCTGATAAATTTACGATCACAGCGGGTTTTTACCGGGATGGGTTCATTTTTTAGTTAAAAATGAGCTTAAACTCTGGAGGAAACATTGCTCACTGCTTATATTTATTTTTTAACGAGCATGAAGACCGCGTTAAAACTGCTCGGATCTTGCGTTTATTTTTTAACGAGCATGAACTTTATGCTAAAACTGCTCGAATTACCAGTCATAAGATAAGAAATGTCCCCTCAAGATTCTATTTTTTATGGAGCTTCATCTCACTAAGATTTGCTCCGCTCCTTTCTTTATGCAAGCTCGGAAACGGCTAATCCTACGAGTTTAAAGGGTTAGACCTACAGGTTTAAAGGGAGGACCTAAAAATTTAAAAAATAAATAGTCGCCCCTTGCTTGCACTCCAAAAGGTTTGCATGCCCCCAGGTATAAAGTACAATTTCGAGGTTGCCCCTCCTCCTTCTCACCTATGCTTTTCTTTGGGTGTTCACAGCTACTTGTCGTCTTGCTAGTCCAATTTTAACGATACTTGTCTTCTCGTTAATTTTAATGGGTCTATACAATACTTGTCTTCTCGTCAGCCCAACTTTCAACAGATTTTTCGCAAGATCGCAAGAGAACAACTACTTGCGACAAGAGAAGAACACTACTCAAAGACAAAACATTTGTGTTACCTAGGGAGGCTTACCTCTTTCTGGTTACCCAAAGATTGTTTCGTTAATCTTTCAAACAAAACACTTCCTCGGCAATGTCTATTGAAATAGACAAGGGTGAATGACTGGTGCCAAACACGTAACTTTGACAAAAGAATCCTATTCTAGAACAACCCCTCTTCCATCCACGGACGGGGTATGGACTAATCATATTCTCTCGCGGAAATTCTACCTTATACCCAAAGTTCCCCTGCCGAAGCAGGCCAGGATGCATGCCCCCTGGGTTCCAGTCCCATCTTTCCGAATCACTCGCATTCATCGGGAAGAAGGACTGGGCGTGGAGACATTTCTTGATTGAATAGACCATTCAGGGTTGGTATGTGACTATTTGCGATGCATGATCCCGGAAATGAAAGTTGGTCTACGAGCTTGACCATTCTTCCTTCATGTGGAAAACACATTACTCTAAAGAGTGAGGAGACTACAGCTCCCATGCAATATATATAGTCTCGTCCAAGGAGTAGGTTATAATCCAAGGGTCCTTGAACGACCATCACGTTCATTTGAACAGTCTTCCCTTTCAATGTTATAGGCACATTGGGGAGGATCCCTAAAGGTCGACTGGTTCCTTTATCGAAACCCGAGAGATTTCTTATCTCAGGCAAAAGCGTCGGGGAACCCAGTGCTTTCCAAGAAACAGAGGAAAGGATACTCACAGACGCCCCTTCATCTATGATAGTGCCAGCCATTACCATTCTGTATATTTGGACTGTGATTCTGAATGGTATACTGGCTGGCAACCGGGGTCTGCCTAGTTGGTTCCAATCAAAGGACACAACCAGGTTGCTTGGTGGTGGGACCGAATACACAGCTGGATATGACCTTGACGATGTTCCTTCCTGCGATAAAGGAATGGGCGCATTGCCCTAACGCTCGTCAGAGTCTGTGTTGATGAAAAGAATCTGGATGGTGTCATCCTTATTCTCTTCAGTGAGGGTGTCATTTGAAGATGAATCTTCAGTGACGGTGTCATTTGAAGATGAAACTTCTGAAGGGAGAACCGGGTCAACTGCCATTTCGACCTTTGTACTTTCGTTTGGTCTGGATTCAGTAGGTTCATTTTCAATGACTGACGCTTCAGCTGACCACTTGAGTAGGCCAGCTGTATTCTGAACCAATGAAAGACTTGCCACGAGTTTTTTGTATCCAGGAGGAAGTCTCAACGGTGAAACTGCACGATCTTCCAAAACTCTTTTCGCTTCGTCTAAGAAGGGACAACGGTGGATGGCGTGATCGCCTTCACACAGTCTGCAGGGGAATCTCGTTCCCCCTCTTTGTCTTAAACCTTCACTTTCGCTGGTTGACGGTAAGCATTCAACATGGCTATCAGAGGTTGATGCTCCCGAACTGTGCAAACGAGGGGACCACTCCCTTAGTATCCGGGGAATACAGGGAAAATATCTATGGAAGTGGTCTCCTATACATATGACACATGGCGATTTAGGCCCGGTCTGTGCTGTGTGTGGATTTTTGTCAGATGTCTTTTGCTTGCCCCCAGTCACCTTAGGCTCCTTCTTCTTCTTCTCTCTCTTCTTCTTCTCCTTCTTCTCCATGGGAGCTTGGCTTTTGCCGGCTCTACCTTGCGAAGATGAAGGATTGGAGGAAGAGTTATAGGAAGTAGAAGGCTGGTGGGCAGCTCTAGACTGATCTAACTGTTGACTCAACTATTCAGGAACCATGGTGTTCTGAACTACATTGGTTGAGAATAGCCATATTGGCAGGCCAATTGTTAGTCCTGGAAGCGACAATGTGGCCATGTGGGGCGCACCAACTTCTCCCCAAGAGGAGAAATGACTAGGATTTCCATCATGGGGAATTCCTTGGTTGGGGCGTTCCATGTTCTCAACTTACAGATCAACACAGGAATAGGAGGTGATTATGTTCCGTTTTAAAATAAATTTTATAACGACGCTTTAGACACAACTTGCTTTTTCACTTTTTAAGAGTCGAGAAAAAGCTAAAGATGACTCTAGTCTCCTTCGATGTTTTAATGAGCCTGAAGTGACAAATGCTCGGATGGACTTTTTCAGTTATAGAGTTTGAAAAAGGCCAAAAGAAACTACTCTGGAGTTGTAGGCAGAGGGTGTGCCAAACTTTTCGCAAAACCACAGAATACATTTTACGGTACGGGTGGTCGATCTTCGTGAATGCTATGTTCACTGCATTGCGATCAGTAGGGCGGCCGACACGGCTTCCTATGGATAAAGGCTTTGTTCCTATAGGGGTCTCCCAATATATACGCGACGGTACATGGGAGCACAAGTCCGTATTCATACTTATCGCTTCACCATGGAGGAATCACCCAACCACTCAACGCTAAGATATCACGTTTAACGACGCCGGAACACGTCTCTAGCTTAGACCTCTATGTGTTTGCATTATGTTTCAAAGCGTTGTTATGTAAATTCAATTTATTTTAGGTTGATCTTGTTTAGCAGTTTGCCTTTATGGATCACCACGAGATGTATGGTACAACTCCTAAATGCAGTCTAAAGATGAGAAGCAAGCTTTTTCAATCTTTTCAACTTATGAAAATCTTAACTACTGAGGGAAAAGAAAGACATCATCTTTTCACACAGACCATAGAGCACACACTAATGCACTTTTTCCTAAATCAACATGCAAGCTGTCAAAATGCACATGCACAATGCAGGTATTTCTTTTCTCTTTCTTAATGTTGGTGTACTACAAAAATAAAGTTGTTGTATAACTTCGAATTCAATTTCAAGTGAAAGCAAACAAGCTTTTTGTCCAAAATCAAAAGACACCTTAAGATTTACTTGTTTCAACAATAGAAATACATAAATTCAAACCATATGACGAAAGCAAAAGTTCAATCAGCTATGAACAACAAACAAACTAACTCTTAAGATCAGAACGACACTTAACACAGGTCTAGATCTAAGAGGCCACATCAAGACTAGTTCACTTTCGTTATGGGAAACTACAAATGATGTAAGAAATACACAAAGAACAAATACAGTTTCTTTATACAACCGAGGCGGAATAGTGGCAAAGAAAGGTGGTTTCAGATAGGTACATTGACTGATAACAGGCTGCAAAAACAGGGATGAAAACAGGGCAAGAGAAAGCAGAGAACCCCAGTTGCACAAGGCCACACTGGTTCAGCGCAGGTAGAACACTGTCAGTTTGACATTCAGCGTAGGTAGCCCCTTCGGGACCTGCGATGAAATGCAGACTGCCTTCACAGTGCCTGCAATGAAGAGAGAAACTCTTGTTTCTTTGGGTTCTGGGTCACAGATTGCTCAAAAATCAACAGTGTTTGGCCAAATCAAAGCTACCAATCAAGTACACACTAAAGGATGATTCAAAGAAGGATGAAAAGCTATCACTAAGAGCTGTTCAGAGTCCTTGTGGATTAGCTCTTCAAATCATAAACATGCCCAGAAACTGAGCTAGAGTAGCTGCCCTCTACTTTGCATTTGAAAGAGCCAAATGCAGTTCGATTCGGTACTCCCTATGTTTAGGAAATGAATAGCAAAAACACAAACAACCAACAAGATACGATCCCCAGTGGAGTCGCCAATTTTTTGTTGGGAAAAGTATCCAATACGGAATGACTCTATCCCACTCTAAGGGTGATAGTTCCTTAGCAACAATCAAAGCAAAGCTATCTGAGATTACTTGTTTATGAGATGTAAAAGAGGGGAGAAAGAGGTCCACTAACCGATGTCTTTCGCTAATGGTTGATCCAATCTTCTCTCCTTGCTGCTTGCCCCCAGCTCCTTGCTCTTTCACTGGCCCAGCTACACCAAGATCCTGCAAAATGGCAGGAAAGGGAAACTACAAGAAGCATACATTCATAATTGATTCAAGGATTAGAATAAATCAAATACACAAGTATAACAATACACCATTGAGACACATGCATATAGAAGAACCTCAAATGCTTTATTAATGGAAGAAGTAAGGTTCAGGAAGTGATACAACCATAAGAGGCCCAATCCAGCATCACCTTCCCAGCAGAAAGAAATCTCCTCTTCACCTCCTTCAAAGCAAATCACCCAATAGTTCTAAACTCAAACCAATAGCAATTCTTTACATTCAAAAGATTCCAGCCCCTGGATCTCATGGGAGAGAGATCCATATATAGGAGTTTGGAGAGAGGATGAGTCAGCCTGAGATGTGACTAGTGTCCTCTCCCACTCCAGTTCTTCTTCAGTTCTTGAGTCCACTTGGAGGTTCTTGCTTCCACTTGGAGATCTAGAACCTCTTACTCATCACTAGTCGAATTCCCTGATCCAAGTGTCATTTTGGAAGCTTCCTGGGCATTGACACCTTGAGGAATGACTGTGCCACATGTCCAAACTCGCCCAGCGCAGGTAGCCTTCTTTGCAGTTGACATTCAACGCAGGTAGACAGTGGAGCAGTTGACATTCAGCGCAGATGCTTAGTGGAGCAGTTGACATGATCCAGAATTGCCTTGCTTTTGAGTGTTTTCAGGTGGAGAACTTTTATTCAGTGCTGTGGTTTGCTGGCCTTGTTCCTCTAGGGGTAGGAACAACATGTTTAGGGACTTTGGATCCCTTAGATTATGGACATTTCATGCTTCATGCTGTAAGGCACAAAAATGTCTATAACACTGTCCCAACTAGTTCTCTATTGCTAGATGGGGCCCACTCAGTCGCTATTTCAACAGTATGGTCCATTCCCGTTTGCTCATCCGGAATAATATCCAGGAACTCTTATGTTGAGTCTCAGCAAATTGATCCTTCATGATGTCAATTTGGGCAGTCCAGTCCTGAAGGGAAAACACTTCCTTTGAGTACCGGATTACCGCCGTATGGGGGGCAACATACTCTTTCATTGTCTCCTCCGGGAGGACAACCATACGAGAGTTCACAACAAAATTCAGGTTATTCTGGAATTACATCTAGCGGTTGGGTGCCAATACTACCTCAACAACCAAGAGTTGTATACTCAATGCAACAATGTTTACCTATGTCTAATATACCAACTACGTCGGCTATTGTGACAGTGTCGCAAGTACAACTGTTGCCTGTTGTATGCCAACCTCAGGTTTCACAGGTTGTAATGCAATAGTCTCTTGTCCCTGCGACTCAGCCACAATTGCCAACTAGTGGAAGGACACAGGCCCAAGTGGGTACAATTACCCCTCATCTTGGTCAAAAGGCTAGTATTGGACAACATCACATGGCTTCATAACCATGGCTGGTGCAATACCAACAACCGCAATTCCAACAAGTATACGAAGGATCTGAGCAACAAATATTTGCAAATAATGGGCAGTTGTATATTCAAAACGGTCAAAATCAACCATTCTACAATGGTTATGCCCATCAACCTTACCAAAGTTACCAACATCAAATGCATTACGCTGGTATGCAAATACCAACTGCTCAGGCATTTCCATCTTATCCTGGGTATGCTTTGCCAAACCTGAATTAATAGTTACCCTTCGGGGCAACTTTAGAGTTACCGGATCTAAATCAGCTAACAAATGATCCAATTGCTTACACCCCTTGGTGGCCAGCAATTTCGCATAAACTTCCATCAGATATTCCTAAATTTAATGGAAATTCGGGTGAAGACCCATCGAATCATGTGATGAGCTTTCATCTGTGGTGTTCATCAAACACCCTAAACAATGATTCGATTAGGATTCGCCTTTTTGAGAGGACGTTAACTGGTCCAGCAGTGAAATGTTATATCGAATTACCTAGAGCTTCGTTTCATAACTTCAGTGCCCTAGCCACAACCTTCTTAACCGATTTTCAATTACCCATAAGGTACGAAACGGGAACAGAACTTCTTACCAATTTCAAGCAAACAATGACCACTCACATATCCGATCATATTCATGAGTGGCGACGTCATCGTAGAATGGTAAAAACGTATGTTCCTCATCATCTTTTAGCTGAATGGTTTATTATTTCATTATTACCTTCCATTACAGAAGATGTGGCAAAGGGAGGAGTCGTCACTGAAGAGCAAGTTATTGCTCATGCGCAATATTTAGACTTGATTTATACTCAGCCTGGCACTCTCTACGATAAAATCCTTGACGCTCCCAGGCCAGAATTTTTCATTCTCCTCCTCCTAAATCGAACAATGACTCTCATGCCGAAGGTGGCGTGATTGGTACAACAGACACGAAATCAACAAAGGCTACATCTAAAAAGGCCCGTAAGATTTCTAGTCAAAATTAAAAAGAAGAACTTCTCGCCTCGGAAGTAAATGTCGTCTCAATTGACAAAGGCAAAGAAACCAAGCAACCAGGAGGCAAGAAGAAAAACAAAGGGAAGAAGAAGAAACAGGAGGAATCATCACCTGAAAAATCCTCTACAAACCCTTTTGGGGATAAGAAACCAAATCATCCATGTCTTATATGTGATGAGGATCATTGGACAAGAGATTGTCCATATAAAGCTGAGCTTAGAAAATTCTTCAAGAATTCAAAAACCTCGGCGGTATTAACTGATCCATTTCCAAATCCAGGAACAAATCTAGTTTCCAGTGATAATGCTTCCCCGTCCCAAGTGCTGATGTTGTCGGTTTCGAAACAACAAAATGATGCCTTGATAATGACAAGGAATAAAGATTATAGGAATCTACAGTTGTCGAGCAACAAGGATAAAGATCAACCTAGTAGTTCGACATCAACTTCGACAGAAGTTGCGGTGCCCATCATTCCAGAGCTAACAATAAAACCGCCAAAGGGAGTAGTACACAAGTCAACATTTAATCCTCGTGCCAGAGCAACACAACATTATAATATAGTGGAAGATCTAGCCCAATCACCATCTGCTATGTCGACACTTGAGGTACTGCAAAATTGCCCCTCGAGAAAGCAGGCTTTATTATCAGCAATAGGTGGGATAGACCCAAAGGATTCTAATCTTGTGTCCTTTAATCATAAAGGATATGATCCTCAATTACCGGCTCAACTAGATTTCCTCATTCAAGTGAAATCCCTCAACAAAACTGTTCATCGAACAATTATTGATGAGGGGGCATCAACATGTATTATGTCGATGAGTTGCTGGAAGACTTTACGGTCTCCAACCTTGTCACGACCTTCGACGACATTAAAAGCATTTGATGGATGAACATATACCCCGTATGGGATTTTAAGTAACTTGCAAGTTGAACTGGGGGGAAAAACAGTAGAAATAGATGTCGAAGTAATCGATCGAAACCTCGATTATAACATCCTACTCCGAAGATCCTGGATATATGCTATGGCTGCCGTTGTGTCGAGCTACTTTAGGAAGATTGTATTTCCTTTTCAAGGAGGAATTACACTCGTTGACCAACAAACATTTCTCCCCAATAGTTCCCAAGTTACGGGAAGCATTCCGATGATCCATGGAAGCCCCCATTCGCTTCAAAATATTGGAGTAGGCCTACTGAAAGACCCTATACTAATGGGGACTTTTGCCCTCCCGCCTCCAATAAACCTCATGGAAGTGGTAACAGTAGGAACCTGCCATATGATATCTTTTATTCAAAAGATCTCAGAAAATGACATTAACATGGATCATCTACAGGTATTTCCTCCAAGCCAATAGAAATATTGTAGCAATAAATGTTTTTGGCATTGGAGGCAGACCCAAACCAATGCTAATCAAGTGCTTGGATAGATAGGTCTAAGGGATATGACACCCCTTTGGATCCTTGGTCGCAACTGCATTACACTAACGAAAGAATTGTTAAGTCAATGATAACTGACGGGGTGCCATGGGAAGACTATCACCATCGTTCCCATCTTTCGGATTGTTAAGAAGATACTCCTGATGACCTTCATCATCCTTTAGTTTTTGATTTCCTATCAAATACAGTAAACACTGTGGATTCTGAGCAGAACTTGTCTAATATTGAAGAAGACTATCGCAATAAATATCTCAACCAAAACTGATGTTGTAGAGAATGTTTATGTTGGCAAATGTTGTTCTCCTTCAAAACTGGAAATATATAACGCTCTTTTTCACGAATTCAGAGTTGTCTTTGCTTGGTCATATAATGAAATGCTAGGCATTGACTCGAATATCATTGAACACGAAATCATGATGTATCCAGATGTCAAACCGGTATGACAATGGCTACGGCAAGTGCACCCCAAGAAAGCCACTACCATCAAGGCAGAAGTTGAAAAAAATCTCCACGCTAGTTTTATTTACCCATTTCCTCTAACCGATTGGGTATCAAACGTTGTTCCTGTGACGAAAAAACAAGGAATGATTAGAGTGTGTATCGATTATAGGGATGTAAATCAAGCTTGTCCAAAAGACAGCTACACTACACTCTTTATTGACCAGATAATTGATGAATGCGATGGATGTGAAATATTTTTGTTTATGGATGGATTCTCCGGGTATAATAAAATAAATATCTGCCCACAAGACCAGTCAAAGACTGCATTTATTTGTCCTTGGGGAAAATTTTCATATCGTAAATTACCCTTTGGTTTAAAGAATGCAGGGGCAACATTTCAGAGGGTGATGAATTATGCCTTCCATGACATCAAAAACATCGTTCAACCATATCTCAATGACCTTCCGGCTCATTCGTGAAAGCGGACAGATCATCCGCAGCATTTGAGAGTGATATTTCTACGTTGCCAACACTACAAGATACGACTCAATCCACACAAATGTGTGTTCTGTGTCGGTTCTGGTCATTTTCTTAGCTTTGTAGTCTCAAAGGACGGGATTTGTCTCAAGCCATGTAAGTTTCAGGCAATCATAAATTTGACTCCACCTCCAAATTGTCTTCAGATTTAGAAACTCCAAAGGAAAGCAAACCTTCTTAGGAGGTTCATTCCAAATTACGCCGAACTTGCTAAAGGTTATACACGTCTATTGAAAAAATACGTACCCTTCATCTGGGATCAGGTCACGCAAGCTTCCTTTGATGCTTTAAAAGAATCCTTAATGAAAGCATCATTAATGTATGCCCCTGATAATCAGAAATATTTTAACCTGTATCTGGTTGCAGTGGATACAACCATCGCAATGGTTTTAGTTCAAGAAGACAATGGAATTGAACATCCCATATATTATTTGAGTAGAAACTTAAATGATACAGAAAGCAAGTATTCCTATGTTGAAAAGTTGGCTCTCGCAGCTATTCAAGCAATACAGAGATTTCGACACTATGTCCTCTTTCGAAAAACTACCATTTTTTCAGATTGCAACCCCATGACTTATATATTATCACGACAGTTTCTGGGGGGGGAATATTCAAAATGGATAGCAATTCTTCAAGAGTTTGATCTGGAATTTGGAAAATCCAAATCAAAGAAATCCCTGGTTTTCGCGGAATTACTATGCGATCTCCCATCATTGTCCAATGATGAAACATCCGAAGAAACCATCGTGGATGAATCTTTGTTTCTGATATCTTCAAGCAATCCGTGGTATGGAGATATAATCATCTACCTCCAAACCCAAAAATATAGGTCTAATACCTCTTGCTCTGAACAAAAACGTATTCGATACCAATCAAAAGACTACATGATCATCGATGATACACTTTACCGTCATGGTGTTGATATAGTTCTGAGTAGGTGCCTCACCCATGGGGAGGCGGAAAAAGTCCTGAATGATTGCCATTCAGGCATGTGTGGGGGGCATCAATCTGGTTATGCTACGACACAAAAATTTTTACGAGCAGGATACTTCTGGCCAACAATGTTCAAAGATTTCATAACCGCAGTAAGAAGTTGCCATGCATGTCAAATTTTCGATAGCAAAACCAGAAGACCACCCGCACCCCTGCAACCAATAGTTGTTGTTGGGCCATTCGCCAAATGGGGCATAGATTTCATGACATGTAAACCCACCTCGACCGGGCTGGCATGGATATATCACAGTCACGGTGGACTATTTTACCAAATGGGCTGAGGCGATGCCTACATTAAACAACACCGGCAAAATAGCTACCCTTTTCATTTTCAATCATGTAGTCGCCCGATTCGGCGTACCACAGGCCATAGTCACAGATCATGGATAACATTTTCACAATGACATGATGGTTGAATTGGTTACCAAATTGCGGTTGTCACACGACAACTCTACTCCATATTACCTGCAGGCCAATTGACAAGTTGAAGAAATGAACAAAGTCCTGAAGCAGATGCTGGATAGGATGATTGGAGTCCACAAAAGGAGTTGGCACCTAATCCTGTACTCAGCCTTGTGGGCATACCGAACATCGGTAAGGAATGTAACCAGGTCTACACCCTTTCAACTGGTGTATGGCCTAGAAGCAATCTTACTAGTTTAGTGTGAGATCTTGTCCCTCAAACTCGCAATCGACCTTCTCCCCGGAACTTCAGAAGAGGAGGCTCGTTTCTTGGAACTAATCCAATTGGACGAAGCCCATAAGAAACGATTCAAGGCGTAGTTCGACAAAAATGTCAAACCCCGTGTCTCCTCGGAAGGTGACTTGGTCTTACTTTATGACCAGGAATCTGATAAATTGGGAGCAGGTAAATTCAAGTCTTTCTGGATGGGCCCCTATATTGTTAAGCGTGTATTAGCAAAAGGAGCCTACGAGTTAATGGATTATGATGGGATTCCACTGGCGCAACCTCGTAACAGGTTGTACGTTAAGCGTTACTAAGAATGATTCAGTGTAGTAACCCATATGCTTTTGTTACATTTTTGTTTTCGCTAAGGGTAATTGTTTTGGTCAAGTAATCCAATTTTTACATTTGTCACAGATGTCAAACCTATTGGAATCTTTTTTTGGATATGCCGACGGAGTGAGTCGTAGTTCACAGAACCTATCTTCTGTGGCCTAGGCCATTTTTAATCCAAGCGACGAGTTAGTAAGTTTCAGAGGGGTATGTATTGATCGGTCAACAAATAACATCGCTAAATATAGCGCATTGATATAACTTCTCTCTGATGCCATCACACATGGCATAAGCCGACTTGTCGTCAGGCTAGACTCACAACTCGTCATCCTACAACTCACTGGTATCTACTCCGTCCGAAATCCAGCTATCTATCGCATGTTCCTAAGGGTCAAGATTTTGGAAAGGCAATTTGATTTTATTCAATATCAACATATCTCTAGAAACTTAAACACATTAACAGACTCATTGGCAAATTATCTGTTAGATATACATTTGCAACATTTATAAAAAGAAACATTTCATCAGTATTTGCATCAAGATCATTTAACTTAAACAAAATAAAGCTCTGAAATCAAAAATATATATATATAATTGTTTATGGTTTACACATAATGTTCTATAACCAAGACAAAATTGGTCAGATGACCCAAAACTCAAAATTCTAGGGGGCACCCTAGTCTAATGATGCTGGTGATAACAAGTCACCGCCTATGCAATCATGCGTAAAAGCCTAATCCATCGACTCGACACGCTGGTAGTATGTCGCTGCAATCTCAGAGGTAGCTCGTCAGTCCTCACATCCGGAATACCAAGAGTGAGGCCTTCAACTTGATCGTGCAAGGTTGAAAGAGTCTCGACCACATCAAGGTTGTGAAGGATAGCCCTTCCGACAGCCTCTCCTACTGCAGTGGTAGCTGGCACTCTCAGGCGTACTACTGGACGAACTGGTCCAACATCTACATGAGCACATGAGTTTTGATTAGTCTTGATAGAAGAAAGCACAAGAACATTATAAAAGAAATGATAAACAGAGATATGGTCAGTGGATTTATCGATGACACCCCACTGCTCGCCAGCCGGCAGTACCAAATTCGGATCACCTCGAAAATCCATACCGGCATATGGATACTTGGAAAAAACCATCTCCTGACGGTTGAACCACTCGAAGAAGGTATCAGAAAAAGAAAACTCGGACTGACCAGCATGTCTGGCCATAAGGTCGACCCATCTCTGCATCCGTGGTTCAGTCGGTGGAGGTAAACCAAGTGAAACATACTGCGGCTGCATCAGCGGGATCTTTTCCAAGGCAAAAGCTGTCACAATAGAACAATATCTAAAGTTCTCCGATCTTCCATTTTTCACCTTGGTCAGTTTTTCTTTCATCACAGAGAGTACTGCATCACACCAGTTGAACACCTTTGGTTTAAGGCATTCCAAGGTGTACTGCATATAAGACCTGTTGGCCACATGAAGAGACGCACTACTAGCCAGTCTAGCAAAAGTAAACAGAATGGTCCTGAGGGACCTATCAGTGACATCTCGGATATTTATCTTTCCGTCCTTACTCAGCTGAGATCCATCTCTATAATACCTGCGAATGTAATCTCTCACGGATTCACCCCCACGGGCTGAACCTGATAATGAGATAGGGGCACCCCGCCTTGATAAGCCGGTCAAAAAATAGATGTCCATGACAGTCAAGGGGATGGACTTTCCCCTAATCTGGAACACCTGGGTGGTAGGATCCCATGCATCGAGAAAATATTGCAACAAGTTGATTTGTTGCCTCATGCTAGAGATGCGGAAAAACTTGAATAGGCCACAGTTCCGCAGTGCATTTACCGTAACTGGATCATGTAAAGAAAGCATGTCCTATTCTTCATGCTCACATTCTCTCCATGTAACAAGCATTTTTCTCCAATCAATCTCTAAAACAAACAAGAGAAGAGTCAAGATCTTGATTTGGTGAAAAACAGGCAAAATTTTTGATGAAAAACTGTGCATAAATTTCCCTCTTTGTGCCCATCACACCCCCACCAGTGTTCTAGGTGGGATGCATGTTGACTGGCCAATGGCCAAGCCAACATGCATCACACATTTCGATATATAAGATGCGTGATGGAGCCAGGGCGAGTTTTTCAAACCCCAGAGGCTTAGAAAAACCAGAAAACATGCTCAGAATTCAAAAAGGAAAGGAGGGAACTGAAGAGCTCAGGTTTAGCTCCTACTTGGTCCAGACGGTGCCGAGAATCGTCCATAGAATCTCCCGGAATTAGCTAGTGAAAATCAAGGGGGAAAGCACCTCCAAAGCTCCAACAAACCAAAGTTCAAATGAAATGGTAAAATGAGAGGTAAAAAGCACTTTTAAATTACTTTTTGGGTAATTCAAGTAAAACATTAGTGTTTTAACTCATTTTTCAAACATATATTGTTCGTTTCTAACTTGTTTGATGAAGAAATTGAGCAGGCAATACAACATTTGAAGGAACAAAGTTATCAATGGTAAAATCTAGGTAATCAATGACCATTATATCGAGCAGTTTTAACGTGGAATTCAAGCTCGGTAAAAGATAAACATAAGCAATGAGCAAATGTTCCCCCATAGTTTAAGCTCATTAAAAAATGAACCAATTTCTGGTACGTAACCATCGTGAATGCATTATCATCAGCCTTTTAAGCCTTGGTTGTGTTCTCATCATCACCTCCACTTTGTATTGGCCGATCATTCACCTCTAATTGATTGTTTACCCTTTTTGAGGAACCGCTGTGAAGAGTGATCCTGTTATCCATCCTTATGACACTGTCGTGATTGGAAAATTCAAAACCTTACCTGGAATTAGCTGCTACCCAAATTTATCACTCGTTCCTCAAAAAATGAGTCTCCTTTAAGATCTTTTCAACTGACTCGTAAAACATGAAAAGATTGTCGAGTAATTGGCCTCTCCATCTCGTTAAAGTGACTAGAAGTGCTATCCCTCCTTTAGATTTTAATCTTCTTGGACTTGAGGGATTATTACACAAAAAGATCGAGCGCTTGTTTTATTCGGCTCATTAAAAGTACCGAAAATTCATCCCTTTTGTATTGTTTTATACTTTTTCGGACTCAACGGATTATATGACGAAAAAGGATTATTGAAGTTTTCTTTACGTCCCTTTTTAGACTCTCTAAAATTGAAAAGGACCGAGTTATCTTTGTCGTTGAACTCATTAAAACCAAATAGTGACAAACTTGTCCATAGAGACAAGAACGAGTTTCACTATCGCTAGGCTCGTTAAAAAATAGCGATGGGTTTGCCCAAAGGGAAAATTATAGAACAAGCATATGTTATCCTCCTCAAGCTTTACAAAAATAAAGAGGTACTCGTCAGCAATGACTGGGGAAAAATGGGTAAGAAAACTTGAAGAAACTTTATTAGTAGCAAGTCGCTCTTGAACATGACACTTTCAGTCCACATCCGAGTCGGGTTGGGTTGTTTCGTTCACTGGTCATATCACCATTGGTGTTGTTGGGAAAAGTGTCTACTCAGAACGCCCCTATCCCACTAAGGTGTGACAGTGCTTTAGCAACAAACAAGGAAAACTACTTTCGTATTCTTCTTTATGAACTGTAAACGAAGAGGAATAGGATGAACCAACCTATGTCTTGCGCTGGTCCTTTGATCCAATCTCTCTCGTCTTTGACAGCTTCCAGCTACCTGCTCCCTTACTTGCCCAGCTTAACCAAGTTCCTGCAAGATCACAGAAGAGGAAAACTACACAAAGACATAGATTTACATTCATAAATAGCTTAGGATCATATTTAAGCTAAACATGCAAATATAACAAAACATCATTGATACACAAGCATGTAGGAGAAACTCAAATAGTTTTATTGATATAACAAGAAGGTCCAGGAGGAGTTACAACCGATGATTCCTGATCCAGCATCAACCCTCCAGCAAAGGAATCCCCTCTTCACCTCAAACAAAGCATAAATCACCCAATGCACTGATCTCTATCTCAAAACCAACAACAATTCTCTGCAAAGTACAAAATTCCAGCCTATGGATCTCTGGGATGAGGGATCCATATATAGATGTATGCAAAGAGGATGATTCAGCTTATGATTTGACTTGTGGCTTCTCTCTGTCGGTTCTTGCTTCCACTTGGAGATTGAGAGCCTCTTACTCATCCTTGGTCGAACTCAGTGAGGCAAGTGTCATTGGGGAAGATTCTGGAAGCTTCCATTGTCTGTCCACCTCGCGGAATGACACTGCCATTTGTTATTTCCCACTCAGTGCACCCTGGTAGTGCAATTAGGTGCGTTGCAACGCACCTAGCTAGTGTACTGGGGTGCTATGCAACGCAGCTAGCTAGTGGAGCAACTGAAATGATCCTGATTTGACTGATTCTGAGCAGTTTCTGGTGGAGAACTTCTGGGCGAAGCTGTAATTGGTTGACCTTGTTCGTCTAGGGGTAGGAACAACACTTTTAGGGACTTAGGATCCCTTGGTTTATGGACATTTCATGCTTAGAGCTGCAAGGCACAAAAATGTCTATAACAGTTGCCCCCTAAAGTATGAGGCCTTTTATCGGGTGAAATGCTTTATTAGGAGGATCCGAAGTTCTTTCAATGCTGGGAGGAGACCTGTAATAAGATACAATACAATACATTATCTTCATATTGTTTTCATGATCTAGTTGAGGCGGGCATTCCCATGCTCAGCTTTATAAATTCATTTTTATGTACACAGGACAGACAATCGTCTGATGGTAGACTGATGATTTTGGTGAAGCCATCATCCTTTTGGTAGGATGATTATCTGTGATGCAATGCTGTACATGTCAATGTCTTTATTTTTCCTGAATATATATCGCAGCCTGGATGGATGAAACTAGATCTGGGGTCTTCAATCTCGTCCGATCTTCACTCAAAGTACGAGTCGATCCATGTGAGAAATGTTTTGAAGTCGAACATGGAAAGACATCGCTTGATTACCAGTCGATGATGTAAACTGTTAACAAGCGCGAGAGGAATCACCGATAATGATGATGACCCTCAAGGTATTGTAGTACAGTTCACGTGGTGTGAATAAAGGACTTGGCGTCGAACACCACGCAAAATCTTTCGGTCGAAGGTCATTGATGTATACCTGTCGCCGGAAGTGAGAAACTTGCCATTGAGGCATGCAAGCTTCAAAGTACTGAATGAGGTGTTCCTAGATCAACTTCTTGGATAATGAGCTGGTGTCGACAAGAAGCGACCCGTCAAACGAGGGCCTTAATGAATCCCACATCGATGACACGGAACGGAGCAAATGATTTTGATGGAGGTGAAAACGATCTGATGATATATGGTTCAGGATGGCGGTCATGAAGGAATGAAGTATAATGTATGGTAGTGGATGGAACATGGGTGACTTCTCTGGATGACTTCTCTTGAACATGTCGTCGACACTTATGTGATGGATTGGTAGCATTTACCCCAAATGTGGATGGTATGGCGTGACCATGGTGATGTGACCGGTGAATGAAACAACCCAACCCGACTCAGGCACGGAGTGGAAGTGTCATGTTCAAGAGCGACTTGCTACAAATAAATATTCTTTGAGTTTCTTCCCAATTTTTCCCCAGTCATTGCTGACCAGTACCTCTTTATTTTTTTCAAGCTTGAGGAGGATAACATATGCTTGTTCTATAATTTTCCCTTTGGGCAAACCCATCGCTATGTTTTAACGAGCCTAGCGATAGTGAAACTCGTTCTCATCTAAAGACAAGTTTGTCGCTATTAATCTTTTTTAATGAGTTTAATGACAAAGATAACTCGGTCCTTTTCATTTTTAGAGAGTCTGAAAAGGTACGTAAAGATAACTCTGAAATTCCTTTTTGGTCATCTAATCCCTTAAGCCCGAAAAATTATAAAACAATACAGAAGGGATGAATTTTCGATAGTTTTAATGAGCCGAACAAAACAAGCGCTCGATCTTTTTGTGCAATAATCCCTCAGGTCCAAAAAGATTAAAATCTAGAGGACGGATAACACTTCTGGTTGCTTTAATGAGCTGGAAGGCCAAAACTCGGAAATCTTTTCATATTTTACGAGTCAGTTGAAAAGAGCTTAAAGAAGACTCGTCTTTTGAGGAACGAGTGATAAAAAGGGTAGCAGCTGATTCCAGGTAAGGGTTGGAATTTTCCAATCACGACAGTGTCACAAGGATGGCTAATGAAATCACTCTTCGCAGTTGTTCCTCAAAATGGCTAAACAATCAAATGGAGGTGAATGATCGGCCAATGGAAAAGTGGAGGTTATGGTGCAAACACGACCAAGGCTTTAAAGGCTGAAATCTTCATTCACGGTGGTTATTTACCAGGGAATAGTTCATTTTTTAATGAGCTTAAATGCAGGTGGAAACACTTGCTCATGTCTTATGTTTACTTTTTAACGAGCTTGAACTATGTGCTAAAATTGCTCGATTAATCCAGTCATATGATAAGAATGTCTCATATAAAATTCGGCAATCTTTCGAGTGTTGCCCCACATCCTTTCTTTATGTAAGTTAGGAAACGACTAATCATAAAAACAGATAAATAATCGCTCTTTGCTTACACTCCAAAAGGTTTGCATGCCCTCAGCTATAAAATATGGTTTCGAGGTTACCCCTCAATTTGCAGACAAAACATTTGTTCTATCAGGAAAGGCCTACCTCTTACAGGTTACCCAAAGATTGTTCTATTCGTGGTGCAGACAAAACACTTCTTCGGCGATGTTGCTTGAAATCAACAAAGGTGAGCGACGATGCCCACCAACTCACATAACTTTGACAAAAGAATCTTATTCTAGAATAACCCCTCTTCCAATCACGGATGGGGTACAGACTAGTCATATTCTCCCGCGGAAACCTACTCTATACCCAAAGTTTTCCTGCCGAAGCAGACCAGGATGCATGCCCCCTGGGTTTCAGTCATATCCCTCCGAATTACTCGCGCTCATCGGGAGGACGGACTGGAGATTGAGACATTTCTTGCGTGAAGAGACCATTTAGGGATGGTATATGACTATTTGCGATGCGTGATCTGGGAAATGAAAGCTGGTCTACGAGCTTGACCACTCTTCCTTTGTGCGGAAAACACATTACTCTAAAGAGTGAGGAGACGATGGCTCCCATGCAATAAATATAGTCTCGTCCAAGGAGT
The DNA here is from genome assembly GCA_031772625.1 of Pinus tabuliformis. Lineage (NCBI taxonomy): Eukaryota > Viridiplantae > Streptophyta > Pinopsida > Pinales > Pinaceae > Pinus > Pinus tabuliformis. Next base: position 1,437,718,777 of record CM062820.1, on the reverse strand, counting down.
AGGTTATAATCCAAGGGTCCTTGAACTACCATTACGTTCATTTGAACTGTATTCCCTCTCAATGTTATGGGCACATTGGGAAGGATCCCTAAAGGTCGACTGGTTCCTTTATCAAAGCCTGTCAGATTTCTCATCTTAGGCAACAACGATGGCGAACCAAGCGCTTTCCAAGTAGTAGGGGAAAGGATACTCACAGAAGCCCCTTCATCTATGATGGTACCAGCCATGACCATTCTATATATTTGAACGATAATTCGGAATGGTATGCTTGCTGGTAAACGGGGTCTGCCTAGTTGATTCCAGTCGAAGGAGACAACTAGGTTGCTTGGAGGTGGGACCGAGTAGACGGCCGGGTATGGCTCTGACGAACTTCCCTCCTGCGGTAAGGGAATGGGTAGATTGCCCCCATGCTAGAAACATTGATTGCTATAATATTTCTATTGGGCTTGGGGGAAAACCCATTGCATGATCCATGTTGATATCGTTTTCTGAGATCTTTGTGGAAGATATCATATTGCAGGTTCCTATCGACGCTACTTCCGCCAGATTGATTGGAGGTGGGAGAGCGAAAGTTACCATTAGTATAGGATCTTTTAGTAGGCCTACTCCAATATTCTGAAGTGAATGGGGGCTTCCATGGATCATGGGAATGCTTCCTGTAACTTGAGAACCATTGGGGAGGAAGTTTTGTTGATCGACGATTGTAATCCCTCCTTGAAAGGGAAATGCAATCTTTCTAAAATAGGTCGACACAACAGCTGCCATGGCATATATCCATGGTCTTCCTAGTAGGATGTTGTAATCAAGATTCCCATCGATGACTTCAACATCTATTTCTACCGTTTTTCCCCCTAGTTCAACTTTCAAGTTATTAAGGATACCATATGGGGTATATGTCCTTCCGTCGAATGCTTTTAATGTTGTTGAGGATCGCGACAAGGTTGGAGATCCTAAAGTTTTCCAGCAACTCATCGACATAATACATGTAGATGCCCCCTCATCAATAATTGTTCGATGAACAGTTTTGTTGAGGGTTTTCACTTGAACAAGGAAAGCTAGTTGAGCTGGTAACTGAGGATCGTATCCTTTGTGGTCGAAGGATACAAGATTGGAATCCTTAGGATCGATCCCACCAATGGCTGATAACAAAGCTTGCTTTTGGGATGGGCAATTTTGTAGTACTTCAAGAGTCAACATAGCGGATGGCGATTGGGCCAAATCTTCCACTATGTTATAATGATGCACCGCTCTTGCGCGGGGATTAAATGTCGACTTGTGTACTACTCCCTTCGGCGGTTTTATTGTTAATTCAGGAATGATGGGTGGTACAACTTCTATCGAAGTTGTTGTCAAACTACTTGGTTGATCTCTATCCTTGTCGTTCGACAGCTGCGGATTCCCGTAATCTTTGTTCCTTGTCGAAATCAAAGCATCATTCTGCTGTTTCGAAATCGACAACATTAGCACTTGAGACGGGGAAGCATTTCCACTTTCAACCAGGTTTGCTCCTAGATTTGGAAACGGATTAGTTAACACAGCTGAGGTTTTCGAACTTTTAAAGAATCTCTTAAGCTCAGCTTTGTATGGACATTCTTTTGTCCAATGATCCTCATCACATATGTGACACCCTGCAGGGGGTTTCCTATTTCCAGGAGGGTTTGAAGAAGATTTTTCAGGTGATGATTCATCCTGTTTCTTCTTCTTCCCTTTGCCTTTCTTCTTGCTTCCTAGTTGTTTGGTTTCTTTGCCCTTATCTTTTGACACGGTATTTACTTCCGAAGCAAGCAGTTTGTCTTTTGCATTTTGATCTGAAATCTTACGGGCCTTCTTAGATGTGGCCTTTGTCGATTTCATGTCTATTGTGCCAATCACGCCATCGTTGGCGTGAGAGTCATTGTTCGATTTAGGAGGAGGAGGAATTGAGAATTCTGGTCTAGGGGTGTCAGGTATTTTGTTGTAGAGCGTGCCGAACTGAGTATAGATCAAGTCTAGATATTGCGCACGAGCGATAACTTGCTCTTCCATTACGACTCCCCCCTTTGCCACATCTTCCGTAATGGAAGGTAGTAATGACTTGATAAACCATTCAGCTAATAGCTGATCGGGAACGTACGTTTTTACCATCCTACGACGACGTCGCCACTCATGTATATGATCAGATATGTGAGTGGCCGTTGTCTGTTTGAAGTTGGTAAGGAGTTATGTTCCCGTTTCATACCTTATTGGTAATTGAAAATGGGTTAAAAACGTTGTGGCTAAGGTACTGAAGTTGTCGAACGAAGCTCTAGGCAATCCAATGTACCATTTTGCCGCTGGACCCATTAACGTCCTCTGGAAGAGGCGGAGCCTTATCGAATCATCGTTTAGGGTGTTTGATGAACACCATAGATGAAATGTCATCACGTGATTCGATGGATCTTCTCCCGGATTTCCATTAAATTTAGGAATATCTGATGGAAGTTTATGTGGAATCGTTGGCCACCAAGGGGCGTAAGCAATTGGATCATTTGTTAACCGGTTTAAATCAGGTAACTCTAAAGTTGCCACGAATGGTAACTTCTGATTCAGATTAGGTGAAGCATACCCAGGGTAAGATGGGATTGCCTGAGCAGTTGGTCTTTGCATGCCAACATAATGCATTTGATGCTGGTATGACTGATACGGTTGGTGGACATGACCATTGTAAAATGGTTGATTTTGACCGTTTTGAATGTACGGCTGTCCACTATTCGCAAAGATTTGCTGCTCAGCACCTTGGTATACTTGTTGGAATTGTGGTTGTTGGTATTGCACCAGCCATGGTTGAGAAGCCATGTGCTGTTGCGCTATACTAACCGTTGGACCAAGGTGTGGGGTAATTGTACCCGTCTGGACCTATGTCGCCCCACTAGTTGGCGATTGTGGATGAGTCACAGGGTCAAGGGGTTGTTGCATTACAACCTGAGAAATCTGAGGTTGACATACAACAGGCAACGTTTGAACTTGTGACACTGTCACAATAGCTGGTGTAGTCGGGATATTCGACATAGGTACACATTGTTGCATCGAATACACAACCCTTAGTTGTTGAGGTAGTATAGGTACCCAACCACTTGAGGTAATTCCAGTATAACCTGAATATTGCTGTGAACTCCCGTATGGATACCCTCCCGGAGGGGATAATGATAGGGCATACTGCCCCCCATACGGTGGTAATCCAGAACTCAAGGGGATTGTTTGCCCTTGGGGACCAGACTGCCCAAATTGACCTCCAAATGGATCAATTTGTTGAGACTCAACACAAGAGTTTCCGGATATTATTCCGGTTGAACAAACAGGAACGTAACATACTGTCGAAATAGCCCCTGAGTGGGCTCCTTCTAGTGGTTGAGAGCTAGTTGGGATAGATGGTATGCCGACGAACATTATCTGAGTGACAGCAAGGAGTTCTGTTGTCGCTGTGTCAGACGACATAGTCCTAGATGTTGACGGTTGTTCAGACATTTGGAGTCTATCCAAAAGATTACCTAGCGATTCTACATGAACTTCCACTGGTGGTAGACCAACTTTTGATGAAGAAGGAAATAGAGTGACCCCGACTCCAAAGTGCGTTGGAGTACTTGTTTGAGGATCTTCTACAATTTCTTCAATCGCAATCAAACCAGGCGTAAGGGGAAGACCGTCAGGTCAGTAAAATATTTCTGGTGCCGAAGAAGGGGTGGAATTGACAGCGACAGATGTTTGAAGAGAAAGACTCTCCGAGCTGGTTGTAGGTGGAACTGGTTCGGTAACACAAGTGTTTACTCTCAGACTAGGATCATTACCACTGTCCCTCTGTGGCTGTTGAACTTCTTTTGTAGAGGCAGGTTCCCAGAAATGTTTGGAGTAACCGGAATCTCGGATGTTGTTGGAACACTTGTTCTAACTTTAATAGGATATTTCAAACCGGTTAAACGAGTTCATTTTGTCCGTACTGGTTTCGATTCCGGAGACAAAGACGGTTGACTCGTAAGCCTCCGCGAACGACGGGGTTTCAATTGACTTTCTTCCATGGTTGCGGATTACTCGATCAACTAAAATAAAAAGGGGAAGTATGTTTCCGAATTAAATGAATTTTAGACGCTTTTGACACAACTTGTTTTTTCAGTTTTAAAGAGTTGAGAAAAAACAAAAGATGACTCTAGTCTTCTTGGATTTTTAATGAGACTGAAGTGACAAGTGCTCAGATGGACCTTTTCTGTTAAGGAGTCTGAAAAGGAACGAGAGGGACTGCTCTGGAGATCTAGGTAGAGGGAGTATCAAAGCAATCGAAAAACTGCAGAATACGTTTTACGGTACGACAGTAAATCTTCCTAAATGCTGTGTTCGGTGCATTACGATCAGTAGGGCGGCCGACACGGCTTCCTATGGATAAAAGGTTTTAAGCCTATAGGGGTCTCCCCATATATACTCGATGGTACGTGGGAGCACAAGTCTGTACTGGCAGTTATCGTCTCAAAGTGGAGGAATCACCCAACCATCAGTGAGGACAACAGTTACTAGGCTTTACGACGCCGGAATACGTCTCTAGCCCAGACCTCTAAATGTTGTGCGTTAAGTTCCAGAGCGTTGTTAGATTCATTCAATTTATTTTAAGTTGATCTTTCTTAGAAGTTTGCCTTTTGGGATCACCACGAGATGTAGATGTAATTCCTAAAATGCAATCTAAAGATGATAAGCAAGCTTTTATCTCTTTTCAGCAATGAAAATCCTAGCTACAAGGGGAAAAGAAAGACACAATCTTTTCTCAAAGAGCAAAGAGCACACTGTAGATGCACTTTTCCTAAATCAAGCCAAACAGACTATCAATATGCAAATGCACATATGCATGTATTTGTTTTCACTTTCTTAATATTGATACCTAAAAAGAAAGTTGATGTACAAATCTGAATTTGCTTTCAAGTGAAAAAAACAAACAAGCTTCTTTTCGAAATCAAAAAGGTAGAGAAGATTACGACACTTTATGATTTTCAAATAAACACTCGTTTCGACACCAGAAAGAGACAAATTCAAACCAAAGGAAAAATTAAAAACATAATCGACTGTCAATAGCAAATAAACTTTCTCCTAAGATCAAAATCAACGCTTACGACAGATCTAAATCCAAGGACGACAGTATGACTATTCTACTTTTTCAATGGAAAACTGTAAATGATGTAACAAACACACAAAGAACATCTACAGTCTTTTTGTACAAAGGAGGTGGAATTAAGGCAAAGAAAAGGGGTTTTTAAACAGATGCACACTGATCACAGGCTGCAAAATCAGAGACATCATTGAGAAAATGAAGCAAAGAACCTCAGTTGCATAGGGCAAGGCTGATCAGCGCACCTGTTACACAGAGAAACTAAATTGCAGCGCAGGTAGCCCTCTCGGGAACTGCGTTGAAATGCAGAATCTCTTCACTATGCCTGCGCTGGGGCAGAAACGAGACTTCTATCTAGGTTCTGGGTCACGGTTTGCAGTTTAATCTATGGATTTTAGCCGAGTAAAAGCAATCATTAATGCACAATCAGAGGGTGGATTTAAAGGAGGTCTAAGAGCTATCACAAAGGGTAATCAGATCATTTGTGAATCAACTGTTCAAATCATAAACAAATCCAGTGAGTGGATTGAAGTAGCAGGTGTCTACTTTGCATTTGATAATGGCAAATGCAGTTCGATTGCTACTTCTGTGTTTATGAAACAAACAACAAGAGAAACACAAACATACTAACTAGACACGATCCCCAGCGGAGTCGCCATTTTGTTGTTGGGAAAAGTGTCTACTCAGAACACCGCTATCCCACTAAGGGGTGACAGTGCCTTCACAACAAACAAGGAAAACTACTTTCGTATTCTTCTTTATGAACTGTAAACAAAGAGGAATAGGATGAACCAATCGGTGTCTTGCGCTAGTCCTTTGATCCAATCTCTCTCCTCTTTGACAGCTTCCAGCTACCTGCTCCCTTACTTTCCAAGCTTCACCAAGTTCCTGCAAGATCACAGAAGAGGAAAACTACACAAAGACATAGATTTACATTCATAGATAGCTTAGGATCAGATTTAAGCTAAACATGCAAATATAACAAAACATCATTGATACACAAGCATGTAGGAGAAACTCAAATAGTTTTATTGATATAACAAGAAGGTCAAGGAGGAGTTACAACCGACGATTCCGGATCCAACATCAACCCTCCAGCAAAGGAATCCCCTCTTCACCTCCAACAAATCATAAATCACCCAATGCACTGATCTCTATCTCAAAACCAACAACAATTCTCTGCAAAGTACAAAATTCCAGCCTCTGGATCTCTGGGATGAGGGATCCATATATAGATGTATGCAAAGAGGATGAGTCAGCTTATGATTTGACTTGTGGATTCTCTCTGTCAGTTCTTGCTTCCACTTGGAGACTGAGAGCCTCTTACTCATCCTTGGTCGAACTCAGTGAGGCAAGTGTCATTGAGGAAGATTCTGGAAGCTTCCATTTTCTGTCCACCTCGTGGAATGACACTGCCATTTGTCATTTCCCGCTCAGCGCACCCTGGTAGTGCATTTAGGTGCGTTGCAACGCACCTAGCTAGTGTACTGGGGTGCTATGCAACGCAACTAGCTAGTGGAGCAGCTGCAATGATCCTGATTTGACTGATTCTGAGTAGTTTCTGGTGGAGAACTTCTAGGAGAAGCTGTAATTGGTTGAACTTGTTCCTCTAGGGGTAGGAACAACACTTTTAGGGACTTAGGATCCCTTGGTTTATGGACATTTCATGCTTAGATCTGTAAGGCACAAAAATGTCTATAACAATTGGTCCATCACACCATCCATATTTGGGTTTAACACTACCAATCCATCATGTCAGTGTCACTGATATGTTCAAGAGAATTCGCTCAGAGCATTCACCTGTGTCTCATCGACTGCAATACATTTACGCTCCATTCTTTCATGACTGCCACCCTGAACCTTATGTCATCAGATCATTTTCACCTCCATTAAAATCATTTGCTCCGTTCTGTGTCATTGATGTGGGATTCACTAAGTCCCTCCTGTGAGAGATGGCTTCTTGTCGACATCAGATCATTATCCAAGAAGTCGATCTAGGAACAACCCTTTCAGTACTTTGAAGCTTGCATGCCTCAATAGCAAGTTTCTCACTTCTGCTGACAGGTTTACATCAATGGCCTTCGACCGAAATATTTTGTGTGGTGTTCGATGCCAAGTCCCTTATTCACACCACGTGAATTGTACTATAGTACCTTGAGGGTCATCATCATTATCGGTGATTCCTCTCACGCCTATTAACAACTTACATCATTGGTTGTTAATCAGGCGATGTCTTTCCATGTTTGACTATAGAACATTTCTCACATGGATCAACTTGTACTTTGATTGAAGATCGAATGAGATTGAAGACCCCGGATCTAGTTTCATCCATCCGGGCTGTGATATCTATTCAGGAAAATAAAGACATCAAATGTACATCAAATTGCTGCACAGATAATCATCCAATGATGGCTCTACCAGAATCATCAGTCTGCACACAGACGATTGTCTATCTTATGTACATGAAAATTAATTTGTAAAGCTGAGCATGGGAATCCCCGCCTCAGCTAGATCATGAAAATATTATGAAGATAATGTACTGTATTGTATCTTATTACAGGTCACCTTCCAGCTCGAAAAAACTTTGGATCCTCATGATAAAGCATTTCACCCGGCATCAAAAGATTAACGACCTCATGCTTTAGGGGGCAACCGTTATAGACATTTTTGGGCACTGCAACCCCAATCATAAATGTCCATAAACCCAGGGCTCTTAAGCCCCTAAAAGTGTTGTTCCAACACCTAAAATAACAAGGGCAACTAATTACATCATCTCCCAGAAGTCCTCCATGAAAAACTGCTCAGAACTGGTCAAAATTGGACCATCTCACCTGCTCCATGGTCAAAGTGTGCTGCATCTCACCTAAATGCACACGGGAGGTGCGATGCATATTGAAAAGCCTTTCTAGGGGGTGCGATGGGTGAGAGTGGACAAATGGCAAGGTCAATCCGCAAGGTGGAGGATCATGGATTCTTCCAGAAACATCTCCTATGACACTTGCCTCTCTGCATTCGCCCAGGGATGAGTAAGATATCATCAATCTCCAAGTCGAATCAAGAACTGTCATAGAGAGGACACTAATCAAATCTCAAAAGCTGACTCACCCCCCTTGCAAACATCTATATATGGATCCCTCAGCCGAGAGATCCGGAGGCTGGAATTTTGTATCTTGTAAGGAAGTGCTGCTGGTTTCTTGGTGTAACATCATAGTGTTGGGTGATCTAAGCTTTTCATGAGGCGAAAAAGGGTTTTCTTGTTGAGAGGATGATGCTGGGTTAGAACAATTGGTTGTAATCCTCTTTTGTATTCTTGATTATTAATAAATCTATTCGCGTTTTCCTCCACATTCTTGCATGATTGATGATATATGCATTTGTGTGGTCAACATATATCTGGTCCTATATTGTTTATGATAGTAGATCTCTGTTCTTGGATAGTGTTATGTTGTTTTGATTCTACAGGTACTCTTTGAAGCTGGGTAAACAAGGAAGCAAGTGGCAAAGATCTATCAGAAGGGAGAGGAATCAAGCAAGGAACCAAGCGCAAGACAGAGGTTGGTCTCCTTCTTTTGCCTCTTATCTACCTCTCATAAGGGAAAACGAAAGTGGTTTTAGTTTTTTTGTTTCTAAGGTAGCCACCAGCCTTAGTGGGACTAGCAGCTCCGCATAGACACTAGATTTCCCGATAACAATAATCCCTGTGAAGCTATGAAGAAGTCACGAGAGAGGAAATCATCCCAAGTGATGCCCTCTAACTCAAGCTGATGAACCACCAAAATCTTAATAAGAGAAAAATGATAGACATTGTTAAGTTGCTGCTGAGGGGTTTTATGCTACATAAGTGTGGTCATCCTCTCTATGTTCCAGCAAATGAAATATGGAATGTTCATCATCCGTACCCTGGCAAAATGCATGAGCAACCTGATGTGATAAGCATAGAGATGAGAGAACTGTCCCTCACAGCTAAAATATTTCATGATCAATTTCATTAGTGGAGCATATTCATCTTTCAGATATCAGAATGGGAACACTCTCTTGAGCTGCCTCAAGAAACCGTTTTTAATGTATGGCTCATAATGTTACCGGTCAATCTTCTACTTCTTGTTCCATGGTTCTCCAATGTTCGGTATGATGGTTGCTAATGAGACAGATTCTGGTGTAAGTGTGAAGGTGACATAGACTAAGATAGCTTGATCTCCATGTAAGTGCAGTACAAAAAGATGAGCCAACTCATGATGAAATTGAACACTAGCCACCTTTTGACAAAACTCATAGCATGACTGATGCTAGAAACACAACATAGCAAGAGGGCAGGCCTGTAATTCTGTAAGGGTGATCGGTTCTTCCCTAACATGTCTGCCACTTTTATGATGCCTCTGGGGTGCCTGTTCTTCCAAGGGAGAGTCACTTTGGGTTTCCACTTCATAGTCTGATGAATGCTCAGATGCCATGACTGTTGTTTTTCAAACTGCCTTGAAGATCAAAATGCTGGTGTATGAAAACTATTTAGACTTCTCTTTTAGTAATGTGTGCCAACTCTCCCACCAAAGGGGAAAACCAATGAAACAGGGACTGTTAGGAAAGGGATATAATATCAAGGGATTAGGAATTATTGGGAGAGATTTGTTTGGGAAATATGGGAGGGGGTTTAGTAATTTAGGTATGGGAATAGGTTTTAGGGTTTTTCACATTTGAAAGTTTTGGGAAAGGGAATTTTAGGATAGGGGTTTAGTAACTTTTGGGGATAGGGAAGAATGAAATCTAGGAGAAATGGAATAAGGGAGAAGGGAATGATGGAGAAGTGACTTTGGAAGCAAAACAGTAAATTTTGGAAACCACAACAATTTCCTTTGAGGCACGTTTGAAGTAGGGTTTGGATTTTTACTTCAATCATTAACATCCATAAACCACCATCACTTAGCATGAAAATGGATGAATCATTGGGATGTCGACCCTACTTGGCGAATCCATGCAAATAAATGGCAATTTGGAGAAATTTGAAATGTTTTTGGGCTTTCAGGTGTATGCACCTCGCCGCATACCCAACGTGTCGCGCCGTCCCAGTGCGCCGCACCCGTTCAGATTTACAATGGAAATTTTCTCCCAGTGCATCGCGCCTCCCCAGTGCGCTGCGCCACCTGCTCTGTGCACCGCGCTGGCCAAATTTCCTCTAAATTTTCCCAAATCGCACACCAACTGAACCCATTTTCTTTGAGTCGCCTTCTCCTTGGTCTTGGCATGCAAATAACATTGATCTTCATGAAAATGTCTTTATAAGGCATGGATTTAATTTTTGACTCTCCAAGACCCATCTTTATAATGTTTTGGCATTGGCACTTTTTCTATTTTAATACAACTATGTTTTTGAATTTCCTTTTGACTTTTTGACTAAAACAATGAAATTCTTGGCAAATTTTTGCAAGGATAGCTAACATGGAATTTGGCAAAGGACACAAGGGCTGTGCCTGAATATTTCAAAAACTGAAAACTTTTGAAAATTATTACAAAGGAAAAGAATGTTGACTTTTCTTCAAAACAGAGTTTTGAAGAACAGTCATAATCCATTGATATAATGATGAAATTCGCGAAATAGAAAACATGTGTAGAACCTCCCTCTGCCCTGCTGGCATTTGAGCACTTTAACGACTCAATTTTTGATACTCTAGACCTATGATTGACATGATTCGTTGCCCATTAAAATATCGAACATTGACTATCATGGACTTCAATAAATATCAATGAAAAAACCTAAGCCAGTAGGTATAAGACGTGAGGGGAATGAATGACAAAGCCCTTCCATTAGATTTATGGCATGCTCCTAGTGGAATGCAAGTGATCAAGCAGGATGGGACAACTAAAAATAAAATGAAAAAATATTTTTGATCTCGGATGGAGGACTAACAAGACCGACTCTAACATTGGCTCCAATGGGGATGGTAGCTCCTTGGAGGTTCCAAGAATGGCAGACCTCTGGGAGAGCTAGACAGTGCCTTCATCCATTGGGCTATGGAGTCATTATTTCGACAAAAAACACAAGACTCTAACTCAATTTATGTGACTGAAACTTGACGCAAAATGACTCGATTATGAAACTGAAATGACTGAAAAACTGACTCGACAAACTGAACTCAAAACTGAAATCTTTCTTCAGAATTATAGCCTTCACTTCGGGCCTGAGACTGAAGAAAATATCACAGCACACACTTGCAATGAAACTGAAATAAAATGGTATTTACAATGACAATGATAACAGTAGAAATAACTTAGAAAAGGTACCGCTTGAGCAGCCGATCATTGACCAGCCCTCCGGGACAATATTCCCCATTCATCTCCTTCAGAAGAAAGGAATTCTGACCTCGATATGCTGCAATCTTAAAAGGACCTGTCCAGACATTTTCAAACTTACTGTGCTTGCCCTTTTCCTCATTCCTTACATCCCACTTTAACACCACATCATCCAACTAAAATGTGTCTGCCTTTGCTTTTCTGTCATAAATCTTTTTAATTCTCTCCTGCAACTTGAATGTGTTTTGAAAAACATCTTCCCGTGTCTGCTGCAAGTGGATCATTTGATTTAGTCTTCTCTGTATTGGGTAATCTTCACTACCAGCCTCCTGAAGAAGTTTGAATACCAGAGCTGCAAGAGAGGTAGGGAACATAGTATCAACTCCATAAACTAGCTCAAAGGGGGACATACCAATGGATTTCTTCTGACTTACTCGATCTGCCCAAAGTGCATGAACCAACTTCTTATGCCAACTCTTCTTGTTGATTTCAAGCATCTTCTTAATGATATTAACCAAAGATTTGTTAGAAGACTCCACCAATCCATTGCCTTGTGGATGATAGGCGGTTGACTGCCCCAATGTAATGTGATATTTATTGCAAAACTCAACCATCCCTTTTGACTTGAAAGTTGTTGCGTTATTAGTGATTAGCTTATTCAGGCAACCAAAACGAGACAAAATATTATTCTCAAGGAATGAAATTATTACTGCATCCGTAGCTTGCCTAGTGGGAATTACTTCGATCCACTTCGTGAAATAATCTATCGCTGTGAGGATCCATCGACGCTTACCTGAAGAAGAAGGATGAATTTCACCAATGAAATCCAACCCCCACTGCTGAAAAGGGGCACTCACCTCAATGGGCTTAAGCAACAAAGGCTGTAATTTCTGCTTTCCTTCAAAAATCTGATAGTTATGACAGCTCTTGATAGTTTTGAACACGTCAGCAAACAATGTCGGCCAATAGTATCCAACTCTCAAAATTTTATTTGTCGTTGTTTTCCAAAAAAGGTGACCGCTACAATCTCCTTTATGGAAATCCTCCATGACCTGCTTCACTTATTCTTCCACCAAAAAATTTAACAAAACACCACCGGGATCTTTCCAATAAAGTGCAGAATTCAAAATACAAAACTTAGTAGCCTTTAACTTAAGAGTTCTAGCTTTGTTTCTAGCCATACCAGGCGGTGCGGAGAAATTCTGAAGCACATATATGATATCTAAATACCATGGAGAAAGAACAAATATTTCAGCTACTTGAATGGACACACTTTCCTCATTCTCATCAGACATAACATCAATCAAATCTATGTCTAAGACGTGCAGATTTGATTCAGCCATTAACTTTGCCAATCCCTGTCCTTTAACAAGCTTCATGGACCTTATCTCCACATCATACTCTAGCAAAGCTGCAATCCACTTGCCACGTCTTCCTTCAGGATCTGTCTGGACCAAAACATCTTTGACAACAGCGTTAGGAACATAAGCTAAAATATGGGAATGTAGAATATACACGCGGAAATATTTCAGTGCTTTAACAGGTAAAAGGGCTTGCTTCTCAATAATGTTGTATTTCAAAGCAGCATCTCTTATAGTCCAGCTGAAGAAAGAAATGGGTCTTTCATGCTTATCTTTTTTATGCATTAATACAGCTGCCATAATATGCTCCGAAGCAAATGAAAACAATATAAAATCTTGAGTATAATCTAGGCTTATTAGAACCGGGGCTGAAGAAAGAGCCAATTTTACTAAATTGAAGGATTTTACAGCCTCTTCTATCCACGTCAATTGGCAGTCCTTCTTAAGCATGTTTGTAATCTCCCTTAGATGTTCAGCAAGATTAGGAACAAAGCGGCGCAGAAAATTCATCTTACCATTAAACGATAGAATCTCCTTCTTTTTCCGAGGTAGGTCAATTTTCTGAATTGCTTCCACACGTTCTGGATCAATACGGATGCCATCCTTTGAGATAATGTGCCCAAGTAGTTTGCCGTCATCCATGGCAAACAAGCTCTTCTTAGGATTCAGTGACACACCATATTTTCTGCACTTTTGAAAGACAATTTTTAAATAATACAAGTGTTCTTCATCTGATTTGGAAAACACAGTCACATCATCAAGCTACACAACCAAGAAGACATCCTTCTCATTTGTGAAATCCAAGTCCATTGCCTGTTGAAAAGTGGCACCCACGTTCTTCAAACCGAAAGGCATTTTAGCGTAATGAAAAGTCCCCCACAGAGTGGTGAACGTTGTTTTGTCTCGGTCATCTTCATGGACTAAAATTTTGTTATATCCAGAATAACCATCGAGTAGTGACATGCGAGATGCTCCAAGTACTCACTGAAGTATGTGATCCATTTTTGGCAGTGGATAATTATCTTTCATTGAAACTTTGTTGAGATTCCGAAAATCAATGCACAAACGAATCTCATCTGTCTTCTTTCGTACGGGCACCAAATTAGATATCAAATCAGAAAAGTGGATGGGGACAATGATTCCTAATTTGTACAACCGATTGATCTCCTTCTCAATTGATGGCAGCAATTTTGGATTAAGCCTTCTTAACTTCTGTCTGAAAGGTTTCTGATTAGGATTAATAGGAATTGTGTGTTGAATTATATTGGTGTCATATGTCTTCAAGTCAGAATAATCCCAAGCAAACACATCAGCAAAAGATGACAACAAACTGATATATTTGTCCTTTACCTTTGGTGGCAATGTTTTGGACAGCTTTACCATCTTCGAATGTTCGGCTGTTCCAATATTCACCTCTTCGACTCCCTTCTCTGTTGGCTGCAATGTTGGTTTGCGGGCTACGTCATCATGCTCAAAGAGTTCTTCCAAAGGTATCAAGCCTTTAGGAATCACATTATCCTCGAGCTGCAACACTTCCATTTGATTGATCTGCACATCATATTTACCATCATCATGTTCCACATCAATTGAGGTATCTTTGAACTTACCTTTGTTTTGCAGAAAGCCATCAATCTCCTCATCGTCTTGGAAAACTTGCCAATATCTCTGATTGTCTGGGACAGTCGGACGATGTTTCACGTGGATTTCAAATTTATTACTTGAATTCATAGGAATCTTCAAATTACTTGCTGCCTTATCAAGTGCATCAGCAATACCATTTTGAATACGAGGCACACACGTCAAGGTGTAATCTGAAAACATCTTCAAAATGTCTAGAACAACATTCGGGTATGCCTGCATCCGAGGATTCTTTGCTTCATATTCGCCTTTAACTTGCTTAATCACCAATTTGAAGTCACCATATACAACAATCCTCTTAGCATTCAACTTTCTTAGGATCTTTAGGCCAGCAATCAAAGCCTCATACTCAACATCATCGTTTGAGCAATCAAAAGCAAGTTTTTAAGAACATACCCACACATTAGTCGGCACTTTATTTGGAGCAGAGAGAGGACTGTGTACCCAAATTCCAATTCCAACACCATCATTTCCCACTGCTCCATCGAAATCCATGGTCCAGAGGCCATCTTCCTCTTCTTCTAAGTGCTGAAACTCTATTTGCTGTGTTTTTTCTACTTGCTGTCCATTATCCTTTTCTGATCGCTGAATGGTATTGCCTTGTTCTTGACCTTCTTTCTTCAAAACTTCTCTGAAATTCTCTATTATTTCTGGAATATCATCTGCTGCAACTAACTGCTATCAATCTCATTGAAACTATATAAATACAAAAAAAAAGACTCTAAATCTCTATGTACATAATTAATCAGATGATTAATTTGTTTCTCCTCACTGGTAATCATGTATTTCATTTTCTTCTCCATAAAGTTTTCTCATTTGACCAAACACATGAATCATTGTGTAGGAGAAATCAAGCTGCATAGTTCCTTTAATCTTTGCTCCCCATGATCTGGAAAGGAGCATTCCAAATCTAGGAGGTATATCTACCACCACCACATCCATCAAAATGTTCTTTGCCGGAATCTGATCCAAACTGACCACCAAGTCTTTAATGAGCCCAATACATCCCACCCTGTTGGAATCAAATGAATAAAGATCATGGTATTTCGTGGTAATTTCCAAACCCAACTTTTCCATGATAGACTTTGACATAATATTGTGAGAGGCACTGGAATCAAACATAGCATTATGCAACACAAACTCATGCACTCTCAAACTGATATAAAAAGGAGGCACATCACTGTCTAGAGACTCACCATTCAATGCTGGTCCAAAAATCAGTTCAGGTTTATCATCTTCTACACTCACCATATCAGACATTGGATCAAAATTCAAAATTTTGGAAACCTGACCTCTATAACTGTTGTTCCTCATCAGCTCTGTCAAGGGAATGGATACCTTCAATTTAGAAATTTCATTTTCTAAACTAAAAGCAGAAGTCTTCTCTACCTCTTTGGCTAGAACCTCTTTCTTCTTAGCTCTATGTTTTGATACAATTGGTTGATTGACTCTTTCATTTGCTGATGGAGATTTGCTAGGAGTTGGATTAGCAACTTATTTTCCTTTTTTTGGTGCAACAGGTGGCTCATTCTTAGATGTTGGACCTTCCTTCCTCTTCTGGATTGGATTGATGGGGACATTTCTATTTCTTAATGGATACTTCTGCTGCTGGGTGGACAAGGCATGCATATACCCTCTCTGATACTCATCCGACTCCTCTTCAAGAGTTGTGTCATTTTCCAAGATAAAATCTGCATCCTGTTGTATAGCTAAACTTTCTGCATACTCATTATATTCAGTGATAAAGGTGGGAAGATCATCTGGAGTGAAAAAGTGATTTTCTTCCCCTATTACATGGTCTTCATCATCAGATTCAGGACCAACAAAATTTTGTTGAAGAGGTGTCTTTACTTGCTGCTTTTGTGATGCCGGTTCTTATGCTCGCTGCTCACGTTGTTTGATCCTGAATTGAGGTTGCTGCTATCCATGGAAATTAGGATTTCGGATTTGCGGTTTAGGCTTATCAAGTGTTAACTTTTCAATAATATTTTTTACCTTGCAGAGCACCTGATCTAAGGTAGAATCTTCTTCCTTTATTGAAACTCTCTTCTTTGTTTTCAATCTAGCTCTCTTATCATTCAACTTTGCCTCAACACTAATGGTGATTTTCTGCATTTCTTCTAAGGTAGTTGGATCTCTCTCTATTAATTGATAAGCCATGTCCGGATCAAAACCATCCGGGAACTTTAGCAAAGACGACTTTCTAGTTGGCCTTAAATCATCAGGAATTGCATTATAAACCGCATTGGATCTAGTACAATAGTCTTGCACGGATTCACCAGCATTTCGCTTGATCTTGGTATATTCAGAAGTGATCTGAAGAGGATCTTTCTTGACTTCTCGGTGATCCAAAAACTATCTTTGAAGCTCTTCTAATGTGGGAATACTTCTGGTTGTCAAAGCTCTGAACCATTTTCTCACCTCACCCACGAACGTCTGCACGAATAATCTCATGGTCACTTTTTCTGCATTAATCTCATGAAGCTGAAAGAAATCCGTCATCTTATCCACATGTTGCTGAGCTATGGTACTTTGAGGAGTGCCATCAAACAAAGGAATTTTACTCTGATAATCTGCGGGCATGTCACCCAAAACTTGAGGCAGCGCGAGAGGTGCAAACGGAGCAGCCATTGCTCTTGGTGGATTTGCAATCGGCCTTGCAGATGTTGGGGAAGAAGGTGAAGCTAATGTGTGAGGTGAATGAGGAGGTATATGCGGAGGTGAAGCAATTTTGGATGTAGAAGGAGTAGATGGAGGTGAATTTACAACAGACCTTTGATCAGAAACAGTAGGCTGCGGGGGAAGGGTGGGAATGAAAGGTGGTTCAGTGGGAACCCTTGAGATAGATGGACTTATGGTAGCTCCAAGAGTTGCAGATGCATCTTCTAGGAAATCAATGATATCTGTAGCCTCAATGTCAGTTTAGAGCTATCTTAGAATGAAATTTCAATGGACTGATTATATTTTTCAATTTTTAGAGCAACAAGAAAGTCCAGATTTGGGACGATAGACTCAAGAGAGTTTTCAGATTTGGTTTTAAACAATGATAATTAAAACTTTTCATCAAAATCAAGCTCTTCAAGATACTTGAAAATTGCAGGGCAAGAATGAGATTTGAACATGGTAGTCACAGATCTCTCTTGACGAACAATTCTTGAAATCAGATTGGGATTTTCGTAAAAAGGGGGAGGATCTGGATATGGATTAGCTCTGGTATATCTCTTTGAAGCCAGAGTGTTAATTTCAAGAAATCAAAGGAACACAAACAACTTGTTCAGCCTTCAAATTCTAAACGTATAATCCAAAAGCATAGAATTCTCAAAGGTACTGGGGCGATTTACATGTCGAGTGTCACGATTACAAGCTAGACCGGAGATTGACTGACGCAGTGTTTATCTACTTGTATTAATGCAAAGAAAAAGCGTTTTGAAGGCTACCTGGCATAACTTCAAGTTTCGTCTGTAACTTATAAAACAAATGACATCAACAAGTAAACCATTTTCTTCCCCAGTGGATTCGCCACTATGTTAGAGCCTAGATTTGCCTCAGGCTGAAAAGACAAGGTTCTAGGTCCACATCAAACGACGCTCAGCCTCGTAGCTAGCCCTACAAGGAAAGGAGAGGGCTCTCTCTGGGTCGATCTTGGCAAGAGATAGGCGATGGGGCTCGAGATGACTAAAATAAAAGCTAATTTTAGGCTAGGTAGAAGTACAAGGGTTTGTTTTGAGTTTTTGGGGGTTTTGTGTTGGAAACAGGGAAAGGAAAATTGGCCTCGGGGATGAGGCACAGTTTCTGCAGAATTCTGATTGGGGCAAGGAGAGCAATCGTTTTGATTCTTTAAATTGAGTGAATGAATAGAACAGATTGGTGAGGAGCTAAGGAGAGCAAGAGAGTCTCAAGAATTCTCCTTAAATAGATGAAAACATGGAAATTTAAAAAAATTCAAAGGCAGAGCATAACAGTTAATGGATTCCACCTTAATCACTCATTTGTTCAAATTCAGAAGAAAAGACAAGAAAATGATACACATAACACTGATTAACTTACAATTACTTAGAGAAGCACACCATCAAAAACATAAAGCCACATGGATCCCAAACAGTGCTGCAAAACCCTGGTCTTTCCTTAGCCAAAAACACAGAGATAAAATGTACAATGATATGCCAAAGCAATCCCTAGTGTCCAACCCTGAAATGAATTAGGAATTACATGATAATAGACTATCCCAACCCATTCCCTTGCCTCTAGGGGTCGAGCTCATCATTCTAGGAGTTGTTTCAACCAATTCTAAACAAAGCACTAAAATCTAGGCAATCAAAACAACTTGCCTCTATAAGGTAGGAAATTGATTCATTCATTAAATTTTCACTTTTTAGTGAATGAATCCTCTAGAACAAGTAAATGAGTGCCAAAACTACATCATGTTTATCCAATTACATCAATATAGGTCAAAAATTAAATCACAAAGCAAAACTAGTCAAAATGGCCGAATTTCTGAGCTCGAAGGTGAAAAATTGACCAAAAATCCTTTTTGCGTCGCGCCAAAATCTGTATGCGTCGCGCCATTTTGAGGCTGAGTTTGAGGCACTTCTTGAAGTCAAAATTGAGCCCAAGTGTACTTTTTGGAAATCCCTTCCTGTCTAATTTCCAACCCTAGTGGAATTTCTGAATTTGGTGCCCATTTGCACCTCCAAAACTTCAATCTCCCAAGATTGCTTCCTGTGTTTAAAAATAGGGGCAGTGTGGTCATTTTTTGAGTGTTTTTGACCTCCTGGGGACTCAAAACTTGCCCAAACTTCTTGGAAATGCACGAACAGTCATGATATTTCATACAAAATCCAAAAATATAAACTTTTTGCAGTTTGGAGTTCCCTATCGAAAGCGCGCGCCAAGTGGCGCGGTGCACAGGGAGAAAAACCCTGTTTTTTGTACCAAAATTTGCCAAAATGCCAAAAATTCCCCAAATTTATTGAACTTTGGGCTGAAGCTTATTCATTAAGTGTTATTCTAGGATAAAGAGGCTTCAACCAATATCTAAATATGATCAAACTCCCTTTGCCTCTTTTGTTTCCTTATTGCCTTCCTCAATTTTGCCTTTAAATTCCTGATTTGTGCCTTGCAAACCTTGTTTCGTGCCATGTAGTGGAAAGCAATGTGTCTCAACAATACATGGTCCTTGTTGGCCTTGTCCAAGAGCCTCTCTAAGTGCATGCTAACTCCCTCAAGATTAGCCTCCCGATCCTCATTAATCTATTGCTCCAATGACGTGAGCTCAATTCTTCTCCTTTGTGCAGCCTGGCGATTCTCGCAGATGTTCTGTAGCTCCATGATTGCATGTTGATCTTCAAGCTATTTGTTCCTTTGTTCCAAATACTCCATGGTCCACTTAGCTCTCTCCATGTCAAGGGATAAGGCTTGGATCTCCGTTTGCTGCTCCTGGATGATCTCCCTAAGTTTGGCACTTTGTGGGCTCGCATCTGTATCATCATCATGAATGAGAATGAAGTCGGTCTCTCTTTCACCTGAAGGCTCCTCATCCTGCATTGGCCTCTTGCCTTTGTCCTGTACCTGTGATGTTGATGGAGGAAGTGAGGCCCCTTTGACACCGGGTGGAGATGACATTCGCTTTACAGCTACAAACAAATGTCTGGTACCTCTTTGATATGTGAATACCAACACACTAGCGGTCTCATGGTGCTCATACTGATGTGAAGGTTCACCTTCATGTTTAACCTCTGATAATCCCTGTGAAGCTCTGAAGAAGTCACAAGAGATGAAATCATCCCAAGTGATGCGCTGTAATTCAAGCTGATGAACCACCAAAATATTAATAAGAGAAAAATGATAGACATTGTTAGGTTGTTGCTGAGGGGTTTTATGTTGCACAAGTGTCGTCATCCTCTCTATGTTCCAGAAAATGAAATACGCAATGTTCATCATCCGTACCCTGGTGAAATGCATGAGAAACCTGATGTGATAAGCATAGAGATGAGAGAACCGTCCATCACAGCTTAAATATTTCATGATCAATTTCATTAGTGGAGCATATTCATCTTTCAGATATCGGAATGGGAACACTCTCTTGAGCTACGTCAAGAAACCGGTTTTAATGTGTGGCTCATGATGCTGCCAGTCAATCTTCTCCTTCTTGTTCCGTGGTTATCCAACGTTCGGTATGCCAATTTCTAATGAGACAGATTCTGGTGT
The DNA here is from genome assembly GCA_031772625.1 of Pinus tabuliformis. NCBI lineage: Eukaryota > Viridiplantae > Streptophyta > Pinopsida > Pinales > Pinaceae > Pinus > Pinus tabuliformis. The sequence goes on along the minus strand of CM062820.1, from coordinate 1,437,698,182 downwards.
AAGCGTGAAGGTGACACCGACTAAGATAGCTTGATCTCCATGTAAGTGAAGTACAAAAAGAGGAGCCAACTCATGATGAAATTGAACACTAGCCACCTGTTGACAATACTCATAGCATGACTAATGCTGGAAACACAACATAGCAAGAGGGGCAGGCCTGCATTTCTGTAAGGGTGATCGGTTCTTCCCTAACATGTTTGCCACTTTTATGAGGCCTCCAGGGTGCCTGTTCTTCCAAGGGATAGTCACTTTGGGTTTCCACTTCATAGTCCGATGAATGCTTAGATGCCATGACTGCTGTTTTTCAAACTACCTTGAAGATGAAAATGCTAGTGTATGAAAACTGTTTAGACTTCTCTTTTAGTAATGTGTTCCAACTCTTCCACCAAAGGGGAAAACCAATGAAATAGGGACTGTTAGGAAAGGCAGATAATATCAAGGGATTAGGAATTATTGGGAGAGATTTGTTTGGGAAATATGGGAGGGGGTTTAGTAATTTAAGTATGGGAATAGGTTTTAGGGTTTTTCACATTTGAATTTTTTGGGAAAGGGAATTTTAGGATAGGGGTTTAGTAACTATTGGGGATAGGGAAGAATGAAATCTAGGAGAAATGGAATAAGGGAGAAGGGAATGATGGAGAAGTGACTTTGGTAGCAAAACAGTAAATTGTGTAAACCACAGCAATTTCCTTTGAGGCACGTTTGAAGTAGGGTTTGGATTTTTGCTTCAAGCATTAACATCCATAAACCACCATCACTTAGCAAAAAAACGGATGAATCATTGAGAAGTCGACCCTACCTGGCGAATCCATGCAAATAAATGGCAATTTGGAGAAATTTGAAATGTTTTTGGGCTTTCAGGTGTATGCGCTGCGTCACATACCCAACGTGCCGCGATGTCCCAGTGCACCATGCCCATTTATATTTACACTGGAAATTTTCTCCCAGTGTGCCACACCTCCCCAGTGTGTCGTGCCACTTGCTCTGTGTGCCGCACTAGCCAAATTTCCTGTAAGTTTCCCCAAATCGAACACCAACTCAACCAATTTGCTTTGACTGCATTTCTCCTTGGTCTTGGCATGCAGATAACATTGATCTTCATGAAAATGTCTTTATAAAGGCATGGATTTAATTTTTGACTCTCCAAGACCCATCTTTATAATGTTTTCGCATTGGCACTTTTTCCATTTTAATACAACTTTGTTTTTGAATTTCCTTTTGATTTTTTGACTAAAACAATGAAATTCTTGGCAAATTTTTGCAGGGATAACTGACACGGAATTTGGCAAAGGAGACCAGGGCTGCGCCTGAAGATTTCAAAAACTGAAAACTTTTGAAAATTATTACAAAGTATAAAATGTTGACTTTTCTTCCAAACAAAGTTTTGAAAAACAATCATAATCCATCTATATAATGATGAAAATTGCGAAATAGAAAACATGTGGTGAACCTTCCTCTGGCCTGCTGGCATTTGAACACTTTAATGACTCAAATTTTGAAACTCTAGACCTATGATTGACATGACTCATTGCCCATTAAAATATCAAACATTGACTATCATGGACTTTAATAAACATCGATGAAAAAACCTAAGCCAATAGGTATAAGACATGAGGGGAATGAATGAAAAAGCCCTTCCATCAGATTTATGGCATGCTCCTAGTGGAATGCAAGTGATCGAGCAGGATGGGACACCTAAAAATGAAATGTAAAAAGAGTTTTGATCTCTAACAGAGGACTGACAAGACTGACTCTAACAGTTTCCCAAGGAAGAGCACTGCAAACAACATATTCTACCTATATATCTTGATATCGTTCAGCTAGAAGACATGAATTAGATTGTAGCACATATAACACATGAGAAATACTAATAAAAAAAGAAGAAACTATGCAAAAATATTTTACCACAAGTCTCCCATAAAAATAGCTGCAAATCTTGGTTTATTTCCTTGCCAAACTACTGATAAGAGTGTACAATGTAGCTCAGAGCATCCAAGAGAGTCCAAACTTTGCTAATGACATAAAAAATACATAATATAGACATCAAAACACCTATGCTATCCATAAAGGGTTGAAACCAAGAGAAAAGGAGTTGTTACAACCATTTCCAAACAAGGAATAGGAATATAGGCAGTGGAACAACTTGCCTCTATAGGCATGGCAACTCATTGACCCCCAAACCACCTCAAACTAATGAATCTACCCCTAATATCATTTCACTATTACATTTACCTACCAAGGCATTAATTACAATCATACAATCATCCATGAAGAGAGAGAAAGTCGACTTGAAGTGAAAATGGGCGAAAATTTGATTTTTTGGCAAACAGGCCAAAAGCGTAGCGCTGCTTCACACCCCATTTTGGAGGCCTTCTGCTTACCCGAATTGAGTCCATGATATATCATTGGAAAGGTGTTCCTATATAATTTCTGGAACATCTTGAATTTTGGTATTTGGAGGTAATTTACCCCCTCAAACGTGAAATCTTCCAAGGCTGCTTCTATGTGTCCAAAAAGAGGTAGAGAGGTCATTTTTTGGTAATTTTTGACCTTTTGGTGACCTAGTTTTGCTCCGAAATTGCTGAAATTTTTGGGTTTGATCCTCTAATCATGATGAATCCAAATATATAAGCCTTTCCTCCAAAAATTGCTTCAAGGAAAAGCACAGTGCCGGTGGTGCTGCGCATCTAGGCCAATTTCCTGTTTTTCAAAATTTGAAAAAAAACAAAAAAAATCATCAAAACTTGTCCAGATTTGCCATGGGACACCACCATTAGTTTCTTTGATGGGCTAGTGAGGCTTCAGCCAATATTGTGAGTCTATATTTCTCTTTCTTTCCTTCTAAGGCTCTCCTTAACCTAGCTTTCATCCTCTTCATTCTCATGTTGCAAATTTTGTTATGTGTCCTGTAGCGATAGGCCATGTGCCTCATCATTTGGTTATCTTTGTTGGCCCTCTGAAATTGCTGGTGATATCATGAAGGTTACTCTGGAAAATGTCATCACATTGTTATGTAAATGAGTGACAAACAACCTAGCCAACTCATGGTGAAACCTAACCTTTTTTATCATTTCATAAAAATCAAAGCATGCTTGATGTTTAAAGCAAGAAATTGCAAGTGGGAAAGCTTGTAACTCCCTCAAACTAGTGGGCTCTCCTCTGATAATTATTCCTTCCTTATGAGGTTTCTTTTGTTGTTTATGTCTCTCCATGGAACTATCACTAAGTGTTTCTTCTTCATAGTCATATTCATTGTCTCTTTCCATTGCTTTTCTGTGGTTGTGAACACTTATGCACAATGAGGGGATAGGGTGGATGAATAAAATGAAGATGATGTAATATGTGAGAGTATGTTGTATGAACACGTTTTAGAGATGAGTATGGTTTCAGAGAGAGTGGGTAGGGTTTGTAGGGATAGTGTGTAGGGTTTGAAGGGTTTATAGAGAGTGTAAGTAGGAATTAGGGAAAATGTATGAGGGGAAAGGGATTTGGGAAATGTGGTATCTAGGGATTGGGTTTAGTGAAAAATGGCAAGTAGATAGGGTATATAAACACTAGTGATAAGAGGAAAACTATTGTTTCACCCTAGAAGCTAGGGTTTTAAATTTGAAAATTACAGAACTCCAAACTTGGCAACAAAACCCTAAAACATAAGATATGATAGATGAAATTACTTGTAAGAGAGAGAAACTAAATATTTTAAGGTGAATTAGGAGTTCTGGGGAAATTTGAGTGATTTGTTGTTTAGCTGGGCAAATGCGCAGTGCCTATGCCATTTTACACTGGAAAGCTCTGTCAGGTGTGCAGCTCCTTTTTGTACACCACGTTTTGATGCCTTCTAGTTATCCAAATTGGGTATGGGATAGTTCTTTGGAAAGATTGTCGAGTTTACTTTCCATAAAATCTTGAATTTTCCAATTTTCCATTCATTTTCCCAGTCAAAAGTCCAATCTCCCAAGACTGGTAAAAATGTGCAGAATGAGGTTGCCTAAATGCAGAGTGCTATTGCAGTCAACGTTTGAAGATATTCCGCAACTCAAAATTGAGCTCATGATAGCTCATTGGAAATATATTTGTGTCTAGTTATCGTTTGACTCATCAAGCAAGTCATTTGGTCATTTCATCTAGGAGAAAAATGATTTTACCAAGGTCACTCCTCAGGTGCATCAACCCTCCTGAGGCAAATGATGTTTTCGAAATTTCTCCCAAACCATGAAACCCATGTTAAAAATGAAGGATTTTCTTTGTCTTGGGTTAATGATGAACAAAATCCTCTCTTACATTTGTCAAATTCATCTTCTATTTCTCAAAATCATCATTTGAATAAAACCTATCCTGATATGTGGAATAGGGGATTTGTAGAAATGAAGGAAAATGAAGGGGATAAGGGGCTTCCAAATTCTTGAGAAATTTTTGAAAGATAGGGAGGGATGTCAGGAAGCAAGGGAAAGTGGAATTTTAAGGATTGAGTGATGGGAAGGGGTCCAAAAGGGCAAAACACATGCCTAACCTAGAAAATTGTCAAATTGTAGCAATAAGCTAGGCTTTTTGGGAAAATGATGAATTTCAGGGATATCAGTGATGGGAAGTGATTAAGAAGGTATATTAAGGATAGGGGAAGGTGTATGAGCATCAGGATACAAGTTTTATTGATGATTTTACCATCCAATAAAAACTACCTTCAAAACCCTAGGAGAGGGAAATGAGCCTTACTGAAGTACAATTGAAGCATGAACAAGGTGCAAAATGACCCATTGGAACCTCAAATGATGATGACAAATTTTTGAATGATGGTACACTCAGCCAAATGGTGACATGGACCGATACTTGGAAAACTTTGGAAGGAGTGAAAACAAATCCTAGACCTAATACCTAGTGACGAAATTTTACTTGAAGACTCACTGAAATGAAAAAATTCGATTTTGACACCGTAAGACCACTTTGTAAGAGCATGTTTGATCATTGGTGGAAGGCTTCAAAAACTGACACTAACAGATTCACAAAAGGTGGAGATTTTTTTCTAGAAGAATGTTGATCCCTTTTGTTGTAATTCGTATCATAGGAGATGTGACTCAAGCAAAAGAGACTCAATTTTTTCATTTGGGTCTTGTAAATAGGTTTGAAAATATGTGAGAAAGGCTTTATCATTTGTGACCACATCTTTTATAGTAGAGCATATTAAATTATTTAGTATCTCTCATCACTCATCAATTTTGGCCATTTTCTGAATAATACAAAATCAACAAATCAAGAGTGTCAGCTTCAACAACAAATGTACCTATAAACATACAATTGTACCTATTTCCCGTAGGTAGTCCTTGGCTACAAAAATTATTCCAGGAAACAAACTCAAACAGCCTTTAGGTTCAAGCTGACCCTTGAACCAAAGGGGGCTCCCTCAGCTATTACGAGGATTTGTTTAACGTTTTTCACCTGTCACTAAACAACAGCCTTTGAAGAACAATAGCTAGATTTATGGTTTTAAGTGGGGGTGGTTGGCGATCAATGATAATCCCTACTCATGATTTAAAGGTTCTCTCACATGGTTCCTTTTGAAAGTGTCAGCTTCCAGCCTCACGAAACAACTTGATTTGTATAAGAATTTGGAAGAAGAATGTAAGGAGATTCCTAATAATTGAGTAGCCAGACTGATTACTTGACCACTAGGAAGATTTGGATGTGTGTAGAAGATTTCTACAACAAAAAAAAAATAGATTTGAAGGGAAACAGAATAGCCAGACTAAAGCCAATTCTAAGAAGAGCTACTTCAGACAAATAGCCTAATAAGCTAATCTCTTTTAATGGCTATCAGAAAGCACAAAACAAAAACTAGTTAAAGAGGAGTTATGATGAACAAATAGTCTAATAAACAAAACTCTTTCTAAAGGTAATGATCTTGCAGACCTTCATATAAACACTTTTATCATGTGTAGAAATAAGATATGAAAAACTGGAAAAACATAGCCAAAGCACAAAATTTTGTCAAAACTAGAGCCATCAGGATTTCATTAGAAAAACTACAACAAAAGCTTTATTACAGAGTTAAATGTTTTGGCATCAAATTCCCACCATTATTACTTTAATTGATGAAGTATTTATACAGTTTATTACAAAATATCTTGATAAAAATATCAAGGGCTACTACAAATATCTGAAAACTGTATTACAAAAATAGAACACAAATAAAGGTAACTAAAACTATTTGAATATTTTCGGTATTATCCTTGAGGATTTTTGTTGCTCAGAAGAGAAATTCGAATTTTTTTATAACTCATATTTGATGAGGTGGCCTCCAAGTGACTAACTATCTTTGAGCATTTTCTCCTTGAAATCCTACAGAATAGGGTCCAGTCATGCCTTTGTATATCTCAATCCAAGATATTTTTGTAAAAATTGAGAGAGGTTATTGTAGATGAATATGTTATTGAAATAAAAATTCCTTAGTGTCCCCAAATCTAGCTTCAGTTGTTCACAAGACGTTCTATAAAAAGATGTCTAAAAATGAATTTACACAGTATGAAAAATAGGTTTTGAAGATCTACTTTTATCTTCGATTATGTAATAGCTATGTAGAATCTGAAGTAGGTTATTTTACTTTCGCATCACAGGAAAAAAAAAACTCCTTAAATTTCAGAAGAATCATCTTTTATTGGCCACAATCCATTATGCAAAAATATGACTAAATAGGAAATATTCGGGAACATATGTCTTCAAAGTTTCTTTAAACTCTCCCAAATCGTAACAACTGTTACAAAAATGGGAGATGTTTTTCTTAATAAGGATATTGGAAGAAAATATATCTTTCCATTTTTTAATATACATTGTCATGGGTTTAGAAACCATGTTTTAAATCAATGTGGTGTATAGGAAAAACATAGTTTCAATGACCATGAGAGAAGCAATGGAACGGGAGCGTTGTGGCACAATGGGAAACTCACATGGTGAAGTTTTATTGGATGAAAGGCAACATATGGATGATGTGGTAGATGAAGTGGAATGAATGCAGCGGGTAGGAGAGAAGAGTGGACAATGATGTAAGAGCGACGGTAATGGAATAGATGTAAACCGCGTTCAGGAGTATGTCAAGGCAGTAAATGGTTTCGGGATTTTAAGTCCTGAAACACTAAAATGTGGAAAATGTTGTTTACAATGGAGGTTTAGGAAACTACCTATTTTAGACCCACCCCCGCACTGATAAAGTTCGGACAGTGAATGATGGTCTAAAAGGGTCATGGCCCATCAGATGACGAAAGCGTGTACGGGATGAGAGGCAAGGTGATGGGTGTTTAACACATGAGCAGAAATGGCGGTGGGGTTATGATTTCGAAGGTGAAGGTGACAGTTGTGGGTCATTGTAACTAAATGGAATGGGATTTGGTCGGGTCGGTAACTAAGGCTTGGTGCACTTAAACATAAAATTAATGTTTTTAATAAGTGTTTTAATAAAAAATATAAACTTATGTAAACTTATATATTTTTATCAAAAATAATTTATTTGAAAATTAAAATTATATAAATAAAAAAATCATCGGAAAGCATAAAATTTATATATGCCCTCAGTGTTTAACTCAAAAGAAAATGAAATATCACACTGAAAATTTTTATTTTTTAATGTGTCAAAATATGTTACAACATCGGCTCCATTGGGGATTGCTTCCCCCTGTGGGATGCAAAGAACAAGCACATCAATTGCCTTTAGCATTGGGCATGGAGTCATTCTATAAACCTAATCACCAAACATAATCTACCATAATCAACCCTCTGGGATCAACCCTATCATTTAAATAGCCTTCTAGTGCAGACTGCAACCTGCAACTATGAAATGTAACCATATGCCAACATTACTCAGAATACTCTTTCATACTGAAAACTGAAAATTCTAGATTGAAAATTGTTGAAGTGAAACTACTGATAGTGTAAGTGGAAATAAGCACAAGAGTGCCTAATTCATGGTCTATGGAGTTAACCAATTAATCCCTTAGAATTCATTTCACTCAACCAAACCAAACTTAATACTGTAATCTTCAAATATAACTGAAACAATTGTATATCTACTGCATACTGAATCTGAAAGTAGCTAACCAATCCCACAACTCTATCTAACTGAACTGAAAAACTTTACAGTGTTAGGTGTAATCTTCTTTCCAATGTAACCATGTGTGGAGTGGATTTATTGGAAAACCACATTGCCAGCACCTGAAAATCTGAAGAATATATACAATATGAACATAAGATCCAATGGAAAACATATGCTCACATCTATCCTTTAGAAGTTGCATTCTTTGTAGACATTTTAGATTTCTGATCAAGGTTGAGAGGGAGATACATATACTGCTTAATGCAAGTATCAACAAACCTTGCATCACAGTTAACCTGCCTTTCACATTAAGGTTGGAGTTGTTTTGTTGGTAGGATACTAGATACCCCAAATTCCTTTCTACAACTGAGTTCAATATTGAATCCTTCGACATAGTCCTCACTCAATTGTCATTCATTGATGGGTTTTCTCAAAAGTGCTTCACATCTATAAACTTGAACAGATAATATTATTGAGTCTTTAGATGTGGTTATCTTTCCAAAGCACACACGTACAAGAAGACAAAAGATAATATGGTTGACTAATTTCAAGTTATCTTCTTGTGAATAGGGTGTTCCCTTCCATAAACCTGATGACTCACTCTGCTTCTTTCTAGTGAACCATTAATTTTGAGACAATTTCAACCCCATAACTATCAGTTTCTTATTTAAAGTTACACCCACTAGATTAGAACTCGCACAAGGAGAATTCCATTACCATTTCAAAACAACCTACAATTGACTTATACCATGTTGTTTAATATTTTATGTATTTATTCGCATCCTTGGCCTATGACATAAAGATGCAACAGGCTACCTTGAATTTTCTATACTAACACTCCTAAACAATAATAAGGTATATCCAAATCTGTCATTTCAAATGATCTATGCATCTCACCTTTTGGTTTTTCAATTATTGAAGTTTTCACCTATATTGATGAGATCATCAACAATCGAGGCCACAATGACAATATCTATTAGAGTTTTATATGTGTTGCACTAAAGGTGTTTTTTTCTTCAGGAGCATTATAATACATTGTAGTTTCCATTCAGCATAGAAGTGTACCCAGTAGCAGCCTTGGTCTATGTGCAAATGGGTTGAATTCATAGTAGACTTTATCTATTTTCTTGAAGGTGTTTCTCCTTGAATAGTACACCTTCAATCTACAGCATATCCTTTCAATCTACACCTTCAGCAGATGCATACAACCTTGGGATACATGCTATAGATTCCAATTTTACTGTGAGGGTATAGTAATGATCAAAGAATCACATCAATTTTAGGCATCTTATAGTTGTTGTATGCGATCATGCTTGTCTAGTGTTTCCTAAAATTTGGTAGAGCCATATTTTGTATACTTTTATAGTTTGAATTAAATGCTCACTTTTCTTAATTTAGGTGTTTTTATTAGTACTATTTTATGCACAGGTTTATCTTTAAGAAAGTTGCACAGTAGAAAAGGGTTCTATATTTTGCGTAGGAGACACTCTTCTAGGTAGGAGGTACTGTATTCTAGGGAGCTTCTGTCATGCATGTTAGGTGCTTTATCCTAAACAGAGTTCCAATTCCTTGCCTCCTTGACAAAGTCCCTGCCAGACAAGATATCGGTGGATAGAGTTCCAAGTCCATAAATTTTCCAAAAACCCACCTGAGCCTAGCTATCTAGCATAAAATCCTTTACATTCTAGTCATCTCTTGGTTGTGATTTCATAGAGAGATACCTCTCTGGTTTGGTAGGGCTAGCTACCAAACTAAAATCTTTGTCTGTGGTTACCTTTGTCGATCTCCTCATCAGCCTGGGACATTATCAAGGATAACAGAGGGCATGACAACTAGGGAGTGCCAAGGTGTTCTAGTGAATGTAAGGCTCCCAAGTCATGAAAAAATTAAATGCTAGTTGTGAGGTCATGATTGCCAAGGTGTGTTAGGGATTGATAAGGCATGCTAAGATGTGCCAGATAGTACGAAGACATGTCAGACAAGCTAATATGTGCCAAGTGTTAAGGCATGCCAAGATGTACAAGGGTTCCAAGTCCCTGCCTCCTCTTCTTCCATATGATATCCACTTATGACATTTCCTTTGCAATATTTTGTGCATTTGATAGTTATAGGTCATTTATAGGTTATAAATGTCTTCAGAGTTTCACTTCTAATTGAGTGGTCCACTGAACATATTCATTCACTTATACATAACTATTTCTCCGTCCACCCAATTTTCATAACTTCAATAACCATTATGTAGGGACCTACAACTTCGATGTTTCTTTTCTTGTTTAGTAAAATATTTCCGAGACTTTAATTTATTGAAATTTGTAGAATTTACAATTTATGAAGTTTCAAGGTATAATTTTAAAAAATATAATTCTTTGAAGGGTGCTAGCTCAATGGAAGAACACCTTCTTTACAAGCAAGAGGTTGGTGGTTCGATTCCATCATGCCCTATAATCCATATGGAATGGAAAAAATAAAGTTTTAGTGATGGAGGCTCTTTTGACCATCGCCAATGAGCTTCGTTGACATTTTTCAACCCTCACCGAAAATATGAAATGGTGACGGTCAATGAACGCCACCATATATACTCATCAATAGTGACAAGCCTCAAAGGTCCGTAACCAGAAATCGTTGTTGTTGATATGAAATGGTGATGGTTGTTTTCTGTCATTATAGTCATTATTCATCATGGACCTTGATTATCACCACAACACCTATACTTCTAGCAATGCAGCTTTTGGTGATGGTCAATGAAAGTCATCATATATATGCACCAATAGTGACAACCATTAAATGTCCATCACAAAAAATCATTATTGTTCATATGAAATGGTGATAGTCGCTATTCGTCATTATAATCAATATTCGTGACGGACCTTAAATGTCACCATAACACCTATACTTTTGGTGATGCCACCATTGGTGACATTCAGTTTTTGGTTACCAAGGCTATGGTCTGTCACCATTGCTAATATGCAATGGTGACAATCGCTATCCGTCATTATAAATCATTATTGGTGACAAAACTTGAATTTCACTACAACACCTATACTTTTGATGATGCCACCTTTGGTGACGTTCATTTTTTGGTGACAGAGGCTATCGTCCATCACCATTGTTCATATGAAATGGTGACGGTCACTATCCATCATTATAAATCATTATTGGTGATAGAATTTTTATGTCACTACAACACCTATACTTTTGGTTATGCCAGCTTTGGCCACATTCCGTTTTTTGTGATGAATACTCTTTTGACCATCACCAATGAGCTTAAGGTGACATTTTATACAGTTTATTACAAAATATTTTGATAAAAATATCAAGGGCTACTATAAATATCTCAAAATTGTATTACAAAAATAGAACACAAATAAAGGTAACTAAAACTATTTGAAGATTTACGGTATTATCCTTGAGGATTTTTGTTGCTAAGAAGAGCAATTCAAATTTGTTTATAACTCATATTTGATGAGGTGGCCTCCAAGTCACTAACTTTCTTTGAGCATTTTCCTTCTGAAATCATGCAGAATAGGGTCTAGTCATGCCTTTGTATATCTCAATCCGAGGTAGTTCTGTGAAAATTGAGAGAGGTTATTATAGATGAATATTTTCTTGAGATAATCATCACTCAGTGTCCCCATATCTGGCTTCAGCTATTCACAATACGTTCTGCAAAATGATGTCTAAAAATGAATTTACACAGTACGAAAAATAGGCTATGAAGATGTACTTGTGTCTCTGACTATGCAATAGCTGTGTAAAATCTGAGGTAGGTTATTTTACTTTCACATCTTAGGAACACAAACCTACTTTTCTTTCTAAAGAATCATCTTTTATTGGCCACAAGCTGTTCTGCAAGAATATGACTAAACAGGAAAAATTCGGGAACATATGTCTTCAAAGTTTCTTTAAAATCTCCCAAACGATAAGAAATGTTACAAAATAGGGAGAGTTGTTTGCAAATAACGATATTGGTAGGAAAAAACTCGTTCTTTTTGTGAAAATATGTTCTCATGGGTTTGGAAATCATGTTTTAAATCAATGTGGTGTATAGGAAAAACATTGTTTCAATGACCATGAGACAGGCAATGGAACGAGAGCGTTATGGCGCAACGGGCAACTCACATGGTGAAGTTTGATAGGATGAAGGGTAGAATATGAATGATGTGGTAGATGAAGTGGAATGAATCCAATGGATAGGAGAGCGGAGGTGGATGATGACACAGGAGTGGCGGTAATGGAATAGATGTAAACCTTGTTCGAGAGTAAGTCAAGGCGGTAAATGGTTTCAGGATTTTAAGTGTTGAAACACTAAAATGTGGAAAAGGTTGTTTATTATGGTGGTTTTGGAAATTGTCTATTTTGGACCCACGCCCCCGCCGATAAATTATGGACAGCGAATGAGGGTTGAAAAGGGTCATGGGCCATTAGATGATGGAAAGGTGTGTGGGATGAGAGGCGAGGTGATGGGAGTTTAACACATGGCAGAAATGGTGGTCGGGTGATGATTTCAAAAGTGGAGGTGACAGTTGTGGGTCCTAGTAATTAAATGGAACAATATTTGGTGGGGTCGGAAACTAAGGCTTAGCCCACTTAAACATAAAATTAAAATTTTAAATAAATGTTTTAATAAAAAATATAAACTTATATATTTTTATTAAAAATAGTTTATTTAAAAATTAAAATTGTATAAATAAAGAAATCATCCAAAAGCGTAAAATTTATATATGCACTCAGTATTTAACTCAAAATAAAACACAATTTCACATTGAAATTTTTTTATTTTCAGTGTGTCAAAACATGTTACAACATCGGTTTCAATGGGGACTGCTTCCCCCGGTCGGATGTAGAGAACAAGAAGATTAGTTGCCTTTAGCATTGCGCATTGAGTCATACTATAAACCTAATCATCAAGCATCATCTACCATAATCAACTCTCCCGGATCAACCTCGTCATTTGAATAGTCTGCTAGTGTAGAATGCAACCTGCAACTGTGAAATGTAACTATATGCCAGCAATAATCCGGATACTCTTTCATACTAAAAACAGGAAATTCTAGATTGAAAACTGCTGAAGTGAAACTACTGACACTGTAAGTGGAAATAAGCAGAAGAGTTCCTAATTCATGGGCTATGGAGCTAATCTGTTAATCCCTTGGAATTCATTGCACTCAACCAAACCAAACATAATACCACAATCTTGAAATATAAGTAAAACAATTGTTGATCTACTACATATTGAATCTAAAAGTAGCTAACCAATCCCACACCTCTATCTAACTGAAATGAAAATCTTTACACTGTTAGGTGTAATCTGCTTTCCAATGTAACCAAGTGCGGAGTGGATTTATTGACAAACCAAATTGCCATCACCTGAAAATATAAAGAATATATACATATGAACATAAACTCCAATGGAAAACCTATACTCACTTGTATCCTTTAGAAGATGCATCCTCTGTAGACATTTTAGATTTCAAATCAAGTCTGAGAGGGAGATACATATACTACTCACTGCAGGTATCAACAAACATCGCATAGCAGTAAAGGAAGCTGAAATTTCAAAACAAGAGTGAGAATGGTAATCCAATGGAATCACCATTCGACAAAGTGGAGTCACCATGTGAAAATAATGCAACCAATACAAATGCCTATTCCTTGTTCAACAGTAAGAAATATATCTAGACTTTATTGTTCCCTAGAGAAAGATTTTTACTTTTCTTCCTCAACAGCGGTGCCAAATTTACTTGTTTCCCATAGGTAGTCCTTGGCTATAAAAACTATGACAGGAAACCAAATCAACCAGCCTTTAGGTTCAAGCTAGCCCTTGAACTAGAGGGTGCTACCTCAGTTGTTATGAGGCTTTTTTTAACGTTGTTCACCTAGCACTGAACAACAATATTTGAAGCAATATGGCCAGATTTATGGTTTTATTTGGGGGTGGTTTGCGATCAATGATAATCCCTACTCATGATTTAAAGATTCTCTCACAGGCTTCCTTTTGAAAGTGTCAACTTCTAGCCTAACAGAACGACTTGATTTGTATAAGAATTTGGCAGAAGAATGTAAGGAGATTCTTAATAATTGAGTAGCGAGACTAATTACTTGACCACTAGGAAGATTTGGATGCGTATAGAATATTTCTACAGCAGAACAAAATAGATTTAAAGGGAAACAAAATGGCCAGACTAAAACCCATTCTAAGAGGAGATATTTCAAACCAATAGCCTAATAAGCTAATGTCTTTTAATGGCTATCAGAAAGCACAAAACAAAAACTAGTTAAAGAGGAGTTATGATGAACAAACAGTCCAATAAATAAAACTCTTTCCAAAGATAATAATTTTGCAGACCTTCCTATAAACACTTTTATCACGTGTAAAAATAAGATATGAAAAATTGGAAATTGATACTCGAAGCACAAAATTCTGTCAAAACTAGAGCCGTAAGGCTTTCATTAGAAAAACTACAGCAAAATCTTTATTACAGAGTTAAGATTTTTTGCACCTAAAGGCCACCCTTACTACTTCAATTTGTGAAGTATTTATACAGTTTATTGCAAAATATCTTGATAAAAATATCAAGGGCTACTACAAATATCTGAAAACTGTATATTTAAAGATTTCTTGTATTATCCTTGAGGATTTCTATTACTAATAAGAGCAATTCAAAAATTTTACAACTCATATTTCATGAGGTGGCCTCCAAGTCACTAACTATATTTGAGCATTTTCCTCCCGAAATCCTACAGAATAGGGTCAATTCATGCCTTTGTATATCTCAATCCGAGATATTTATGTAAACATTGAGAGAGGTTATTGTAGATGAATATGTTTATGAGATAAACCTCTCTTATTTTCCCCAAATCCAGCTTTAGCTATTCACAATACTTTCTGCGCAGGGAAAATTTTAAGAACCCCCCCTAAATTTATAAATATAATAAATGGGCGAATCTCCATGGTATATAGGAAAAATGGAAGGCGATTTTATCAATAATATAATATGTATATATAATTTTTTGGCGAATCTCTCACGAGGCATGGTGAATATTTTACTCAATTATAAAATCTTGTAAGATCTTGGCGAGTCTTTCACTAAATAATAAAACTTTGTAAAGTCCTAGTGAATGCTAGCATAGGCTACATGCTGGTTTAATTCCCCCATTTAAATGGGCTACATTCTAGGTGAATACCATGGGTCAATACCATGTGCCATTTTGGTGAATACCATGGGTCAATACCAGGTGCCATTTTCATTTTTATTAATTCTAATATTAGGGTTAATAATGGTTTTTGGCATGGTATTAATAACAATCTAGTCCATGGTATTTGTCCCATAGTATTTTGGCCATAGGTTTCACCTAAATATAACCCATGTTTTGAGGGTCCTTAAATATAAGGTGACTTATGGAGTAAATATAAAAAAATGTTTTATTTGTTTACCATACCTCTCGTTTATTTATATTTTTATTAATTTACCATACCTCTTTTACAAATATGGTATTTGGCCCATAGGATTCACTTAAATAAAACCTCTTTCTTGAGCCTTCATAAATAGAACGAGGGTTATGGATTAAATATAAAAAGAGGTTTTATTTATTTACGATACATCTATTTTATTTATATTTTTATTTATTTACCATACCTTTTGAGTAAATATAAAAGGACGTTTTACTTATTTACCATACCTCCACTTTACTTATATTTTTATTTGTTTACACCCTTACATGTATATAAGGTGACTTATGGAGTAAATATAAAAAATGTTTTATTTATTTACCATACCTCTAATTTATTTATATTTTTATTAATTTACCATACCTCTTTTATAAATATGGTATTTGGCCCATAGGATTCACTTAAATAAAACCTATTCTTGAAAATGGGCGAATGGATTCACTTAATTAAAACTTATTCTTGAAAATGGGCGAATGCAAGGTTGTAAGTCCTAATTTCAAGGGCTAAATTTACCTTTTTTACCCTCTTCCTTAAAATAAGGTGAGCTATTTGAGGTGATTTGTAAAAATGTACTATGATACAAAATATTCGCCCACTAAAAATTTAAAACCCCTTAATTTCGCCAAAGGGCGAACATTCGCCCCTAAAATTATCCTTGTTTCTGCGAAAAGATGTCTAAAAAGGAATTTACATAGTTTGAAAGATAGGTTGTGAAGATGTACTTGTAGCTCTGACTATGTAATATCTGTGTAACATCTAAAGTAGCTTATTTTACTTTAGCATCTTAGGAACTCAAACTTCCTTCAATTTCTCAATAATCATCTTTCATTGGCCACAATCTGTTCTGCAAAACTATGACTAAACAGGAAAAATTCGGGAACATATGTCTTCAAAGTTTCTTTAAAATCTCCCAAACCATAAGAGTCGTTACAAAAGTGGGAGAGGTTTTTGTTAGTAATGATATTCAAAGAAGCAACCTCTTTCATTTTCTAAAAATACGTTCTCATGGGTTCGCAAACCATGTTTTAAATCAATGCGATGTATATGAAAAACATAATTTCAATGACCATGAGACACGAAATGGAACAAGAGCGTTGTGGTGCAATGGGAAACTAACATGGTGAAGTTTTATTGGATGAAGGGTAGTAGATGGATGATGTGGCATATGAAGTGGAATGAACGCAACAAATAGGAGAGTGGAGGTGGACGATGACGTAGGAGCGACGATAATGGAATAGATGTAAACCGTGTTCCGGAGTAAGTCAAGGCGGTAAATGGTTTCAATATTTTAAGTATCGAAACACTAAAATGTGGGAAAGGTTGTTTATGATGACGGTTTGGGAAATTGGCTACTTCAGAACCCCCCCTGGCCGATAAAGTTCGAATGATGAATGAGGGCCGAAAAGGGTCATGGGCCATCAGATGATTAAAGGGTGTGCAGGATGAGAGGCGAGGTGATGGGTGTTTAACACATGAGTGAAAATGGTGGTGGGGTAATGATTTCGAAGACAGAGGTGACAGTTTTGTGTCCCAGTAATTAAATGGGACGAGATTTGGTGGGGTCGGCAACTAAGGCTTGGCTCACTTAAACATAAAATTAATGTTTTAAATAAATGTTCTAATAAAATGTATAAACTTATATATTTTTCTTAAAAATAATTTATTTAAAAATTAAAATTATATAACTAAAAAAATCACCGGAAAGCACAAAATTTATATATTCCCTCAGTATTTTAACTCAGAAGAAAAGGCAATTTCACACTGAAAATTTTTAATTTCCAATGTGTCAAAATATGTTACAACACATACAAAATGTAGTTATTCTCAATAAGTAAAGGCACAAAATAGTTATTTGGAGGTTTACAATGGACATCTACCTCATGCTACTGTTAAAGCAAAACTTGTTGAGTTTTAAAATGTAATTGCATAAAAATGATATCTAATACTTGCATTATTAGTATACAACAAGAAAACATTACAATGTCAATCATGGAATTTATCCTATCAATGTTTAAATGATATGAGGCTCATCGCCCATTCTGATTCTATCAAGTCTTCTAAGTAATGAGTTGGAATGAAAAATGGCTCAAATATTTATTCTAGTTGGATTTACTTGGTTTGTTGAAATCATCCAATGAGTAGAGACCTAGTAGTTTTCCTTAGTTTAGAAATAGAATGAAGCATCTAAACTATCAAAATTTTCCAAACTTGATGTTTCAAGGAATCTAATCCTTAGCATGTAATATCAAATATCGCTATTTTATGGTATAGCTAGCCTTATATTAAGATAAATTCCTAAGATTAGAGTCCAGTTGAGGTAGCTATAGAGACATTATAAGCCCATATCATGGAAACTTCTCTTTTATCATTGGAGGAAGGTGTTGTGCAAGATTCACTTGCCTTGGTGAACACCAATATTTAGGGCGCATTTATGGTAAATAATTCCCTTCATTGAGCAAAACCATTAAATATTTAATGAATAAAACAACTCCTTGGTGCCTCTAATGCAAGAAATTTTATAAGATATTGAAATTTCTTCACACAATGTTTTGAAGATTGGAATCTTCCCCATCCAAGACTATTGTGTCTTGTCTTCTTCAAAGAAAAATGGAAATTGTGATATGCATTCATCTCTTCATGTTATGGACCACATGACATTATGTTTCCCTAAAGGCATAGCTTCTAGTGATTTCGCATCTTTCAATAATGAGCATACCACTATGCGGGGTTGTGTGAAGGGATCCATGGAGTGAGAGAACTAGATATAACTTAGAAAACAAGTTAGAAGCATCTTATCTAGGGGATTATGTACTCTAATTTTGAAAGTATATTGTCTGGAGTTCCCTACATGAAGTTAAATATAAAACAAAACCTAATAAGCTAGATTGGAGGAATACTAACTAGCATAGACTTATTATTCATATCCTTCATGAGCTTTCTCTCCTTCTATATAATTGATTCCAACATCCCCATAATCCTTCTCAAGGGAATCTATATCCTTATGTACCTCACTTGTTAGCATGGTAACATTAAAATCCACTAGTGTCTCAAACTTCCAATGGATCCAACATGCATGGGGGTGCTATATTTTGTTCAAGAGATAATGACTAGTATTCAGCCAATGAAAACTATCATTTAACTATTCAACTTTTTTTTTTTATTATTATTTTTATTATTTGGTCGCTACATTTGGATCTTACATGAATGGGAAATAATTTTTTTTCCATAAGTTAGACTAAAAGTAAGATATTAGGTTATTTTCCTATCCTATATTAGAGGAGATTACAGGACTAATGAAATAGTACAAATCTATTTCCCAACTATGGTAACATTGTCAGCGCGAAATTGCCGCCCTCATAAGAGCCTACTCACTTCACAATTTTCCTTTCCTGAAAAAAATAAAGGGAAAAACAAATTAAATTTTGATAGGTCAAGGCTTGATAAGTCAAGGGCCTTGGAATTGGGTGGAGAATGATATGAAGTATCATGTAAAAAATAAATTTGTCTCTAATGTAGAATTACATAGAGTGCACTATTAAAGGACGGGGTAGATGATGTCAACAAAAAGTATGGCTGAAGATGTTACTCCACTAGACACAAGTAAATTGAAAGCCTATGAGGTAATAACACATAATTAAGAGATGCATTTCCACAGTGGTAGAGAGGCAAAGATTTGAGACTACTATGATATCACTTTTTACTCATGAATATAGTAGAGCTAATTATATAAATGTGAGATATCAATATTGTTGATATGATATACATAAATACAAATCTTAATTGCCTTTGGTTTCATATTCCAAGAGTTATTGTTGACTTCTCAAGATTTTTAATGCTCATTTAAGGCTTTTCACCTTCTTATTAAATGAATAAGAGCATTTCACATAATCCCCTAAGGATTACACTTCTAACAAAACTAGACTCCTTCTGAATTTTCCTTTCTAAATTATTTACAACTTCTATCATCTAGGCATTATTTTGACTATTTTTATTATCATCCATTATCAATCTTACATTGTCTTGTCTATAGCTATGCAATTATATCTTAAGGCTTTTCATTGTCTTAACTAGCTCTACCATCTCAGCCCTTCTTGTATGCCCATTAGATTATGCTTTTATATTTTCCAGATTGATATTTAGACGTTTTACTTCATGTCCATGGATACAGGAACCTTATGCACTCTCCATTTCTTTATTATTCGAAATTTAAACTACATATAGTACTCTTGCACCCTTAATTATACATGATTGTTCATGCAAAAATCACTATTAGAAACTAAACACGTTGTAAAATTCTTCGTTAATTAAACTACATATTCTTCTTATTCTCAATTCATGAAGGATATAGATGCACTAATATAACTTATGATTCCTTAGATACAATATCATTTTACTTGTATTTAAAAATATTTTACTCATGCCTAATTTTCAGCTTTGAACTAAATTTTACAAGATTTTGAATTTTTTCATTTCTACTAAATTGTTCACATTTTTCTGTAGTGCAACTTAAGTTGAAAGGTTATAGTTTTGTACTTGTAGAAATAAATATAGCAATAAATAGGAAAGCTTCTATTATCAGTGTAGATAATATTTTTCAATGATGAATACAAAGCACTACCAGATTGTTGGTCTCATGCTTCAGTTAAATTCTAAAACAACCTAGAATTTTCAGCATTATCCCTTTTACATTCTCTAGGCTTGGAATTCCCATTTAAAAAGGTTATCTCCCAAACAAATTGGAAAAGCTTTAATATAAAAATGATATCTAGATTTTCCTAAGGTAGAATTTTCAGTATATTAATTTTTCCATGATTATGATATAGGGTCTCATTTTCTTCCTTTGATCTCAAGTATCCTAAAAGAAGACCTTGAAATAGAAAATTTAAATCTAGTTTGCATTTCCATTTCGAACCCCTTAGATTTTAACCAAACTCTCCATTAAGTATCACCGATGTCTACTTACATTGATCACAATAAAACGTTTATGAGAAATAAGGCCTATGTGTGGGCCACATTACTGCAAATTCAACTCTAATACCAACAAGAAAATAGACATACATGTAGCATGACAAATATTCTCATGCAACTCCAACATTAATTAAAATAGTGAAGAAATATGATTTAAGCATGGACAACAAGGTTTAAACATAGAATAAATGAATTTAACAAAGAACTAAAATTATAAATAATAATAGGGTCTAGGCACTTACCTTTATAAATGTTTTATTGAATTGATTGTAAATGCTAAGTGTTCCATCCCAACTATAGCATTGTTGCACCAATTTTCTCTACAAAGTGGCACCCCAAAGATAGGGCTATGAGTTTGAAAGCATGGGGAAGCTCTCATGGATAGTTAATATAGAAGAAAGTCTTTCAGATTAATCACATAGTTAGGATTTTCTTGGCATTTCGAACAAACTCATTCTCAGGAGAGGGTGAGAAATCCATAAATTAGAAGGAATAAATAGTAAGGATGTAGCATTGCCCAGAGTTAGCCGTTAAAAATTAGCTGTTGGTGGATTAGTTAGAAGGTAAAGAAAATAATTATTTAAGGACTAGAGGTAAGGAAAAGTATTGTATATTTAGTTAAAAAAAAATAGTAATTAAATATTATATTGTCTATTATGGGTTGACTTATTCATATTAGAAAGCTAGCTATTAGGAAAATAATTTTAATAAAAAAGGAGCAAAAATAATATTAGTTTAATAATATTAAAATGTTTAAAATTATCTGATAAAGGGGCGCAAATAATAATAATAATAAATAAATAAATAAATTATAAAAAGAAATAAAAAGATAAAAAATAAAGGGAAAATTTTGGATATATATATATATATATATATATATATATATATATATATATATATATATATCTATATATATATATATAAGTGAAAAAATATATACATAAAAATATAAATAAATAAAAATAGGGAACCAAGCATAAACAAATGAAAATAAACCAACAAGAGAAGAGGAGGAGAGAGGAAAAGAAGAATGCTGAGTTAAGATGAGAGCATTGGAATCCAGCTCTTACTCAATTTCAACCCGTCATCCATATTAAGATTTCTGGAGTGCCTTTCGATCTCAATCGTGTCCCTAAGCTTCCTATCGTGGAAATGATCTACTTTAGCGATAACTTTGGATTCTTCAATACAAACATGGTGCTTCGATTTTTCTACATGTTCAGCTAAGGCTGATGAGCGAGAGCAATTGTGTCTGATGTCTGTTGCATGCTCATTGATCCTCTATTTAATAGACCTACCTGTTTCTCCAATGTAGGGGATACAACACGAGGAGGGAAGGTAGACCCCTTCTCAGTCCTTAGGGTCAATAGGGTATTTAATAGATCTAAGAGAATTTTTAATGGTATTGAGAGGCTTGAATGAAGAAGAAACATTCATCTTCTTGAGGATATGGGAAATCCTATCTGTGGTTCCTTGGATATAAGGAAGATGAACCTTAGAGATAGGATCGTTATGAGTAGATTTAACACTAGGCGCTTTGCATGCCTTGTGAAAGGCCTTGAGGATTTGAGATCTGCTATACCCATTATTTTGAAAAACCTCAAGGAGATGGGATTTTTCTTGCTTGAGGTGGCTTTCATCAGAGATTCTTAGAAGCCAGGTAGCAAGAGTGTTGAGAACCCTGAATTTATAAGCCGGGAAATGATGAGAAATCACATGGAGATATTGTTCAAAGTGAGTCCTTTTCAGAAATACTTGGTGACAAATGGAGCCATCATCCATCCTTGAGAGGAGAATGTTAAGAAAGGGAAGGTGACCTTCCACCTCAACTTCCATCGTGAACTTGATGGAGTCAGATAGAGAATTGAGGTGGTTGAGAAATAGGTCGAGCTTCTCTTGACCATGAGCATAGATGACATAGGTATCATCAACAAACCTCTTCATTTTTTAGGAAAAAACTAAGAAGTGGCTAACGCCCTAGTCTCAAAATCTTCCAGGAACCAGCGATGATAGGGGAAAGAGGGGAGCCCATTGCCACACCGCAAGTTTGCTCATAAAACTCACCTTGGAAACTAAAGAAAGTCGAGGTGAGGCACAAGCCAGCCAACTTGGCAGTGTCCTTGTCAGTGATGAAATTTATGATATCAATGGCTTTTGGGATGGTGATTTTGGTCAATAAGGAAACAACGTCAAAACTAGCCAGTAAATCACCCAGTTTCAATTTGATATCCCTCCACTCTCCAACAAAGGATAGTTAATATTGTCATATATAACCCAATTCCAAATAAATTTACGGGAAAATAGGTTACTTTAAATAGCATGAACACCTTCAGTAACCGCTCACAGAACTAGATCAAATTTCATAACGTCAATCTTGCTACATGGTTCAAAATATTTATCAAGGAAATTCTCCACATTCCCAACCAACATGGCCACTTGAGGTAAATTTTAATGAAAAAGGAATTGTTTACATAAGAATGTTTCTCATACTAAATCATTGACAATGACCTTGGATGGTTTTTAAATATAGATTATGGGTCAATCATATGCCAACAATGGATCAATAACTATTAGTGTTGAGGAGAATATGAGTTTTTGGATCTCTATATAGAATATATGATAAGTATTAGATTACTATGCAAGTGATGCATTTTAAATAAAAACATTAAGAAACACACCTTTACCTCATAGAAATAATTAGGTCAATTTGAACTTTTGTAACTCCTCAAAGTCTCTAAATATCTCAAGATCTCCCCTTTAGGACAACTTTGGATATGATTAAATTATTTGAAAAGGTGTAAAAATAGAAGAAGAAAGGAGGAACTAGAGCTTATCACTCAATGAGAAATTCAAGTAATGCTAACATTGATTAGAGGTTAGAAAACTTTGATTTTATAAGAGACTTTCTAAAAATATTTACAAATTTATCATTTGCATGGAGAAGGGAGAACTTCAATAACATGAATATGAATGAGATTTATGATGAAATGCATTTATAGCTAAATTTTCCTGTTTCACTGATGATGAACTATATCTTCAGTGAGCTTGATCGCACTATAATTATTAGACTATAGGGTGGTATGATGTGACAATTAGTATCTAAACGCTAAAAGTATCTATTGAATTTCGAATACTTATTCTATTGCATTAACCACTACACTATACTCCACTTCTACTCAAGAAGGACGAATATTCTATTACTTCTTATTTTCCTAAGTGGAGGGTCCTAAAATAATTATGAAAACATAACCTACAATAGAGTTATGATCATCAAGGTTACCAACACGATCTAAATCAGCAAAATCAACTAGAAAATTGAGTTGTAATGTATGAAAAAATGAACTATACGTCATATATACCAATGCTTCCTTTCACTTCTTTCAAATGTCTCCCATGTGTTGTGTACATATACCAAGCATAAAAAACAGTAGAAAATGTAGTATCAAGATGGGTATGATTCAAATATAAGAAGCTAGGAAATCATTTATGGTACAATGTGGCATCAAAATTTTTGTAGTTTGGGTGGAAACAAGTATGACAATTGTTAGGTCTAGTTTTCAAGAGACGTAAGATGAAGAAATCTCAAATTTTAGAGATAGTTTTCGGAGTTGTGTGAAGAAAGATGGAGTAGAAATAGTGTAGATAAATAAACACATTTATTGATTGTAGTAGAAGTAATGCATAGAAATAACATAGAAAGGAGAACCACATGGTAAGGAGAAGCATGCAAAAGTGAATGGGACAAAATGGTTAACTTTGAGAGCATCTTCAAACTAGTTTCTAATTTGGTATATATTAGCAATAGTAGTATATATTCCCATGGTAATTCTCATCATAATCATATTCTTTGTTATTGTCCATGGTATCAAAGTCAGTTTGGCACTGTGTAATTGTGTATAATTAGGTTGATGTTGAAGGGATTTTGGTTGGTTGGATACTTGGATAACTAAGAAGTTGGTTAGCTGGGTAATTTTGATTTGATTAATGATTAGTATTTGTTCACTTAGCACTGTTGTTGTAATACTATAATGTTACGATATTTAGGACAGTGAGCTAAGATAAAGTGTTACTGTAATGTTGTAACATATTTCCCAATGCTCCTTTTTATTAGTAATAGATGTTGGATGAAGGTTTTTGTGCCCCATTTTCCCGTGTGTTATGAAATGTTCACAGGTTATGTTAATTATATCTGGTTCTGAAAGGTTATGGATTGATTTCATTTTATTTTGATTTCTCAATATTTCGATGATTTTTCTGTCTATTTACACATGGTGGTAGAATATGAATAATGGATAGGATATTGTAGAATGATTATGCTAGCTTAATTCCTACTCCCTTCAAAACTATAGAAGCTTGGTTCCTGCAATTCCCCTCAATGCCCTGGGTGAGATTTCACCTATTTCACAAGTCATTCTAAAAGGCATGGTATCCAATAAGGTTTTGTTGGCTTCATTTCACGCATTACCTTGTCTAGAGTATATAAAGTGCAATCAACTAGTTCTGTTTCTATGGAAGACGTTCATTATTGAAGGGAATCTAGAATACCACAAAGGAGGAAATCAAGCAGTGCCTTAAAGAAAAGGACCAAGATTTTTCTGCCAGTGAAATTAGATATCAACAGATAGGGATTGATGAATGGCTACAATGATATGTCTTTACTAATTTTTATGATGTTTTCTTTGGCGAGTTCCCACATTTTCTAGTTGTGTGGATACATAAACTAAATGATAGAAATAGAATCTATAACCCTATCGAGCCAAGAAGGCAGTCTCCATAGTTAGTTTTCCTATTACAGTTTATTGAGAATAATATCCCTCATGTTCTACATTACTAGTTTAAGAGTATATTAGAAGGGTATATTACAATTTCTTTTATTAAATCTATAATCTCCTATAGTGTTGGAAAGATGGTTTTTTTGAGGGAACAATGTGCAAGATATATTCAAACATTTTCTACCCTCAGCAAGATGTTATTTTTTGATAAGTGTGTTTTGAAGATGGGGTTTGGTAGCATGAGTGGATAAAATCCTTGTGTATAAGGACGAGTTGCGGGATGACTAGGGAATACTCTGACAAAAGAGTGTTGGTATGTATGCGTAGAAGAATGATGAGAACAACAAAGTTATTAAGAACTCCTAATATATTACGAGAGGGTATGCTAAAAACGTGTTGGGTTATTGGGCCCTCACCCAGGTTTGGAACAGTTTTAGCCAAACAAATCCCGCACTATAGGCCCTTTTGACAACAATCCATAGAGTGCGGACTAAAGTCTCACCCGAGGTAGTATGGGAGGGTGTTGGAACTAGGTTTCTGCACCCTAGGGATGTCTTGATGAGGTCTGGAGGGGTTGTAACCTGAACTACGCAGTTGTGTTACTCTGCGTAGTTGTCTATCCTTAGCAAAGATCCGTGATAGGGTGGTTCCTAGATTCTTATTATTGTTGTTGTTGTTATAGATTTGATCTATTCCTTAAGGGTTTTAATTGATCAAAAACTAGCGTGCACAACCATAATTCTTAAAGACATGCATAAAACCATAACATAAGCATAAACATATAGATTTGCGATCAGATGCATAAACTAGAATTGAGAATAGATACACAATATTTTAGAAACACTTATCTTTATTAATGCCCTTTATCTGGTTACAGTCAACTTCCTGCCCTACGCACACAGCTGTAGGGGTCTGCGTACATAGCTGCGGACTCTAACCAGGCCTTTTTGCACACAGCTGTGAAGCCTTTATCTCCTATTACAGCCCAAACTTGCACTTCATGGACTCAGATCTACTATCTCATTCAGACACCCATATTACTCCTATTACCAAAAAGCTACCTTACGCTTAGAGCCTTGCTCTTATTTATATAGTCCCATGGTCTGCAGACCACGGGCAAGCAGACACATTCTAGATTAACTTACAATATTTTGCGGTGGACTACCGTTGGACTTGACCCATTACAATTCATGCTCTTTGCACTTCGCGGAGTTTTTATAGTAAAATACCCAAAATTTGGGCTTCAATCCCCAATACCATTACGCAGGGGATTCACTGCCCAACAGGCCCCCAACATAATCATCGTGACTCATCCCGAGTCACTTGTTGGTGCGGCGAGATGCACTACCAATGCTTCGCAGTTCACCATCCTTGTGAGTGACATACTACGCCTCGTTGTTCCAACCTTGCTTCTTGCAACACTTCTTCAAGCTCCTACTCCATTTCCCCTACTAGTTCACCTAACCGATGATGCTTATTCTGCTCTTCTTGATTAACACAAAGCCACACCTCATAGGATTTTAGCTCTAGCTGAGATGCCGGAGCCATGAATTCTTTGTGCGAGTACAACAACTTTGCAGTTTCTAGTCCTGTATACTCAATATCTATTATAGCTTGTGTTGAATTTTTGCAAGAGAGATTTTTTTGTCGGCTAGATCCCAATCTTCAAGGCTCATTATTGATGATCTTTTAAGTAGACTTCCATCGTTTGTCTCAAAATTCACTGTCTTTCCCGTAGCGTTCATAGATCGCTTTCCAAACTATGGTTTATGGAGCAGCATCCAAACTGGTCGGGCTACTTATCTGAGAATTTCTGGTACATCTCACACCGTCGGTATTGAGCTCAATGTGGTGCCCTCGGCTTTCAACATTACACTGTCCAGAAGGTCTTGTGTCTGCTTTGAAAACACCCGGCTTACTCTCCCACCATCGAGGTTCAACGGTTCCATATCTAGTGTAGGGCACAATAGCTTCATTCTCTAGATACTACAGTTTGTTTGGTGGATGCCCCACTGTGATTTATAGACCGGTGGAAATTCAAATTTAGTTGTTCCCTCCTTTTCTGGCCCATTAATGCTAGATTGACCATAGATCATTCCAAATCGGGCTCGTACTTCGTATCTTAATTGCCTACTGCCCACTCCTTTTCTCCATAACATAGACATCTTGTCATGAATAATGATGGCAATGATCACTTCCATGCTTTTCCATGCAGCAGCGTAGCCCCTTCTGCGGAACCACGACCCTTGCGACATACCAATTCTTTGTGCACCCCTATTGTCGCACAGCGCCCTCACAGATTGATTTAACGTCCCGTGCTCTCTTTCAAATGTATAGGGTAGTGATATTGTACTTTGGTCGGTTAGTTAGGCAGTCGGCCCACCTGTGTAGAGCTTCAGCCAACTGCCATTTATTCTTCTTGGGAAGGGCTCTCCATTAAGCTTGTTGAGATGTACTGCACCTCCATCTGTGACTTCTTTGACTACATAGTGTCCTAACAAATGCATTCAGAGTTTTCCAGGGAATTTCTCAAACTTTCTCTCACATGGCAATACTAAATCATTTTCTTTGAATGTGCACAACTTGATATGGCGATCATGGTAAACCTTTTCGCATTGCTTCGGTACCTGCTAATGGAATCTTGCTAGAAATTGTTCCTCCTCTAGTTCTTCCAGTTGCGCGAGCCTTTCTTCCAATGCTCCACGGTCTGCCATGCCTTCCATTGTTGCTATTTGAAAAATTGGTACAATGTATTCCATTGGCATGATGGCTTCTATGTTGTGGATGATCCGGATTTAAACAGGAACGCAACAAATTACAGAGATAACCATATACACAAAGATGCAGCGGAAATAATACTTCATTTCATTAATGGAAAATACTGAAATATGCTTACAAACAGAAATGGCAATAAACTAGCTAGGGCGATGGTAGCTTATCTCTGAGAAGAGATGTGATGGCTACATGCCTCTGAACTGTGTTACAATGAGGCTCGAAGGCCTATTTATTGTTGAGAAACAATGGACAACCCTTAACATTCCAAAACCTAACCCTAGGAGATGAAACGCCAAACTGTGGGCCCCGTTTGGGTAAATTGGTACATCAACTTCCCGGGGTCGTAACTTTGGCATACGATCTCTGTTTGACGCGTACAATAGCTCGTTAGAAAGATCTATCCGAGCACTACCACTTTGGGAAGGGCAACATCGGTCCATGGACCCATGTTGCCCCCAGATTTCCCAAAAAACGTCGTTTAGGGCCTCAAAACGGCTCCGGAAGTTCAGGACCCGAAAAACTGCTAAAAATAGTAAGTTGTGCTACAATTAAGGAAACTGAAAATGCTGAGAAAGACAATGGTGGGGGTCCAGGTGGACTTGGCAGGTGGCCACCAATATCCACCTGGATCATTCCTCCCCCCTTAGGAAGCAATGGTCCCTATTGCGTTGAGCTCCTCCATGAGATGAGGAAACTTCTGCTGAACTTGTTCCCTGGTGAGCCACTTGCCCTGCTGAAGGAGTTGGCCCGCTTTGACAACTCGATACAGTTGGATATTCTGTTGGCGAGTGTTCTTGATCTGTGTGTCCATGATCCGATCAGTTGCAGCTTGTTCCATGCAATCTGGATTTAATTCTGTGGGTTTGAGCTGTTCTGCAATGTCGGATGTGTCTAACAATGGTGGAAAGTATGGCCGAAGGCGGTCCACATTAAATACTGGGTGCAGGCCAAGGAATGGGGGAATGCTGAGCTCAAATGCATTGTCTCCCATAGCCTTAGTAATGGTGTAAGGACCATATCGGAGTGGTCTCAATTTTCGATAGGCTCCAGTAAGGCGTTCCCTTTGCAAATGCAACCAGACTTTGTCGCCCACCTGAAACTTGTGTGGCACCCGATGTTGATCATGTCGCTGCTTGTACTTGGCATTTGATTTCTCAAGAATGTCATGGACCTGCTGGCGAATATGTTGGATTCGCTCAATGAAGCTGGTGGCCTTATCTGTTTCGGACTGGACATGAGCTGAATTCATGTGAGTAGCTGCAAGTGGCATGGCCACATCAATGGGGCATAGTGGCTGGAATCCCAAACCCACCTGAAAAGGGCTATGGCCAGTGGAGCTGTGAAGAGCTCGGTTGTAGCTGTGCTGAACGTAGGGGAGGCTCTCGTCCCATGTGCGTGGATGCTTTGAGTTATACATGCGCAGAATGTGCACAATCATCCTATTGACAACCTCCGTCTGGCCATCAGTTTGAGGATGGAAGGCTGTGGACTTCGTGAGTTTGGTGTCCAGCATTGACCAGAGACTGGACCAAAAGGTGCTGAGGAACCGACTGTCCCGATCTGAGATGATAGACTGTGGGATCCCAAAGTGCACCCACACTCGTTCAAAGAAGAGTTTAGCAGTGGCTTCTGCTGTGATATTCTTCTTGCAGGCCATCATAATGGCCATCTTTGAGAACCTGTCGACGACCACAAAAACACAGTCATTTCCATGCTTAGTGGAAGGAAGGCCTGACATGTAATCCATGGAGATGGATTCCCAAGGTCGACTAGGGGTAGGCAACGGGGTATAGAGGCCTTGCTTCTTAATGGTCGGTTTGGCAATGGCACATGCAGTACATGATCGGATGTACTTCCCAACATCCTGTCGAAGATTCGGCCAATAGAAATAGTTTTGCAGTACTGCCACTGTTTTCTCGACCCCGAAATGCCCAGCAGCCCGACTGTAGTGTGCTTCCCAAATCATCTTGGCACGCTCGCTTGAAGGAACACAGAGGTGACCGAGGTGGCATAATAGGGCATCCTGGAGGTGAAAATCTGCAACTTGCCGACCCTCCAAGAGTGTCTGGTATGTGTGGCCGAATTCTGGGTCGCTTTTGTAGAGAAGTGGCCAATCAGAAGTCTCGTGCCCGCAAGAGTTGAGCACGGTGGTTAGCGCCATGATCGGTGGTCGACTGAGGCAATCTGCAACATTATTGGTGCTGCCCTTTTTATACTTGATATTCAAGTGAAACTGTTGCAGGTATGTAGACCACTTCTGATGGCGATCATTCTGCAATTTCCCTTGGGTCTGTATGAACTGCAGAGGTCGGTGGTCTGTGTGGATGACCGTTTCCTTCCCCAAAATGTAATGCTTCCATTGTCGGCAGGCCTGTACAATGGAATACATCTCTTTATCATAAGTGGGGTACTTCCGGACTGTGTCTGAAAGTGTTTCACTGTGATATGCCACTGGATGTCCATGTTGAGTAAGGACTGCCCCAATAGCATAGTCAGAGGCATCTGTCTCGACCTCAAATGGTTGTTGTAAATCTGGTAACGCGAGCACTGGTGCCGTGCAGAGGCGATCCTTCAACTCCCTGAATGCCTTCTGTTGAGATTCAGACCAAAAGAATTTTGCTTTCGCCCCGCCCTTGGTGACTTGACTCAAGGGCCAAGAAATATGAGAAAATCCCAACACAAACCTGCGGTAGAAGTTGGCAAGACCTAGAAAGCTGCGGAGCTCTGTTAGAGTGGTTGGAGAGGGCCAATCCCGAATGACTTGGACCTTGGCTGGATCGACATGCACCCCCTGTTCATCAATGATGTATCCCAGATACTGAACCTCGGTCATGCCAAAAGTGCATTTCTCCAAATTGGCACATAGCTTGTGTTGCCGCAGTGTTTGGAGAACCTGTCGGATGTGGTGGAGGTGCTCTTCCCAACTCTGGCTGAAGATCAGAATGTCATCCAAGTATACTACTACAAAGGAGTTGGTGAATGGCCGCAAGATGTCATCCATTAGCCTCATAAAGGTTGCAGGAGCATTCGTCAATCCGAAAGGCATGACCAACCATTCGAAGAGGCCCTCCTTGGATTTGAAGGCAGTCTTCCACACATCTGAGGGTTCAATTGGTACCTGGTGATATCCTGACTTCAGATCGATCTTGCTGAAATATTTCGCCCCCTTTAGTTGGTCTAGGAGGTCATCAATCCGCGGGATCGGGTACCTATTACGGACAGTGATCTTGTTCAGTGCCCGATAGTCAATACAGAGTCTCCACGTCCCATCCTTCTTCTGTACCAACACTATCGGGCTCCCACAGGGCGAAGAACTCGGACGGATGTGACCTTTCTGCAGGAGCTCCTGAATCTGTCTCTTGATTTCATTGTTCTCCAGAACGGAGCGCCGATAAATTGGTCCATTGGGTAGCGGCGCACCTGGGGTCAGATCGATGGAGTGCTTGACTTGACAGTGCAGAGGAACCCCTGCCGGGGAGGTGAAGATGTCTTCGTACTCCTCCACAATCTTGTCCATCTGTAGCTGCCGTGCAGAGGAACCCCGTTTGGAGGCCGTGGCCACTGTCTTCTTCTTCCCTTGAGGGCGTATCATCAGGAAAACAAATTTCCTGGTTTTGGAAATGATCTTACTGCATTGTTTTGCAGTAATCAAAGAGATGGCGGCAGGTGGTGCTACCTCTGGTATCCTGAACAACTTATTTCCCAATGTAATAATAACAGCACGGGGCCTTGATTCATACACAGCATGTCGCTTCCACAAGTATGGTTGTCCTAGTAATACATCACAAACTTCAAGGGGAGCAATGTCACACAATACCTCATCCGTGAAGGGCTTGATGTTGTATGGAAGGCGACACTGCTGGCTCACGCGAAGATCTCGCCCTTGGTGAAGCCACCCAATGGTGTATGGTTGTGGATGTGCTGTGGTCGGTAAGCCCAACCGCTTCACGACCTCTGCCGAAATGAGGTTCTTTTGACTCCCGCTATCAACAATGAACTGTATCGGGGAGCCCTTTACCCACATCTGGGAGTGGAAGAGACGCTCCTCCTCCTCTGGATCTTCGGGTTCATTTTTCTGGATCTTTGCGGTAGCAACAGTGGCGCTGGGATCCGCATCAATGATATGCTTCCCTTTTTCATACCCCTTATCGGGTTCTGACTCAGAGTCGGAACATGCATCTGATTCTGAAACCTTTAGCTCAGCCACCAGTGACTGCTTGGCCCGACACTCACTTGTGTTGTGAGTGGAGCTCTTATGGAACTCACACCATTTTCCAGTGTCCTTTCTCGGCTTCGCGGCGTTGCTCTTTGCTTGCAGCTTCGGTTGGTTGTCTTGGGCTGTCCCGCCTTGGCTTTGTCCTTTGTTCTGTGGTTTAGGGGCACCTTTCCCCTGCTTTGGATTCGCAGATCCAAAGTCTCGCTTCTTTTGTTTAAACTTCTGCTCGACCTTGACGGCATACCGGTATGCTGCGCCGAGCGAGGGGATGTTTAAGAACTGTATTTCTTCCTGGATGTACTTGTGCAGGCAGCCACGGTATTTGAGTATCAAATGTTGCTCCGAATCCTTGATACCCAACTTTGTGCGAAGGGTATGGAAAAGATTGGTGAACTCCGGCACGTCTTGGTCCCTTCCCTGCCGCAGCGTGGTCCACTTTATGTATTCATCCTCATAGCTTCCGACAGGGTAGTACTGCTCCTTGATGGCATCCCGGAACGAATCCCAGGTGGGTGCGGCTGAAAACAGTGAGCCAGTACTTTCATCCTTCTGCTCGCAGTAGGTTTCCCACCAGTCCTTGACGTGGGGGGCTGCTTTGAGAAGAGCAAAAACAATCTTTTCCCGACTCGAAAATTCATGAACAGAAAAATAACCCTCTAGCAGATTTAACCATTTATCTACGGCATCGGCGTCTATCTGACCCTCGAATATGGGGATTTCAAAATTAACTTGTACCTTAAAGGGTGTGGTGTTTCCAGAGGAGCTACTGGAAGCCGATGCGCCGCTTCTGGGTAGCCGCTGAAGGATCTGCGCAAAGCTGTCCATCATCGCGTTCCGTTGTCGCTCGAGCGCTTCTTCGAGCAAGATTTTGATGGGATCTCCTGCCCCCTCGTCTTTCTTCTCGTCCGCCATGGGAGGCCGTCGGGATTTGCGAGGCTGGTCTTGCAAAGGTTCAACCAGTTCAAGCCCATATTATTCATCGACCCATGGAATTTACCCATGGTATTGTAAATGGCATCCGCCCATGGTATTGTAAAATCCACCCATGGTATTCATTCACCCATGGAATTTACCCATGGTATTGTAAATGGCATCTGCCCGTGGTATTGTAAAATCCACCCATGGTATTCATTCACCCATGGAATTGACCCGTGGTATTGTAACTGAAAAATACTATAAGTAACAAGTCACATTTTGTAAAAGGACAGATGGTCCGCCACAATGTAGTCTTTACAGCTCAGAGGCATGTAGCCGCCACATCTCTTCTCAGAGATAAGCTACCATCGCCCTAGCTGGTTTATTTGCATTACTATTTTAAATAAAAGTTTCTTTGTGGTTTTATTTATTGGGCATTCTCCTATTTTTCTTCTGGCATTTCAATCTTTCAGATCTTGGGGCTCTCTCTACCCCAAGATCCATTTCAATCTCTTAGATCTTGGGGGCCTCTTTCCAAGATCCGGATCAGTGGTATCAGAGCAGGTTATGATTCCATGGGAACGAGGGTTTGATGCATGCTTCAATTTCAAATTTTGCAGCAATATTCAACAAACTTCAGAAATTTTGGTGACGGCGGGAGAGTTGCAGCGCAGATCTGGATCTCTAGTGCCTGGATCAGGATTTCTATCACATGGGCAGATGCAAAATGGTCCTTCTGCTTCCAAAAACAGGTTATAATAAATATTCTGAG
Organism: Pinus tabuliformis; assembly: GCA_031772625.1. Lineage (NCBI taxonomy): Eukaryota > Viridiplantae > Streptophyta > Pinopsida > Pinales > Pinaceae > Pinus > Pinus tabuliformis. The sequence continues at coordinate 1,437,664,237 of CM062820.1, read as the reverse complement.
TTATATTGGCCGAGTTATGTCCATTTTAATTCTGGAGCAGCATTCGGAGTGGGTTTCCATTGGAGACGTGCCCTCCCACCCCACTTTAGTAGGCATCTGCTTCACATTCATCAGTTTCAACATAGCAGCAATCGGCTTGGGTTATTTGGAGATGTGCCCTCCCACCCCAAGCTATGTAGGCACCTGCTACTTCATCAGCAACCAACATCACGGTTGTGGGTCATCCACAAACCCACACTTCATCGAAGTCCATTTGCTAGGTCGTACACTGTTAGTATCACAGTTGGTCACAAGCATTACAGGGTATCTCTATCCTCGGATCTTCGTTCTTCATGGTTATGGGTCATCCACAAACCCACAGTTCATCGAAGTCCATTTGCTAGGCCACACACTGTCAGAATCACAGTTGGTCACAAGCATTACAGGGTATCTCTATCCTCGGATCTTCATTTATCAAGGTTTTGGGTTAACCACGTAAAACCCTTATCTTCACTGGATCTTCATATTCAACAAAGGCTTTGCAGGAGGGAACTTTACGCAATGGGGACCATTGCTTCTTAAGGAGGGAGGAATGATCCGAATGGAAAATGGTATCAACCCATGGTACTCATCCACCCATATTATTCATCGACCCATGGAATTTACCCATGGTATTGTAAATGGCATCCGCCCATGGTATTGTAAAATCCACCCATGGTATTCATTCACCCATGGAATTTACCCATGGTATTGTAAATGGCATCTGCCCGTGGTATTGTAAAATCCACCCATGGTATTCATTCACCCATGGAATTGACCCGTGGTATTGTAACTGAAAAATACTATAAGTAACAAGTCACATTTTGTAAAAGGACAGATTGTCCGCCACAATGTAGCCTTTACAGTTATTATCGGTTTTAATAAAAAAGTTTCTTTGTGGTTTTGTTTATTGGGCATTCTCCTATTTTTCTTCTGGCAATGCAAGTTTTCAGATCTTGGGGGTCTCTCCTCCCAAGATCCATTTCAATCTTCTAGATCTTGGGGCATTTCCCCCAAGATCCATTTCAAGTTTTCAGATCTTGGGGTCCTTTCTCCCAAGATCCATTTCAAGTTTTCAGATCTTGGGGGTCTCTCCCCCCCAAGATCCAATTCAATCTTTTAGATCTTGGGGGCCCCCTCCCAGGTCAAAGTTATCTTCATAATTCCCAGGTCAAAGTTATCTTCATCATTCCCAGGTCATCGAGAACCCCCTTTAACTCTGTCATTTTGGTAGAGAATAAGTCTTGATATTCGCGTAGTAACTTGATGACTTTATCCACCATGGAAACATCCCAATATTCCCCCAGGGTCTCATAATTCAGCTCCCCATCTATACCAATGTTTACCTGTTTTGATTTTAGTGGTATTGTGATGTCGGGGTCCTCGATCGACGGTCCTCGAACTTCGTGGCTCCCTTCTGTTTCCGGGATGTTAATGTTTTGGGGGTCATCATCATCATTCTTCGCTTGCATGTTGTAACATTCTACGACATGGCCTAACTGATGTAACCATTCTGGTTGAATGATTTCTTCTGGTTCCTATGGTAATTTGAAGATAGTGACTTTCACAATTTGCAGCACAACGTCAACAGTATCCATCCATTGGTCTTCAAATAAGAATGTTAATAAAAACCCTTCATGCAAGATATCCCATCCACCCATACCATGTTGAAGCTCTATCTCAGTATACCAATTTCTAGTGATGACATCCAGGATATGATAGAATAAATGTACCCATTCAAGCTAGGGCTCTTCACCATAGGCTTTGGTCCATTTTATGAGGTGCATGCATGGGTCATCACATCCATCATATTTCTCAATTATTCGTAGTTCCAACTTCCCAAACCTTAGCTGCATGATCCTTCTACAATCATGCCAGCTTTCAAAATTCCCTTTATGTGTTCCCCACCAACGCGCAGGTGTTGCACACAGCACCCACTTTAATGCATCGAACCTTTGGTGCTCTGGTACTGCACTCCCAAACTTGCTTAAGAATTTGTCCACCACTATTAGTCCATCATATGTTGGTAGATCCAAAGCTTGGGCAGTTACACAACGTAGTGATTTGGTCATCATATTACAATTTAGCATCATTACTTCACTCAACCGATTGTGCCATCACTCATCTTCTTCATCGGACTCCAATAGGCAGGATTTCACATGCTTCCATGGTGTCCTTTAATCTACAATAGGATGTAGCCAATCCTGGTTCCACGTGGTCAGTTTGTAGATACAATCTAGCTCTTCGTCACTTCCATCATCGTACACGGGTTCTATGTAACGCTTTCCTTTAGCGGGATCCAATGGAACTATCACACGTAGGGACTTTGTCTCAAAATCATTTTCTTCTTTTTTAGATTGATGACTCCATTAATATCTATTTCCCAGTCTATTCCGAGTAATGCAGGGTAAGGGTTACTATGATCCACAATTTCTATTACCTTAAAGTCTTTTTGCATGCTTGCACCATCGATATCCACTGTTACTCCTATCAATATTCCCATAGGCAACATCTTTTGATGGTTCGTCATCCGTAGCTGAATGGGAGACCACTGTAGTGTGGGCTTGCCCATGCATTCCCAATTTTGCTTTGGTAATATGTTCACGTCTCTAAGATTACTTGATCCATCTCATATTCACCAATTTTTGCTATCAGTTGCATTTCCCATCCAGTGCGTAGGGCATGCTTCCCCATTTTTTGAACTACTAGTGGCTCGCCTGACCCTGCGCACCTAGCGATCAAATCTTGTAGTCCTTTAACTGCCTTATTATCACACAACAGTTTCATACATGTATCTAAAAAGGTAGTTAGCATCGAGGGATCTAGGTCCATCTCTGGTTGATCCCTACTACCTGAAGTAGAGACCTCCGTGAAGCTCTTCTTAGCTTCCATAAACGTTTCTTTTGCATGGTCCAAGTCAAATTCAGGTTTCTTTGCAGGAGCCTTACGTACCCAGGTGTCTTCTTTAGGCTTCGTCCCCTTATCCTCCCCTATTTTCATTCCACTCCTGAGTATCATGTTCACATTGGTGTCCTCTTCATGTGGTTTGGACCTCATTATTTGGATGTTTTGCATCGGAGTTGACTGCAGCACCCCTTTTTCATGCATTTGTGCGATCATCATCAGACAATCTAAAATTTCATGATCAAACTATTCACAATATGGGTAAGATAATCTCATCGGGTTGGTACAATCACGTGCATAGTGCATAGGGCCTCCACAATTGTAACAAATTAGTTGTCCACAGCCTCTTCCGGGCCTCATTTCGACCTCGGCCTCGCCCTTGGAAGCCACCCCGCGCTATTTTTGCAGCTAGATAGAGGCCTCGCGTTTATGTCTATATTCAATAAGCCGGAGTCCTATCCATCATTATTTCATAGCTTCGACATGTTTGCTCATCATGACCCACTAATCTACATAAATTACAGTACAGTTGCTACGGAGTCTAGGTATATTTATGCAACATATGACAGTTTTCCATTGCATGCTTTCCTCCCACCTGAAAAATCGCGTACCAAAGAGTGGCAGACACACTTGGACCTATTTGCGCATTTGGTCTCAACAACATCAGTTCCCCTCCTACCAAATAGTTCACCAATACAGGACAGTGATCCTTATCGTGACCTTGGCCCTTACATTTTATACACCACACTTCTCCACGCACCTCTAGCCTGGGCGCCCTATCCTACTTCAAGCTCTGCATCTCTAAGCATAGGTTTTATAGTTGCACGTGGATTTTGTTGGTCTGTCAACCTTGAGTCTTATATCGGTGTTTCGTGCAATCTCATCGCCATTTCCAATGCTTCTGCCTGGGTTGAGAGCTTATTTTGTGATAGTTTGGTCCTCAGGTGTGGTGTTAAAGATGCCACAAACCAAGTGCGGTGTTGCGTGTCTGTTAGTGTCATATTAGCCTCGCAGACTGTACTTTTCAACCTTTGATCTAGATCCCAGGGGGTTTCACCTGGAAGCATCGCGATCTCCTTGAATCCTATAATCGACTGCGTCTCTGATTTCAGTCGACTAAACTCTTTATTTAATTCACTTTGAATTTCTACTATTCCAGCATTCTGGTGATCATTTGAGTGTTTGATATACCAAGACATTGCATGATCCTGCATCGCACTTACCAATGCGGCCTTTATAATGTTATCATCTGTAACCCCATGCACTTCCCACATTGCCCTTACTACAAACCTAAACTGATCAGGATCTTCATTCCCTAATCCTCTGAATACAGGCAACTTGATTGCGCATCCCATGCTAAACTTCTAGTTTGGTCGAGGTGGAGTGGGTGAAGCTGGAGGTGGAGAAGGCAATGGGAGTGATGGCGTTAGTGGAGGTGATAGCTGTAGAATGTGCTGCCTGATCAAACTAACCACACTCCTTGGAGAAACCCAAGAGCACTCTTCCCCACTCGCTCGTAGTGGTGAAATTAAAGGATCGTTTCCTAGCCCTTCAATCCCTTTGAAGCTCCTTCCACTTCGCGTCGTTCCCCTCATTAATGTATGTGCGTCACCCATTTTTCACATAACAACATTTTAATCTAGGTATTCAAAGACTTAATGTACTTTCCTCAGGGTCCTTTGAGAAAATGTCTTTCAGCTTCGCTATAGCTAATAGTTGTGTCTATCACAAATTTAGTGATAAACCCTCCTATTATCCGATCCAACCAATGATATACGGCTCGCATGATCCTATCTTCAGACACCTCTAGCCTGTGCACTAACTTCGAAGTCCACACTATTGGCTGATTAAGCTTGCACCTTCCCATGTTGTCTGCTAGCCTCACTATTCACTCATACAGTTTTGACAAGAAGGACGTGAAGAAGATCTCGTGGATTTCCATGTAAATGTAGTGATCCAGCCACCTCTTCTCAGATATCTGCGGGGATTTGTTTTCCTCCACCACGAACTCATGAAGCTTCTGATCCAACCAATCTTCAATCTCTTTCTTCGTAGGGTTCCAGCATTCCAAAATCATACATCCCTTAGGTAGATCCTAGGTACCGACAACAAAACCATTTGTTGGCTTATTGGGCCTTGACTCAGGTTTAGAAGAGTTTTAACAAAACAAATCCTGCACTACTGACCCTTTCGGCAAAAATCCGCAGAGCGTGGATTAAAGTCTCACCCGAGGTAGTATGGGAGGCTGTTGGAACTAGGTTTCCGCACCTTAGGGATGTCTTGATGAGGTTTGGAGGGGTTGCAACCCAAACTAAACACTTGTGCTACTTTGAGTAGTTGTTCATCCTTTGTGAAGATCCGCAATGGGGTGGTTCCTAGATTCTTATTATTATTGTTGTTATTACAGATTTGATTTATTCCTTAATGGTTTTAATTGAGCAAAACCCAATGTGCACAACCATAATTCTTAAAGATACACATAAAACCATAACATAAGCATAAAGATATAGATCTGCCATCAGATGCAAAAATGATAATTGAGAACAGATACACAATATTTCAGAAACACTTATCTTTATTAATGCCCTTTATCTAGTTACAATCAACTTCCTGCCTTGCGCACACAGCTGCAGGGGTCCACTCACATAGCTGCAGACTCTAACGAGGCCTTCGTGCACATAGTAGAGCCTCTATCTCCTATAACAACCCAAACTTTCACTTCATAGACTCAGATCTACTATCTCGTTCAGACACCCATATTACTTCTATTACTAAAAAGCTACCTTACACTTAGAGCCTTGCTCTTATTTATACATTCCCATGGTCCACTAACCATGGGAAAGCCGACACATTCTAGATTAACTTATAATATTTTAGGGCAAACTACCCTTGGACTTGACCCATTACAATTTGCGCTCTACACACTTTGCAGAGTTTTTACCGTGAAATACCCAAAAATGTGGGCTTCAAGCCCCAAGACCATTACGTGGGAGATCTGCTGCCCAACTAAAGCATAATGTAGATATTCCATGAACGGAAAGAATAAGAAAATTCAAGAGAAAAATTTTTGTAGTGGGAGAAGGTTTTGAGGTAGTAGTGAGAGCACAAAGATATTTCCAGCAATGCCTACATTCGATCAAATTTCAGTGAAGGAGATATAGAGAGGCCATAGGAGAAGAAAAAATATTAGTGTTATAGACATTTTTGTGCCTTATAGCTCTAAGCATGAAATGTCCATAAACCAAGGGCTCCTAAGTACCTAAAAGTGTTGTTCCAACCCCTAAAGGAACAAGGTCAACAAATTACAGCTTCTCCCAGAAGTTCTCCACCAGAAACTGCTCAAAATAAGTCAAATCAGGATCATTTCAGCTGCTCCACTAGCCAAGTGCGTTGCATAGCACCTAAGTCCACTAGCTAGGTGTGTTGCAACGCACCTAAATGCACTACCAGGGTGCGTTGAGCGGGAAATGACAAATGGCAGTGTCATTCCGCGAGGTGGAGAGACAATGGAAGCTTCCAGAATCTTTCCCAATGACACTTGCCTCACTGAATTCGACCAAGGATGAGTAAGAGGCTTTCAGTCTCCAAGTGGAGGCAAGAACTGACAGAGAGAAGCCACTAATCAAATCATGAGCTGACTCATCCTCCTTGCATACATCTATATATGGATCCCTCATCCCAGAGATCCAGAGGCTGGAAGTTTGCGCATTGTAAGGAATTGCTATTGGTTTTGAGATACATATCAGAGAATTGGGTGATCTATGCTTTGTTGGGGGTGAAGAAGGGACTTCTTTGCTGGTAGGTTGATGCTGGGTCAGGAATCATCGGTTGTAACTCCTCCTGGATCTTCTTGTATATCAATAAAACTATTTGAGTTTGTTCTCCATGCTTGTGTTTCATTGATGCTTGTTACATTTGTATGGTTAACTTAAATCTGATCCTAAGTTATTTATGAATATAAACCCATGTCTTTGTATAGTTTCCTTCTTCTGTGATCTTACAGGTACTTGGTGAAGCTGGGCAAGTAAGGGAGCAAGTAGCTAGAAGCTGTCAAAGAGGAGAGAGATTGGATCGAAGGACTAGCGCAAGGCACAGGTTGGTTCATCCTATTCCTCTTTGTTTATAGTTCATAAAGAAGAATACAAAAGTAGTTTTCTCTGTTTGTTTCTAAGGTAGCTGTCACACCTTAGTGGGATAGAGCAGTTCTAAATAGACACTTTTCCCGATAACAAAATGGCGACTCCACTGGGGATCGTGTCTAGTTAGTTTGTTTGTGTTTCTCTTGTTGTTTGTTTCATAAACTTATAAGTAGCAATCGAACTGCATTTGCCATTAACAAATGCAAAGTAGACACCTGCTTCTTTAGTCCATTCACTAGATCTGTTTATGATTTGAACAGTTGATTCATAGACTAACTGATTTCCCTTGTGATAGCTCTTAGACCCCCCTTTAGATCTACCTTTGATTGTGCATTACTGATTGCTTTTACTTGGCCAAAAACCAAAGATTAAACTGCAAACCGTGACCCAGAACCTGGATAGAATTCTCGTTTCTACCCCAGCGCAGGCACTGTGAAGAGGTTCTGCATTTCAACGCACTTCCCGAGAGGGCTACCTGCGCTGCAATGCAGTTTCTCTGTGTAACAGGTGCGCTGATCAGCCTAGCCCTATGCAGCTGAGGTTCTTTTGTTCATTCTTTCCAGTTTTGTCTCTGATTTTTGCAGCCTGTGATTAGTATATGACTGTGTCAAACCCCTTTTCCTTACTGATATTCTGCCTCATTTGTATAAAATATCTGTAGATGTTTTTATGTGTTTGTTGAGTCGTTTACAGTTTTCCATTGCAAAAGTAGAATAGTCGTACTGTCATCCTTTGATTTAGATCTGTCACAAGTGTCAATTTTGATCATAGGATAGAGTTTACTTGTTGTTGATAGTCGATTATGCTTTTACTTTTGCCTTTGGTTTGAATTTGTGACTTTCTAGTGTCGAAACGAGTATTTATTTCAAAATCATAAAGTGTCGTAATCATCTCTACCTTTTGATTTCGAAAAGAAGCTTGTTTATGTGTGTCGCTTGAAAGCAAATTCAGATTTATACATCAACTTTCGTTTTAGGCATCAATATTAAGAAAGTGAAAAAAAAATACATGCATGTGCATTTGCATATTGACAGTCTGTTTGGCTTGATTTAGGAAAGTGCATTTACAGTGTGCTCTTTGCTCTTTGTGAAAAGATTGTGTCTTTCTTTTCCCCTAGTAGCTAGGATTTTCATTGCTGAAAAGAGATAAAAGTTTGTTTATCATCTTTAGATTGCATTTTAGGAATTACATCTACATCTCGTGGTGAACCCAAAAGGCAAGCTTCATAAGAAAGATCAACTTAAAATAAATTCAATGAACCTAACAACGCTTTGGAACTTAACGCACAACATTTAGAGGTCTAGGCTAGAGATGTATTCCGGCGTCGTAAAGCCTGGTAACTGTTGTCCTCACTGATGGTTGGGTGATTCCTCCACTTTGAGACGATAAGTGCCAGTACAGACTTGTTCTCCCATGTACCGTCGAGTATATATTGGGAGACACCTATAGGCTTAAAACATTTATCCATAGGAAGCCGTGTCGGCCACCCTACTGATCGCAATGCACCGAACACAGCATTCAGGAAGATTGACTTTCGTACCGTAAAAAGTATTCTGCAGTTTTGTGATTGGTTTGGTAATCCCTTTGTCTAGATTTCTAGAGTAGTCTCTTTCATTCCTTTTCAGACTCCTCAGAGGAAAAGGTCCATTTGAGCACTAGTCAATTCAGGCTCATTAAAAATTCGAAGGCGACGAGAGTCATCTTTTGTTTTTTCTCGACTCTTAAAAATCGAAAAAACAAGTTGTGTCAAAGCATATAAAATTCATTTAATTTGGAAACATATTTCCCCTTTGATTTTTAGTTGATCGAGTAATCCGCAATCGTGGAAGAAAGTCAATTGAAACCCTGTCGTTCGCGGAGGCTTACGAGTCAACCGTCTTTGTCTCCGGAATCGAAACTAGTACGGACAAAGCGAACTCGTTTAACTGGTTCAAAATCTCCTATCAAAGTTAGAACAAGTGTTCCAACGACATCAGAGACTCCAGTTACTCCAAACATTTCTGGAATCGCTGCCTCAATAGAAGAAGTTCAACAGCCACAGAAGGACAGTGGTACTGATCCTAGTTTGAGAATAAACACTTGTGTTACCGAACCAGTTCCATCTACAACCGGTTCGGAGAGTCTTACTCTTCAAACATCTGTTGCTGCTTCTTAGGCACCAGAAATATTTTATGGACCTGACGGTCTTCCCCTTCCACCTGGTCTGATTGCAATAGAAGAAATTGTAGAAGATCCTCAAACAAGTACTCTGACGCACTTTGGGGTCGGAATCACTCTATATCCTTCATCATCAGAAGTTAGCCTACCACCAGCGGAAGCTCCTGTAGAATCACTAGGTAATCTTTTGGATAGACTACAAATGTCTGAACAACCGTCAACATCTAGGACTGTGTCTTCTGACACAGCGACGACAGAGCTCCCTTTTGTTGGGAAAAGTATCCAATTCGGAATGCCCCTATCCCACTCTAAGAGGTGATAGTGCCTTAGCAACATACGAAGTAAACTAATTGAATATTCTTCTTTATGAGATGTAAATGAGGAAGCAGGATCTAACTAACCTGTGTCTTTCGCAAGTTTTTTGATTCAATCGCTCCTCTCTTCAGTAGCTCCCAGCTCCCAGCTCTCTCACCGGCCCAGCTTCACCGAATTCCTGCAAGATCACAAGAGAGAGAAACTACAAGAAGATACAGATATACATTCATAAAAAGCTCAAGATCAGATTAAGCTAAACATGTAAGCATAACAAAACATCATTGATATACAGCATGTAGGAGAAACTCAAATAGTTTATTGATAGAGTAATAAAGTCCAAGAGGAGATACAACCAAGTGAGGCCCGATCCAGCATCTACCTCCCAGCAATGGAATCCCTTCCTCTCCTCCAACAAAGCATAAATCACCCAATGTACTAATCTCAATCTCAAACCAACAACAATTCTCTGCAAAGTACGAAATTCCAGCCCCTTGAACCACTGGTTGAGAGATCCATATATAGATGTAAGCAGAGAGGATGAGTTAGCTTATGTTTTGACTTGTGGCTTCTCTCTGTCAGTTCTTTCTTCCACTTGGAGGTTGAGAACCTCTTACTCATCACTAGTCGAATTCATTGAGGCAAGTGTCATTGGAGAAGATTCTGGAAGCTTCCAGGGTCTTTCCACCTCGTTGAATGAGCTTGCCATTTGTCATTTCCCGCTCAGCGCACCCTGGTAGTGCTTCTACCTGCGTTGCAGTGCAACTAGCCAGTGTAAACTCTGCATTTCAACGCAGGCAGCTAGTGGAGCCTCTGAATTGATCTTGAATTGACTATTTCTAAGTGGTTTTTGGTGGAGAACTTCTGGGAGAAGTTGTCATTGGTTGACCTTGTTCCTTTAGGAGCTGTAACAACATCATTGGGGACTTTGGATCCCTTGAATTATGGACATTTCATGCTTATAGCTGTAAGGCACAAAAATGTCTATAACAGTTGCCCCCTAAAGTATGAGGTCGTTTATCGGGTGAAATGCTTTATTAGGAGGATCCAAAGTTCTTCCAATGCTGGGAGGAGACCTGTAATAAGATACAATACAATACATTATTTTTCATACTGCTTTCATGATCTAGCTGAGGCGGGCATTCCCATGCTCAGCTTTATAAATTCATTTTTATGTACATAGGACAGACAATTGTCTGATGATAGACTGATGATCTTGCTGAAATCATCATCCTTTGGTAGGACGATTGTCTGTGCTGTAATGTTGTACATGCCAATGTCATTATTTTTCCTGAATATATATCGCATCCTGGATGGATGAAACTAGATCCGGGGTCTTCAAACTCGTTCGATCTTCACTCTAAGTATAAGTCGATCCATGTGAGAAATGTTCTGAAGTCAAACATGGAAAGACATCGCTTGATTACCGGTCAATGATGTAAACCGTTAACAACCGCGAGAGGAATCACCGATAATGATAATGACCCTCAAGGTACTACAGTACAATTCACGTGGTTTGAATAAAGGACTTGGCGTTGAACACCACGCAAAATCTTTCGGTCAAAGGTCATTGAGGTATACCTGTCGCCGGAAGTGAGAAACTTGCCATTGAGGCATGCAAGCTTCAAAGTACTGAAGGGGTTGTTCCTATATCAACTTCTTGGATAATGAGCTGATGTCAACAAGAAGCGATCCGTCAAAGGAGGGCTTTAATGTATCCCACATCAGTGACACGGAACGGATCAAATGATTTTGATGGAGGTGAAAACGATCTGATGATATATGGTTCAGGGTGGCAGTCATGAAAGAATGAAGGATAATGTATGGTAGTGGATGGGACATGGTTGACTTCTCTGGATGACTTCTCTTGAACATATCGGCGACACTTGTGTGATGGATTGGTAGCATTTACCCCAAAGGTGGATGGTATGGTGAGACCATGGCGATGTGACCGGTGAATGAAACAACCCAACCCGACTCAGGCACGGAGTGGAAGTGTCATGTTCAAGAGCGACTTGCTACCAATAAAGTTCTTTGAGTTTCTTCCCAATTTTTCCCCAGTCATTGCTGACCAGTACCTCTTTATTTTTGTCAAGCTTGAGGAGGATAACATATGCTTGTTCTATAATTTGCCCTTCGGGCAAACCCATCGCTATGTTTTAATGAGCCTAGCGATAGTGAAACTCGTTCTCGTCTAAAGACAAGTTTGTTGCTATTTAATGTTTTTAACAAGTCTAATGACAAAGATAACTCGGTCCTTTTCATTTTTAGAGAGTCTGAAAAGGTACGTAAAGTCAACTCCGAAAGTCCTTTTTCATCATCTAATCCCTTAAGTCCGAAAAAGTATAAAACAATACAGAAGGGATGAATTTTCGATAGTTTTTACGAGCCGAACAAAACAAGTGCTCGATCTTTTTGTGCAATAATCCCTCAGGTCCAAAAAGATTAAAATCTAGAGGAGGGATAGCACTTTCGGTCGCTTTAACGAGCTGGAAGGCCAAAACTCGGCAATCTTTTCATATTTTACGAGTTAGATGAAAAGAGCTTAAAGAAGACTCGTCTTTTGAGGAACAAGTGATAGAACGGGTAGCAGCTGATTCCTGGTATGGGTTGGAATTTTCCAATCACGGTAGTGTCACGAGGATGGCTAGTGAAATCACTCTTCACAGCTGTTCCTCAAAATGGGTAAACAATCAATATGGAGGTGAATGATCAGCCAATGGAAAAGTGGAGGTGACGGTGCAAACACGACCAAGGCTTTAATGGCTGATAATGTAACATTCACGGTTGTTATTTACCGGAGGATAGTTCATTTTTTAACGAGCTTAAACGCGGAAAAACACTGCTCAGTCTTATGTTTATTTTTTAACGAGCATGAACTATGCGCTAAAACTGCTCAATTTTCCAGTCATATGATAAGAATGTCTCATGTAAGATGCCATTTTTTATGGAGCTTGCGCCTTACAAAGCTTTGCTCTGGAATCCTTTCTTTATGCAAGTTTGGAAACGACTAATCCTACGAGTTTAAAGGGTTAGAGGTCCTAAAAATTTAAAAAATAAATAGCCGCCCCTTGCTTGCACTCCAAAAGGTTTGCATGCCCCCAGGCATAAAACAGAGTTTCAAGGTTACCTCTACTTCACTTCCGCCAAAACAATTGTTTTACCGAGAGAGGCCTACCTCTTTCAGGTTACCCAAAGATTGTCCTGTTAATCTTTCAAAAAAAACACTTCTTCGGCGATGTCTACCGAGATAGACAAAGGTGAGTGACAACGAGCGCCAAACACATAACTTTGACAAAAGAATCTTATTTTAGAACAACCCCTGTCTCAATCATGGACGGGGTACGGACTAGTCATATTCTCCCGCGGAAACCTACCTTATACCTAAAGTTTTTCTGCCGAAGTAGACCAGGACGCATGCCCCCTGGGTTCCAGTCGTATCCTTCCGAATTACTCGCGCTCATCGGGAGGACGGACCATGGGTTGAGACATTTCTTGCGTGAAGAGACCATTTAGGGATGGTATATGACTATTTGCGATGCGTGATCCGGGAAATGAAAGCTGGTCCACGAGCTTGACCACTCTTCTTTCGTGCGGAAAACACATTACTCTAAAGAGTGAGGAGACGATGGCTCCCATGCAATATATATAGTCTCGTCCAAGGAGTAGGTTATAATCCAAGGGTCCTTGAACGACCATCACGTTCATTTGAACAGTCTTCCCTCTCAATGTTATGGGCACATTGGGGAGGATCCCTAAAGGTCGACTGGTTCCTTTATCAAAGCCTGTCAGATTTCTCATTTCAGGCAAAAGCGCTGGCGAACCAAGCACTTTCCAAGCAATAGAGGAAAGGATACTCACAGATGCCCCCTCATCAATGATGGTGCCAGCCATGACCATTCTGTATATTTGGACGATAATTCTGAATGGTATGCTTGCTAGCAAACGGGGTCTGCCTAGTTGGTTCCAGTCGAAGGAGACAACTAGGTTGCTTGGTGGTGGGACTGAATATACGGCCGGGAATCGCTCTGACGAACTTCCTTCCTGCGATAAAGGAATGGGGGGAGTGCCCCCGTGCTCGTCGGAGTCTGTGTTGATGAAGAGAATTTGGATGGTGTCATCTTTATCCTCTTCAGTGACTGTATCATTCGAAGATAAATCCTCTGAAGGTAAGACCAGGTCAACTGTCGCCTCGACCTTTTGACTTTCGTCGGGTATGGATTCAGCTGGTTCATCTTCAATGACCGGCGCTTCAGCTGACCACTCGAGCGGGCCAGCTAGATTTTCAACTAACGAAGGACTCGGCAAGAGTTCTTTATATCCAAGAGGAAGTCGTAACGGTGAAACTGGACGATCATCCAAAACTCTTTTCGCTTCGCTAAGAAGGGACAACGGTGTATGGCATGGCTGCCTTCGCACAGTCTAGAGGGAGATCTAGCTTTCCCTTTTTGTCCAAGGACTTCACTTTCGCTAGTTGACGGTATGCATTCAACATGGATGTCAGAGGTTGATGCCACTGGATTGTGCAAATGGGGAGACCAGTCCCTTAGTATCCGAGGGATGCAGGGACAATCTCTGTGGAACTGGTCTCCCTTGCATATGACACATGGCGATTTAGGCCTAGTCAGTGTTGTGAGTGGATTTTTTTCAGACGACACTTGTTTGCCCCCAGTCGCTTTTGGCTCCTTCTTCTTCTTCTTTTCCTTCTTCTCCTTAGGAACTTGTTTTTTTGCTTTACCAGTTCCGTCAAGCGAAGAGGAAGGAGGAGAGGAAGAATTAGAGGAAGTAGAAGGCTGGTGGGCAACTCTGGACTGGTCTAACTGTTGACTCGATTGTTCAGGAATAGTGGTGTTCTGAACGACATTGGTTGAGAAGAGCCAGACCGGCAAGCCAATTGTCAGTCCTGGAAGCGACAATGTGGCCATATGGGGTGCACCAACATCTCCCCAAGAGGAGAAGGGACTAGGATTTCCACCAAGGGGAATTCCTTGGTTGGTGTGCTCCATTTTCTCAACCTAAAGATCAACACAGGAAAGAGGGTGATTGTTCCATTTAAAATAAATTTTAATGACGCTTTAGACACAACTTGCTTTTTCAGTTTTAAAGAGTCGAGAAAAAGCTAAAGATGACTCTAGTCTCCTTCGATGTTTTAACGAGCCTGAAGTGACAAATTCTCGGATGGACTTTTTCCATTATAGAGTCTGAAAAAGGCCAAAAGGAACTGCTCTGGAGTTCTAGGTAGAGGGTGTGCCAAACTTTTCGCAAAACCGCAGAATACTTTTTAAGGTACGGGCGGTCAATTTTCCTGAATGTTGTGTTCAGTGCATTGCGATCAGTAGGGCGGTCGACACGGCTTCCTAAGGATAAAGGTTTTATGCCTATAGGGGTCTCCCAATATATACTCGACGGTACGTGGGAGCACAATCCGTACTGGTGCTATTGTCTCTCAGGAGGAATCACCCAACCATCAGCGAGATCGACAGTCACCAGGTTTTACGATGCCGGAACACGTGTCTAGCCTAGACCTCTATGTTGTGCGTTAAGTTACAAAGCGTTGTTAAGTTCATTCAATTTATTTTAGGTTGATCTTTCTTAGAAGTTTGCCTTTTTGGATCACCACGAGATGTATGATACAATTCCTAAATGCAGTCTAAATATGATAAGCAAGCTTTTATATCTTTTCAACAATGAAAATCCTAGCTACAATGGGAAAAAGAAGACACAAACTTTTCTCAAAGAGCATAGAGCACACTGTAATGCACTTTTCCCTAAATCAAACCATGAAAACTATCAAAATGCAAATGCACAAATGCATGTATTTGTTTTCGCTTTCTTAATATCGATGCCTAAAAAGAAAGCTGTTGTACAAATTTGAATTCGATTTCAAGTGAAAACATAAACAAGTTCCTTTTTCAAAATCAAAAAGACGATCACGACACTTTATGATTTACTTGTTTCGACACTAGAAATGCATAAATTCAAACCAAATGACAAAAGTAAAAGCTCAATCAACTGTGAACAACAAACAAACTCACTCCTAAGATCAAAACGACACTTACGACAGGTCTAGATCTAAGGGCGACAGTATGACTAGTTTAATTTTGTAATGGGAAACTGCAAATGATGTAACAAATACACAAAGAACAAATACAGTTTCTTTATACAACTTGAGGTGGAATTGAGGCAAAGAAAAGGGGTTTCAGGTAGGTACACTGACTGATAATAGGCTGCAAAAAACAGAGATAAAACTGAGCAAAAGGAATCAGGGAACCACTGTTGCACAAGGCAAAGACTGATCAGCGCACTCCCAACAAAGAGGTTTTGACATTCAGCGTAGGTAGCCTTCACGGGACCTGCGTTGAAATGCAAAACCTCTTCACAGAGTCCGCGCTGAAGCAGAAACGAGAGTTGTTTCTGGGTTCTGGGTCACGGTTTGCAGTCAAATCTACAGTTTTTGGCCGGATCAAAGCTATCAATTAGGTACAATTAGGAGGATTATTTATAGGAGGACTAAGATCTATCACAAAGGGTTGTTAGAGCACTTGTGGATCAATTTGTTCAGATCATAAAAACAGGCCCAGTGAGTGGACTAGAGTGGCAGATCTCTACTTTGCATTTGAAAATGGCAAATGCATTTTGATTCGGCACTCCTGAGTTTATTAGAAGAACAACAATAGAAACACAATAAACCAACAAGATACGATCCCCAGTGGAGTCGCCAATTTGTTGTTGGGAAAAGTATCCAATTCGGAATGCCTCTATCCCACTCTAAGAGGTGATAGTGCCTTAGCAACAAACGAAGTAAACTAATTGAATATTCTTCTTTATGAGATGTAAATGAGGAAGTAGGATCTAACTAACCTGTGTCTTTCACAAGTTTGCTGATCCAATCGCTCCTCTCTTCAGTAGCTCCCAACTCCCAGCTCTCTCACCGGCCCAGCTTCACCGAATTCTTGCAAGATCACAAGAGAGAGAAACTACAAGAAGATACAGATATACATTCATAAAAAGCTCAAGATCAGATTAAGCTAAACATGTAAGCATAACAAAACATCATTGATATACAGCATGTAGGAGAAACTCAAATAGTTTATTGATAGAGTAATAAAGTCCAAGAGGAGATACAACCAAGTGAGGCCCGATCCAGCATCTACCTCCCAGCAATGGAATCCCTTCCTCTCCTCCAACAAAGCATAAATCACCCAATGTACTAATCTCAATCTCAAACCAACAACAATTCTCTGGAAAGTACAAAATTCCAGCCCCTTGAACCTCTGGGTGAGAGATCCATATATAGATGTAAGCAGAGAGGATGAGTCAGCTTATGTTTTGACTTGTGGCTTCTCTCTATCAGTTCTTGCTTCCACTTGGAGGTTGAGAACCTCTTACTCATCACTAGTCGAATTCATTGAGGCAAGTGTCATTGGAGAAGATTCTGGAAGCTTCCAGGGTCTTTCCACCTCGTTGAATGAGCTTTCCATTTGTTATTTCTCGCTCAGCGCACCCTGGTAGTGCTTCTACATGCGTTGCAGTGCAACTAGCCAGTGTAAACTCTGCATTTCAACGCAGGCAGCTAGTGGAGCCTCTGAATTGATCCTGAATTGACTATTTCTGAGTGGTTTTTGGTGGAGAACTTCTAGGAGAAGCTGTCATTGGTTGAACTTGTTCCTTTAGGAGCTGTAACAACATCATTAGGGACTTTGGATCCCTTGAATTATGGACATTTCATGCTTATAGTTGTAAGGCACAAAAATGTCTATAACACTCCCTGCTGTCACTCCGACAATGTTCGTCGGCATACCATCCGTCCCGACTAGATCAAAACCGCTAGAAGGAGCCCACTTAGGGGCTATTTTGACAGTCTGGTCCATTCCTGTTTGTTCATCCGGAATAATATCCGGAAACTCTTATGTTGAGTCTCAATAAATTGATCCATTTGGAGGTCAATTTGGGCAGTCCGGTCCCCAAGGGTAAACAATTCCCTTGAGTTCTAGATTACCACCGTATGGGGGGTAGTATGCCCTTTCATTATCCCCTCCGGGACGATATCCATATGAGAGTTCACAACAGCATTCAAGTTATGATCGAATTACATCAAGTGGTTGGGTACCTATACTACCTCAACAACCAAGAGTTGTGTATTCGATGCAACAATGCATACCTATGTCAAACATCCCGACTACGCCAGCTATTGTGACGGTGTCGCAAGTTCAAGCGATGCCTATTGTATGCCAACCTCAGGTTTCTCAGGCTGTAATGCAACAGCCCCTTGACCCTACGACTCAACCACAATCGCCGACTAGTGGGGCGACATAGGTCCAGACGGGTACAATTACCCCTCACCTTGGTCAAACGGTTAGTATCGGACAATAGCACATGGCCTCACAACCATGGCTGGTGCAATACCAACAACTGTAATTCCAACAAGTATACCAAGGTTCTAAGTAGCAAATCTTTGCGAACAGTGGACAGCCGTACATTCAAAATGGTCAAAATCAACCATTTTACAATGGTCAAGTCCACCAACCTTACCAAACATACCAGCATCAAATGCATTATGCCGGTATGCAAAGACCAACTGCTCAGGCGATTCCATCGTATCCTGGGTATGCTTCACCTAACCTGAATCAATAGTTACCATTCGTGGCAACTTTAGAGTTACCTGATTTAAATCGGTTAACAAATGATCCAATTGCTTACGCCCCTTGGTGGCCAGCGATTCCGCATAAACTTCCATCAGATATTCCTAAATTTAATGGAAATCCGGGTGAAGATCCATCGAATCACGTAATGACCTTTCATCTATGGTTTTCATCAAACACCCTAAATGATGATTCGATAAGACTTCACCTCTTTCAGAGGACGTTAACGGGTCCAGCGACAAAATGGTATATTGAATTGCCTAGAGCTTCTTTCGACAGCTTCAGTACCTTAGCCACAACCTTTTTAACCCATTTTCAATTACCAATAAGGTACGAAACAGGAACAGAACTTCTTACCAACTTCAAACAGAAAACGGCCACTCACATATCTGATCATATACATGAGTGGCGACGTCGTTGTAGGATGGTAGAAACATACGTCCCTGATCAGCTTTTAGTTGAATGGTTTATTAAGTCATTATTGCCTTCCATCACGGAAGATGTGGCAAAGGGGGGATTCGTAATAGAAGAGCAAGTTATCGCTCGTGCACAATATCTGGACTTGATTTACACTTAGTTCGGCACGCTTTACGAAAAAATACCTGACGCCCCTAGAACGAAATTCTCAATTCCTCCTCCTCCTAAATCGAACACTGACTCTCACGCTGGCGATGGCGTGATTGGCACGACGGAAACGAAATTGACAAAGGCTACATCCAAGAAGGCCCGTAAGATTTCAGGTCAAAATGCAAAAGATGAACTTCTTGCTTTGGAAGTAAATGCCGTATCGACAGATAAGGGCAAAGAAACCAAACAACCAGGAAGCAAGAAGAAAGGCAAAGGGAAGAAGAAGAAACAGGATGAATCATCACCTGAAAAATCTTCTTCAAACCCTCCTGGAAATAGGAAACTAAGATTCCCATGCATGATATGTGATGAGGATCATCGGACCGCAGATTGTCCACATAGAGCTGAGCTTAAGAAATTCTTCAAGAATTCGAAAACCTCAGCAGTGTTAACTGATCCGTTTCCAAATCCAGGAACAAATCTGGTTGAAAGTGGAAATGCTTCCCCGTCTTAAGTGCTAATGTTGTCGATTTCAAAATAGCAGAATGATTCTTTGATATCGACAAGGAACAAAGATTATGGGAATCCGTAGTTGTCGAACAACAAGGATAAAGATCAACCAAGTAGTTCGACAACAACTTCGACAGAAGTTGTACCACCCACCATCCCTGAATTGACAATAAAACTGCCGAAGGGAGTAGTACACAAGTCGACGTTTAATCCCCGCACTAGAGCGGCACAGCATTATAACATAGTGGAAGATTTGGCCCATTCGCCATCCACTATGTCGACTCTTGAAGTAATACAAAATTGCCCATCCCAAAGGCAGGCTTTATTATCGGCCATTGGTGGGATTGATCCAAAGGATTCCAATCTTCTATCCTTCGACTGCAAAGGATAAAATCGTCAGTTACCGGCTCAACTAGCTTTCCTTGTTCAAGTGAAAGCCCTCAACAAAACTGTTCATCGAACAATTATTGATGAGGGGGCATCTACATGTATTATGTCGATGAGTTGCTAGAAAACTTTAGGATCTCCAACCTTGTCGCGGTCTACGACGACATTAAAAGCATTCGACGGAAGGACATATACCCCATACGGTATCCTAAATAACTTGAAAGTTGAACTAGGATGAAAAATAGTAGAAATAGATGTTGAAGTCATCGACGGGAATCTTGATTACAACATCCTACTAGGACGACCATGGATATATGCCATGGTAGCTCTTGTGTCGACCTATTTTAGAAAGATTGCATTCCCCTTTCAAGGAGGAATTACAATCGTCGATCAACAGAACTTCCTCCCCAATGGTTCTCAAGTTACAGGAAGCATTCCCATGATCCATGGAAGCCCCCATTCGCTTCAGAATATCGGAGTAGGCCTACTAAAAGATCCTATACTAATGGGAACTTTCGCTCTTCCACCTCCAATCAATCTGGCGGAAGTAGCATCGATAGGAACCTGCAACATGATATCTTCTATAAAGATCTCAAAAAACGATATCGACATGGATCATGCAGTGGTTTTGCCCCCAAGCCCAATGGAAATATTATAGCAATCAATGTTTCTAGCATGGGAGGCAAACCCAAATCAACGCTCATCAAGTGTTTGGATAGATAGGTCTAGAGAATATGGTACTCCTTCAGATCCTTTGTCGCGAGTGCATGTCACCGACGAAGGAATTCTCCAAGCTATGGTAATTGAAGGAGCACCATGGAATGATTCCCACCATCATTCTCTTCTTCCGGATTGTGAAGAAGATACTCAAGATGACCTTTATCATCCTTCAGTAGTTGATTTTCTGTCAAATACTGTAAATATGGTGGATTCCGATCGAAACTTATCCAACATTGAAGAGACTATCGCCATAAATATCTCGACCAAAACAGATGTTGTAGAGAATATTTATGTCGGCAAATGTTGTTCTCCTTCAGAACTAGAAATATATAACGCTCTTTTTCGCGAATTCAGAGATGTCTTTGCTTGGTCATACAGTGAAATTCCAGGCATCGACTCGAGTATCGTTGAACACGAAATTAAGATGTATCCAGATGTCAAACCAGTACGACAACGGCTAAGGCAAGCGCACCCCAAGAAAGTCGCTGCCATTAAGGAAGAAGTTGAAAAACTTCTCCATGCTGGTTTCATCTACCATGTTCCTCTAACCGATTGGGTATCGAATATTGTCCCTGTTATGAGAAAACAAGGGACAATTAGAGTGTGCGTCAATTATAGGGATGTAAATCAAGTTTGTCCAAAAGACAACTACCCTACACCCTTCATCAACCAGATAATTGATGAATGCGCCGGATGCAAAATCTTTTCATTCATGGATGGATTCTCTGGGTATAATCAAATAAATATCCGCCCACAGCACCAGTCAAAGACTGCATTTATTTGTCCATGCGACACATTCGCATATCGAAAATTACCCTTTGGTTTAAAGAACACAGGGGCGATGTTTCAGAGGGCAATGAATTATGCCTTCCATGACATCAAAAACATCGTTCAACCATACCTCGACGACCTTCCGGCTCATTCGCGAAAGCGGACTGATCATCCGCAGCATTTAAGAGTGATATTTCTACGTTGCCGACACTACAAGATACGACTCAATCCGCACAAATGTGTATTTTGCGTCAGTTCTGGTCGTTTACTTGGCTTTGTAGTCTCCAAGGATGGGATTCGTCTCGACCCGTGTAAGGTCCAGGAAATCATAAATTTGCCTCCACCTTCGAATTTTCTTCATATTCAGAAACTCCAAGGGAAAGCAAACTTTCTAAGGAGGTTCATTCCAAATTACGCTGAACTTGCTAAAGGTTATACTCGTCTCTTGAAAAAGGAGGTACCCTTCATCTGGGATCAGGTTGCGCAAGCTTCCTTTGATGCTTTAAAATATTCCCTAATGAAAGCATCATTAATGTACGCCCCTGATTATCAAAGAGATTTTAACCTATATCTGGCTGCAGCAGATACAACCATCGCAATGCTTTTAGTTCAAGAAGTCGATGGAATTGAACATCCTATATATTATTTAAGTAAAAACTTAAATGATACAAAAAGAAAATATTCTTATGTTGAAAAACTAGCGCTTGCAGCTGTTCAAGCGATACAAAGATTTCGACACTACGTCCTCTTTCGGAAAACTACCATTCTGTCAGATTGCAACCCCATGACTTATATATTGTCGCGACAGTTGCTGGGGGGAAAATATTCAAAATGGATAGCAATCCTCCAAGAGTTTGATCTAGAATTTGTAAAATCCAAGTCAAAGAAAGCTATAGTTTTTGCAGAATTATTATGCGATCGCCCATCGTCGTCCAACGATGAAACATCTGAAGAATCAATCATGGATGAAAGTTTGTTTCTGATATCTACAAGCAATGAGTGGTATGGGGATATAATAATTTATCTCCAAACCCAAAAATTTAGGCCAAACACCTCCCACACTGAACAAAAACGTATACGATACCAAGCAAAAGACTCCATGATCGTCGGTGATACACTTTATCGTTGTGGTATTGATACAGTTCTGAGAAGGTGCCTCACCCATGAGGAAGCCGAAAAAGTCCTGAATGAGTGTCATTCAGGTGCGTGTGGGGGGCATCAATCTGGATATGCTACAGCACAAAAAAATTTACGAGCAGGATACTTCTGGCCAACAACGTTCAAAGATTGCATAACCGCAGTCAGAAGTTTCCATGCTTGTCAAATTTTTGATAGCAAAACCAGAAGACCACCCGCACCTCTACAGCCAATAGTTGTTGTTGGGCCATTCGCCAAATGGGGCATCGATTTCATGACATGTAACCCCACCTCGACCGGGGGGCATGGTTATATCATAGTCGCAGTTGACTATTTTACCAAATGGGCCGAGGCGATGCCTACATTAGATAATACTGGTGAAACAGTTGCCCTCTTTTTTTTCAATCATGTAGTCGCCAGATTCGGCGTACCACAGGCTATAGTCACTGATCATTGATCGCATTTCTGCAATCACATGATGGTTGAATTAGCTGCCAAACTAGGGTTGTCTCATGACAGCTCTACTCCATATTATCCGCAAGCCAACGGACAAGTTGAAGCGATCAACAAAGTCCTGAAACGCATGCTGCAAAGGATGATCAGAGTTCACAAAAGAAGATGGCACCTAATCCTGTACTCAGCTTTGTGGGCTTACCGAACATCGGTAAGAAATGCAACCGGGTTCACACCCTTCCAACTGGTATATGGCCTGGAAGCAGTTTTACCAGTCCAGTGTGAAATTTCGTCTCTCAAACTCGCAATTGATCTCCTCCCCGGAACTTCAGAAGAAGAGGCTCGTTTCTTGGAATTAATCCAATTGGATGAAACCCGTCGTGACGCTGCTTTGGCTAACGAAGCCCATAAGAAACGATTCAAGGCGCAGTTCGACAAAAATGTCAAACCCCGTGTCTTCTCAGAAGGTGACTTGGTCTTGCTTTACGACCAAGAATCCGACAAATTGGGAGCAGGTAAATTTAAGTCTGTATGGATGGGCCCCTATATTGTTAAGCGGGTGTTAGAAAAGGGAGCCTACGAGTTAATGGATTATGACGGAATTCCACTGGCGCAACCTCGTAACGGGTTATACCTCAAGCGTTACTATGCGTAATAGTAACCAATATGCTTTTGTTATATTTTTGTTTTCACTAAAGTGTTTGTTTTGGTCGAGTAATCCACTTTTTTACATTTATTGCATATGTCAAACCCATTGGAGCCATGTGTTGGATATGCCGACGGAGCAAGTTGTAGTTCGCGGAACCTGTCCTCCACAGCCTGGGCCATTTTTTATCCAAGCGGCGAGTTAGTAAGTTTCAGAGGTGTATGTATTGGTCGATCAATGAATAACATCGCTAAGTATAGCGCGTTGATAGAACTTCTCTATGATGCCATCACTCATGGTATACGCCGACTAATTGTCAGGCTAGACTCACAACTCGTAATACTACAACTCAATGGTATATATTCCTTCCAAAACCCAGCTATTTATCGCATGTTCCTAAGGGTTAAGATTTTGGAAAGACAATTTGATCTTATTCAATACCAACATATTTCCAGAAACTTAAACACATTAACTGACTCATTAGCAAACTATGTGTTAGATAGACATTTGCAACATTTATAAAAAGAAACACATCATCAATGTTTTACATATGGATCATATAGCTCAACCAAAATAAAACCCGAAAATCAAAAATATATATAGCTGTTTATGGTTTACACATAATGTTCTGTAACCAAGACAAAATCGGTCACGCGACCGAAAAACTCAAAATGCTAGGGGGCACCCTAGTCTAATGATGCTCGTGATAGCAAGTCACAGCCTGTGCGATCATGCGTAGAAGACGAGTCCATCTTCTGGGCACACCAGTAGTATGCCGCTGTAACCGCAAAGGTAGCTCGTTAGTCCTCGCATCTAGTATACCGAGAGTGAGGCCCTCAACCTGCTCCTGCAAAGCTGTGAGAGTCTCGGCCACATCGAGGTCGCGAAGAATAGCCCTTCCGGCAGCCTCTCCTACTGGGGCAACAGCTGGTACTCTCAGGCGAACTACTGGACGAACAGGACCAACATCTGCATGTACACATGAGTTTGATTAAAGTCTTGATAGAATAAAGCACAAGGACATTATAGAAAAAAACAGTAAACAACAATATGGTCAGAGGTTTTACCAATAGCACCCCACTGCTCGCCATCCAACAGTACTAAATCTGGATCACCCCGGAAGTCCATGCCATCGTATGGATACTCAGAATAAACCATCTCCTAACGATCAAACCACTTGAAGAAGGTATCAGAAAATGAAATCTGAGACTGGCCAGCATGCCTAGACATATGGTCAACCCATCTCTGCATACGTGGTTCAGTAGGAGAAGGTAAATCGAGTGCAATGTACTGCGGCTGCATCAGTGGTATCTTCTCCAAGGCAAAGGCAGTCAAAATAGAACCATACCCAAAGTTCTTCAACCTACCGTTCTTTATCTTGGTCAATTGTTCTTTCATCACAAGAAGTATTGCGTCGCACCAGTTGAACACCTTCGGTTGGAGGCATTCCAAGGCATGCTGCATATAGGATCGGTTGGCTACATGAAGAGACGCACTACCGGCCATCCTACCAAAAGTAAATAGGATAGTCCTAAGGGACCTGTCAGTGACATCACGGATGATGATCTTGTCGTCTTTACGCGGCTGAGATCCTTCTCTGCAATACCGACAGACATAATCTCTCACAGAATCGCCTCCTCGGGCCGAACCTAACAAGGAGATGGGGGCACCCCGCCTCGACAAGCCTGTCAAGAAATAGATGTCTACTACAGTCAAGGGGATAGATTTACCCCTAATCTGGAAAACTTGATTGATAGGATCCCAAGCATCAAGCAAATACTGCAGTAAGTTGATCTGCTATCTCATGCTAGAAATGCGGAAGAACTTCAGCAAGCCACAATTCCGCAGCGTGTTCACTGTAACTGGATCATGTAGGGCAATCATGTCCTCTTCTTCATGCTCACATTCTCACCATGTAAGGGTCATCTTACTCCAAAGATCTCTAAAAAATAAACAAGAGAGGAGTTAGATCCTAATTTTGGTGAGAAACAGGAAAAAATTCCATCAAAAATTGTGCAACAAATTCCCTTTCTGCGCCCAACGCACCTGCAGCAGTGTTCTAGGTGCGTTGAAAGCCAGATTGCCTTCAAACAGGCCAGCATTCAACGCAGGTTTCGATACACTGGGGGTGCGTTGATGGAAGAATGAGTCCCTCAAACCCCAGGGGCTCAGAAAAGTAGGGAATCAGGCTCAAAATGCAAAATGGAAACCATGAAATGAAAAAGCTCAGGTTTAGCTCCTACCTAGTCCAGACGGCACTGAGAATCGTCCACAGAATCTCCCGAAATCAACTGATGAAAATTGAGGGGGAAAGCACCTCCAAAGCTCCAACAAACCAAGTTCAAATGAAATGGTAAAATGAGAGGTAAAAAACACTTTTTAATTGCTTTTACCTATTTCAAAGTAAAATATTAGCATTTTAATCTCGTTTTCAAGCAAATATTGTTCATTTCTGACTAGTTTGATGAAGCTGTTGAAAATACAGTACGATCTTTGGAAGGACAAAGCTATTTATGGTAAAAAATCAAAACAAGACCATCTAATCGAGCAGTGTTTACCGCGAGGTTCAAGCTCGTTAAAAAATAAACCCGGACAGAGCAAATGTTTCCACCCGCGTTTAAGCTCGTTAAAAAATTAACTATCCCCTGGTAAATAACCACCGTGAATGTAGTACTTCAGCCATTAAAGCCTTGGTCGTGTTTGCACCGTCACTTCCACTTTTTCATTGGTCGATCATTCACCTCCATTTGATTTTTTACCCATTTTGAGGAACAGTTGCGAAGAGTGATTTCACTAGCCATCCTTGTGACACTGCCATGATTGGAAAATTCCAAACCTTACCTGGAATCAGCTGCTACCCATTTTATCACTCGTTCCTCAAAAGACGAGTCTTCTTTAAGCTCTTTTCTGACTCGTAAAATATGAAAAGATTGCCGAGTTCTGGCCTTCCAGCTCGTTAAAGCGACGGGAAGTGCTATCCCTCCTCTAAATTTTAATCTTTTTGGACCTGAGGGATTATTGTACAAAAAGATCGAGTGCTTGTTTTGTTTGGCTCGTTAAAGCGATCGAAAATTCATCCCTTCTGTATTGTTTTATACTTTTTTGGACTTAAGGGATTAGATGAAGAAAAAGGAATTTTGGAGTTACCATTACGTACCTTTTCAGACTCTCTAAAAATGAAAAGGACCGAGTTATCTTTGTCGTTAGACTCGTTAAAAAGATTAATAGCGACAAACTTGTCTTTAGACGAGAACGAGTTTCACTATCGCTGGGCTCTTAAAACATAGCGATGGGTTTGCTCGAAGGGGAAATTATAGAACAAGCATATGTTATCCTCCTCAAGCTTGACAAAAGTAAAGAGGTACTGGTCAGCAATGGCTGGGGAAAAATTGGGAAGAAAACTCAAAGAATCTTTATTGGTAGCAAGTCGCTCTTGAACATGACACTTCCACTCCGTGCCCGCGTCGGGTTAGGTTGTTTCATTCACCGGTCACATCACCATGGTCTCGCCATACCATCCACATTTGGGGTTAATGCTACCAATCCATCACATAAGTGTCGCCGACATGTTCAGGAGAAGTCATCCAGAAAGGCCACCTGTGTCCCGCCCACTACCATACATTATACTCCATTCTTTCATGACCGCCACCCTTAACCATATATCATCAGATCGTTTTCACCTCCATCAAAATCATTTGCTCCATTCCGTGTCATTGATGTGGGATTCATTAAGGCCCTCCTATGATGGATCACTTCTTGTTGACATCAGCTCATTATCCAAGAAGTTGATCTAGGAACACCCCATTCAGTACTTTGAAGCTTGGATGCCTCAATGGCAAGTTTCTCACTTCCGGCGATAGGTTTACAGCAATGACCTTCGACCGAAAGATTTTGTGTGGTGTTCAACTCCAAGTCCTTTATTCACACCACGTGAATTGTACTGCAGTACCTTGAGGGTCATTATCATTATCGGTGATTCCTCTCGCGCTTGTTAACAGTTTACATCATTGACTGGTAATCAAGCGATGTCTTTCCATGTTCGACTTCAAAACATTTCCCACATGGATCGACTTGTACTTCAAGTGAAGATCGAACGAGATTGAAGACCCCGGATCTAGTTTCATCCATCCGGGCTGCGATATATATTCAGGAAAATAAAGACATTGAAATGTACAGCATTGCAGCACAGATAATCATCCTACCAAAAGGATGATGGCTCTATCAGAATCATCAGTCTACCATCAGACGATTGTCTGTCCTATGTACATGAAAGTGAATTTATAAAGTTGAGCATGGGAATGCCCGCCTCAACTAGATCATGAAAATAGTATGAAGATAATGTATTGTATTGTATCTTATTACAGGTCTCCTCCCAGCATTGAAAGAACTTTGGATCCTCCTAATAAAGCATTTCACCCGATAAACGGCCTCATATTTTAGGGGGCAACTGTTATAGACATTTTTGTGCCTTACAGCTCTAAGCATGAAATGTCCATAAACCAAGGGCTCCTAAGTCCCTAAAAGTGTTGTTCCAACCCCTAAAGGAACAAGGTCAACAAATTACAGCTTCTCCCAGAAGTTCTCCACCAGAAACTGCTCAGAATAAGTCAAATCAGGATCATTTCAGCTGCTCCACTAGCCAAGTGCGTTGCATAGCACCTAATTCCACTAGCTAGGTGCATTGCAATGAACCTAAATGCACTACCAGGGTGCGTTGAGCGGGAAATGAAAAATGGCAGTGTCATTCCGCGAGGTGGAGAGACAATGGAAGCTTCCATAATCTTTCCCATTGACACTTGCCTCACTGAATTCGACCAAGGATGAGTAAGAGGCTTTCAGTCTCCAAGTGGAAGCAAGAACTGACAGAGAGAAGCCACTAATCAAATCACGAGCTGACTCATCCTCCTTGCATACATCTATATATGGATCCCTCATCCCAGAGATCCAGAGGCTGTAAGTTTGCACATTGTAAGGAATTGTTGTTGGTTTTGAGATACATATCAGAGAATTGGGTGATCTATGCTTTTTGGGGGTGAAGAAGGGACTTCTTTGCTGGGAGGGTGATGCTGGGTCAGGAATCATCGGTTGTAACTCCTCCTGGATCTTCTTGTATATCAATAAAACTATTTGAGTTTCTTCTCCATGCTTGTGTTTCATTGATGCTTGTTACATTTGTATGGTTAACTTAAATCTGATCCTAAGTTATTTATGAATATAAACGCATGTCTTTGTATAGTTTCCTTCTTCTGTGATCTTACAGGTACTTGGTGAAGCTGGGCAAGTAAGGGAGCAGGTAGCTGGAAGCTGTCAAAGAGGAGAGAGATTGGATCAAAGGACTAGCACAAGACACAGGTTGGTTCATGCTATTCCTCTTTGTTTATAGTTCATAAAGAAGAATACAAAAGTAGTTTTCTCTGTTTGTTTCTAAGGTAGCTGTCACACCTTAGTGGGATAGAGCAGTTGTAAATAGACACTTTTCTCGATAACAATTAGTGACCAAAGAAGCTTGGAGAGAGTGTGGATTGGCATACCACGAGTAGAAGAAGATGATGAAGGACCTTCATAACATAGCCTGGGAGAAATAGAAAATGTGCTCCCCAACAACCCTTCTCAAAACACATCCTCTTTTGTACTCATGATCCTAAATGCACACAAGTTGATCAAGAGTTAAGTTCCCTAAGCAATGATTTCCATACATTGATTTCCTTAGCAATTATTTACTAGAAGTGAATCTAGTTAGTGGAAGGGAAGTAGACCATAAAGTCCTCCATTGAATAATGTTGGATAAAGTGTTCCGTAAAAACTAATGAACATACCTATAAATCTATTATCGGGGACTAGTTGCAAGAAGCAAATGGTACATACTTCTACAATGCATGTATTTCATGGTTCTAGGACTAATGATCCAAAAAATCATTTGTTTACATGTGAAGTAATATGAGTTGTAGATAACATCCAAGATGTAGCCTCTAATATCATACAACTGGAAACAAATTTAAGAGAACAAGAATTAACCTTGTATAAGAAGTATAAGAGCAATATTCCAGCTGGAAAGTCGAGAATGTTAGAAGATATCAAACAAGTGACGCTAAAAGAATTTTGTGGCTGCAAGTCTATTTCGTAGTGCATCCCAAAGTTGAAGGAGATAAAGCAGGGATAGAATGATATTTTTTGGGATTATGGTTAAATATTTAAAGTATCCTTAGGAAAACTATAATTTCAGATACTCAATCATCAACATAAGGAGTTATTTATTTTCAAATTGCTTCCCCATATTCAAGTGTCATCAACCACGTAGAAGATTGTGTTTGAGTGAGAATGTATGGAAATTGCATTGGTGTTGGAGGAATCCTCAACAAAAAGTGGAGAAATTTTTTGCATGGCTTAGGTTCAGTCATTTTTGCTCACAATACAATTGAAAAATGTTAGGTCCCTATATACTAGTGTACCCTAGTTATTTTTATTGTTGTCCTCATGCATCCCCCATGTTGTTATTGTTGTGCAGCGTTGAAGCCCACTATTGTTATTGTTATTCCGTTACATTATTATTATTATATAGGCTTTCATTATATTGTGACCCCTTAGACTCCTATATATACTAAGGAGGTCTTATCATTTCTATCATCCAAAGATTGTTCATTTATGTGATTTAAAGAAGATTTCTCACTCAGGGAGGCTATTTCGCAAGTCCTTAATATATATTTTCTTCTATTTTATGATCTAGTTGTACAACGTTTGTTATGGGAGCTTTGGATTGTAGGGCTGCACTGTTGCAAACATGTCACCTTGGAATTTTCACGATAACATTTTTTCTATGAAGTTTCAGAAGCTAAAATTGATATCTAGTGGGTTCGAAAGCTTGATGAACATCGTGTAACAAGTTCAGATCTTTCTTCACTATATCTTTTGAGATATGGTCCGAAGAAGTTAGGCTTTGTGCATGCTCCAAAATTCAGTCTCAAACAACGACTTTGGAAAAGTCATCATAACATCTCTATGAGTGTTGGATTTAAATTTCGTAAAAGGTAAGTGAAAGTACACAAAACTTTGTTTTTCTTGTATCATTTTCAAGGGTGAAGGCTGAAACAATGAAACATGACATTCCTTACAATTTTTTTCTACTAAACTCATCCATAATCAAGACATGATGGGAGATTGGGCCTAACATCACCTTGAAGAATCCCATTTTGGTATGAATTTTGGCATTACAAAGAATACTAAAAGGGATAACATAAGATGAAAATTTAGACTTGGAGATCCAAAATTACAGAGATACAATAATTTCAATATCAAGCTCCTAAAAAGCAAGAAAAAGGTGTGTATTTCTTTTTTTTTATTTTGCAAAACGTTTTTTTGAATATTCGTTTTGAGGTGATTTAGAGGGCATAGTGGAAAACAAATATCGTTGTTTGATTCGAATATTCCTACAAACAAAAAAATGGACACACCTAGTGAGCAACCTAAAATCCCTACTATGACGCATGAAGAAGAGGAACAAATGCAACATGATATATTAGAATTACAAGACCGAGTGCAACAATTTGTTCCCTCGCAAAGAGTAACCAAAAATGAGCTAGATGCTAAGATTGATGATTTAATAGAAAATGTGGGAGTTTTTAAAGTAGACATGGACACAGTAAATGTGAAATTGGAAGGGTTGACAAAGTTGATGCAAGAAAGGCTTCCTAGTGGTTACAATAAAATCCATGAAACTCGTGATCAGGACAAAAGGAATATGAATTATGATTTTAGAGACTCCAATGTTGGGTTTAAATTGCACCATATTTGAAATATCAATATCAAGAAGTTTGATGGAAAGTATCTAGTAATATGGATACTATAAATGGAGCAATACTTTGATCTTCATAATGTGCAACACACACAAAAGGTAGGCATTACATCATTATATTTAGAACCAAATAATTTTGTATAGTTTCGATGGCTTTGCTCTCATAAACCACTTGTCACTTGGTGAATTTTTAGAAAATAAATGATAGCACATTATTAGGATATAAAGAGAAATATCTTCTTTATCCAATCGATAAACCTCAATAAAAATGGTTCAATTACAAAGCACATTGAGGACTTCCAAAAATTGAATATCAGGGTAACTGATATTACAAAGGAGCCTAGGATTGATGTCTTCATAGGTAATTTAAAATATAATATCCAACATGAGTTTCATATTTGGGAACTTGATTAATTGCCAAGGACATTTAGTGTGGCAAGAAAAAGACGAAAGCAAAATTATCCCAACAAGGAAGTCTACCACTCACAACTATAAACATGGAAGTGTTGTTTCTCCTAGGCTTCCACAACCTTTAATATTCACACCACAACAAATAGAGGAAAAAAGAGAGGAAGGGATTTCTTAGAGTTGTGATAGGAAGTACACTAATAGTGATAAGTGTTCTAAGAAGAAATTATTGTACATATATTGTGAAGAGGAAGAAAATGAACAAGAAACATCAAAAGAGGATGATATACACCAAGAACCAACCCAAGAGATAGAATAAATAAATATAACCATATTTTGTAATGCATTGGTAGGGCCTACCACTCCTCAAACTCTCAAGTTAGAAGGATATATCAAGAAGAAAAAGGAAATAGTGTTGATTGATTGAGGGAGCACCCATATTTCATTCATTCTAAGATATCCAAGTAATTGAAATGATTCCTATATCCAACATCAGAGTGTCAAGTAATTGTTGCAAATGGAGGAACTATAAACTACTCTAGAAAGTTATAAAATATCAAGCTAACCATGGGTTTTATTGTATTGAATAGTTCGATTCTTTCCATTCCAATGCATGGTGCTGATATTGTACTAGGAGTCCAATGGTTACAATATTTTGCGACGATAACTTTTAATTTTCTAAAACTTTTCTTGAAAGTTTTTTGGAAAGGAAAAGAATTTGAATTAAAGGATATCATAGGGAAACTATGAAAAATAATCGACTCTAATGGCATGAAAAATCTTCTGAAGAAATAACAACAGGGCATAATTGCACAATTACGCTGACTATATGTTCAAACATTGAAATCCTTTATTTCTCCATATCACCAAAAAATCTTGGAAAATAATTATGAGCTAATTGGGACTCCCAAAGGCCTCCTACCTATTCATGATCATGATCATGATATTCATTTGATTCCAGGAAGTGTTCCTCCAAAGATCAAACCTTACTAATATTCCTATGCCCAAAAGACTCAAATTGAAAATATGGTTCCAGAAATTATAGAGGTCGGTATAGTTTAACCTAGTCAACATTCTTTCTCTACTTCAGTAGTATGTGTGCAGAAGAAGGATGAATCATGGCATATGTGTCCAGATTTTAGGGAGCTCAACAAGCTCACTATTAAACACAAATTTACCATTCTTTTCATTAATGAATTGTTGGATGAAGTACATGGAGAAATTTACTTCACTAAGCTAGATATTCATTAGGATATCATCAAATTACAATGAAGGTTGAAGACATTTCTAAAACAACCTTCATAACTGATGAGGGTCATTATGAATTTTTGGTCATACCTTTTCGCCTTAGTAATTCATCTTCCATATTTGAAGGTTTGATGAATTTCATTTTCAAGGCCTTCCCTAGAAAATTTATGTCGGTATCTTTTTATTATATACTTATCTACAACAAGTCTTCAAAGGATCATGTTCAACATGTTGACATGGTGCTCAAACTATTTGAGGGGAAACAATTATATGAAAAAACCTCCAAATGTTTCTTTGGAGTACAGGAGGTGGAATATTTGTGTCATATTGTATCTCATGAGGATGTTAAGCTAGACCCTAACAAAAATAAAGCCATTAAGGAATGGAAAATCCCGACAACCATAAAGCGTATTCAAGGAGTTATCGAGTTGACAGGGTATTATTGCCATTTTTTTAAGAATGATGGGAGAATAGAAACACCTCTAAACACATTAGTAAAGAAAGATGAATTTTCTTGGACCCTGGAATGAACGAAGGCCTTTGAACATCTTAAAGAGGCAATGTGCCAAGAACTGGTCTTAGCTACGCCAAACATCACAAAAACCTTTATTGTGGAATGTCATGCCTCAGGAAATGGAATTGGTGTTGTTTTAATGCAAGAAGGAATACCCATTTTTTTTTAATGTTTTCCAATTACAAGAAACTATTTACACAAACCTATTTATCATAAAGAAATGATGGAAATCCTACATGTACTAAGGCAGTGATGATGTTACCAAATGGGAATAAACTTCAAGTTAAAGAGGTATCATGATAGTCCTAAATACCTTTTGGAATGGAGATTATCATTCTAATAGTAGCAAAAATGGGTCACAAAGATGTTGGGGTATGACTTTGAAATAATCTACAAAATAGGGAAGAAAAATATTGATGTAGATGCACTCTCAACAAAGGAGAGGAGGTGGAAGCATTGCTTTGTGCCATTTATATTATCAAACCTGATTGGATAACTAAAGCAAGGGGTGAGTGGAAGAATTACAAAGAGGTATGGAAACTTATTCAAAAGTTACAGAAAGATCCAAATACAGCTGATACATTTAGCTGGAAAATTGATTCATTATGGTACAAATATCACTTATATCTTTGTACGAATTCCCAACTCAAGAAAAATATTCTTTTAGAATTGCACACCTCCCCTTTAAGAGGGCACTCAATATTTTTGGAAACTTACCTAGGGTAAGAAGGAATTTTTCTAGGATGGCCTTAAATCTTATATTCAGAAGTTTGTGGCAAAATGTTTGGTTTTCCAACAAAATAAAGTTGATAAAATTAAGACCCCAATTCTATTACAACCTTTACCCATTCCAATTAATTGTTGGGAGGAGGTCTCAATGGATTTTATCAGATGTTTCATGAGTTTAGAAGGAAAGAGTGTCACCATGGTGGTAGTTGATAGACTTACCAAGTATGCACAATTTTGTACGTTATCTCATCCTTCTAGAGTTGTTGCAATTGCTACTACATTTATGGAAATAATTCAAAAGCTACATGGAAACCCAAATATTATTGTACGTGAGAAGGATCCCATTTCAGTTGAAATTTTTGAAAAGAATTATTTTTTTGTCTTGGTACTCAATTATCTCATAGATCATCTTATCATCCTCAATCTAATGAGAGAAATTAGATAATGAGAAAATGTTGGCAAGGATATCTTCATTGCTTTGTATCTGATAAACAAATACAATGGGTCAAGTGGTTACCTCTATTTGAATGGTGGTATAACACTTCCCTCCATACTAGAGCAAAAATGACCCCATTTTTAACACTTTATGGATATCATCCACCCTCCATCACATCATTTTTAAGAGAAAATTATAAAGTTAAAATAGTGGAAGATCTCATCAAACATCAATGACAAGCTCTCTAACTCTTAAAGGATAACCTCACTCTGGCACAAAATCAAATGAAAGAATAGGAAAATCAGCATTAAAGTGAAAGAAGTTTTGATGTAGCAGACTCATTATTTTTATGGGTACAACCATACAAACAAATGTCCCTCAAGCAAGTTAATAAGGATAATAAATGATCACCCATGTATTATGTTCCTTAGAAGGTTTTGCAAAAGATTTGTACTATGGCATACAAATTGGAGATTCTTGCATCTTCCCAAGTACAGCCAGTTTTCTATGTTTCATGCTTAAACAAGGTTATCAGTGACAAGCTCTGAGTTCCAATAGCGTTGCCAGAACTTGAAGAAGAAGGAAAAATCACATTTGAGCCTGAAGCAGTCATGAAAATAAGAACCTGAAAGTTGAAAAACTGATTAATTTCACAGTATCTCATTAAGTGAAATAACTTGCCTGTTGAAGATTCCACATGGGAGGATGAGAATTTTATACAAAACATCCAAAACTACTCAAGAATAGAGGAAAACAATTTTTTGATGGAGAGGGGTATGTTAGGTCCATATAATTCTAGTGTACCCCCCTAATTATTATTGTTAGTGTAGCCGTATATTGTTATTGTTTTTCCCTTACATTACTATTGTTATGTAGGCTTTGATTATATCGTGACCTCTTAGAACCCTAAATATACCAAGGCGGTCTTATCATTTGTATCATCAAAGAATTGTTCATTTATGTGATTTAAAATAGGTTCTCCCTTGAAGAGGATATTTCTCAAGTCATTGATCTATATTTTATTCTATTTTATGAGCTGGTTTCATAACACAAGATTTAGCCAAAGGAAAAGAGAAGCACATGGAGGTATGGTGCACAATCAGAAAAAGGAAGGGAACCATAGAAATGAATGCCCAATTATGACAATGTATATGGAAGTTGGTAAATGCAACCCACTTGAACAAGGAAAGGTATTATGGTGTGAAATTTTAGAGTCTAGAGATATTCACACCTAGGTTTCCTCGTGATGTAGATGTATGAAACCTTTGCAAGGACTCTCTTTTATGATTTTTTTAAATATGTAGGACATGATATTCATAGTTGCCACACTTTGGTGTTGATGATGAGCCACACTACGGATTTGTACTAGGTGCAAGGGGGATAAGGCATGATGGAACAAAAGTATGATTAACTAAGAACATATAACCAACAAGGAAGAGGTCAGGATATTTTTGGGAAAGGACCTAGTGGACCAACCTTAGGATGAGGAGCATTTGGATAGGGAAGTAGACAAATAATTTCTTATAATTATGGGTAGCCAGTATATATTATCAGAGATTGTCCCAATCCTTTTTCAATGTCTACATACTTGAGAGCTTTGGATCATGCAACAAAATATTTCCCTAGTTGATCACAAAGTGGTAGGAGAAGAAGGGGTAAAATATTAAGAAGAATACTACAGAACTACACAAGTGTCAGTGGCGAGTGAATGTGATTACATGTGTATTTTCCAAGTCTAAAATGGATGCACCTAAATAAGTTAACAGAAAACATCAATGGGTGAGAAAAACTTTAGATCTAATGTGAAAGTTTGATACACAGAAAGAAAATACCACTAATAAGGAGGCACACAAAGAATTGGTTGTGCCAAAATGGGATATTCGAAATGACCTCCCATTGCATGAGATCCATAGATTCTATTACAAAACGTCTACTAAAAGTCATGAAATAGGAGGAAAATCTATCAAATAAATTTGGAATAGTTGTTTACATTTGATGCAGGATGATAAATCTTTGCAGAAACTTCATAGAATGATTTATCAATGTGTTAAGGAACTAGAAGTTTTAGTGGGACATGGCCCAAACCATGTAGTTAATTGAGTTCCATAGAAGAAGAGGATAAGTCAATAATTTAGGTTTGGTGATTACATAATAGAGTACAATATGGATAAGCTCATTCTCAACTAGGGATATGATGTTAATATCTTCCCTCAGAAGGCTTGGTTGATGTTAGGGATCCATAACTTGACCTAGTCTCCTATCTAGGTAGGATTGGTGAATCAGTAGAGCATATTCCTTATTATTATATTTTCAAATATAGAGGTCGATATCAATGGGGTTAAGAGTCTAGGAAATTTTAATTTGTAGAGATACTTGATGATACTGACCTATATCAAAGATTGCTTAGTGTTGAATGTGCCTTTAGTAATAAGGATATTATTAATTTCAATAAAAGACAGATAATCATTGAGTCTGGTGATGTGAGAGTGATTGCACCATTATATCCAATAGAATGAAACAAATATGTAGAGCCTCTTAGAGATGAGTTGGATGATGAAGCATTGGAAAATATATATAATATAATTGTGCTAAGGGAAGCCTATTTTAATCCAACTATAGATGGCATACTCAGTTGGAACATCATTGGTTCCTATTCAGCAGAGTGTGAGGACAACTTAGATAACTAGCAATTTTGGCTACATGAAGTTTCTACATTTTTTCTAAACTTAGTTTTATATTTGAGGATGACATTCCAGATCAAGTACTCAAGTCTTTTATTAAAATATTTTTTCATTGAAATGCTAGATTGTAGACAAGAAAATAACACTATGTCTACCTCATTAACATTTACAATGATTATAAAAATTTATGGAATGTTATAACAATGTAAAGGGTGTTGATAATGAAAAGGATCTAAGGGACCTGAACATTCAAGATACTA
The DNA here is from genome assembly GCA_031772625.1 of Pinus tabuliformis. Classification (NCBI taxonomy): domain Eukaryota; kingdom Viridiplantae; phylum Streptophyta; class Pinopsida; order Pinales; family Pinaceae; genus Pinus; species Pinus tabuliformis. The sequence goes on along the minus strand of CM062820.1, from coordinate 1,437,626,809 downwards.
AGGTAGAGTGAATTATATCATGACCTAAATTGTATATATAAGAGTATTAAAAGCTTTTGAATACAAAGGAAGTAAACATTTGCTGTGATGAAAAACCTAAAATGGCTTTAATATGGGATTATTTAGACAACAAAGTAGTGGAGAAGGGAACTGATTTTCTAAGGGGAGTACCAAAATCTATTCCCCACCAACTTTGTTGAGATGAACGGGATAATGGGTGAATTGGATGAAATTAAGTTCCTTTAAAGTCGGATGCTAGGTTTATCGAGTAGATACCTTACAAAATGAATCTGATAGATAAGCAAAAGGTCGAGCAACAATTGAACCAGATGTTGGAGGGAGAGAAAGTCAAACCATTGGAAGAGATAGAATGGATAATCCTCATGGTGGTGTAGAACATGAAAATGGGATAAGTTATAATTTTTTTCGATCTAAGAAATTCCACTGATGCATGTGTTCATGACTTTTCCCCACACTTTTATAGATGTGGTACTAGATAGCGTTGGAAGAAAAGAGGCATATGTTTTCATTGTTGGCTTTTTAGGATACCATAATTTCCAAATGATATCAACATAAGAAAACCTTTGCTATTGAATGGTTTTTCTTTTAATATGCGATGATTCCTTTTGGATTCAAGAATGCACCTACTGTATTTTCTAGGATTGTGGTGACAATGTTAAAGGAGTTTCTCCATAAGGTTTTAGAGGTGTATCTTGATGAATGGATAGTATTCAACCTCTTGAAGAAAAATATAGAGGTATTCTTCTTAATGTTATAGGGCTATAGCATGGGGGCTTCACTAAGGGGGAAATACCATACCCAATGTGTTCATATTGGGGGATATATATTCAGGAAAAAGTGACATAATAGATTAATCATATAATAGGGGGTAAAGGGTTTTTATTTTGCAGGTATAAAAGTTGGAGCTCAAAGTTAATAAAAAAATATAAAGGCATATTAAAAATGTTAATGAAAAAATGAATACCTACAATATCTAGTGAATTTAGGGGTTTGTTAAATTGGGATGGTGTATTGGGTTTGTATTAAAAAGGGGTTAAATAATGTGATTTTTAGAGGAATTTTCCAACATGTAGTCAAATTAAGGGTACTGTGTAGTGTACCAAAAACATGCGCGATATGTTAGATTTTCATTGAGTGAAGCCCTCGTAAGTTGTATATAGATTCAAACTTATTTAAATTTAATGAAGTGTAACTTTTGTTCCCATTTTAGTATTTTGCTTGGCCACATTGTTAAGAAAGGTTTGTTGGTGGTCCCTGTTAAAATTTCCATGAGATTATATTTTCCTCCTCCTACTTTTGTTAGATAGTTGCATGGAATATTGGGACATATTGAGTATTACCATCAATTTATTAGAGAAATATGCATATAATAGTTCTCATGGAGAGGTTGTCAAGGAAGGATGTGAATTTTTAGTTAATAGAAGGCTATGAATTGGTCTTAGATACGATGAAAGAAAAAATGGTTTCTGCACCCATTATAATTTTCCCATATTGGACAAAGGAGTTATATGTGCATGTTTATTCTTCATCCATACCATTGTGAGGAATTATATCACAACTAGGATAAGGATACTCGGACCATGTAAATGCCTAAGTGACTAAATACAGGCCCAAATCATTTGTCTCGTATCACAATAATAGATTGTAATCAAAATCTACACGATAGTCTACCTAATGCACAAATATTTGCAGTCATGATGGTATATGATTACTTTTTTGAGATCGCCCAATTTCTTAGTATATGGGTTTCTCTAGTGGAATATAATGTCACACGGAAAAAGAAACAGGTAGTAAAGCATTCGGATTAGGTGATGATGATAGGATATTTATATACGATGGGAGTTAATGGACTACTACACAGATGTGTTTTATAGCATGAAATTGGTGATTTTGACACACTCCCATGAAGGATTTGTTGGATGGAATTATCTAGGACAAGCTACTACGTAGGAGATTCTGCATGAAGGTTTGTGGTGGCCAAGTTTATATGATTATGCTAAACAATTTTTTTAAACCTATGATGTTTGTCAAAGGTTTGGAAACCCTTCTGGAAGATATGAAATTCACATAGTTCCATAGATTAGACTTCAAGATTTTGATAAATGGGACATAGATTTTGTGGGCCTTTTCAACCAACCAACAAAAGTATTGTGAGAAAATTTTATAATTACCTTAACTAATTATTTGACTATATTGTTAGAAGCAACATCATGAAGGACTGCAGTGTAGAAACAACTGCAAAATTATTATTTGAGAATCTAGTGTCTAGATTTAGATTCCAAGGATATTGACCAGTGATCAAGGTACTCATTACTTAAACATGACAATTGCTAAATTGACTCAGGAATTTTAGATTTATCACCAGAAAAGTACACCCTATCTTTCTTAAGTGAATGACAATGTAGAGGCTTTTAATAAAATTTTATAGAATTATTTGACCAAAATATGTAATGAGAATAGATATTATTGGGACCTAAGAATACCTATAGTAATTTGGGTGTACAGGACAACTTGCAAATGATTGACACAAAAGACACCTTCTCACTTGGTATACGGGAAAGAAGCTATGATGCCAATGTAATTTATGGTGTCTAGTGTACGCATTACTTCCTTTACAGAGATGATTGAATCACATTCTTTATAATGAGGGAATGGAGAAGTGATATAATTAGAAAAGGATCAAGTACTTGTAGGATTCCATAATAATGTTCAAAAGGCGCATGATAATACCTAGCATGATAGATGCATTAAGAGAAAACAATTTCAACTAGGGGATTTAGTTTTTCTCTATTACAGTAAATTATTGAAGGACATAGGAAAGCTTCAAATTCCTTCACTCGGACCTTATTTGATCAAGACTATGACAGATGAAGAGTAGTGTAGCTACGTAAGTTAAATGGTGAAACTTTGGAAGGCTTTGTAAGTGTGAATTGGTTGAAAGTGTATATGGACAATGGATACATAACAACTCTGGGTTAAAAATCCATGCAGTTATAAAATTAATAAATGAAAAATAATAACCAAGGTCATGGGACATGTATTCCAAGTTGAATGTTGGTCAAAAACATAGTGATGGGGATCACTTGTGATTAATTACTGGCTATGGAAATTCATGAAGGCAATGGAAAATGAATTGGAAAGTTGTGAGGCATTTATTAACATTATATTTATGAAAATAATGGAAAATAGGAGAAAAGGAAGGTGAAGGGTCACTAGTTGCATGTGAGGAGGAAATTGAAGGAAACTAATGGAAAATGAACAAAATAGAGGTCTCATTAATAAAAATGTTTATGAGGATCAATACAGAGCTTTTATCAGTTTAGTCTTTGGCACTCTCATTATATTCCGTCATTCGCATACTCTTGGACACTTAGAGTTTTCTTGGAGCATTCTTGGAGGAGTGTGGCATACTTGGGATTGAGAGCAAGAAGGAAGAGGAAAAGTAAGAAAGTGCAATATGCGAGTGGGATCAACAACTACAATTGTTTTTTCTTCCAGGTACTTAGTTGCATGTATGTTTTCCTTTCTAGTTTTGGCATGCATAGGACATACATGTGGTTTCTTGGTTATCATATGGCATTGGCATGGAGGATTGACTCGATTGAAAGCGGTTTTCCTAGCCTTTCGTTTTATAGGTAACCATGGTGTTGTGTGTTTTACCTTCTGTTTTATGGTTGGTCCTCATGTCCCTTCTCATTGTATGTTGAGTTATTAGTTCCCGGAGCCTTGGTTAGACAAATGCTATGGAATTCTTGTAACAACTTGGGTTAAGTTATTAGTCCCAAAAGCCTCGATCGGAATAATTCTCTAGAGCCCTTGGTGGGTTGAGTTAGTAGCCTTGGAAGCCCTGGTTAGAAAAAAACTCTAGAGCTTGGTGATAGTTGTTGGTTGAGTTACTAGTCTTGGAGGTTGTGTTGGAACAAATTCCTAGAGCCCTGGACAACTTGGTTAGAGACTGATCTGGTGATGGTTAGTTATTTTCGACCGTGAAGTGGAATCATTGGTTGATGTTTGAGGTAGTTTCCCCTCTGGAAGCCCTAGGTTTGTTTTTGATTAGTTATTCCATAAGATCCCACATTCATGCTTGGAATATGACACATGGGTGATTAGTTTAAAGAGAGGTTTTGTTCAATCCAATCTATGGTCAAGTGGTATGTGGAAGTCCCTAACTTGGTTTGATTTTCATATTTTAATAAGATTTATTTTCCTCTTATGTTTTTTGTGTAAATGTAATTATTATCATATGGCTTTAATGGATGTTGTATTGTTGTTATCTATCGAGTTATATGTTGGTTATAAGTATGGCTTTATGACAATATTGAATTACAACTCTCAGCATGTTTTGGTTAGTATAAGAAATGTTAATGAATGGATGACCTAATAGATGACAATGCAACTAATGTGAGATGGCATCATATATTCTTGACGATTCTTAGATAATTATGAAGTCCCTATGTTTAGATGTGTTTTTAGGACCTGTACATTACATGTTCATGACGTTTTTGACAAAATTCTTGTCATGGTTAGGATAAGTCAGGCAATTTCCTTATTCAAGTTTTGCATTATAGCCATTGTCCTCTTGTTGTTAACCATTTCTAAGAATTCCATCATGTTCTTGGAAGGTCTGATTCCTAGCCCCGAAAACGTGGCTCAGAATTCAGGGTCTCTTGCACATAACTTCCTAAGAAAATACTACATGCGCATGGAGGCCTTCTTGTGGGAGTGACTGGAGTACTTCAGTTGCATGGAGGGCTTTTCATCGGAGCTACTAAGCGTCTAATTTAGTAAAAATGCAAGTTAGCTTAGGGGCAGGGCACCTGGAGTGGTTGGTTAGCCTTTGGGGTTCCTTTAGTGCCTGGAGAAGGTCATTTTGGTTTTGGTTTTTCAACTCCCTTATCTATACTTTGGGAGTTGAATCATATCATAGTATCTCTTCATCACAGGAATACCCGAGTGGGCTAGTTAGCTTGGGTAAATGTCAGAGGAGGGTGTTACGTTATATTTCATCTTTAATTAAGAAAGGACCTCCAAAAAAATTTCTTCGTATATAAATAAGGTGGAAGATTTGATATTTTTTGTTGTAGAATAGATAGATTTTGTGTTTTTTCACAGAAGCCACAATTTTTCTTTTAGTTGCAAAAATATAAAGGGAAGTACTAAACATGGATCAGTATAGTGTGTAGTTATGTCACAAATGAGTGGAGTTCACATTTTTTAGGGCGCATGTAGTTAGGTGGGCCATAATTTTTTAGTAGATAATAGACCAAATATGGGAGTTACAATGGTTACATGTTGAGTTCCTTGGTTATTGTAGCAACTTGCAACAAGACACTAGAAAAAGTATAGGAAAGTGATAGTTTTGATTATGTTAGCAAGATGGCATACCTAAGGGAGGAATGACTAGCCATACTATTAGCACTTCAATGGATGAGTCAATAAACCAGGTGTATCTTTATAGGAGCATATATCACATTCATGCCTATGAATGGAATGACTATTGGTTCCAGCACGATTCATATGACTCCTTAACTTAGTGAAATTAACTACAACATTGAATTAAATCTAAGGAGATACCGTCTGAATTATTTCACAACATGTGGGGATGCTTATAAATCATAATAAATTCATCCCGCCATTTAATTCTATCAGACAGATATGGGAATAGTATGAGAGAGGAGAAGGTTAGCATTGCTGGACCATACAATGTAAGGCACTACTAGACAACTTAACTCATTGTAAGGAAGGAAGGACTAGGAATATATATGTTTGGAGATGAGGTGTCAATTTTTTTTTATTAAAGTTATGAAATTTATGGAGAAGTTTTCTAGCTTATTAGTTAGAGATGAGGTAACTCATAGATATTTTTTAGATCAATTCTAATCAAGGAAGATAAGTTTAGCATTGTAGGTTTAAATCATGTACAACAATTACCTGCATATGAATTCTAAAAACAGAAAATAAACAATGGTGAGAGCATAAAATAGATATACACAGAGATTTTCCCCTCGCCAAAATCGGGACTACCAGTTTGATATTTCATTTAATTCTTTTCAATGTTACAATAAATATATATACATGTCGAAGCATCCATAAACCCTAATCCATTAACTCTGGATTACAACATAATCATAGTTTTCTTGACCGGATATACAAAATACTATGGGCAAAAAACCATCATGCCGAAAACCATAGGTAGGTCCACCCATCTAATATAGGGTCCAAAAAAAATTTCCCTAGTTCGCTGCCATGGACCCCATAGAGGGTAGCTACCACACCCCTCAAACCCCCTAATAAGGGGAATGCCAGAACCCTCTTTGTTTGGTTTTGTTATATTCTTTCCACGACTAGCCCACGTAGTTAACCAGGGGGTTAAAGGGCGGACGGAGCACCCCCTTCATTCCATTGATTGTGTATCTGGGGGGGTTCATAGGGGGTTTTAGGTGTACCTATAACCCCACTTTATGGGGTCTGAGGCAGCGCCCTGGAAAATTTTGGTTTTGGACTATATGTTAGGTTGGGCAGACCCACCTATGGTTTTGTGCATGTTTTTCACACATGGTTTTGGACGCAATGGTTTTTAGTGCATAGTTTTGAACACGATGGTTTTCGGTCCATTGTATTGGATGCTTCGGCATGTATAAAGATGTATTATAACGTTGAAAGGAACATAATGAAAAGTCAACCTGGTAGTCCCAGTTTTGGGATCCAAGGGAAAATCTCTGTGTATATGTGTTTTATGTGTTATGCTCTCGCATTGTTTATTTTCTATGTTTTAGAATTCTTATGCAAGTAATTTCTATACAGGGTTAAAAACTACACCCTTGACACCCATGTTGTGTCTGACACAATGAAGAGGGGGGATTTCACCCCCCCGTGACCCCTGCGAGTGGGTCTAGTTTTGTAAAGAATATAACACATACCAAACATTCTCCTACTTCTTGTTTTCTTTCCACAAAAGGTCCATTGGAAAGATTATTCACTGGTCCACCCCTGCAATGCCCATTATTTCTCTACACCAAAAAAACTTCTGAGAGTTCACAGACTTCGTCAATACATCTGTAACATTCTTCATAGTGTCCACCTTTACCAACAACACCTTTTTCTCCTCAACCATATCCCTCACAAAGTGATAATGAACATCAATGTGCTTTCTCCTTGAATGATAAGGAGGGTTATTTGCAAGAAAATTTCACTTTGGCTTCCATAGTCTATCCATATAGCTCGTTGTACCAACCCCATACTTGACCATAATCTCTGCAACAAAATTGTTTCTTTCTTGCATGAGTGGTTGTCATGTATTCTACCTCTGTAGTTGAAAGTGCCACTATGAACTATCTCTTAATCATCCAATTGACTGTACCTCCAAATAGGTTAAACACATACCCACTTGTAGATCTTCTTTGATCTAGATCTCCAACCCAGTCTACATCAACAAAGCCATGGATGTCCAAAGCTCTATCCAATCCTGGTCTTGCTTGGTAGCATAGACCATAATCACTAGTGCCACGCAAATACCTAAAAAATCACTTCATTGTTGTCCAATTCTCCTTCCCTAGTTTTGACATAAACCTGCCCAATACTCCAACTACATGTGCAATAGCTGGTCTAGTACAAACCATTACACACATCAGGCTACCGACTACACTTCCATATTGAACACAGGACATGCCCTCTTCCTCTTCTTATGTCTTGGGATATTTTTGAGCAGATAACTTTATACCTACAGGAATAGGTACCTTCACTGGTTTACTATTTTGCATATTAAACCTTTGTAGTATTGTCTCAACATACTTCCTCTGTTTTAACTGAAGCTTCCTCTTTGCCCAATCTTGTTTAATTTCCATGCCCAAAATATTGTTTACAACACCAAGATCTTTCTTGTTGTATTTGGAGGACAATTTGGTCTTTAATTCCATCATAATTTCTTTGTTATTTCCAATCAGCAACATATCATCCACATACAATACCAAATAAATAATATGGTCACAAATTAATTGAAAATACACATAATGATCTGCCTTGCTTCTGGTGAGGCCAAGTCTCCATATATATGTATGAAATTTATAATACCACATCCTTGGCGACTATTTTAACCCATACAAAGACTTTTTTAACCTGCATGCCAATTATTTCTTACCCTTCACTACAAAGACTTCAGGTTTCTTAATGTAGATCTCTTCTTCTAGATCCCCATGAAGAAATTTTGTCATCACGTCCATCTGTTCTACCTCAAAATACAAAGCAACAACAATAGATAAAAGTAATCTAATAGAGGCTACCTTGGCAACAAGAGAAAAAATATCACCAAAATCAATTCTAGGTACCTGGGAATAACCTTTTTCTACCAACCAACCTTTGTATTTCTCCACTTGACTTCTGCATTCATCTTCTTCCTAAACACTAATTTTCTTCCAATGGGTTTCCTTCCAGTTGGAAACTCTGCAATATATCAAGCCTCATTTCTGTGCAAAGATTCCATTTCATCAGTCGTGGCCTCATTCCAGAGTTTTCCATCCTATGAATCTATGAATTTGCTAACAGTTTTGGGATCATCATCAGTAACAGATAAAGAAAATTTTGAAGAAAAAGAAGCTGGACTATACCTTTCTAGCTTCCTACTTTGTTGAACTGATCTTCTCATAGCTAGAGTTTGTGGCTCTTGATTTTCTGATTCCTCTTCTACTGTAGAGTCAAATTCCTCCTCCTTTAGATCAAAATCTATCTTCTCAGGTTCCTTTGGTAGGACTTCATGTTTAATAACATCTTTCACTTCTCTAAACACCACATCACATTGTACACAACCTTCCTTGTTTATGGGTTCCAAATCTTATAACATTTTAAATTATCCTTATATCCAATAAATATCCACCTTTCAAATTTACTATCCAACTTGGTTCTTTTCCCCTTTGGAACATGTACATATGCATCACATCCAAACATCCTCAGATGTGAAAGAGAGGGTTTCTTATGAGTACATACCTCTTATGGAGTCTTATCCTCCAACGCTAATGAAGGTGATTTGTCGACTAGGTAACATACAATCTCCACCACCTCTGTCCAGAATTCCCATCCTAACCCGACACCGCTGAGCGTGCTTCTTGCCTTTTCCATCAACATCATGTTCATTCTTTCAGCAAATCCATTTTGCTGAGGTGTGTATGGAGTATTCTTCTTCCATGTTATACCACACTTCTTACAAAACTCTTCAAATTCCTTCTTCCAAAGGTCTCCACCATTATCTGTCCTTAGTACCTTTATCTTCTTCTCTGTTTGGCTTTCCACTAGAGCCTTAAATTATTTAAACCTATCAAAGACTTCATATTTCTCCCTGACAAAATATATCCATGTATTACTTGAGAATTAATCTAAAAATAATACATAGTACACAAAATTACCTAGTGATGGAACTGACACAGGTCCAAACGCATCACTGTGCACACGCTCTAATATCTATTTTGCCCTTTTTTCACTAAAGGGGCAACTCACCCGATTCTTCTTCCCATATACACAGTTTTCGCAGAAATTAAAATCCAGAGAGAAATTAGACATTCCTTCTACCATACCATTACCATGAAGTATTCGAAGTCCCTTCTCTCCAATATGTCGAAGCTATTGATGCCATAGCATTGTCTTTTCTTGAGAGACCACTAGATTTTATGCTCCACTTCCAGGAAACACAAAACTATTGCACACATCAATAATAGTGCTCACTTGAGCCTTGTATAGAGTTTCAATCCGAACTCCCCGCATTAGTACCAATGCTCCCTGAAATATATTGTACGTATATTTCTTGAATAATGCTTTTATACCTGCATCATCCAACCTGCTTACAAAAATCAGATTTCTGGCGAATGCAGGAATATGCAGAACACCCAGAAGTGTTATGATCCTTCCACCTTGCAACATCAGACGTGACTAAAGATTGTATCCTTCCTTTCATCCACTAATAAGACATCACCACCATCATATTTATCGTACTGGTAGAACCACTCCCTCTGGGGAGTGATGTGAAAGGATGTGCCTGAGTCAATCAACCATGCCTCATGATCTACATGTGTACTTGTAGAAGAAGCCAAGTACACATCCCCATATTCATCTAAGTTATTTTTTGCCTCTGTAGAAGGACCATCATCAAATCCGTTTCATTTCTCAAGATCTTTAGATCTACATTCCTTTTTGAAGTCCCCTTCCTTTCTACATTTCCAGCACACCTTTACACGTTTTTCTAGAGATTTATATCTCCCACTTAAGGATTTATTTTTTCTTCTTTTTTGGGGCCATCCTTGTATAGGCAAGGCATCACCATTTTCAACCACTGTATTTTTCCATATGATCTACTCCAACAACAAGGATGAGACTATTTCATCAAATTATAAGGAAGTCACATTGATACCTATTTCAATAAGAAGACTATCCCACGAATCTGGTAGACAACACAACAAACTGATTAACTTATCTTCATATGAAATTTTTATATCCATATGTGTTATAGACATTTTTGGGCACTGAAACCCCAGTCATATATGTCCATAAACCAAGGGCTTATGAGTCCCTAAAAGTGTTGTTTCATGCCATATAGGAACAAGGTCAGCTGATTACATCATCTCCCAGAAGTTCTCCATAAAAAACTACTCAGAACTGGTCAAAACTGGACCATACAAGTTGCTTAGTGCTAAGGGTGTGATGCATCTCACCTGCCGAGTGTAAAAGGTGCAATGCATACTGGAAAGCCCTTTTGTAGGGTGCGATGGGCAAGAATGGACAAATGACAGAGATAGTTTACGAGGTGGATGATCATCACATCTTCCAGAAACTTCTCCTATGACACTTGCCTCTCTGAAGTCACCAAGGGATGAGTAAGAGATCATCAATCTCCAAGTGGAATACAGAACTATTAGAGAGAAGAAACTAATCAAAATCCCAGAAGTTGACTCACCTCCCTGTAATCATCTATATATGGATCCCTCATCTTAGAGATCTGGAGGTTGGAATTTTGTATCTTGTAAGGAAGTGTTGTTGGTTTCCTGGTGGAATATCATAGTGTTGGGTGATCTAATATTTTCATGAGGTGAAGAAGGGCTTTCATCTTGGGAGGATGACGTTGGGTCAGATCAATGGGCTGTAATCCTCTCTTCTAATCTTTACATCAATAAAGCTATTCCAGTTTTCCTCCACATTCTCGTATGTCTAATAGTATATGCATTTGTGTGGTCAATATATATCTGGTCCTATATTTTTTATGATTGTAGATCTCTACACTTTGAAGGTATTGTTCTACTTTGACTTTACACATACTCTTTGAAGTGAAGTGGTCAAGGGAGAAGCGGAAAAGACCTGTTGGTGAGGAGAAGGAACAAGCAAAGAATGGAGCAAAAGGTCGAGGTTGGTATTCTTTGATCCTCTCCTATCTACTTCTCATAAAGGAAAATGAAAGTAACTTTAATCTGTTTGTTTCTAAGATAGCTAACCATCTTAGTGGGACTAGCAGCACTACATAGACACTAGATTTCCTAATAACAAAATGATGACTCCACTGCAAAGTGAATAACTTGTTTTCTTGTTTATACTTGTTTGCTTTATAAACTTACAGACGGAGCCTGAAGTTAAGCTAGCTAGCCTTCGAAATGCATTTGCTATGCAAGTGCAAAGTAGATCAATGCTGCTTCAATCTATCTCTGAGTTTTCTCTATAAACTAAACAATCGATTTGCAAACATCCTAATTGCACTAGTGGTGCCTCTAGTGACCTCATTAGATTAGCCCCTGTGATTTCTATTTACTGACTATCATTAGGTTAGCCTAAATCCCTCAACTTGGCTGCAAACTGTGACCAAGAACCAAGTTGAAGTCTTGTCCCTGGACCGTCGCACATTCTCATCTATGGAATCTGGATTCATCGCACCTCCCATGTGCAGTAGGTGCGCTGCATCGCATTTTCCCTATGTTGCAGGTGCACTGATCAGATAAGACCTCTTCTGCTTCCAAATTTTGGTTTCTTTGTTCACTCTCTTCAGCTTTATTCAAGAGTTTTGCTGTCTGTGATCAGTATACCACTGTGGAAAATCCCTTCCTTTGCATGGTTCTACCTCCATAGTACAAAGAATTGTGAATGTTTTTATGTATTGTGTGCCATTTATGGTTCTCTTTTACAAAAAGTAGCGTAATCAAACTGTTGTCTTTTGATTTGGAAGTGTCGCAAATGTCGTTTTCATTCAAAGAAAAGAATCCTATCATTCTTGATGGTTGATTATACAGTTACTCTTGTATTTGATTTAATTAGTAGTTTTTCAAGTTTCGAAAGCAGTTTTCGATTCAAAGTCGCAAAGTGTCATCATTATCTTCCTTTCGTTTTTGAAGAGAAATTTGTTAGTATTGTCGCTTTGAAAAGATAATTCAGATTTGTACTCAGCATTATTTATGTCATTCACACATTAAGAAAGCAAAAAACAAATACATGCATGTGCATTTGCATTTAGACTGCTTGTTGGTTTGATTTAGGACAATGCATCTAGTTTGTGCTCTCTGCGCTATGTTGAAAGAATATCATCTCTCTTTCTTTAGTAGCTAGGATTTTCATTGCAAAAACAAGATTAAACGATTGTTTATCATCTTAGATTGCATTTTAGGAATTGTATATCTACATCATGTGGTGAACCTGAAAGGAAAATTTCTTAAGAAAGATTAACTGTAAAATAAATTCAATGAACATAAAAATGCTTTGGAACCTAACACACAACATTTGGAAGTCTAGGCTAGAAACATATTTCGGCGTCATAAAACCTGGTAACTATCGCTTTCATTGTTGGTTGGGTGATTCTCCTCTTTGAGACAACAAGTGCCAGTATGGACTTGTGCTTCCACGTACCGTCGAGTATCTTGGGAGACCACAATAGGCTATATCCTTTATTCAGAGGAAGCCGTGTCTGCCGCCCTATCGATCGCAATGCACTGAACATAGAATTCGGGAAGATTGATTGCCGTACCGTAAAAAGTATTCTACAGTTTTGTGATTGGTTTGGTAATCCCTCTATCTAGATTTCCAGAGTAGTCTCTTTCGTTCCTTTTAAGACTCCTTAAAGGAAACGGTCCATCTGAGCACTTGTCACTTCAGGCTCAATAAAAATCGAAGGCGACTAGAGTCATCTTTTGTTTTTTCTCGACTCTTAAAAATTGAAAAAGCAAGTTGTGTCAAAGCATATAAAAAATATTTTAGTCAGAATAACATCAATGTTCCCTCGCTGGTCTTAGGTTGAGAAAGTGGAGTCCACCAACCAGGGATTTCCCCTTCGAGGAAATCCTGGTCCTTTCTCCTCTTGGGGAGATGTTGGTGCACCTCATATGGCCACATTGTCACTTCCAGGATTGACGATTGGCTTGCCAATATGGCTCTTCTCGACCTTCATCATTCAGAATACCGTGATTCCTGAACAATCAAGTCAGCAACTAGACGATACTAGAGTTACCCCTCAACCTTCTACTTCATTTGTTTCTTCCTCTCCTCCTTCCTCTTCGCTTGATGAAGCTGGTAAAGCAAAAAATCAAGTAACTAAAAAGGAGAAGAAGGGGAAGGAGAAGAAGGAAAAGAAGAAGAAGGAGCCAAAGGCAAAAAGGGGTAACCATGCATCATCTAGCGAAAATCCACACACAGCACCGTCCAGACCTAAATCTCCATGTGTCATTTGCAAAGGGGACCACTATCATCGAGATTGTCCTTGTATCCACCGGATCTTAAGGGACTGGTCTCGTCATTTGCACAATTTGGTGTCATCAACCTTTGATGATCATGTTGAAAGCACACCATCAACTAGTGAAAACAAACTCTCTTGACAGAAAGGAAGATGTAAATTTCCTTACAAACTGTGTGAAGGCAATCATGTCGTCCACCATTGTCCCTTCCTAGACGAAGCTAAAAGAGTCTTGGATAACCATCCCGCTTCACCATTGTGGCTTCCTCTTGGATACAAGAAACTCTTGTTGAGTCCATCGCTAGTTGAAAATACGACCGACACAACTTTGTGGTCGGTCGAAGCATCTATCATTGAAGATAAACCCGCTGAATCCATACCAGATGAAAGTAAAAAGGTTGAGGTGGCAGTTGAACCCGTCTTGTCTTCAAAAGGTCCATCTTCAGATGATACAATCATCGAAGAGAATGAGAATGACACAGTTCAAATTATTTTTGTAAACACCGACTCCGATGAACATGGGGGAAATCTACCTGTTCCTTTACCGCGGGAAGGAAGTACGTCAGAGTCATACCTGTCCGTTTATTCGGTCCCACCTCCGAGCAACCTAGTCGTTTCTTCGATTGGAATCTACTAGGAAAACCCCATTTACTGGCTAGTGTACCATTCTAATGATTGTTAAAACCTAGAGAATGGTCATGGTCAGTACCATCATAGATGAGGGGGCTCCTGTGAGTATCCTTTCCTCAAGTGCTTGGAAAGTGCTTGGTTTTCCATCACTTCTACCTGAGATGTGGAATCTAACAGGCTTTGATAAAGGAACCAGTCGACCGTTAGGGATCCTTCCAAGTTTGCATATAACTTTGAGAATGAAAAACATTTGTATGAATGTAATGGTAGTCCAAGGACCTTTAGATTATAATCTGCTCCTTGGGTGCGACTATATTTATATCATGGGAGCCATTGTCTCCTCACTCTTTCGACTAATGTGTATTCCACATGAAGGCCGAGTGGTCCATCTCGTAGACCAGCTTTCGTTCCTCAGCTCGCACATAGCTAATAGTCAAATGCCATCCCTAAATGGTCTTTTTACACAAGGAATGTGTCATCAATCTCCAGTCCATCCACCTGAAGAACGCGAGTAATTCGGGGGTCAGGATTGAAACCTAAGGGGCATGCACCCTAGTCTGCTTCGGCAGGAAAACTCTGGGTATAGAGTAGGTTTTTGCGGAGGAATATGACTGGTCTGACGCCCATACATATAGGAAGAGGGTATTAGACTGGAATAAGATACCTCTGTCAAAAGGTAGGCCTTTCCTGATAGAACAAATATTTTGTCTGCAAATTGAAGGGTAACCTGGAAACTCTACTTCAATATACCTGGGGGCATGCAAGTGAAGAATGACCATTTATTTTCTTAGTTTGTAGATTCTCAAACCCTTTAAACTAGTAGGATTGGTCATTCCTAATTTGCATAATGAAAGGATACAGAACAAAGCTTCGAAAGTTGCAAGATACATAAAAATGGAATCTACCAATAAGATATCCTTATCATACAACTGACACGAGCAGTTTTTATGTGAAGTTCAAGCTCGTTCAAAATTAAACCTAAGCAATGAGCAAATGTTTCCCCCCAGAGTTTAAGTTCATTAAAAAATGAACCAATTTCCGGTAAATAACCATTGTGAATGCATTATCATCAGCTCTTGAGCCTTGGTCGTGTTCTCATCATCACCTCCACTCTGTTTTAGCCGATCATTCACCTCCATTTGATTGTTTACCCCTTTTGAGGAACAACTCCAAAGAGTGATTATGTTAGCCATCCTTGTGACACTGCTGTGATTTGAAAATTCCAAACATTACCTGGAATCAGCTGCTACCTGAAATTGTCACTCGTTCCTCAAAAAATGAGTCTCCTTTAAGCTCTTTTTTCTGACTCGTAAAATATGAAATATTGTCGAGCAATTGGCCTCTCCAGCTCGTTAAAGCTACCGAGAGTGCTATCCCTCCTTTATATTTTAATCTTTTTGGACCTGATGGATTATTACACAAAATGATCGAGCGCTTGTCTTGTTTGGCTCGTTAAAACTATCAAAAATTCATCCCCTTCGTATTATTTTATACTTTTTTAGACTTAAGGGATTACATGACGAAAAAGGATCACTGGAATTTCCTTTCTATCCGTTTCTAGACTCTCTAAAACTGAAAAAGAACCGAGTTGTCTTTGTCGCTAAACTCATTAAAACCAATAGCGAAAAACTTGTCCGTGCAGACAAGAACGAGTTTCACTGTTGCTAGGCTCGTTAAAACATAGCGACAGGTTTTCCCGAAGGGAAAATTATAAAACAAGCATATGTTATACTCCTCATGCTTGATAAAAATAAAGAGGTACTGGTCAACAATGACTGGAGAACATTTGGGAAGAAAACTTGAAGAAACTTTATTAGTAGCAAGTTCCCCTTGAACATGACACTTTCACTCCATCACCATGATTGAGTCGGGTTGGGTTTTTCTGTTCACCAGTCATATTACCATTGGTCCACCATACCATCCATATTTGGGGTTAATGCTACCAATCCATTTCAGTGTCGTCGATATGTTCAAGAGAAGTCAATCAGAGAATTCACCAACCCATCTTGTGTCTCATCCGCTGCAATACCTTTACGCTTCATCAATACCTTTACGCTTCATTCTTTCATGACCACCACCCTAAACCTTGTATCATCAGATCATTTTCACCTCCAAAAGTCATTTTCTCCATTCCATGTCATAGATGTGGGATTCATTAAGGCCCTCCTACGACGGGTCACTTCTTGTCGACATCAGCTCAATATCCAAGAAGTCGACCTAGGAACAACCCTTTCTGTACTTTGAAGGTTGCATGCCTCAATGGCAAGTTTCTCACTTTCGGGGGCAGGTTTACATCAATGGCCTTCGACCGAGAAATTTTTTGTGGTGTTCGACGCCAAGTCCCATTTTCACACCACGCGAATTGTATTGTCGTACCTTGAGGGTCATCATCATTATCGGTGATTCCTCTCGTGCCTATTAATAGCTTACATCATTGGCTGGTAATCGGATGATGTCTTCCCATGTTCGACTCCAGAACATTTTGCACATGGATCAACTTGTACTCCGGGTGAAGATTGGACGAGTTTGAAGACCCCGGATCTAGTTTCATCCATCCGGGTTGTGATATATTCAGGAAAATAAAGAAATAAAGTGAACATCATTGCTGCACAGATGATCATTTGAAGCAAAGGATGATGGCTCTATCAGAATCATCAGTCTGCCACACAGACGGTTGTCTGTCCTATGTACATGAAAATGAATTTATAAAGTTGAGCATGGGAATGCCCGCCTCAACTAGATCATGAAAATATTTTGAAGATAATTTATTGTATTGTATCTTATTACAGGCTGCCTTCCAGTTTGAAAAACCTCGGATCCTCATGATAAATCATTTCACCCGACATCAAAAGATTAACGACCTCATGCTTTAGGGGGCAACTGTTATAGAAATTTTTGGGCACTGCAACCCCAATCATATATGTCCATAAAGCAAGGGCTTTTGAGTCCCTAAAAGTGTTGTTTCATGTCCTAAAGGAACAAGGTTAGCTGATTACATCATCTCCCAGAAGTTCTCCACAAAAAACTGCACAGAATTGGTCAAAACTAGACCATACAGGTTGCTCAGTGCTAAGGGTGGGATGCATCTCACCTGCCTAGTGTAAAAGGTGTGATGCATACTGGAAAGCACTTCTGTAGGTTGTGATGGGCGAGCATGGGCAAATGGCAGAGACAGTTTGTAAGGTGGATGATCATGGAATCTTCTAGAAACTTCTCCTGTGACACCTGCCTCTCTGAATTCGCCCAGCGATGAGTAAGAGATCATCAATCTCCAAGTGGAATCAAGAACTATCAAAGAGAAGACACTAATCAAAATCCCAGAAGCTGACTCACCTCCCTAAAATCATCTATATATGGATCCCTCATCCCAGAGATCCGGAGGCTAGAATTTTGTATCTTGTAAGGAAGTGATGTTGGTTTCCTTGTGGAATAATTTAGTGTTGGGTGATCTAAGCTTTTCATGAGGTGAAGAATGGCTTTCATGCTGGGAGGATGACGCTGGGTCAGATCAATGGGTTGTAATCCTCTCTTCTAATCTTTACATCAATAAAGCTATTCAAGCTTTCCTCCACATTCTCGTATGTATGATATTATATGCATTTGTGTTGTCAATATGTATCTGGTACTATATTGTTTATGATTGTAGATCTCTGCGCTTTGAAGGTATTATTCTGCTTTGACTTTATAGGTACTCTTTGAAGCGAAGTGGTCAAGGGAGAAGTGGCAAAGACCTGTCGGTGAGGAGAAGGAACAAGCAAAGAATGGAGAGAAAGATCGAGGTTGGTATTCTTTGATTCTCTCCTATCTACTTCTCATAAAGGAAACTGAAAGTAACTTTAATCTGTTTGTTTCTAAGATAGCTACCTGTCTTAGTGGAACTAGCAGCTCTGCATAGACACTAGATTTCCCGATAACAATATGTAACAACTAGCTTAACATAGTGTTAAAGGTGTTTAGATTCTCTCTCATAGAGTCTTCATCCTTCATCCTCAAGTTATACATTTTCGTACGAAAGAATTATTTACGAGAGAATTAGATTCATACAAAGTCCCTATCTTGTCCCATAAAGCCTTCGCTGAAGCTTCCCCTGATACATTCAACAATAATAAATCTGAGATACACAACTGTATTGTGCTCTTTGCCTTCTGATCCAACTTCACCCAGTATTCAGCTAATATTTCCGTTCATTTAGTACCCGGATATACCGCGATCCATTAATCATTATCCACCAACAAATTCTCCATCTTGAGTTTCCACTGCTCGCCATCTTTCTTCACCAAAATACTTGATCTCACATATCTTTGAATAGGGTCTACCACGGGCCCAAGAAAAACCCCCCAGCAACAAAGGTGTCCCTTTGATGCCAAAATAACTCTGATACCAAATGTAGGTTTTAACCCCGTAAAGAAATGACATGCATATGAATTCTAAAAACAGAAAATAAACAATGGCGAGAGCTGCATAAAACATAAAATAGATACACGCAAAGATTTTCTCCTCGATCCCAAAATGGGGACTACGAAATTGATTTTTCATTATATTCCTTTCAATGTTACAATACATATATATAAATGTGGAAGCATCCATAAACCCCAATCCATTAACCTTGGATTAGAACATAACCTAGTTCCCTTGACGAGATCTACAAAATACCATGGGAAAAAAACCATCATGCAGAAAACCATGTGAAAAAACAATGCAGAAAACCATAGGTAGCTCCCCCACCTAATATGGGGTCCCAAAACAATTTCCTTGGAGCTCTGCCCTGAACCCCATACAGGGGTCTATTGCCCCCATGCGTGGGGTTAGTTGTGGAAAGAATATAACACATACCATAAAGCATTGGTTTAGATAACTTATAGGGACATTGCTCATAGCTAACACTTGTGGATGAACTTCAAATTGTCATGTCGCTTTGGATGACCTTGTATTGACTAAAATATTTACAAATAATCGGCCCTCCATATGGTAAGAGGTGGCATGCGAATATTTGTAGAATTGTAGGAGTGTAAGCTTTTGTAGGTCACCGTGTTGTAGGAAGAAGTAGCACAAGTGTATGGATAAGTGCACAATGTGTGATATGCTTTGAGCTTAGCAAAGGAAGGGGTTCTTAGAGAAGTATGGAATAGTAGAAGGTATGAGTGGTGTATGATAAGCCAAAGGTGAGTGTTGGGGGCTTGTTAGGGCCAACTTAGAGTAGAAGGAAGTTGAGTAAATTTGAAATTTTTGAGGCTATTTTGGGAGTTGCGCATAGAAAGGTGGAGCAAAAACAATGTATATAATTAGTGCATAGATTGGACGTGGTAGAATTAGTTAAGATAATTACTGTAGAGAGGAGAACCATGCATAAGGAGCACCACATAGAAGCAAATGGGAAAAATGGGTTAGGTTTGATTGCATCTTACAGCTAGTTTCTAATTTTCTCTAGACGAGTAGTAGTAGTGTATATTCCCATTTTAATGTCCATGGTAATTATACTCTCTAGTATTTCCCATGGAATCAAAGTCAACTTAGGACTGTGTAATTATGTAAAAATAGGTAGATGTCGAAGAGATTCGAGTTGGTTGAACAGATGGATAACTAAGGCATTCGTTAGTTTGGTACTTTTTGGTTGGTCAATGGTTAGTCTTTGTTAACTTAGCATTGTTGTTGTAATACTATAATTTTGTGATGTTTAGGTTAGTGAGATGAGATAAAGTGATATTGTAATGGTGTAACCTCACACCGAGTGCTTCTTTTTATTAGTAATACAAGAGGGTTAAAGGTTGGTGTCTCCCATTTTCCGGAGTTTTATGAAATACTTGCTTGTTTTCATAATTATGTGTGATTTTAGTAGGTTATGGATTCATGCTAATCATATTACAATACAATGAATAATTTAGGCACCCATTTTTTAAATTTTATTATGGTTTCTCAATATTTCAATGAATATTCTATGTATTTATACATCGTGGTACCATATGAATAATGGGTAGGATATTGTATAATAGTTGTTCTTGTCGAATTCATATTCATTTCATATCTAAAAAATTCTAGTTCTTTCCGCCCCCCTCAGTGCGTTAGGTGAGACTTGAACTATTTTGCAAGCCATGCCAAAAAGGAAAAATCCATTGCCATTTTGTTGGTTACACTTAAGACATTAACCTGAGTGAGACTATGCAAAGCACAAACAACTTTCAACTAAAATGGAGAAGGGTTGGTTTAAAATAAATTAAAAGTAGTGGAGAACGTCACATGCAAACATCTGTTACGAGAGAAATTCCATCCGTGGTTTGCAATACCGAGAGGACGAGTATCCTAAGTATGTCATTTCAAAATTTGTCTTGGTAAGGTTTGATTTGTGTCTAGTCACTACTAGTGAGGTTAAGGTCAACAACATAAATAATGATGATTATGTGATGGATTCCTACTTTTTCCTTTAGACATTGGGTAGCAATGACATTTAGAGGAGCTAATGTCAAGAAAAAATATCTATTTTTCCCATGGTGCTTGTTTAAGACCATAGAGAAACTTCAGCGGGTGAAAAATAAGGTGAGAGTAACTTTGAACATGGCTAGCTTTTTGCTCCATGCATATTTTGTCTTCTAGATTCCCATGAGAGAAGGGGGATTAACATCCATCTAATCAACGCCTTCTCCATGTGAGGGAGCAAGAGCAAGAGCAAGAACAAGGCTATTCGAATTCCATTTGGTGATTAGGTAGAAGGTTTGATTATAGTCAATTTGTGATAATCTTTTAAAAATTAAATCAATCTTTGTTGAGGGCCTCTTAGGCCTATGTAACTCATCATATCTATATGAGTAAATGCATATAATAAAGGGTAAAAGGTGAATGTATGATTGATTGGTTAGAGTGGGTACAACCTCTCCAACCGCATCATCTATGTGTAAATATTCATGAAGGCTAATGGAAAGATGGTTGGAATTCCTTCCCAAATTCTCTTCATGTTTCTGTATGTATGTTATCGCTATAAAAAATGAATCAACCTGCATGAAGGAAATTAAGAGGAATAGACTTTTGTTCCAAAAGATGCTACCTAAGAAAAAATTGTTGCCTAGAAAGTTATTTTTGAACGCTAAGGCTCATGGTAGAGAAAATTTACAATCTACACGCTGTAAGAAAAATGTATCTATGAAAGCTGGTCGTGAATGCCTGGATGTTTCTCTATATTCTTACATAATTGTTCGAGTAAAAGATTTCTTTGAAGAAGTTAATGGAAAGGCTGTAATTAATAGGCATTATGGAAGCATCTTGTATGACAAACCACTCTTGCACAAATGTGAAATAATCGGTGATTTCCAAAAAGATTTAAAGTTGATTTTTACCTTCGGTGATCTTGCTAAAAGAAGATAACCTATGTATTGATCTGTAGCTTAATTCTCCCGTGTTAGTGATGATAATTTTCTACTGCGGGACAAACTACACTGATGTCTGGTCTGCGTTGTAACCTTTACCATTGAGGATATCAATTGTATCTTTGAAACAGCCTCACAGATTCTCTAGGTTGCTGTAATTATCCTTCCACATCGCTACTGAATTTTGAAGATCCTAGGGCTTCATGACTCTGCGTTCCGCATATGGCCTAACGTGCCCATTCCTAAGAAGGTAGCGAAGCAGCTTGATATGTGTGTCTTCTTGAGGTGTTGGAAGCTGATTGGATGGACTGAGTGTTGGCCAGTAAGCCATGTATGGTGACGAATGAGGTCAAGAAGCATGAGAACGGGAGCAACGAAGTGCTATATGCAGCATTGTCAAATCAACATGCCATAATGACCTACATGTTTGGTCAATCGACTTCATGCCATATGCTTCTCTTCGACCTAGGTCTAGTCAACTGACTACTGACTACGGTGTTGATAGTCCGCTCATAGTCGACTAGACCAATATGGCTAGTGAAACAAGGAACAAGATATTTTATTGGCTACCTTAACTTGCTCACGATACGAGTTTGACATCAATGTCAAATTCACATTCATGGACTAATTTTTTTAAATTCTTGGTCAATCTTATAGATTTCATGGAAGTTGGGCCGACTTTTGACAATTGGAGACTATGGAATGAGTCAAACCTTTAGTCGAGTGCTTTGTCGACTGGATACCTGACTCACTTGCTAGTTGAACCGCCATTCATGTTCGATCACCTTAATGCCCTGGTCAACTTGCTTAACTAGAGATTTATTTTCTTGTTTTTAACAGGTAGGCCGTGGGGTTTAGAAGATGGGTTTTCCCTTCTTTCATTTTATTTGCATCCACCACCTTCCTGCTGGATATTTCCCTAGCAATTTTGTAATCAGCTGAATTGCAGTGTGAAGATCTTCATATGAGGCATTGTGTCTTTGCATTTTCGTCGCATGGAAAGAGATATGTTCTAGAGAAGTATGTTCTTATAGCTGGGGATGTCAAGTATAAGTGTCACATGTCCAATATCATGACCGATATTGGTGAGATGATTGAGTCTGAGGGATGCATGCGGGTTTCAGAAAATGACTGTGTGATTCACTAATGAATCTGACCAAAAGATTCTTTCAAAAAACGATGATGTCGCGAAATAGACCCAACTGGTAAAGCCATCTTCATATCGAATGGTGGATAATCAACGTAGAGTTTTACTACTTTGGAACTGACTTTGACTCGCAGCTCCAATCTGACCAACTCATAGAAGCGACTAAATGAAAATTGAATCGATTCTGACAAACTCTTAAATTTGACTTCGACTTTGACTTGAACTAAATATTTGTGCACTATTTTCCAATGTTTTTTTTTTATATTCGTACTCGTCACAATTATTTTTTGCACCGAACAATCGTAATGTAGAAATGAATATGGTATGCGGAGGGAAGCAAGTTCAAGCTTCGTTGTCACTGTTGGGCTTGGGATTTTCAAAAGCCTTTACGTCCACCTTTTGAGTCCATCGAGATTATTCACTCTGCCGAGGCAAGATCCTATGTTATAACATAATTTTACATTCATACACCGTCGAGATTACCTTGTTTAATGTCAATATCTGGACAGGAAAAATTCTTTTGCTACCTTGTGGTAAGTGCTAGATTACGTCTTTCAACACTTTCATCTATGCATGCATAGTTCTATAGGCCCATTATTGTTTACATAAGGGACATAATTTATTTCTTCCTTTTACAAGAGGGGCAAGTTGCCAAGTATCATTTGAAATGAAGTAATGATATTCCTCATTCATTGTTTTTCAGAGTAGGAATGTGAATATAGGCTACATAACCAAATATATGGGAGTGTTTTATACGTGAATTAATTTTATTCCTAGTGCATTATGATTGTTGTGATATGAAGACATTGTGAAAATTTCAAGTTAGAGGTTGAAATCCCTCAATTTACCATGTGGGCCATGATTGAGGGAACCTACAAGTTCATGAAAATTGTAGGGGTAGTGGTTGGAATCAACTCCATGTCATGTAAGTATGAGCCTTCCCAACAGTTCCCTCCGCTATATATATATATATATATATATATATATATATATATATATATGCTAATGCCTTGTTGGAGTGTGATTTACTATTTAATTTACACAATTGACTACTTCCACCAATTAATGAAGAATGAATTCCTTTAACTAAATACACAATTAGCAATTTCCTTTAATGTACAATTATTTTTTCTTGATAAACACTTTTTTTTTGTGTGTTGTTTGCCAAAAATTATGTTGCATTTCCATGTCTTGTGTAGTGAAGTAAGTTGTGAATTGGTTGTAGATATGTTCACCTCCATTGCATATTGTAAACCTTTATAGTTTATATCTAGTTTTTTTTTGCCCAAGGGTCTTGTAAGGCTAGAAGAAGGAAAAAATTTCACTCGTTCAGTTAAATAGGCATATCCAAGTGCATGTGGAGAAGTTACTAGTAAAAGTTATGAAGTACTTGTACTGAGAGAATGAATGAGAAAAATGTGAATAATATGAATCATTGCAAAAAAAATGCAAAGGCGATTTGGCATTCCAATATGCACATTTGTCAACATTGTCCATACGATGTTTGATGAGAACAAAACCAATATGAACACTATTTTTATAGGAATTAAATGAAGACTAGTCACTATATTTTGATTATATAGTTGCTACAATGAATGATAGTTTAGATTCGAAAATCACTCAAGCTAAACTTTTCTTACTTCATCTCTATTAGAAATAAAAACTAAGGGAAATAGAGATGACCGAGAGTTGTCAAGTTTTAAAACCTGGTAATATCATCAATTATTATAGTAGCAAGTACATGCGTATGATCCTTCAGATGCTTAATTACAAATTGGTGAGGTGGAAACTCTACTGTTTTACCTTCACCTAAATATCTGATTTGTTATACTAATAGAAGGTAGTATGAAAGAGTTCAATCACATTACATCATTGAAATCATCATTATCTACATAAATTGTTATGGATCTTACAATGCCAAGAGATGTGTCATTGCCAATTTTTTATTTTTTTTTATGTTATAGTCATTTAGAGTAGAAAAAATGTCTCTATTGTTAGGCATATGATAAGAATTCCTAGAGATAATAAGTCATTCATAATATGAAGAATTAGAGGTTTCATTGAAAGAGAACACAAAAGTTGAAAGTGGATGTTCATGATAAAGGGTATTAGAAGAAGAGGAATCATGATTGATTTTGTGTTTCTTCATCATTGCTTCCAACTACTCCATATTTTTAAAATACTTAAACTCTAGATGTGCATATTTTCCATAATAATTATAGTGCTCATTAGTCTTCTTAATTTTAAATTATATTTCTTTGTCATTATGGGGAGTCTAAGATGGCTAAGAAAATTTGAGACCCTTGTTTTACTTATTTTTGAAGCATTTTTTTTTCTCTATATGATCAATCTTATATTCGTATTAGGCCAGTAAGGCCTTTTTATTTTTACTTGCAGTGTTGATCACTCCAATATGAAGGAGATTATATTTGTCTTTAACTAGAAATTCACAAAAAGATTCAAGACTAGGAGCTTCATATATAGCTCTTAGAGCTCGTCTAGAGGAATAAAATTTAAACAAAAAAGTAGAATATGAAGAACCAAGCTTCGAAAGAATAACATATATGCATGAGTGATCTTTAAATTGACTTTATAATATTTAAGTAGAAGTATGAATGTTTTGAGCTAGGGGAAATAATCTTCAATGAACTAGAAACCATTAGGGCATAAAGTCACATTCTAATTTCCATGGCGATGATATCTAATCACATTATGTCTAGAAAATATATTTTCAACTTTTTCCATCCTTCATCCTAGTTATTGAACCCTTAAATTTGGAATTGTAAATCATGAGAAATTGACATTATAGTTTATCCATGTGCTTCCTCATTCCCGTTACCACATTTTTGTTTCTCATCATCATTAGTGGGGGCTTCTCTTTTCCCAAGGTAATAGGATACAATCCTTTACTTATTAGTACATTCTCAATCTAATATATAGTTAATATGAATTCAAAATTTTGAACTCACTATCTAGATGGAAATATATTGAGAAAATAGGTTGTTCGAGAGAACAACATTGAAAATTAACTTTAGATGTCAATGTCCTACCCTTTTCTAAAAAAACTCATTAATAGTAAGAAAGAGCGATCTCATAGGTATAATTTTGTGTATGTGATGACCGATGAGCTCCTAAGAAATTAAAATTAATAATAATATTAAAATCCCAAACAAGGTTTCCATGTAAACTCTCTTTTACAAATAATTTATTCTATGAAGTGACGTACCTTTATAAAACAAGTGAGAATTATATTTATAGCAATCTTAACTTATAAATAGAAGTTTTGTTAGGGTCCTATATTAATAGGATTCATAATTTTGAATTGGATGTGGTTGATATTGTAATATTGTACACACTTTTGCTTTTTGCAAAGTGTTTTCCATATTAAAAATTAAAAAATGTAAAGAGGGTATATCCTAAAAGGAATATCAAAGGACAAAAAGAATAAGAAAATATCAAAAGAATGAAAATATATGAACCCCAAACAAAAACAGATCATGAAAGTGTGCAAGTCTAAGTGCCACTAACTTTTACTTTACTGTGAAAAATAATGGTTGTGTGAAGCTTGTCATAAATGCCACAACCCATGATAGTCAAATTGTTTAATCTTGACTAGTTCATGCTTTAAATTTCATGTTTATAGTTAGAGAATAAAGATCTGGCCAAACTATTTAATCTTAGCATATCAGTAGTTAGGTAGAGAAATAAAATGTGCTCATAAGCTTAATCTGAGCGATTGGAAGATATAAGGTTATAATTAGATAGTTTTCTTTTCAAAAGAAAAGGGAAAGAAAGGGTCTTCTAGCTTAAATGTAGCCAATAAGGCGAAGAAAAAATGTTAGGGTAAATAAAGGGTAAGTAGAAGAAAGGTTGTAGAAGTACAAAGTTGATTGAAGCATAAACACATTTATCATGCTTAATCATATGTTTCAATTACTAATTTCCCCATTATCCCATCATTTCTTGTTAAAATACCCTTTTTCCCTTACTTTTCACCCTTGCCCCTTGGTTTCATACATTTTCCTAGCAAATTACCCTCCAAACTAATTTCCCTACCGAAAAACCCCTTTTCCCTAGTGTGAAACCCATTCCCCTTTAAAAAATTCATTTTCCCTTTATTAATTTCCCTATTTCTCCCAAAAAACCCATAAAACACCTTTACCCTTAGTCTTGTTTCCCCTTCACTTTATTTAATTAACTCTGCAATTTCACATTTTCCCCGACATAAAACATTTTAGTGCACTACCCTGGTGTAGTTAACAAACCCCACCGCATTTAACCCTGGTCCCACTCCATAACCCATTCATTCTACTTCAATCCCAATTTATTCATTAAATAATTATAAATCAATTGTAATTAATCTCCGAGGCCCCACAAATCTCTGCCTGAGTTCCCTCTGTGCAACTCCATCGGGTGATAGCCATTAGATCTTGCACCCGAGATTTGATGGCATGCATCAATATCATGCAGATTCCCTTGCCTAACATTACCTACCTGAGAACATGTGAGATTCATGGTTTTTCTCGGGCTCTCTTCAATTACGTAGCAGCACTAGGTGAACTCGCGTGCTCTTGGAGAAATACCGCCAAACTGCCAAAATCGGTGTGATGGCCCCTGAAACCATCTCCTCACCAAAAGTCGAAACCATGCACTATTCATTATGAAATTCCACACCAAATTCTAACCGTTGCTGATTAACAGGCCAAAGACACTCATTTTCTCCCTCTACCTCATTCACTATCTGAAAGCTTCCTAAGCCTTCCTGCACCACCCTCAGCATCTACAACCAAATTTGACTACCAACTACCTCCCGAGCACGCTCCTGATGCCAAATTCAGCCATCTAGTGCACAGCTGAAGCCACAGTACCCTCTGCAACCACCATTGAAACCAGTTGCAGCCTATACCACCATTTCCAGGTATTTTTGACAAAAAACCAGAACGACCCTCTCAAATTTAAAAATGTACAGTGAATACAAACGTTAAATTGATTGAATTTAATTAATTCTCCCTAAATTGAGAGTATTGCCCCCCTAAATACCTAAACCCCTCTTTTCCGACCTACAAACTCCCCTTTCACTTCACCAAACTTGTTCAGGCTTCACTTCTACAGTTTGTGCAAGCCCAATTCACACCTTTCCCCATAAGATGGTTGTCTAGACCTCTCTGGATGTTAGACCGATGTCAACACCTGACCTGGACATTAACCATTTGGCCCTAGCAGATAGGGATTTTGAAATAAAAGACAATGAAACTCCAGCCGTCCTTCTGAAGCTCCACTATTGGAGTAAGGAAAGATTTTTGAATCATGGAGTTGAGATCAACCTTTGGGAATCAAATAGGGAAAATTTTAAGAACCCCCCCTAAATTTACATGTATAATAAATGGGAAAATCTCCCTGATATATAGGATAAATGGAAGGTGATTTTATCAATAATATGATATGTATATATAATTTTTTGGCGAATCTCTCACCAGGCATGGAGAATATTTTACTCAATTATAAAATCTTGTGTTTATTGAATACACAAATGAAATCATTGCATTTCTTCAAAATACCTTTTGAAACAAAAATTACCAAAATTACATATCGATAACCTAGTGGGTGTAGGATAAAATTCACCCATGCCATTCACACAAAGCATGAGAAAAAACCTAATACTATATATAAAACCAAGAAAAATTCAAATTCATCACTTTTAGGGACCTCGTAGCCACCCTGCGAATACACAAGTATGTTCCTATTTGAAATTAGAACAATTACCCAAATTACAATCTGTTTACTCCAGCATATGTTGGAAAGTTATAGAAGGATGACTGGTGCAATCAATCCACTCCTTTTAGTCATGGATTTGTTTCAGTTTAAAACAGAAGTATACAAATATACTTGTCCAATGTTTATGCTTTAACCATTCACCTTAAGATGTTTTTACAATATAATTTCCTAAGTCTATTTAATATCTTCATTATCATAAAAACCAACCTATATCCATCTTAACTCCATATCTACCAATCTTAGGGGGATGAAATCTATTTATCCCTCTGAGCACTTGGTAGACCCAGAATTAAGATGGATCTAAGATGATAGAATTTCCCCTTTAAATAGTCTATGCTCACATGAATACCATGGTATTACCATGGGTCAATACCATTGGTTATCATAAACCTGGAGCTTAAAAATTACTATTAGTAATTTATAAAAATTAATAAAATTAATAGTTGATTTTATTTTATTTTTTATTTTAACCAAGCTAAAATGTTTAAAATACATTAAATTACAACATCCATTTTTACTCTTGATCTGATCAAATATTTTTCACTCTATACTAGTTTTCATATCACGATATTTGATACCTCTCGGGGGTGAGTAGATCCAGAGTCAAGATGGATCTATGTTGGTTTAATTCCCCCATTTAAATAGGATACATTCTAGGTGAATACCATGGATCAATACCATGTGCCATTTTGGTGAATACCATGGGCCAATACCATGTGCCATTTTTATTCTTATTAATACTAATATTAGGGTTAATAATGTTTTTTTGCATGGTATTAATAACAATCTTGACCATGGTATTTGTCCCTTAGTATTTTTCCCATAGGTTTCACCTAAATATAATGCATTTTTTGAGTGTTCATAAAGATAAGGTAACTTATGATGGTTGAGTTTGTCTAGTTATTGACTTACTTCATTTCTAGTGAAGAAAATAATCATAAGCCTCTCTTGTAATTTAGTTAGTTTTTTGGGCTCTGCAAATGGCTATGCCTACGCCGCTGCGGTTTTCCGTGGAACTGAGGCCGAACGAAACTACTGTTATTTCAAGGAAGAAGCTGGTAAAGGATTCGCAAAAGACTAATCATATTCAGGCGTTGGCTTCTTCTCCGGCGGTCCAGCCTCCTGTCGATGCTCATCCCGCCTTGGAAGCTCGGATTGCTCCAGAGGTGTTTCGTTCTTCGCCTTCGGCCACTCTGGCTAGGGTTTCTCCCTTCGACACTTCTTTCGGTGTTCACGATGGCCATGGAGGACAGGAGGCCTATGTGCTGGCTCGTAATAAACTCGGCAAACATATTGAAACGGAGATGGTTCTGGCAGACATCCGTCAAGCAAAGTTCCAATCCAGCATCCAGGGCAGCAGCGGCAAGCACAGTGCAGGGTCATTATGCCTTCACGGCAAATCTGCACACGATATTAGGGCCTCGACCAGACATTTATCCGTGCGCTTTGGCCACAAACCAGAGCAGGAGATCTCAATGATAGCTTGGTCTCCGATAAGATCTGGGGAAATCACTCGCTCTCCGAAGCACAGTCTTTGCTTCAGATCTGACAAAGATCAGCCAGATCCGGTTACCCAGAAGGCAGAACAATCCACGCTCTGGCCAGATCCAGAGATCTGTACACATCCTGGCCTAGATCTTGCAGATCTGCTCCCCCGGATGGGAAATGGCCATGGCAGATCTGCTCTAGGAAGCTCAAAGCCCCTACCTGACTCCTTTCAGATCCAGATCTCTCAACCTACAGGCAGAACCATCATGCAATGGGTTAGCCCTTCAGATCTGGTGCAGGATCTCAAACTGAATCTAGAGTGCAGAATGGGGATCCCTTCAAGCTTTCAGCGTCTCCTCTTTCAAGGTAAACAACTTGAAGACCCTTTTCCCCTCTCTGCCTACAGCATTTCCAGGAACAACTCTGTGGTGGTAACCCTTCGTTTCAGAGGAGGTGCAGCGGGACAGTCTTCTTCTTCTTGGCCTTTCTCATACAAAGATGTTGTTCACTCTGAGATCCCCAAACCCCCGGAAGTCCTTAAATCTAAGGCCTTCTTGGTTGACAAGATTGAAGAAGTACCCTCTATTGAACTCATGCATGAAGATCTGGCTTCCCATCTTCAAGCATTTGCAGAAAGAGCCATCATTTGCAGATTCAACGGATTGTGGCCGCGATCTCAAGATCTCTATGCATGGATCCATGCAAACTGGACACATCATTGTAAGATCTTTTTCTGTTCGAAAGGTTATTTCATTGTTTTATTTGACAACAGTAAGCACTATGAAAAGGCCTTAGCAGAAGGCCCTTGGTTCATGGGAACTGCAGGACTATTCCTGACTCCTTGGTTCCCAGATTTTGATCCAGCTACTGCAGTCATTACTAAGACACCTGTATGGATCCGGCTTCCAAACTTACCTGCCCACCTATGGAGTACTCGTGTCTTCAGAGCCATAGGAGACACCTTGGGCAGCTTCATTAATGGTGATTTTTGGTGGGAATCTAAAGGTCTCTACTCATATGCAAGAATATGTGTGGAATTAGATCTGAGCAAAGGACTTCCAGAACAAATCAATCTCAAGATTAACGACTTCGTCTGGACCCAGACACTGGATTACGAGAATACTGCTTTTCGGTGCCGCCATTGCCACCAATCTGGGCATTTGCAGAATACATGCCCATCTCGCCCAGCAAAAAAGAACAAGGCCAACATCTCCAAGCCCAAGGCTAAATGATGGGCTCCTTGTTCTCCTCCTCCTGTCGTGAATTCTGATTCCTCCAGCTCTGAAGATGAAGATAGTGATGTAGAATTGAATCAGCCGCCTCATTTCGTGGCCCCTCCCACAGATGGTTTGGCGCCTTCCACTGACTCAGCCATTGCTCAGAAACGTGTCCATTTGTCCTCCTCCTCTGATTCAGAAAAGGAGGGCTCTCTTGTGGAGGACCCCAATCTTCAAGTTGTTATTGCTCATCCACCCCAAAATGGTTGGGTTGAAGTCAAAAAAAGGAAAGGGAAAAAGCTTCGTGTTGATTCCTCTACCCTTTCAGGGTAGGAATCACTGCTTCTTTAGGTTACCAGTGACTTGTTGTAGCTCCTTGCTTGCTTAATTCCTTCTCCGGAACCGAGGTTGATAGTCTTATCATTTCCGGTTGCCGGTTTTCTGCCTCTCTGGAAGGTATCCTCTTGTACAATATTTTTGCTTAATAGAATTAGTCTTAATCGAGAAAAAAAAAAGATAAGGTAACTTATGGAGTAAATATATAAAAAAAAAAAATATTTGTTTACCATACCTCTCGTTTATTTATATTTTTATTAATTTACCATACCTCTTTTACAAATATGGTATTTGGCCCATAGGATTCACTTAAATAAAACCTCTTTCTTGAGCCTTCATAAATAGAACAAGGGTTATGGACTAAATATAAAAAGAGGTTTTATTTATTTACCATGCATCTAGTTTATTTATATTTTTATTTATTTACCATACATTTGAGTATGTATAAAAAGAGGTTTTATTTATTTACCATACGTCCACTTTACTTATATTTTTATTTGTTTACACCCTTGCATGTATATAAGGTGACCTATGGAGTAAATATAAAAATGTTTTATTTATTTACGATACCTCTCATTTATTTATATTTTTATTAATTTACCATACCTCTTTTATAAATATGGTATTTGGGAATTTGGCCCATAGGATTCACTTAAATAAAACCTATTCTTGAAAATGGGCGAATGGAAGGTTGTAACTCCTAATTTCAAGGGCTAAATTTACATTTTTTACCCTCTCCCTTAAAATAAGGTGGGCTATTTGAGGTGATTTGTACAAATGTACTATGATACAAAATATTCGCCCACTAAAAATTTAAAACCCATTAATTTCGCCAAAGGGCGAACATTCGCCCCAAAAATTTTCTATGGAATCAAATTTACCAAAATACACATTCCCAGAAGTTCACCCTTTCCTAGATATTGTACATTATTGTCATGCCTATTATGTCCCTAGCCAAAGGGCTACTGTTGCCCCAAATCAACAATTGTTGTTCACTATTACACCTGAGTCAATCAACCAAATGATGCAAATCCAATATAGCCCGAATGAGACCCCTATATCCATTGGAAACCTATTGGACTTGTACATCACATTAGACTAGGTGAAAATCAAGAAAATCTTCTAGAATTTCATAATTGAAGACAACCATACTCCTACAGATACCCCACCCTACGCTGCCACCATTTTCTCAAAAACTGACAGACGCATAATCACCATGCTCTCATGCATCCTAAGATACACATCACATGAGCATGTGGATGAGGTCATCTTGGTCTTCCTCTGCATTTTCACTCCAGGCAAGCCTCCCGTTATCATGTATGATTATGCTCAGTTCATTGCAGATAGAATGCATGGACATTTCACCAGGTTTCCCACTGAAAGAGTTTTCAAATACTGTTCAGTGTTGTTTTATATGTTTTTGTATTACCAGACAGATAAGTTCCCAGGGAGAATCTAGAAGTTGGACACCAAAGGAAAGGAGAGATCAGTGGTATACTTGACACTCTTGCTACAGAATATTTCCATAGCATTCACCTACAAAGATTTCATAGACTCCTTTGTGTACCCTGTCATGAACTTGCTTACTTTTAATAATCAACCTAGAATCAACCAAGACATCAAGAGAGTGCTGCAATTGGCAAAGAATAGCAAGGTGGGAGACATTTACCTCTACTAGAACCACACTGAGATAAGAGTTGATGGCTGCTAGTTAGCCCCTTATAAACTCCCAAAATACTTCCCTATGAAGATATTTTCCCCTGAATATTTCACAGAAATCATCAATTCTGATGAGGTCCACTTCCTATCTGCTAAGAAGAAAACCCAATTCAAGGTGAAAAAGTAATTGGGCCCATTCATTTGCAACAATAGAGAGGTTGGACCAGAGCCAACAGGTTACTACAACATATGAAGTTTAGAAACAACTTCATATGGCAGTATGACCCTCATGGGGTCATAAAGAAGATAAGACTTAAGGTCAAGTTGGGACCATACATCCACCACTCGAGACTAGACATTGAACAATTTGCTAACCAATCTGAGTGGGTGGAGAACACATTGATTGATATCGATGCTGAGAACACACTAATTGACCTTGAAAAACAATTTGAACAGAGTTCTTTTCTATAGGTTCCAGAAATAGGAGAAACAATGAATGTTCATCCTATGCCTCAGACCCTAGTCAATGAGGAGAAAAATCTTAAAAGGAATAGGGAAGAAGGATCCAACTCTACCATGGAGACTACTGATGAGCTATTTGAGCTAAAAGAGAGGCCCAAATTGAATCTTGTGTCTGAATAGGAGGAAAAAATTTCTTCGGAGGAAATAAATGACACGGAGACAACGGGGCACAGAAGTAAAGAAATAGTTGCATCAGGTGAAACCCAATAGCCATCAACCTCTAGTACACAGATGATAGAGAGAGAATAGAGTATGGAGGTTTCTTCCTTTGTCAAGCCAGCTGGCATGGAAAAGGATATCAAAGACAGATTCATAAAAATAAAAATTAGGAATGAAAAGTTGAAGGAAGAGACATATGCCCAATACCTCAACCTTACACCACCAAACTAGACTAGTTTGATGTCATCCTTTGATATCAAAGCAGGCAAGATGCACGTGTCATTTTTGTAGCCCATTGTTCACGAACCAAAGACCTTTGTAGTCTATAAGAAAACAAATTTTGAGGTGTTGGCCAGGGGTGTTCATCCCATTGATTAGATAGAGTTCCACAAGCAGGATAGAGAAATGATTTACTCCACCCTTACAGGGAATGCCATGGCTTCCAACAAGTTTTAGGATTCATTGGATAATGTGACAGCCCAATACAAACTGGAAAAGGCTTCCTCATAGGCCAATGATAACAGGATAAAATCATTGGAGGACTTGGTCATTGAACTCGGTCATGATCCAAGTGACATTGAGGCTACTGAATAGTTGATCAAGAAGAAGAATGAGGACATAGCAAACCTCAAGAAATAGCTTAAGCTGCCTCATTCACAACACCGAAAAATAAAGGAGGTCCTGGAAATTCAGAGAAATCATGAAGAGATGATGAACCTAGTGCTGCAAATGAATGATTAGTTTAAGGAGATGGAGAAAGAACTGGATAGCTTGATGCAGCTCAAACATGCTAGTCTTCATGATGCTCCTACAACTGTCATTCCAGCAGTTACCACTACTGTACCCTCTACTTTGGCAACATCCTTAGCTCCCACTGCTCTAATGGCCACTCCACTACCAACATCTACACCAACTACATCAACAACATGAACGAAAACAATAGGCTCCATAGGTGATGAAGAAAAGAGGCTTGTCAAAGCAATGGAAGAAATGTCCATTCATACCGATGAAATGAATAGACTTAAGGGGAAAGTCACCAGCCTGGAAACATATTACAAATTGGCCCAAATCATTCACAGAGAAGAAAAACAGAAGGCAACAAGGATAACTGAAAGAATCAAAACCCTGGAGAAAGAGATGACACTAAATGAACCTTTAGGTCAGGCTAAGGAAAAACTGTGGGCCAATATTATTGACTATGTAAATGATATTTGGCCATCCATTTAGGTTATTTTTTAACAAATTGAATTGATAAAGCACACTACATAATCCATTCAGAGAGTTAAAGTAGAACTTGGAGATATGCCAGAGGAGGCTGCAAGAATCATCCATTTCCTCAATTCCAAGAACAGCTATGAGTTGTAAGAACTAGAGATACCTGACAGGACGAGTACAATTTCGGAAGTCAAAGGAGTCCTCACTAAGAGAGATTTGATGTTGAACTTGGAGGATAAGTGTCAAACCATGCAACTGGCCATTGAAAGGTTCATGGTTAGGTTCAAACTTTTGAGGAAAAATGGATTACTAAATCGCTTAGTTATAAATGATAAGATAATGACACAGGGAGATTATGATAAGAAGATCAGGGAAGTGGTCAAAGATCAGTTAAACACTTCATCCATGTGGGGCATACCAAAAGGCAAAGTATTATACCAAACTTTTGAAAACTTGTTTTACCTCCAGCATGAGATAAAAGACCCTTTTGTCACTAGGCCTACTTTTTCCAAATACACAGAGGCAGATGAAATATACCGAAAAATGCTCAATATCCAATTTCCAGATGTTTAGACATGGGAAAAACTCAATGATTTACTGTAGGAAACACAAAGTAAAAATATAAATATACATAAAAATTGAAAAAACACATTAAAAGGGTATTGACAGGACATCAAGGTCAAAACGTATCGGATTAAAGAGTATGAGATGAAAGGTCATAACTAAATATGACATCCAGCATGAAGACCAAACAATAAATCAACTTAAAGGGAAAAATATCAAAGACTGAAAGACATCGAAACCTAAATAATAGGGACATCAAACATCAGTTCAATAGTTGTCTCTATCTTCTTGCATAAAGATATTTCCTTTTGCTAGATTACTTGTCAATGAAGTTTGAGATATTTTGTAAATTCTTTTTGTATAAATACTTCATAATTTGAAGTATTGAATGTGGATTGCTATACATTTGTAAAGTCATTTTGATCATAAACCTAAGGGTGATTGTAGCAATTTTCATGTCAACAGACTAGAGCAAGTAATAAAAATATTGCACTATAGGATTCATGAGATGAGCTATTTGTAGTGAAGTATCTTCTCTATCTGATTTTGTTACTTTCTTATGTGTTTCGTAAACTTAAATGTTATTCAAAATTAAATTAATTAACTGGAAATATAACCCAGAATTTGTTTAATTACACTCTGTTTTGCACAGTTAGTCAGTTATATGTTTTCCTCTAATATCCAAATTTGAGAACCCTTTATTGCTCTCCCATCCAAGTTGACCTCTTTCATTCTCTTCATAATCTGGCCTAAGAAAACCTTAACTTCTCCCTGGATCTAATTAGAAACCATTTCACCATCCAACGTTTGAGATCTGTGACAACTCACTTATCTTTCCTTGTAGACACTGTTTTTAAAGTTTGATCCAGTCCAATTTGTCTAACATTCAACCCGATAGCCCAATGGTAAAAGACAATCCTTTTTCATCTAAGTAAGTGATCCTACCACCCAAATTCAAATCAAAAACTCCAGCACAATCATAAGTAGCCTAAAATCAATTAAGATCCCTCTCTAAGATCAGGAAGGCTAGATCCTGATCTCCAAAGTTGGTTTGTGGTTACCTCTATCATTTCTTTTTCTTAACAACTTACAAGAAATTTTGGAGTGATAACATCATTGGCGACCATACTGGGGACTTCAACGCTTAGTCTTATAAAACTTTAAGGAAACCTTAAATTTAATCTTAAGCCCCTTAAGGTCATTTTAAAAAATTGTTCTTGAAAAGATTCATAAAGACAATTTAAAAAGTTGAAATTTTGGCTCCCAAGAAGAATCGTTATGCCAGGGAAAATCCAGATCCAAACCCTACTATCATAGTTAATGACCCAGATAGGATTTTAAGAAAACCCAAAAAGGAAGAAACTCAGGAAATTAGTAGCCAGTTAGTCAAAGCAAATTCACTCCCTGAGGAGTTGTCAACTTTAGAGGAAATCCCTTTTGATTTGTCATTTGACCTCACATTATTTAGAACTAAATATGGGAATTTCATCCATGAAACAATGTTAGACCCTGAGTTTACTCAACTCATCGAATCAAAGAGGGTAGTTATCCATCCAGATTTAGATAATTTTTTCTTGGACGCTTTTGAAAAGTTATAAGCTTTAACCTCTACATTGATAAGCAATATAGATGATGCTTACCTTCAATAATCTGTTGAACTAGCTGACCTCACTACTGTTGCCTCTTAAATTTTTGCACAATATGAATTCACTCACTATAAATACATCTTCTTTTACCACAACCTCACATATAGTATCCACCACAGTCCATTCCCCTATACCAGTAATTCATCAATCATCCTCATCCTCATCTTTATCTAGTTCATCTCCATCTAGTTCAAGCCCTTTCTCAAGAACCACTTCTTTAACCCCTAGGCAAACCAGAATCTCAGTGATGGAAGACTGTTATGCACCTCTGGTTTTACCTACACAACTTCATGCCATGCCCCAAACTCAATGGGAGAATTGACAACCACCCACAATAAGAAACCCTAGTTTTAGGAAGAATCCTAACACTGGAAGTAATGTTATACCAGAACAACAGATTAGACTCCCCTTACAGGAGAACTATGCTAAGGGTCCACAAACCTAAGAAGGAGAGGATGATACCCAAATAAACTTACTGGAAATCAGAGATGAAGATGATGTTTTTCTTACGCAATAAGAACATGATTTGTAAATTCTGCAACAGTTGCAGTTAGAATTTGGTGAATCCTTTGACTTTAAACAAGGATACGATTATGCTATATATGAGGTACATAAACAATATAGGTTAAGAAGTAAAAAGAAAAATGAAGCTCCCATTAAGAGATCAATCTAGACCCATGCTAAGAAAATAATAAAAGCTCTTGTTACCAATGTCTTACAAATCCTCCCTAGGGGAACACCAGAGACTTCTACCCCAAAAATTGTAGATATAACCTCCTCTAAAACTCAAACTGAAACAATTACTGAAATCAATCCAAACAAGAGAAATCAAGGAAAAACATCTTAAACACAAACTGAAATGCCTAGTAGTGAAAAACAAGATAAAAACACACAGACTGCATTTGTTAAGGAAGATCTCATCCAAACAAACAAAGCTCAGCTCCCTTTCAACATCAAAACTGAAATAGAAAAATTAAATATATCAATTCCTTTGATCAAATTAGTAAAGAATGAATCCTATAGATCACAGATAACTGAAACTTTAAATATAGGAGAGGGAGAAGATGCTGTCAATTTGAATGATGATCAGCATGAATTATTTTTTAGCCCTGAGGTGAATGGTACTCATCAGCAAGGGGGAATCCCTCCTTTCTACATTAGCCTAAATATTCATGACAAAATATTACATAATGTTATGTTAGACTCAGGGGCATCCCATAATTTGATGCCAAAAGCAATCATGGAGAGATTGAACTTAGACATCACCAAACCATATAAGGACTTGTTTTCCTTTGACTCTAGCCAAGTTAAATGCCTTGGTTTGATCAATGATTTATGTGTAACTCTAGCCCAATGCCCAACGAAAAGTATTGTAATGGACATAGTAGTAGCAGACATCCCACCCAAATATGGAATGATGTTATCTCACTCATGGAGAGAAAATTGCAAGGATCCTTGCAGTTAGATATGTCTTATGCCACCATATTTGTTTTTGCCCAACAAAGGAAATTATATAGAGAGACCTTGAAGAAATACATGGTGAGTACTACTGAAAAACCATAAAACTTTCCCATATACTTCATGCATTCTCATATGGACTCTTTCATCTTGTACAATTCAGAACATGACGATAATCAAATCACAACTAAAGAATTGAAATACAAAGTGGCTGATTATGAGAACATTTTTGATGAGTCCCTATGGTATCTAGATTTTGATGGGTCTGCGAATAGGTTAGGGGCTGGTGTAGGAGTGTGGATCCATAATATGGAGAATAATAATTCTGAGGGACATGCATTCAGATTAAACTTCAATTGTACCAATAACATGGCTAAATATGAAGCGCTAATGTTAGGGTTACAAATAGTTAGAAAACTTGGAGCTAAAATAGTTTCTATACTTGGAGACTCAGAACTGATTATTAAACAAATTAATGGTGAATACTCTATAAACAATCCCAGACTTAGTCAATATAGGGAGAATGTCCTAGATTTTATTAAAGACCTGCTGGAAACAAACTTTTCTGGCATTTTAGAAAACAAAACATGCAAGTCCATATTCTTGCCACTTTTGCTAGTACCTGCAAATTTCCCTTTCAACCCAATCGTCAGTACACTGCAGAAGTGAGACATAGGCCTATTATACCAGACATCTTGAAGTATTGGCATATTTTCTCCTAGGATTCTCATATTTATAACTTCATGAATTTTGAAGGTGAGTTTCGGAATTGTAAAATAGATATAGACTATACAGTAGAAAATAACATAGATAGTGACATAGATGTAAATATTTTAGATATAGGTAAACCCACTAAATTCACTAAAGTAGATATAGATAGTTTAGAAAATATAGGGATAGAAGAGATAATGAATGATGATCCTAAAATTCTCAACCTTAAAATTAATTTTTTGCCTAAGGGATTAGTCCCATTAGAAGATTTGTTTGACTCAAACGATGTAGCTAAGAAACCCAAAATGGAACCTTTAAGAGTAGACATAGAAGAATGTAACATAGGAATTGAGGAAAAACCAAAAGTCATTGAAATATCAAAAGCCTTACCTCCAGAGGAAAAGGTTAAACATATAAATCTATTTAAAGAATTCCAAGGTGTTTTTTCCTGGAGTTATGAGGACTTGAAGTCTTATGACACTAGCATAATTCAACACAAAATACCTCCCAAAGAAGATCATAAATCTTTCAAACAAAAACTTAGGAGAATTAACCTAGTTATTATGCCATATATTGAGAAAGAAGTTAAAAGCATGTATGATGCCAAAATCATAGCTCTCATTAGATATTCATATTGGATTTCAAACTTAATCACTACTAGAAAAAGACGAGAAATCAGAATTTATGTTGATTTCAAAAATTTAAATAAGGTCTCATTGAAAGACAACTATCCTTTACCAGAAATGGACCATATCCTTCAAAGGGTAGTGGGCTCATCCAAAATTTCTCTGCTTGACGGATTTTCTGGATATAACCATATCTTAGTTCAAGCAGAAGACCAAGCCAAAACTGCATTTACTACTCCTTAGGGTACCTTCATGTATTTGAAGACGCCTTTTGGATTAATGAATGCATGAGAAACGTTTCAGAGAGCTATGGATATAGATTTTTCAAAGGATATCCATGACTTCCTAGTAGTATACCAAGATGACATCACTATTTTTTATAAATCTGATAATGAACACTTAGACCACTTGAGAAGAGTTTTCAACAAATTTAGGAAATTTGGGATTTCTTTAAATCCCAAAAAGACACTCTTTGGTTTAGAAGAGGGTAAACTATTGGGACATATAATATCTAAAGATGGAATTAGAATAGATCATGCTATAATAGAGGCCATTTTGACCATTTCCCATCCTAGAAACATTAAAGAGTTGCAGTCATTTTTAGGCAACATAAATTTTCTTAGGAGATTCATTTCAAATTTAGCAGAATTGATTAGAGAACTAAATAACATGTTAAGAAAGGACTCGACACTTAAATGGAAAGTGGAGGCCACATAGTCCTTTGAGGCCATCAAGGAAGCCTCAACCAAAACTCCATTCCTTATAAGATATGATTTTCAGAAAGATTTTATAACTTTTTCTTTTGCCTTAGAACACACCATTGCAGTTGTCTTGTTGCAAAAGAACGACCAAGGATATGAACAAAAAATTGCATTTTCCAGTGAATCCTTAAGAGATGCCACACTCAAATACAATATGATGGAAAAACAAGCATTAGCTTTTGTAAGGGCCATCAATGATTTCAGAGTCTACATTCTATATTCTCACATCAATGCTTATGTTCCAAACTCAGTAGTTAAGGACATTTTGACACAAAATGGGCCTGAAGGAAAGAGGGACAAATGGATTGCCACTATATTGAAATATGACATAGAAATAAAGCCTAGTAAACTTATCAAAGGCCAAGGTTTAGCCAAACTCATGCCTGAATCGAACTGTCAGGCCCTAGATACTAATTTCATTGGTGCGCTTAATGACCAGGAAGAGATGGTGACTCCACAAATCAGTGAACGTTTTACAAATTCACCTTGGTATGCAGATATCATATTTGTATTACTAAACTTACAAGCTCCTCCTGGTTTAACAAGAACTAAAGCTAGATTTTTGAAAATGAAATCATTAAAATACTGTATCATAGACAATGATTTGTTTGGGAAAGGAATTAGTGGTATTCCTTTTAATTGTTTACTGAAAGATCAAAGCTAATAAAATTATACAAGAATTTCATGTAGGGGATTGTGGAGGACACTTGTACTGGAAAACCACTACTGAAAAAATCATGAGGGCTAGTTTCTATTGGCCCACTGTTTCTGTAGATGTTAGGAAACATGTCACCTCCCATCATAAGTGCTAGATATTTGAGGGGAAGAGAAAAATTTTACCCTTGCCTCTTAAACCAATCTCCATAGAAATACCATTTCAACAATTGGGGTTAGACTTCATTGGAGAAATACACCCAGCTTCCTTAACCCAACATAAGTGGATTTTGATAGCCACTGATTATTTTACCAAATGGATAAAAGCCATCACTTCTAGACAAGCCACAGACACTATAATTATATCATTCCTAGAAAATAATATCCTATCAAGATTTGGATGCCCCCAAAATCTGATTACTGATAATGCAGTTGCCCTTCAATCCAAGAGAATGATAGACTTTTGTAACAAATACCACATCAACCTTGGCCACTCCACTGCCTATTACCCTCAAGGTAGTGGACTTGCAGAATCCTCTAACAAAATCCTGGTCAATATCACTAAGAAATTGTTGGACGACAACAAAAAGACATGGAACAAAAAATTGGTCAATGCATTATGGGCAGATAGATTAACTACCAAGAATTCCATTGTCACATCTCCCTATCAGTTACTATATGGGATGGATGATGCTTTTCCATCCTCTTTGGGAATATCAGTGGTGAAGATCATCCAGGGGTTGTAGATAGAACCAAATGATATCTAGAGAAGGATAAATCAGACCATACACTTGTAGTAGACTAGAGAATAAGTATATGTAAAATCATAGGTAATCCAGGACAAAATCAAAAATATATTTCGTAAAAACACCAAAGATGATGATTTTTACATAGGTGATAAAGTTCTTAAGTGGGTTTCACGAAGATAAGATGAAGGAAAACATGGCAAATTCGACTTCTTATGGCAAGGGCCTTGTGCCATTTACAGTTACAGGGATATCAATGCATTATTCTTGAGAGAGATAGATGGATCAGATCTACAAGAGGAACTCTCAATGGTAGAATGCTAAAGCATTATTTTTTCGTTCATTAACCATAGTTCACTTTACTTTGCATCATTGTACATAACATTGTAGAGTGTATATTGGATTGGATGGTAATATTTTGAATTTGAAGCCTGGAGAGAAGGCCCCGAGCTTTGAAGGTTTCACCATCATAAGTATCAATAAAGAAGAATCAGAGAAGGACAATTTACAAGGTAACTTCAGTTCCACTTCAAAGGCTATTGATCATTAGAGTTCTCGACATTTCCCTAGGAAATGCCATCCCCATGTGGAGCCACAGTTAGGGTCCTATAATAATATGATTCACAGCTTTGAATTGGTTGTGGTTGATCTTGTAATATTGTACACACTTTTTTTTTTGCAAAGTTTTTTCCATATCAAAAATTAAAAATTGTAAAGAGGGCATGTGCTAAAAGAAATATAAAAGGACAAAAATAATAAGAAAAGATCAAAAGGGAAAATATATGAGCCCGAAACAAAAATAGATCATGAAAGTGTGCAATTCTAAGTTCCACTACTTTTTACTTTATTGTGCAAAATAATGGTTGTGTGCAACTTGTCATAAATGCCACAAGCCATGATAGTCAAAATGTTTTATCTTGACTAGTTCATGCTTTAAATTTCATGTTTATAATTAGAGAATAAATATCTGGCCAAACTGTTTAATCTTGGAAAATCAGTAATTAGGTAGAGAAATAAAATGTGCTCATAAGCTTAATCTAAGCCATTGGAAGATATAAGGTTAGAATTAGATATTTTACTTTTCAAAATAAAAAGAAAAGAAAGTGTCTACTAGCTTAAATGCACCCAATAAAGCGAAGAAAAAATGTTAGGGTAAGTAGGGGGTAAGTAGAAGAAAGGTAGCAGAGGTACAAAGTTGATTGAACCATAAGAACATTTATCATGCTTAATCATATGTTTCAGTGTGTAGGAGCAGTTATGAAAGTGAAAGGATGTTCACAAGCTAATTTAATTAACTTTCCATCCTTTCATTTCATCCCCTACAACACACTTACTAATTTCCCCATTATCCCATCATTTCTTGCTAA
Organism: Pinus tabuliformis; assembly: GCA_031772625.1. Classification (NCBI taxonomy): domain Eukaryota; kingdom Viridiplantae; phylum Streptophyta; class Pinopsida; order Pinales; family Pinaceae; genus Pinus; species Pinus tabuliformis. The sequence continues at coordinate 1,437,583,068 of CM062820.1, read as the reverse complement.
AATACACTTTTTCCCTTCATTTTCACCCTTTCCCCTTGGTTTGACACATTTTCCTGAAAAATTATTGTCCAAACTCATTTCCCTACACAAAAACCCCTTTTCCCTAGTGTGAAACCCATTCCCCTATAAAAAAATAATTTCCCTTTATTAATTTCCCTATTTTTCCCAAAAAACCCTTTTATCCTTAGTTTTCTTTCCCCTCCGCTTTATTTAATTAACTCCACAAATTCACATTTTCCCCGACATAAAACCTTTTAACCCATTACCCTGGTGCAGTTAACAAACCTTGCCACATTCAACCCTAGTCCCACTCCATAACCCATTCATTATATTTTAATCCCAATTTATTCGTTAAATAATTACAAAACAATTGTAATTAATCCCTTGGGCCGTGCAAATATCTGCCTGAGTTCCCTATGTGAAAATCCACCACATGACAACCATTAGATCTTGTACCTACAGATTTGACGGTGCGCATCCATATCGTGCTGATTCCCTCGCCTAACTTTACCCTCCCGAGTGCACGCGAGATTCACAGTTTCGCTCTGGCCCTCTTCTGTTACGTGGCAGCACTAGGTGAACTCACGTGTTCTCAAGGAAATACCGCGAGACTACCAAAAGCGGTGTGATGGCCCCTGAAATCACCTCCCCACCAATAGCCAAAACCACCCACTATCCGTTATGAAACTTTGCGCCAAATTCTAATCATTGTCGGTTAAGAGGCTGAAGACACTCATTTCACTTGTTTCTCTCATTCCCTCTATGAAAGCTTCCTAACCATTCCTGCGCCACCCTGAGCATCTGCAACCAAATTTGACTACCAACTACCTCTTGAACATGATGCAGATGTCACAACTGAAGCCATAATACCCTTTGTAGCCACCATTGAAACCAGTTGTAGCCTATACCACCATTTCTAGATATTTTTGACAAAAAACCAGAACAACCCTCTCAAATTTAAAAACATACAATGAATTCAAATGTGAAATTGATTGAATTTAATTAATTCTCCTTAAATTAAGAGTATTTCCATCCTAAATACCTAAAACCCTCTTTTCCGACCTACAAACTACCCTTTCACTCCACTAGACTTGTTTACGCTTCACTTCTATAGTTTGTGAAATACCAACTCTCACCTTTCCAAATATGGTCGCTGCCCAGACCTCTCTACATGTCAGACCAGTGTCAACCGCTCACCCATACATTGACCATTTGGCCCTAGCCAACATGGATTTCCAATTAAAAGACACCGCAACTCCAGCCCACCTTCCAAAGCTCCACTATTGGAGTAAGGACAGATTTTTGAACCACACAGATGACATCAACCTTTGGGAATCAAATTAACCCAAATGCGCATTCCCAGAAGTTCACACTTTCCCAGATATTGTACATTATTGTCATGCCTATTATGTCCCTAGCCAAAGGGCTATTGTTGCTCCAAATCAACAGTTTTTGTTCACTATTACACCTGAGTCAATCAACCAAATGCTACAAATCCAATCTAGCCCTAAGCAGACCTCTCTATTCATTGGAAACCTATTGGACTTGTACATCACATTAGGGCAAGTGAAAATCAAGCAAATCTTCTAGAATTTCATCATTGTAGACCACCATACTCCTACAGATACCCCACCCTATGCTGCCACCATTTTCTCAGAAATTGGTAGACACATAATCACCATGCTCTCATGCATCCTAGGATACACATCAGATGAGCATGTGGATGAGGTCATCCTGGCCTTCCTCTCCATTTTCACTCCAGGAAAGACTCCTGCTATGATGCATGATTATGCTCAAGTCATTGCAGATAGAATGCATGAACAATTCACTAGACTACCCACTGAAAGAGTTTACAAATACTCTTTAGTGTTGTTTTATATGTTTTTGTATTACCAGATAGATAAGTTCCCTATGAGCATCTAGAAGTTGGACACAAAGGGAAAGGAGAGATTGTTGGGAATAATACTAAGAGGGGGGTGGGGGGTGAATCAATATTATTAAATAAAACACCTTTTCATTTTCATACTGAGATTCATATATGCTACTTCAGAGAAGGGAACCTCCATGTACACACAACTGTGTCTAATGCAACTAGCGTATATCCCAGTAAACTTATGATTCAGTTAATCCATTAAATCTTTATCTTTAGTTAGTGCATTAGAACTTTTATTAACCATATGAACAGAAAACAGGAGCTGTAAAATAGAACAGATCATCGCACACAAGAAGCACACATGAACACCATGATATAAGGTGGAAACCCAATGTGGGTGAAAAACACCTGCGGCAAGTCGTCTCTATCTTCTTTTAATAAGAATCTTCTTTTTACAATATTTTTTTATTGGTGCAGTCTTATACCAGTACACATGCCTCTACCTGCAGAAGGCTACAAACTTTTCTCGTTGTTTAGCTTCTCCTGGAAGGGAGCTACAACCCCCTTAGCTCTTGTACTAGCTGATCCTTTTACTAGTACATAGGTGTCAGCCTACTAAATTCTCCAACCTTCACTCGCTTTCCAGCTACTACTGGAAGGGAGATACGACCCCCTTAGCTCTTGTACTAGCTGATGTACTAGTACGTAGGCGATGACCTACAGAAGACTACAACCTTCTCTTTCTTCCTCCAGGTACCACGTTTCATAAATTTTTAGACTAGATACTCCTAAAGCATAACACCATAATCTGAAAGGCCATGTTTCATCCAATTTTCATACCGGACCCATCAATATCATTGAAGCACAAAATCAATCAGCACTAGCATCATCAATCTTTGAATCACTCAATATTGAATCACTGAAACCCTGTCAACAAACTGCAATCACCAGAACACAGAGCAGAACACAGAACTCTGCAACAATATTCATAACCAACTGTATCATCAGAAGTCATGTATACACTACTTGGAAGAGTTAAACCAGCGTATATGTCAATAATTACTTATTGATAACTTCACTGCACTTCCTGACTTCAGACATACCCAGATCATTACATATACAAGGATAATACATATGTTAGCAACCAGATCTAGTCCATCAGATCACATAAAGATAAGTCAGTATGATCCAGACCCATTATAGATCTCATCCATTAAAGCTGAAGCTAAACATAATCAACCAATCTAAATATGCAGAATACTGAAACCAGTAAATAGTCACCAAAACTCAGACTTTTCATCAACAACCAGAACCACCTATAACTTCAAACATCATAGTTCATATTGTATATGCTACTTAGATGTATCTAACCTGCGTATGTACGCGCTTTTATCAAAGTCAACCAGTGTATACATCTGTAAATATTCATTCATGTTTTGCAACTATTTCAATCTTAAGTTATACCGAAATCAGAACATTACATGAGTCAGTATACAGATCTAGAAGAAGCATGATCAAACCATATAGACATGATTCATTCAAACCATTTGATCCCGATCTATCCTTAGGTCTTGTTCTCCATCAACTGTTGAGATTCCTCCTTAGCTCAGATCAAGCAAAGCATCATGAACCCATAACCTCCATACTAGATCTCATACATCATCAGATATTCAAGATTTTTTGAATGCCTTTGCCTAATGATCTTCTTCTCCTTTTATAGTCTTAGGCCTTACTCAATACCATGGTCCAAAACCATTTAGAACCAATACTAGGGACCCAATATCTGGGTTCAACACTTCGGATGCAATACCAAGGTCCAAAACCATAGGTCTAAATACCATAGACCCAAAAATAAGCTTTCCCACATGTATGCACTTTTCAATGCATGAAAGTGCGTGCATACACATACGCGACTTTTGATCAGCAATCCTGCGTGTATACGCATCTTTGTATATAGTGAACCTGTGTGTATACACTACTTGGTATATAGCGAACCTGTGTATATACGCCACTTGGTATATAGTGAACCTGCGTTTGTACACAACTTGGTATATAGTGAACTTGCGTATATACTTTTCTTTCTTCATTCTTTGTAGTTTGATCATCAATTCTTTGCTACTGACCTGCTGCATTATGATCTATCATCTGTGAGAATTGCCATCAAGGACAACACTTGTATCATAATGCCAACAATCTCCCCCTTTGGACTTGATGGCAAAGCTAACTTGCTATACTAAGAACTGTCAACTTAATGAGTTGTCATTGTACATTACATCTGAACTGATTTCTTTGAGCTTCCCTGCATCCAATGTGTTCTATCACATCTGATCTCTCTTCTGTAGATTCATCTAGTTATGTATAAGTGGGATGTTCTACTACAAGTGGGTTTCCATCAAGTACAAAACATGCATCATATTGCCAACAATCTCCCCCTTTGGACTTGATGGCAACAACCATACCAAGTCACTCTCCCCCTTTGACATCAAGGGAAAAGGGCAGACCAAGATATTCTCTTGCTTGGTATACATTCTGTTGTCCATACTCCCCCTGAGTACCTGCTGAAATTTCTGATTTAGCTCCCCATTTTCATATGCCAATTTGTGCCAATCTGTCCATGCTCCCTCTTAGTACATGCTAAAATCTCTGCTATGTTGAAGAGTGTTGTTCATGTTCCCCCTGACTGTAAGCAAGGCCTTCAAAAAGATGTTCTACAAGAAGAACATGACTCTATCATAAATGACCTTCCTATCACCAAAGACTCATACATACATCCATCTCCCAAACAAGTGGGGATATACCAATATTGACTCATCCACCTAGCCAAGTGGGGATATACCAGATACCAATTGTTTATACATGACTGAAATATTACATCATCTTTCCCATGCATAGTCGGGGTACAAATTACATCATATGACCAAAAGGGATTCATCAAATGACTACAATAGATAGAGACAAACTATTACATCACGATTCTTGATATGACCTTTACATGACATTTATAATAGAGACCAAACATCTAAATAAGACCATGATAGTCATCAGCAACTATCATACACAATGTATGATCTGCTCCATAAGCATCTGTCAACAGCATCTAGACCAACAACCTGTATATGTCCATTAGTGTATAAGTCATCTACCCATAACAAGGTATGTCTTTATATGGATATCAACTCATCGTTTTGAACAAAATTCTTCATATGACATACAAAATCATTCACACTATATCATATGTGAAAAACACCATAGTCGTCTCATCAAGATCTGCATGATCCAAGTATCATCACTTTGGGAACATCTGCCTCAATCAACATATGTAAGTATCAACCTATCATCATATAGGTAATAACTCATCATCATAATCATGTCTCCAACAATGAAACTTTGAGTAATCATTCATGTATCCAACACTATGTATCTTGAGCTCAAGATCATTTGTCAAGACTTCTTGATATCATCAACAGCAACAATCCTCATCCACATGAGCGCCGAGAACTATAGGAATCCTGCATCATAACTGTATTATATGATCTTTATGCATATGACGACAACAGCATATGAGTGGCTCATCATCAAGTAATGAAGATGTATATTCAAGCTTTGTACTTCTCCTTATCCTTATGAAGATCACCATGTAAGCACAATATATGCATCATCAGAGAATCAACCACAAATCTGATCTGAACATCAACTATGTAACCCCAAGAATCATATGAGATTTTTTCATGGATAACTCATAACCATATCATAGCAAGATATATCATTTAGCCATATAACCATCATTACCAAGGACTGCTAACCATAATGCCAACAATGCATTATTAAAATCATATTCTCCCCATGAACCTGTGCCATCTGTTCACTGTCATATCTGATCATGCATATGTCAGCAAGAAGTATCAGGGCATCATCATCATTAACTTAGGATCAAAACACTTTAAAACATCTTACAAGTGTCAAGACATTTCCACACATCATCAGCAGATTGTAACCATTATCAAACAGAGCAAATAATGGACTGAATCATATCAGACCCTTTTTCTGAGCTTGTCCCTACTGCTTTTCCTCAAACTAACATATACGTGACTGTGCAGTAACTAGATCGCATATATACACGACTTCCCTTTATGAAACTTGCATATGAGATTTAGGACACTGATGTTTTACACTCTCAGCTCCGTCTGAGTCTGTTATGTCTGCATATTGTGTTGTTCCACATCTTTCTGACTGTGTTTCCTTCTTCTTCCATATCTTCAAGTGTGATGATGTTTTTTCCTTTTGGTATAGTGCCCGTACTTTGTTCCTGCAATCCTTAGCTATATGTTCAAGATTGTTACATGCATAACATCTCACATGTTTCATATTCCTTCTGTAGCAATCAACAGCTCTGTGACCAAACATATTGCAAGAAAAGTAATATCCCTTAAAGTACCTGGAACATGATGATCTTTCTATGTGATGTTCTTGAACCATTCTACTTCTGCATCTGGCTACAACATGTCCATGATTATGACATACATAACATTCAACGTTATTCATCGGAGGAGTAAAAGATTTTCTTTGAAGAATTTCTTTCCTTGGTTGTTGATGGGATTGACCCCTCATCTTCTTGTTAAGTATTTCAGATTGTGCATTAGAGTTCCTTATCTTATTTTGTGAAGTAGATTCACCTTCAACAGATTCATTAAAACCAAGACCAATTTTGATAGTAGGAGACCTTTGAATACTAAGAGTATCATCCAAGATCTTAGTACTATCTTGAAATCGTAAGAGCTTATAGTTTTCTTCTAAGTTATCTTTTAGAATATTTACCTCAACCTGGTGCTGCTCCTCCTTTTCATGATATTGCTTCTTCATGTTTTCTTCAACTTTTCTTCCTTCTACCAACTGATGTCTTAGTTCAAGAACTTCATTTTCTTTTTTTTCAAGAGCCTGGAGTAGTCCTTTATTCTACTTATTTGATTCTTCAAGATCTTCTTTTAGCGAGAGGATCGTAGCTTCAAGAGTTTCATAGTAATTGGATCTATCTCTGAGTTTCTTGATTGTTGTGCTTCTTTCATTGAATTCATTTCTTAATGATGTCACTTCATCCTGCAACTTTTGACATTGATCTTCCTTGTCCTTGAATAACTTCCTTACGTTGTCTCCTTCCTCTAGTTGAGCTTTTAGTTTGGTAGCTTCTTCTTTGAAGGCACATTCCCTTTTGTTCAATAGATCTTGTTGATCTCTAATTTTGTCTTTAAGCCTTTTAAATTCTGCCTCTATTTGATATCTTTCTTGCTCACCCATAAGAGCAAATTTAGTTGTTTCGCTATCACTTTCATCATCTTCAAATGGATGGATAATTGTATCACCAGAGTATAACAAATTCATACCTGATAGTTTTTTTGCTTTTTCATCTTCATTCTGAAGTGATTCTGAATCTAAAGTGCTTCTTCCACATATTCCCCAATCCATTCTCCCACTGTCATAGATCTTCTAAGATGTCTTCTTCTTCTTAGGCACTTTCTTCTTAAGCTTCTTTCCCATTTATCTATGGATCTCCTTCAAGCCATCAAGATTCTACCAAAGGACCTACTCTGATAGCAATTACTGGGAATAATACTAGGGGGGGGGGGGGGTGAATCAGTATTATTAAATCAAACACCTTTTCATTTTCATACTCAAATTCATATATGCTACTTCAGAGAAGGGAACCTACGTGTCCACGCAAATATGTCTAATGCAACTAGCATATATCCAGTAAACTTACGATTCAGTTAATACATTAAATGTTGATGTTTATTTAGCGCCTATTATGAAACCAACTCAAGAAAAGATAGAAATGATAGATCAATGCCTTAGAATTCAGCCTCTTCGAGGGGGCAACCCCCTTTACATTACATAAATGAAAAATTCTTGGATGATACAAATGACAAAACCTCCTTTCTATATATAGGAGTCTAAGGAGTCACAATATAATCTAGCCGACTTAACAATAATAATATAAAGCCACAAAAATAACAATAGAGGGATTCTATCGGGCACAGAAGTAATAATATGGGGGTAATAGGGGCACAACCATATAAATAAAGGGTATAACTACAATAGTAATGGGGTAATCACTAGTATTATAGGGACACAACATGCCCCTCTCCTTAAAAGAAAGTGTTGTCCTCAACGCTTGAGTAGTTATGGATACTTCTGCATAAAATTCTCATCCTCCCATGTGGAATCTTCAGCGGATAAGTTCTTCCACTTGATAAGATACTCTGAAATTGATTGATTTCGTAGCTGTCGGGTTCTTGTTTCTGTGACTGCTTCCGGTTCCATTATAATTTTTCCTTCCTCGTCAAGTTCTGGCAATATTGTTTGAATTGGGATCTTGTTGCCTATAACCTTCTTTAAACATGAAACATGGAGAACTGGGTGCAATCGAGAAGCTGCAGGAAGCTCCAATTTGTATGCCATAGTACCAATCTTTTGCAACACCTTGTACGGACCATAATACTTTGGTGATAGTTCATTATCCTTCTTAGCTTACTTTAGGGACATTTGCTTATATGGTTGTAGCCGTAGGAATACCCAATCACCTACATCAAAACTTCTTTCACTGCGATGTTGATCCGCCTATTGTTTCATTCTATTTTGTGCCAACACGAGGTTATCCTTTAAGAGTTGGAGGACTTGTTGTTGATGTTCGATGTGATGTTTCACTTCCTAAACCTTAGAATTTTCTCTTAAATATGATGTGATGGATGGTGGTTGATGCCCATAAAGTGCCATAAATGGGGTCATTTTTGTTGCTGTATGGAAGGAAGTGTTATACCACCATTCAGCTAGAGGCAACCATTTGACCCATTGTGTCTGTTTATCAGATACAAAGCAACGAAGATATCCTTCCAAACATTTGTTTACTATCTCAGTTTGCCCATCAGATTGAGGATGATAAGATGATCTATGAGCTAACTGAGTACCAAGACAAGAAAATAATTTTATCTAAAAATTTCCAGTGAAAATGGGATATCTGTCACTTACAATAATCTTTGGGTTTCCATGTAGCTTTTGAACTGTTTCCATAAATGCAGTGGAAACTGTACTGGCTTTAAATGGATGTGATAATGCACAAAAGTGTGCATACTTGGTAAGTCTATCAACTACCACCATGATGACACACTTTCCCTCAGACTTCGGTAAACCTGTGATAAAATCCATTGAAACCTCATCCCAACATTGGCTTGGAATGGATAAAGGTTGTAATAGACCCGGTGTCTTAATTGTTTCAACATTATTTTGTTGGCAAACCAAACATTCCACCACAAACTTTTGAATATCTGATTTAAGGCCATCCCGAAAAAATTCCTTCTTAACCTTGTGGTAAGTTTTTAAAAATCCTGAGTGCCCTCCTAAGGGAGAAGTGTGCAATTCCATAAGAATCTTTTGTTTTAGCTGGGAATTCTTACAGAGGTATAAGCGATCTTTGTACCATAACAAATCATTTTGCCAGTTAAATGTATCAGACGTACTGGAATCTTGTTGTAGCTTTCGAATAAGTGCCCACACTTCTTCGTCATTCTTCCATTCCTCCCTTGCTTCGTTTATCCAATCTGGTTGGATAATAGAAACGGCACACAACAATGCTTGCAAATTCTCATCCTTTCTTGAGAGTGCATCTGCCACCACATTTTTCTTCCCTTTTTTGTAGGTGATTTCAAAGTCATAACCCAACATCTTTGTGACCCACTTTTGTTGCTCTTCAGAGGATAATATTTTTTCTAAAAAGTATTTAAGGCTATCATGATCCGTTTTTACCTTGAAGTGTCTTCCCATTAGGTAGGGTTGCCATTCCTTAAGTGCATGGAGTATTGCAAACATTTCCTTCTCATAAATAGATTTGCTTAAAAACTTTCCCTTGATTTGACGACTTTCAAAAGAAATGGGTCTTTCATCTTGCATTAGAACAGCACCAATATCATTTCCTGAAGCATCACATTCCACAATAAAGGTTTTGGTGAAGTCCGGTGTAGCTAAGACCGGTGCTTGGCACATTGCCTCTTTAAGATGTTCAAAGGCCTTTGTTGCTTCCAGAGTCCATTAAAATGCATCTTTCTTCAATAATGTTGTTAGAGGTGTTGCTATTCTCCCATAATTCTTAACAAACTTGCGATAATAGCCTATCAACCCAAGAAATCCTCATCGATGCTTTATGGATGTGGGGATTTTCCATTCCTTAATGGCTTTAATTTTTCTAGGGTCTACCTTAACTCCTTCATGAGATACAATATGACCCAAATATTCCACCTCCTGGACTCCAAAGAAACATTTGGATCTTTTTGCATATAATTGTTTCTCCTCCAATAGTTGTAGCACCCTGTCAACATGTTCAACATGACCATTCCAAGACTTGCTATAGATTAGTATATCATCAAAAAATACTCACACAAATTTTCTAAGGAATGGTTTGAAAATTGAATTCATCAAACCTTGAAATGTTGGAGGTGCATTGGTAAGGCCAAAAGGCATGACCAAAAATTCATAATGACCCTCACGAGTTCTAAATGACGTTTTCAGAATGTCTTCAACCTTGTTTTTGATTTGATGATATCCCAAACGAAGATCCAACTTGGTGAAGTAAATTGATCCATGCAATTCATCCAATAATTCATCAATGACAAGAATGGGGAACTTATCTTTAATAGTGAGCTTGTTGAGCTCCCTATAATCCGGACACATGCGCCATGATCCATCCTTCTTGTGCACCAATACTACAGGAGCAAAGAAAGAAATTTGACTCAGTTGAATTATACCAGCCTCTAGCATTTCTGCAACTATACGTTCAATTTCACTTTTTTGGACATAGGGATATCTGTACGGCCTGATGTTTGGAGCAACACTTCCTGGAATCAGATGAATATCATGATCATGATCACGCATAGGTAGAGGCCTTTGGGAGTCTCAAATACCTTGGAATGATTGTCCAGGACTTTTTGGAGATCTGGAGAAATAGATGATTCCGATGTGGAAACATCTAGCGAACATAATTGTGCAATTACACCTCTTTTCTCCTTTTTAGAAGCTTTCTCATACCATTAGAGCTGATTATCTTTCCTGGTTTCCCTGCAATACCCCTTAATTCAATTTCCTTTCCTTCCGTATAAAATTTGATGAAAAGTTCTTGAAAATTAAAAGCTATTGTACCCAAGGATTGTAGCCATTGGACTCCTTGTACAACATCAGCGCCTCCCATTGGATTGGAAAGCATTGGGCTAGTCAATACATATTCTCCCATGGATAGCTTGATATTATGGCACTTTCCAGATCAATTTATTGTTCCTCCATTTGCAATCATCACTTGACACTCTGGTGCTGGATATAGGAAGCAATTCAATTCTTTTGCTACCCTACAATGAATAAAATTGTGGGTGCTTCCTGAATCAATCAACACTATTACCTTTTTCTTCTTGATTTGTCCTTCTATCTTGATGGTTTGAGGAGTGGTAATTCCCACCAATTCATTACAAGATATGGTCGGATTTATTTGTTCTTCATCTAAGCTTTGTTCCTGGAGTATATCCTCTTATTTTGACCTTTCTTGCTCCTTTTCTTCTTCCTCTTCACAATCTATGTAGAATAATTTCTTCTCAGCACACTTATGACCTTTAGTGTATTTGCTATCACAACTGTAACAAAGCCCTTTTGCTCTTTTTTCTTCCAATTGTTGTGGTGTCAACCTTATAGGTTGTGGAAGACTAGGGGCAACAACACTTCCGTCTTTATAGTTGTGAGTGGTATGCTTCCTAGTTGCCATAATTTTGCTTTCTGTTTTTCTTGCTAACCTGAATTCCTTCTCTAATGAATCAGGTTCCCGAAGGCGAACATCATGTTGGATATTATCCTTTAAACACCCTATGAACAAATCAATCCTATGTTCCTCTGGAATATCTTTTACCCTTATGTTCAATTTTTGGAACTCCTCAATGTGCTCCATTATTGAACCCTTTTCTTTGAGACTTATCAATTGGCTAAAGAAAGTGTTGCTTTTTGTATCCTCATAATGTGCTATCAATTCTTCCATAAAAATTGCCCAAGAGATAAATTGTTTATGAGAGCAAAGCCACTGATACCATACAAATTGATTTCGTTCCAAATATACAGTTGCCATACATACCTTTTGTTTGTTTTGCACATTATTGAGATCGAAGAATTGCTCCATCTGTAATATCCATGTGGCGGGATCCTTGCCATCAAACTTCCTCATATCGATTTTTGGAATATGGTGAGTCTTTGATCCAACATTAGTGTCTATGGAATCATGATTAACATTTCTTTTGTTCTCATCATGAATTTCCTTTACTACCTTTTCACCATTAGTAAGTATTTCTTGTAGAAAATTTGTCAAATCTGTCTTCAAATCTGCCATGTCTGTCTTCAAATTTGTGTTCAAATCCATCTTCAAATTGTCCATCTTAGCTTGCATGCCATTCATCTTAGCTTCCACACCATTTATCTTAGCTTCTGTTAACTTTTGTGAGCGTGACATTTGCACATGTTCTTGTAATTTTGATATATTATGTAGCATTACTTCCTCTTCTTCATGAGCCATGCTAGAGCTTTCAAGTTCCTTATTAGGTGTTTGCATTTTCTTTCCTCGGGGCATCAGTTACCGATAATAATTCTCTACTATGCCCCTTGAATTCCTTCAAAATAAATTTTCAAACCAAGCTTAAGCAAAAATTTAAAAAAATCTACACACCTTTTTTCACTTTGTAGGAGCTCGATATTGCCTCTGATGTATCTCCGTACTTTCCAATCATCTAGTTCTGAAATTTCTACCTATCATATCCCTCTGTATCCCCTTTCCAATGCCATAGGTCTGACCCAAATTGGATTCTCCAAGGAAGAGTTATGTGAAATCTCCCACAGTGACTTGATTATAGACTAGTTCAGTAGAGCTAAATTGTACGACGTGCCACGAGTCCCTGTTTCAACCTTTGGATCTGAAAAACACTTATAAGAAACGACAGTCTATCCTCTTTCTATACCTTCTTACGAAATTTCAATCCACTCCCCAGACAGAAACTTATGACGATTTTCCCCAGGTCACTTGTTTGGAATGTAATTCAGGAGTCTGCAAAAAGACCAACTTCCTAAGATCATAACTCCGCAAATATAGTGCGAAATGCTCTAAAATTTGGACCCAAGGTTCAGCGTGACTTCTTCTCAGATGGGTTTTGTTTGCGACTTCTAAAACGTCACATAAAAAAGTTATAGTGAAAATTCCATGATGACCTATTTGGAGCAGCGAAACCCTAGAACCCAAAGCTCTGATACCAAATGTCATGAAACCAGCTCAAGAAAAGATAGAAATGATAGATCAACGCCTTAGAATTTAGCATCTTCGAGGGGGAAACCTCCTTTACGTTACAAAAATGAACAATTCTTGGATGATACAAATGACAAAACCTCCTTTCTATATATATGAGTCTAAGGAGTCACAATATAATCTAGCTGACCTAAAAATAATAATATAAAGCCACAAAAATAACAATAGAGGGATTCTATGGGGCACATAAGTAACAATATGGGGGTAATAGGGGCACAAAAATATAAATAAGGGGTATAGCTACAATAGTAATGGGGTAATCACTAGTATTATAGGGACCCAACAGCGCCTCAGAGCTATTATTAACCATATGAACAAAAAACATGAGCAGTTAAACATAACAGATCATCGCACACAAGAAGCACACATGAACATCATGATATAAGGTGGAAACCCAATGTGGGTGAAAACCACCTGCTACAAGTCATCTCTATCTTCTTTTAATAAGAAACTTCTTTTTACAATATTTCTGTACTGGTGCAGTCTTATACCAGTACACAGGCTTCTACCTGCAGAAGGCTACAACCTTCTCTCGTTGTCCAGCTTCTCCTGGAAGGCAGATACAACCCCCTTAGCTCTTGTACTAGCTGATCCTTTTACTAGTACATAGGTGTCAGCCTACTAAATTCTCCAACCTTAACTCATTTTCCAGTTGCTACTGGAATGGAGCTACGACCCCCTTAGCTCTTGTACTAGCTGATGTACTAGTACGTAGGCGCTAACCTACAGAAGACTACAACCTTCTCTTTCTTCCTCCAGGTATCACGTTTCATAAATTTTCAGATTGGATACTCCTGAAGCACAACACCATACTTTGAAAGGCCACGTTTCATCCAATTTTCATACTGGACCCATCAATATCATTGAAGCACAAAATCAATCAACACTAGCATCATCAATCTCTAAATCACTCAATACTGAATCGCTGAAACCCTGTCAAAAAACTACAATCACCAAAACACAAAGTAGAACACAAAACTCTGCAACAATATTCAGAACCAACTGTATCATCAGAAATCATGCATACGCTACTTGGAAGAGTCGAAACCGTGTGTAGACGCAACTTCTCCAAGGTGAACCAAAATATATGTCAACAATTTCTTACTGATAACTTCGCTGCACTTCCTGACTTTAGACATACCCAAATCATTACATATACAAGGATAATAATATGTTAGTGACCAGATCTAGTCCATCAGAACACATAAAGATAAGTCATTATGATCCTGATCCATTATAGATCTCATCCATCAAAACTAAAGCTAAACATAATCAACCAATCTGAATATGCAGAATACTGAAACCAGTGAACAGTCACTAGAACTTAGACTTTGCATCAACAACCAAAACCAACTGTAACTTCAAACATCATAGTTCATATTGTATACGCTACTTAGATGTATCTAACCTGCGTATGTACGTGCTTTTATCAAAGTCAACCAGCGTATACATCTGTAAATATTCATTCATGTTTTGCAGCTATTTCAATCTTAAGTTATACCTAGATCAGAACATTACATGAGTCAGTATATAGATCTAGAACAAGCATGATCAAACCATATAGAGATGATTCATTCCAAACCATTTGATCTCGATCTATCCTTAGATCTTGTTCTCCGTCAACTGTTGAGATTCCTGCTTAGCTCAGATCAAGCAAAGCATCATGAACCCATAACCTGCATACTAGATCTCATACATCATCATATATTCAAGATTTTCTGAATGCCTTTCCCTAATGATCTTCTTCTCGTTTTATAGTCTTAGGCCTTGTTAGGTTCCTATACAAATAGATGTCATATTTCATGATTGACTGTTAAAATGCCAAATATATTAATCCTTTCCATGCTGCAAAGGTTCCATATTTTCAAAAAAATCAAAAAGTGAAAAGGGGGTATGCCCTAAAAGAAAAATCAAAGCACAAGAATAATGAATTGGTCAAAAGAAAGAAAATGAACCCCAAAGAAAAGACCAAGAAAGTGTGCTAGACCAAAATGCCACTACTATCCTATTTTTTGCAAAGAAGTTCAAATTGTGCAATCATTGACTTCTGTCACACTTTATGGGTGGCCCAAAATCTCAGACTTGGTCCATCCATGTTCAAATTCCTTGTTTTAGAGATAGAGAGTAAATTCTGTCCAAACAGTTCAAGCTTGGCAGATCAGTAGTTAGGTAGAGAAGCAAGGGTTCTCAATAGTGAAATCTGATCCCCTGGAAGAAATAAGGACGGACTTAGACAGGAGGGCAGTTAAAAGAAAACAACAGAGAAATGGTTTGCTAGTTCAAATGCACCCAAGCAAAAAGGAAGAAAAAATGTTAGGTTAAATAGGCTGGGTAGGAATTTTTGATGTTGCAGAAGCAGGTTTATAAGCAATTTTATCATTAGAATATGATCTATCTGATGTTATATCATTAGTACCATGGAAAAGTATCTGCAAAACAGTTGAAGCATGACTAATTTCCCTCCCATTCCTCCAAGAACACTTACTAACGCCCCCTCAAGGACATTGAGATCTACTCAGTGCTCCTAGTTCGCTTCATTTCATGGAAAAGACCAAGTTAAATTCTAGTTTTTCTTAAGAGAACTAAGCCACATTTCTTGTGTAAATTTTTTTTTCTTCCATTGTGCTAAATTTACAAATTCATGACTTGGATCCCTTTATTCCCTAAGTCTAAGTTCCACCTTTTTACTTAGTGTTTGTGGTTTGTATGTATTTCTCATATTAACATACTAACTCTATTATATAACTCCTATATAATGTTTTCCCTGCCCCTATTTACATAAAATACATAAAACCCCAAAGTTTCTAATACTCCACCTGAGGCTCGATTAAAGCCATATGTTAATGTTTTAACGAGGGTCCAAGGTTTATCCAAAACCGTGTAGACAACCCTCCCTGCGCCCGCATATAAACAATGGGTTTCATTTAACATTTGGTTAAATAAATAACCAAACACAAACATTTGCCCAAAGTCTAAATACACGCAAAAAAATTGCAAAACGTGAAATATTATCGCGCGGGTCCCATACTCTAGCCCTCTGTCTATTGTGTCTGCCGCGATCTGATGGATCATAACACATAGATCCTGTTAGAGTCGGTCTGGTCAGCCCTCCGTCAGAGATCAAAGCTCTTTGTGCATTTCAATTTTAGGTGTCCCGCTCCATCCACGAAGCTGCATTTTGCTAGGGACATGCCATGATCTAACGGAGAAAGTCATGCTACTCATTTCCCCTCATGTCTGGCCTCTTCTAGCTCGTGAATTGGTCCGTAATCAATGAAATTCATGATAATCAAGGACTGGTCATATTGGAGGACAGAGTCATTTTTTATTGTTAGGGTCTAGGAAATCATGAATGTGGTTTTTCAAAAACATGTCCAGAACAAAGTCATGTAGGCCAGAGGGAGATCTTATACACCTACAGTGCAGAAAGCTTCATCATCATCGCAAGAGACATCGACTCTCCTTCAAAACTCTGTTTTGAAAAAAATTCAAACAAGGTCAACTATGAAAAAGTTTTCCAAAAATTGACAGTTGACATTTTCAGATGTAGTCATGGATTTCAAAGCCAGAGGCCCAGTCACACAGTCCTCGCAAAGAAACGCTGAAA
Organism: Pinus tabuliformis; assembly: GCA_031772625.1. Lineage (NCBI taxonomy): Eukaryota > Viridiplantae > Streptophyta > Pinopsida > Pinales > Pinaceae > Pinus > Pinus tabuliformis. Next base: position 1,437,566,223 of record CM062820.1, on the reverse strand, counting down.
ATTTTATCATGAGAGCCAAAATTTCAAAGAAAAAGGAAAAACTGAGTGTTTTAAAAGTCAATGAAAAGTGCAAAACTCAAACATTAGAAAGTAGGTTTTCAAAGAGGAAAAGATTAAACCCAACTCTCTCAAAGCCTGTATATATTTGTTTTGACCCAAGACTAAGTCACTGTGTTATGAAAAATCTTGAGAGAGGAATTGTCGAAGAAAAGAGAGCTAAGGAGGAGGAATTTGAGCAGGGAGGGCAGATTGCTAGGTGGCATGGCGCACACACCAGGGAGTGTGACGCACACGGAGGGCGTGACACATTGGCAGCCAGCCCACAGTGCAAAATCCACAAGGGTGCGACGCACTCAGGGCGCGCAGCGCACTGGGCTTGGTGCACAACGCATACAGCCAGGGGCATAAAAACTATGCCAAACCATTTCAAATCTTTGTAAAAGCTATCAAATCATGAGATTTTCAGAGCATTCATCAGTGTCATTGAATTCAAAGGGCAGCACTAAACTCAGGGTACAAGCAGCAGTGATGGCATCAGAAAATTCATCAGATTATGAGGGGGATACACACAGTGACACATATTCAAGAGAGAGGGCCCATAGGAGACATCACCGGAGTGGCAGACATCTCAGAGATGAGCCCAACACCCTCACAGAGCTACAAGCATGCCCACTTCCCATGTCTTGTTTCCAACACTTGGCATGTTATGAATTTTTCCAAAGGGTGGAAAATGTCAGAGTACATCATGACTTGGCACGCCTTTTTTCACTTCATCTACAGGGAGGCCAATCTATCCTGGCTGGGGTCACTTTCACCTTGACACTGGAGGCTATATCAGTGGCAACAGGGATACCTAATGTTGGGGAGCAGTGGCATAAGAAAAAGAAGGTGGAGAGACATCACTATGAGCATTACATCAAGAGCAGCTGCTTGAGCCAGCCCACTAGAGTTTTTCCATTCAGATTTTTAGGGAAGAGTATGCCCCACTCATGAGATTGATCATGAAGTATTTCAGTTGTGAGGGGAGGTTTTCTCACCTTTATGCCTATCACATCTGTTTTCTCATGCACCTCACCAGGGTAAAGATGATGAGCCTCCCATTTTTCATCTGCAACAACATTGAGAAGATGAAAAACTTCATGCAGCGCAAGACCCCATGACAGTAGCTAAACAGTGTCTATCATTTTTCTCTTATCTGGATTTTGGTGGACCATTAGTTGGGATTACAGGGTATAGCTTGGGAGGACTTCATTTCCCGTGATTTCTTCAGCTCCCCACCGGTGATATCAGAGGCAAAACATGAGGTGGAAGGTCCTTCACATCAGGCTGAGCATGAGCTAGGAGGTCCTTCATATCAGTTTGAGCCTAAGATGGGAATTCCTTCACATCAGTTTGATAGCCATGAGACTGCCACCATGCCAGTATACATCACATATCAGAGAGGCTATCCGAAAGGCACCAGACCTTTGTTTGCAGCAGCAAGGCGAGTGTTATCTCCACCCAGGGTGGAAGGGGCCTCGCTTCCTCCATCAGCATCATAGGAGCAGGGTAAGGGAAAGGAGCCAGTGTAGGAGGAAGGGCCATCAAGTGAGCAAGAGATCGAGTTTGATCTCCTCCAGGATGATGAACTAGATGCAGAACCCACCAATGAGGAGCTTATAGAGATCATCAAGGAGCAGCAATCAGAGATTGAAGACTTGGCCATTGATCTAGAAAGGGCCAAGTGGAACATGAACTACCTGGAGTGGAGAAACAAAAAACTTGAGGACAAACAAATGATCATGAAGCTGTAGGACATCCGTGAGCGATGCCAAGCTGCTCAAAGAAGAAGGGTTCCGCTCACCTCTTTGGAGCAAGAAATCAATGAAGACCGGGAGTCCAACCTTGAGAGGGTTAATATACATTTGGAGAGGCTGTTGGACAAAGTAAACAGGGAGAAATACATGCTGAGGCACATGACTTATCACTACCAGGCCCGCAACATGAGTTCCAAGGCAAGAATCACGAGCCTAAAGGCAAAATTGAGCAAAGCGAGAAAAGAGACAAAAGAGGCAAAGGAGGCAAAGGAGTAAGATCGGCTTCAAATCTTGGCTGAGGCTTACTTGGCATAGCAAAGCACTTTATAGGGAACCTCCATCCCAAATTCCAAAAAATTTGGGCAAATTTTGGTCACAGGCAACATTTTTGGTCACAATACAAGAAATTCCTCCTTGTGCGTCGCGCCAGTAAATTCTAGCGCTCTAATCGAGGAATGGCTTGCATATTTCGATTCAGAATCGAAAAATACGTCTATTGGTGTCCGGGCAAGAAATTTTGACAAGTTTTGGGTCTCCTAAAGGTCAAAAAACACCCCAAAATGGCCTCTCTGCCACTTTTTGGACACACAAAAAGTAGCCTTGGTAGAATGAAGTTTTGGAGGGGCAAATGAGCTTCAAATTTAGAAATTCTAGTTGGGTTAGAAATTAGAGAGGACAGGATTTCCAACAAGCCCACTTGGGTATATTTTGGACACCTAAAAGTGCCCCAAACGAGGCTCCAAAGTGGCACGATGCACAGGGAATTTGGTGCGGCGCACAGGGGAAAAAACTACCAAACTGCTCCCGTTTCACGAAATTTCGGGTCGTGACTTCTCCAAGTGGGCCTGGTCATTTACTGTTTATTTTTTTGGCACCAAGGGCACCTTTAAAATAATTTTCTCTCCAGGTGAGAATCTATCCAAGTGGCAAAAGAATGCAAAAGGTCACCCCAGTCAAATGTCATGCTTGAGAGCATTGCACCTGTAGCTGATGGTTGGCTCTCCATCTCCTTTTCAAAATGATTTGAGTAACTTCCCCACCCCTGGGTGTTCCATCTCGTCTCTACAATTTCTATATATTGTAAGCAATTTATTTGCAAAGGGTTGGTTGGCTTGTAACTTCTGGGAGACTGTGGGAAAGAAACTCTGTTTCTGCACTGTGTATTTTTGACAGAGGATTAATGAAAGGAAGCGGCTCTGTTTCATGAGATTCTTGTGGTCGTGAGTGTAGAAAATGTGTTCTTATGTTCCATATGTATCTTGTTATGGTTCATATTTCATTTTATGCTTCATTTCAGTGAAATTTTCTAAGTGAGATTAGGTAGAATTCAATTTATATATCTCTGCCTGTGGGAAAATTTCATGTGCAGTGTTATTCTTCTGTTGAAAAGGATTCATGCGACCATGCCCTTTTCACCCTCTTTAGCAATCTTTCCATTCCGTGTGACCTTAAGCCGAAATTGCTACGCTTGCCACCACCTTGCCTCACGGAATAATCTGTGCCTTCATTTTCAGTTCTCTATTCTTTACTGAGCGCCAGTTCCATATGCATCCGAAAAGCTCAGTCATTCATGAAATTGTTTTCAAAATCCGTTTTCACTTACTATGCTAAGGTAAATATCACATTGCAAGTCATCTCAGACCATTTTGCCTATCCATTCGCTGAGTGCGACTCAGAGAGAGCCCTCTCCTACTCTGGTAGGGCTAGCTACCAGACTAAGCGTGGTTTGTGGTTACCCTAATTTTTTCCTTCCCTCAGCCTAAGGCAGATTTAGGTGCTAACATAGTGGCGACCATACTGGGGAATCAGTTTAAAATCAAATCCCCTTATTTCATAAGAATTCTCGGCTCCTGGATGATGAGCTTAGGATTGGAAAGGCTGAGTAAGTTGGTTGTGTCCCATAATTCCTCTCAATAGCATGCTGGCTTCAAGACGATATACCAGAGCGAATCCGGACTGGACCCTCCTCGCATTTACAAAAATCCCAATTTGATTCCAAGACTCCTCTTTCAAGAAAGCACCATAACTCCCGTGTTCAAATCCCCTTCATGTCCCGACATTTTTGAGTATCTCGAAGAGCTTGAATTTGATGAACGATTTGAGATATCATTGTTTGAATCTAAATCCAAAAACGTTGTTGATTACACCGTCCCCGATCCGTAATTTCTTGTAGACCTTGAGACAGAAAGAGCTAATAGATTATTCAATAACTACATTGCCACGCAGCCCCAAACTCCAAGTGCAAGCCCCTTGCAAACTGTGCATACTCCTCCAACACCTCCAAGGCCAAATCCACCGAGAATGATGGCTAACCGTTTTGCTCCTCTTGTTCTACCCGAAGTCCTAGATGACATGCCAAATGACTATCAAAGTAAAATCCTATTTTTTGATGGCACTCGTAACAACATTACAGCTCAACAACATGTGGATAAAATGGCAGATTTATATGAACTTCATGAGATTGATGTAGAGAACGTGGCAATGAGGCTCTTTGTACAAACATTTGCAGGTGATGTGAGGAAATGGTTCAAAGGTTTGACGGCTGCAAGTATCACACCTTGGTGGAGCTACAAAGACAATTTTTGAACAGGTGGGAAGTCAAAAAGAATCCCCTTCAAATTCTGGTCGAGTATGAACAAATCAAGCGGAATGTCAGTGAGTCGGTCCAAGATTATTGTGTTAGATTTAATGCAGTCTACAACGACATCCCAAACCATCTAAAGCCACCTGTGGGACTTGTTAGCTACCTATACCAATAGGTTTCATATTTCATGATTGGCTATGAAAGGTCCAAATATGCTCTGCTTTGATGATTCAAAGATCACATATTTCCAAGACAATCCAATCTATGCTTATAGCTTGGTGTGGACTTAAATTTTGATGGATGGTCCAACAGTCTAATATGGATCATTCAATGGTTTAAATTTGCAGTTGTAGATTAGAGAAAGAAGTCTGTCCAAACTGTTTAATCTTGGCAGACAAGTAGTTCAGGTAGAGAAAAAAAGGCTCGCAACAGCTTAATTTGGGACCTTGGAAGAAATAAGGGTAGAAGTAGATAGAAAAAACAAGAGAAAAAGCCAAATAAAAGAAAAGGCAAGTAAGGGTCTGCAAGTCCAAGTGCACCCTCCAAGAAGAAATAAAAAATGCTAGGCAAAGTAGCTGGGTAAGTAGATGGGGTTGCAGAAGTGGTATTCATTCCAGATTGAATCTTGCTGGTTAAAAGAGAAAAGCAAGGGACAGGAGCATGTCTAATTCCCCAATTTCCCCTTCCACTCTTATTACTAACATCCCTTCATCCATTGAGATTGATGAGAAATTTCTAAGGTTTTATGATGGTTCTTGTTCATTTAAAAGCCACATTTCCTATGTAAAATTCTTTTCATTTTGATCTACTCTCTAAACTAAGTATGTTTCAAATAAACTTAGTGGTTTCCCCTTCATTTACCCTCTCATACATCTTAACCACTAACTCTACTATCTAAATCCCCTATGTCCCCCTTTCCCTACTATAAATAACACTAAGGTGTATAAATCCCAGCACTATGTACATATCCTCCTTTTGGCACTATAGCCAAATAAATGGTCAAGGGAGACTTTAGTCCATCTGGGACTCTGGTCAACCCAATCTTGGAGCTGCTCTAACCTCTGGTTACGAGCAGTAACCTTTTCCCTCAGCCCTCACCGTCCCTTTGCTCAAAAACACAAAAAACCCCTTTTTCCCTTGCTAAAATCACCCCTATAAGCCCCTTTTTCTGATAAAAACCCTTAACAAACCCTTGAAAAGCCTAAAAAATCCCAAAACACATGACAAACCCACTTTCCTATAGTTCTCCGCCCGAAATATTAAATTGAATATTATAATGGGCCGGCGGGCCCCCCTCAACCTGCACGATCCGTCGGAGGACCCGCCAGCCGTCCGATCTCCGCCGCCCAGATCTAACGGTGGGCGGTCATTTTCGTCCCCCGACCTGCCGACCTTTAGCGTCCGGGGAAAGTGGTTTCCCGCTCCGTACCCTGGACGCGTGTCAATCGCCGGGGTTGTTCGGAGCCCCCCTCCCCAATACCACTCACCAGCAAAGGCGGTGCGGGGAACCCGCTTACCACTATTCCGATACCGCCGTCCCTTATGTCATCATTGCGTCATCCTGACGTTGTACCTGTCGCCCACCCCGCGCCATGTGATCCTCCACGTACCCCTGCCACCTTATTCACCCGCCACCGTGTCCTGCCACCCGGCTCACACCTCAGCAGCCACGTCTCCTCCGTACCCGGGCCCCACCATGACGTCATGCTGACGTCATCGGCGGAAAAGCGCCAAATGCATACTTTTTCCAAATTTAACGTTATAAACGACCAAATGAGCCGTTTTCGGTCATTTTCACGCGCAAAAGAAGTAGCCGTTGTCGACCAGCTGCCGCGAAATTTGTCCCCAGCCATCAAATTCGACATTTCGACCGCTACAAGTCCAGAATTCGACGGCATTAAACCTCCACAGCCCGGCCCGCAGGCTTCCAAGCTAGTTTTCCAGGTATTTCACCAGTTTTCCCCACTTTTGCCCATGCATTCCAATTCTCTGTAAATTCACCATTAAAAAACTGGTAAAAATCCTAAATTCAACTCTGCTTGTTACCTAAAGTAAACCCAAGCAACCTGCACCACCCCTGAACTATAATTCGGCATTAGAGCGGTCATTCCACGGGCCGAAACCATAAAATTATCCTCGAGGGGCTCGGCATTGTTCCCTTTTGCCGAGTACAGGCCAGCTTGCATTTTCACTGAGAAAAAACCTTCAGACTTGGTCTGTATTGGTCCTATTTACTCAAGCTTTTCAAAAAACCTTGTAAACAATTGCCATCACCTTATTTTCAAATCAAGTTTTACAATGGCCGCTTCTGCATCCTCATCCCTCAGTGTAGCCCCATTGAATCCAACAAGTAGAGTGTTGGACACCTTGCCATTAGTTGACAAGGACTCCCTTATTGAAGACTTTGAGGGCAACAGGGACTTCTTGCAAACTTTCAGTCAGTTGAGAGAGGACTATAAAGATGGTCATGGCACACATGGGATATGGGAGTCAAACCTACCATATTATTGTCTCCCAGCTGTAAATGTCTTCCCTGAGATCATTCACCTATGTGCTGAAAACTATAATGGGCAGCACAGAACTGTTAGCACTCCATCTGGAAGAATCCTTTTCTACATTAATGCTGAGTCTATCAACAAGATGTTACATTTTGATCAGACATAATTGCTAATCCCATTTTCCTTGAGCTATTTGATAGATATTGGTGAAAATATGACCAGTGAGGAGATTCAAAAGGTCACCAGAGATTTCATGAGACCTGAGTGCCAGCCTACAGAGCCACCTCCCTACCTGGGTATCCATTTCAATGACATAGGCAGGCTTTTACTGGACATGATTGCCTATGTGCTGGGATACAAAAACAGTGAGCATGTGGACAAAACGATGCTGGTATTGCTATCTGTATATAGCCCACGCCAACCCCCTGCCAGGAAATATAACTTTGCTAAATTCATTGCCAATAAGATTCATGATCAGCTAAGCAAGGTGGACAGGCAGGGGGTCTTCAGGTACTCAGCCTATATTTACCACCTATTCATGTACTACCACTCTGAAGCCTTCCCATGCTACATCAGAAGGCTGGATCAGAAAGGGGAAAGAAGATCTGTTATCTTCTGGACCTCTGTCTTTCATAAAGTCACAAACTCACCCTATACTTACTGTGGATTTGTTGACCAATTTGTATACCCAGTCTCTTGCCTGTTAATGAAGTCCCCTCCTCCCAGGGTATCAAATGAGATAAAGAAAGCTATGCAGCTTTCTAGAAAATATAAAATAGGTGACTGGTACCTATATGAGAACCATACTGTCATTAGGATTTATGGCTGTGAGCTCTGTCCATACAGGCTCCCAAAATATGTACCGATGAGGTTATTTGCCTTGGAATATTACAGGCAGTTGATTCAGTCAGACCTCACCCATTTCCACAGCACCAAAAAGAAGGCCCACCTCAAGTTCAAACACGAGTTGGGCCCCTTCATCATGAACAAAAAAGAAGGGTGGGAAGAGGCAGACCTAATCCTCAAGGATAAGTACAAGTTATCCTATAGTTTTCGGTGGGTCCATTATGACCCTCAAGGTTTCATCACTGATAGAAGAAACAAGTATAGGCTAATAGGCATTAAACATTGCCACTACCCTCACATTGAAAAATATGCCAACCTGCAAGAATGGCAGATGGACACTCTAGTTGAAAATCTAACTGAGGAAGAGAGAATGCTAAAGAGTAGGAGGGAGCTTGAAAAGACTATTGACCTAGACTATATGCAGCAGGTACCTTTCAGACCGCCTTATTCAATAGGAGAAGGGACCTCTGCTACAAAGACTGCACCACAGGCACCTTCTACATCAGCACCAGTGTTAGATAAAGGCAAGGGTATAATGGGTACAGAAGAGGAGGTAACAAAAGAAAAGCCTGCCCCTGAAGCAGAGCAGCAAACAGAGCAGCAAACAGGGCAGCAACAAGAACAACAACAAGGGCAAAATGTCCCTCCACAGACTCAGCTACCAGCAGCTCCAACACTGCAAATTCCACCTCCACAAAAAGAGCCAGTAACTGCCCCAATCTTACAGACCCCAGCAAATGAGGAAAGGGGAAATAAAAGACAAAGAGAAGAGTCCACTCCTCTCAGTGGATCCTCCCACCAGCCAGAAGCCAAAAGGCAAAGAGCAGACTCCCCAGAGGTGGAAGACATTACTGATGATGTCTTGGATAGTGAAAGAAAAGATAAGGAGGGCAGTCAACACACAGGTACAAGCTCCTTTCAGCAGGAGCAAACTTTACAACACGGCTTAGAGGTGTCCTCCTCTTCCCAGCTGACCAAGAAGACCAAAAGCACCAAGGCTTCCTTCAAACAGATAAAAGCTCAGAATGAGCTGCTAAGGGCCGAGGTCTACAAGCAATTCGTAGATGCAACACCAGCCCAGCAAGAGAGACTATTGTCGGTATACGACATTCAGGAGGAGAGACTGCTCCTGAGCCACTTCAAGCCAATGGGGCCGGAGCCTAAGACACCTGCAGATTTCATAAAGACAAGGGTGGAGGTCCTAGCCAGGGATATACATCCCATGGACCAGATTGAACTCCACGGGCAAACTGGAGAGATGGTCTATATGACCCTAATAGAGAAGGCCACCTTGGCCCATGAGCTGAAGGAGTCCCTAAAAAACACCAACACCCAGTTGGATTTTGAGAGATTGTCATCCCAAGCCAAAGACAACAGAATAAAGTCCCTGGAGGAGATCATCATCGATCTAGGACATGATCCTAATGATCCAACGGGTGTAAAGGCCCTCATGAAGAAAAAATATGATGACTTGAACGCATTGAAGAAGAGGTTGAAGCTGCAGCCCACAGAGCACCCTCAAACAGCAGAACTCCAAAAGTAAAAACGGGCTGAGGACCAGCTAGACCTCCTAATGCAGCAAGACCAAAGGATTAGGGAACTGGAGAAAGAGCTGGAAGGAATATTACAGGAAAAACAAGCAGATTCCACTTCCCAAGCTCCTCCAACTACATCAACTACAGCAGCAACTTCAGGGGCAGCAGTGCCCCCTACAGCAGAAGCAGCAGGAACAGCAGTGGCACCAGATGCCAGTCCAAGTATAGAAGAATTGACCAAGGCTGTCAGAGCAATGGAGCTCCAAGCAGACGAAATAAAGAAGGCCAAGGAAAAATTGGCAGAGCTGGACTCCAAGTACACCAACTCCAAAATGACTGTAGCAGAGTAGGGCAGAGAAATAAAGGCCCAAAGAGACAGGATAAAAGCCTTAGAAAAGGAGCTGAATCTAGATACAGCTATGGCTAACATAAAGAGAATCCTATGGGCTAAAATTGGCCAATCCATCAAACAGCAGTGGAGGTCAATAAAAATAATACATGAGCAGATGGATTTGATGGGCCAAGCACAAGCGGAAATTCAGAAGGCCAAAACAGTACTAGGAAACAAAACAGAACAGGCAAACAGGATGATAGACTTCCTGAATAGACAGGAAAGGGAAGAATTAGCAGCCATAGGCATTCCCAACAGAACAGAAGCTGTCCTCTCTGCCAAGAAGGCACTAACTCTAAGAAACTATATACAAACAGTAGAGAGGAAATTTTTTGAAATGCAAGCAGATGTGGAGGAATACAAGGCCAAAATGGGAGTGCTGCAAGCAAAAGGCCTGCCCAGCTTGCTAAGTGGTGCAGGAAAGCTGATCTCCCTAGATCAAATGGCCAACAGAATGGCAACCACTATTGAAAATCAGATTATTGCATCTGGCAGTACATCTGAACCAGCAGGGCCTCCTACAGGACGGAGCATATATGAAAAACTTGAAGGCCTGTTCTTCATTGAGAATGAGGTGAACCACCTGTTTGAGACCCCTCCCAATCTTTACAAACATACAGAGGCAGAGGAAACATTGATAAAAATACGCAGGCATCAAATGCCTAAGGAGGATTGGTGGCAATTCATGCTTCAGATTTTGCCACGATAGCTTCAGTCATTCGGCCACTGCCAGCTCCAGGTCACTTTAAAGACAGACAGCATGATAAAGTCAGCATTAAAAGCAGCTGAGTAATGACTCATCACATAAGAAGATGACAGCTAGCCAAGTTTTGAACATCGCATCTCCAACCGACTCTAACAACCATAAAGACCAAATATCTTCTGACTATTTGACAGCTGAAGCATAAAGGAATTTCGGTTGCATTCACTCCTTCAGCTACTGCATTTCAGAGATTAGCATATCATAAATGAGATATTAACTCATTTCGTTGATATTTTTGATGTAAAATTTTGTATATAAACTCCCCTGAGTAACTCATAAGGGGTTGGTAATTTTCTCTATGAGAACACTTGTATTGTACACTTTCAATTATCTAATACAAAGGGCTGGATGAGCTCAGTGATTTCCTGAAATTATTTGATGTCTGGAGGATGCTCCATGTGTTGATGCAGAATTCCTGTGCTGGCTGATGAAATAACAAGTTTTCTTCAAAACTCTGTTCTTGTTTTTCTTGTGTTTATCAAATTAAACTTATTTCACACTAAGCTAGCAGTAAAAAGAAAGAATAGTACAAGATTTGTTTTATTACACCTTGTGCTCAATTTTTGCTGCTGTAAATGTTTGTCCTCAGGGTTAAATATGTACATGAATTCTTAATTGCTCATGTGTCTATTAATTCTTTATGTATGAATATCACCTAGAAATTCTTAAATGCTCCTAGGTCAATATTCTCGCTGTATTACTCCAACAGTTATACTGCAAGATTCTTAATTGCCTTGCACTAACTGGATACACTCCATTCCATCACTATTACAAACGTTATTTCTCATACACTAATCTGGCTCTGCAGCATCACTACAGTATCACAGCAGCACATCAAACATTTAAAGGACCACTGACTCCATAGCCCAATGGACTAGAACTCTTTGGAAATTGCACAAGAACCTAGACTGAAATTATCATCCAAGCAAAAAACTCAAAACAGACCTGAACTTATAGCTAGCCTAAAATCATTACAAACAAAGATAAATCAGAAAGAGAGAGCCCTCTCTGATTACAGTGTGGCTAGGCACTGTAATCCAAAGATTGGTTAGTGGTTACCCCGGCCGTATTCCCTTGGGAGTCATAGGGAACAACCTGGGTGTTAACATAATTGGCGACTCCACTGGGGAGTGCTTGAGATTTTTCAATTACTATATATCTTCCATAGCTACTATCAAGCCTGAAATTAGTCAAGAGGCCTTTAATCTGTTTCTGTATCACATTAACAGCTTTAGGGAGGAGCTTGTTTAGGGAATCTTCATCTTAGCTCTGAAAATATATAGCCATTCCAAAATCTTCATCCAGTCCTTGCAGATATAAAAATTTCCTACAAAAACCTAAAAAATAGTTAGAAGCTGGCTCCCAAGAAAAATCCACGGCACACTAGGGCAAATCATGATCCTAATCCACCCATCATTGTTGATAATCCAAATACCATCCCAAGAAACATTAGGAGGCAACAAAAGCAGGAGCAGCCTGCTGACTTAACCTCAGACTCAGATCATCCTGACCTTATCTCCACCCCATGCAAGGTCCTTTTCCAGTCTACCCCTAGTACCCCTAGTTCACCATCTGCATCTCAAAGTCCCCCTCTCACATCTTCATCCACTGCACATATCCCCTTGACCAACACTCTAGGGTCACCCCTACTTGTCACCCCTGTGGTACCCACTGTTCCTATTGTCCCAGCTGCTCCTATTAATCCTCTAAACGCTGTAAATATGGCTAACAGATATGCACCCTTGCAGATACCAGCTAATGCTACAGCTCTGCCCCAAGATTACCAAACCAAAATCTCATATTTTGACTCCAATGGCCCTCTGACAGCTGTTCAGCATGCTAAGAGGATGCAAGACCATTTTGAGACCTATGAAATAGATGATGACAGTGTCAGGATGAGGATGTTTGTTCAAAGCCTAACTGGGGATGTTAGAACTTAGTTTAGATCCCTGAATGCAAACTCCATCACAACACCTGATGAACTGTATCAAGCCTTTACTAGTAGATGGGAGAAGAAGAAAGATCCTTTGCACATACTTGGGGAATATGACACTATCAAAAGGGGTCCCCAAGACACTGTTTTGGAGTATTGTGCAAGATTTAACAATGTATATAACGCAATTCCACAAAATTTAAGACCTCCTCCTGATTTAGCCTTGTACAAATTCCCGGATGGTTTTGACCCTGACATGGCCTATCAATTGAAGGAAAGAGATCCTCAATCCCTTGCAGAAGCCCAAAGGGTTGCTGTCACAGTGGAAGCCAACCTGATTGCCAAAAGAAACAGGGCAAGGTTGGAAAAGAGGACTATTTTCAAAGAAGAACCCTCTGTCTTTGACCAAAAGCTAGATGCAATACTCAATGGAATGAAAAGATTGGGTGATAGAGTGGAATCAGTTGAGAGAAAATCGTCATGGGATGCACCACAAAACAACCCTCCTAGGAATCCAAACTTTAGGAGAACTCAAAACCCAGGCATTGGCAAATCCAGTGCTGATCAAGACATAAGACCCCCTTTCCAAGAAAATTATGCAGAAACTTCCACATCAACAGAGCCCAATGAAGATCCTGAGATTAATTTAATGGGTTTAGATGGTGAAAGTCAAGTTTTCTTAACACAAGAAGATCATGAGGATGATGAAATCAAACTGTTCCAAACTAAATCAGGAGAATCCTTTGACTTAAAACAAGGCTATGACACTGCTGTTTATGAAGTCCATAAACAATACAAGCTAAGGAGCAGAACTGTGAATGTTAACCAGCCTGAAAAGAAAAAGGATAATCAGCAGCCTGAAAGAGTTATAGTCACAGAACCTAATGACAAAATGAATCCACATACAGAAGAAGCGATTGTTGAGGAGATCACTGGGCCACTGTCCTTAAAACAACAGCCTATGGTCACTCCCCCTCCTCATCCTTATTCAACTATTCCTCCTCAAGAGATGAGTAAAAAGGATAAGTCCCAAAGTCAAGATAAAAATCAAGAAGAAGATTTAATGAACAAGGAAAGGACTGTTATCTATAATCCCAAAACCCAATCTGAAAAACCTTTTGACCTAGAGACTGAAATTGGCAAACTAAAGATAGTTGTTCCTCTTTTAGAACTAGCCAAGCATGACATCTATAAGCTACAGATCAAGAAGTCCCTTCAACTCACTAACAGCAAAGATGATGTCAATGTGTTAGATGACACTCCAGAATTATTGTTTGGCCCAGAAGTGGATGGAAAAACAATAGTTACAGGGGTACTACCTTTCTATGTCACTTTACATATTCATGATAAAATATTACATAATGCAATGTTTGACTCAGGTGCCTCTCACAATCTCATGCCAAAATCAGTCATGGAGAGATTGAATTTAGACATAACAAGACCATACAAAGACCTGTTTTCCTTTGACTCCAGCCAAGTCAAGTGTTTAGGTCTCATAAAAGACTTATGTGTGTCTCTGGTTCAATACCCAAACAAGACAATCCTAATGGATTTGGTAGTTGCTGATATCCCACCTAAGTATGGGATGCTGTTATCAAGATCATGGGGAGCTAAACTCCAAGGTTCCCTACAATTAGACATGTCATATGCCACCATCTCTGTTTTTGGGCAACCAAAAAGACTGTACAGAGAAACACTTATGAAATACATGGTCAGCAGTGAAGAAAAGCCTCAAAACTTTCCCATATATGCTGTCCATTCAGACATAGACTCATACATTCTCTTCAATGACACCACAACTCCCCTAAAAGGTGAGGTTGAAACCAAGATATTCATACAAGAGGAAGATTCGAATGAAAGTATTACCACCCATGAAACAACAGTCAATCAAACACTAGATGTTGCTGCTGCCCTAGTTGTCAAGAACATCCAATCAAACGATGAGACTGTCCTAGAAGACAAGCTAGATGAAAAACCACAACTTCTACTCACATTGCCAGCCCATGAACAGATAATCAAATCTCCTTCCCAACAGGATATTCTATGGTTCCTTGAATTTGATGGCTCGGTCAACAAGTTAGGGGCAGGAGCTGGAGTTTGGGTACACAACAAAGAAAATAGTCATGCAGAAGGCAGAGCCTATAGATTAAACTTCAGATGCACTAATAACATGGCAGAATATGAAGCTCTTTTACTAGGCCTCAAGTTAGTAAAGTTCTTGCAAGCTGCCAGGGTCTCAATCATGGGTGATTCAGATTTGGTTATTCAACAAGTGAAGGGAAACTTTGTCACCAATGACAAAAGACTAAGGACTTATAGGTCTGCTGTTGCTGAGGTACTAAACTTTTTCTCTGAAATCCAAATTACTAAAATTCCTAGAACCCACAATCTACATGCTCATAGTTTAGCCACCTTTGCAAGTACCTGCAAGTTACCTTTTGAGCCCCATCATTGTTTTACAGCTGAGGTAAAACACAGACCCTCTATTCCAAACAATGTCAATGATTGGCAAGTATTTGAGGATGACAAGCAAATAAACCATTTTTTAACTCTGCAACAAGAATTTGCAGGATTAAATATTGACACTGATAGAGCAAGTCAATCACAAATACTTGATACAGCAAGTCAATCACAAATACTTGATACAGCAAGTCAATCACAAATACTTGATGGAGCAAGTCCATCACAAATACAGTTTCAACAGATTGCTCACCCAATATCACCTAGAACTGCAAAACTAATGCTGAATCCAACCATTTTCAACGAGGAAAACATTCAGCAAATTCAACAAATTAACTATGAAGAGGTGGCCAATGCTGAAACTGAAATCATAGAGCTGAAAGACAATTTTCTTCCAACGGGCCTAACTCCACTAGAAGACATCTTTGACTCAAATGACATCCCTAGAAAACCAAAAATGCAGCCCTTAAATGCAGCCATTGAAGAGTGCAACATAGGTACAAGTGACAAGCCCAAGATAATTAAATTATCTGCTTCCTTACCTTCTGACCAAAAGCCAAAATACATTGACCTCTTCAAAGAGTTCCAGGATGTCTTTGCATGGAGCTATGAGGACCTAAAGTCCTATGACACCTCTGTAATCCAGCACACTATCCCTCTCAAACCTGATCAAAAGCCCTTTAAACAAAAATTGAGGAGAATCAATCCTATGCTTCTCCCAGCAATGGAACAAGAGGTACAAAAAATGTTCAAGGCAGGCATCATAGCACCAATCAGATTCTCTGAGTGGATCTCCAACCTGGTCCCTACAAGAAAGAAGACTGGTGAAATTAGGCTGTGTGTGGATTTGAGGAATCTGAACCAAGTATCCCTCAAAGACAATTACCCCTTACCCAAGATGGATCACATTTTGCAGAGAGTAGTGGGGGCTTCCAGAATTTCCCTACTTGATGGATTCTCAGGTTTCAACCAGATCTTAGTTCACCCTGATGATCAGGACAAAACAGCATTTACAACCCCATGGGGAACTTTCAAATATGTAAAAATGCCTTTTGGATTGAAAAATGCAGGGGCAACGTTTCAAAGAGCCATGGATATTGCCTTTGCCAAGGATATTCATGACTTTTTAGTCATTTACCTAGATGACCTTACAACTTTCTCAAAATCAAACCAAGAACATATAAAACATTTGAGACAGATCTTCCTTAAATGCAGAAAATATGGAATTTCCTTAAATCCCAAGAAATCCCTGTTTGGTTTAGAGGAAGGTAAGCTGTTGGGCCACATCATTTCTAAAGATGGCATAAGAATTGACCCAGATAGGATACAGTCTATCCTACAAATGCCCCACCCACGGAATTTCAAAGAGTTGCAAGGATTCTTGGGAAAAATCAATTTCTTGAGAAGGTTTATCCCAAACTTAGCAGAGCTAATCAGATTATTAAATAACATGCTAAAGAAAGATTCAAAAGTAAAATGGACTGTTGAAGCCAATCAAGAATTTGAAGGTATTAAATTGGCCCTTACCCAAACCCCAGTGTTGACCAATCCTCAGTTTGACAGAGAATTTATCATTTTCTCTTTTGCCTCCCAGCATACTATTGCTGCTGTTTTATTGCAAAAATATGACCAAGGAAATGAGAAGCCAATTGCTTTCTTTAGCAAAGCTCTTAGAGATGCACCTTTAAAGTATCAAATCATGGAAAAGCA
Source organism: Pinus tabuliformis (assembly GCA_031772625.1). NCBI lineage: Eukaryota > Viridiplantae > Streptophyta > Pinopsida > Pinales > Pinaceae > Pinus > Pinus tabuliformis. The sequence goes on along the minus strand of CM062820.1, from coordinate 1,437,549,707 downwards.
AGCTTATGCTTTAGTCAAAGCCATTAAAGACTTTAGGATTTATATCCTTTATTCCCATGTAATAGCATATGTGCCAAGTCCTATTGTTAAAGACATTCTCACCCAAGAAAATTTAGAAGGCAGAAGAGGAAAATGGATTGCCAACATCTTGGAATTTGACATTGAGATAAAACCTACAAAACTAATAAAAGGGCAAGTCTTGGCTAAATTAATGACAGAAACAAATTTCCAAGCCTTAGACATCAATCAGCTGGACAGCGAACCAGAGCTGGCGACTCCAAAGATCAATGTAGCCTTTGAACAATCCCCCTGGTATTCTGATATCTGTTATGTGTTACAAAACCTGTGTGCTCCCCCAGGACTGTCCAGAACTAAGTGTAGATTCTTAAAAATGAAGACCTCAAGATTTTGTGTCATGGATGGCAATTTGCTTTGGAAAAACCATGAAGGTATATTGCTGCACTGTTTAATTGAAAATGAAACTGACAATATCATAAAAGAATTTCATGCAGGTGACTGTGGTGGACACTTGTACTGGAAGTCCACTATGGACAAGATACTAAGGGCTGGATATTACTGGCCCACCATGTTCTCTGATGTCAAGAAATTCATCACCTCATGTCATAAATGTCAAGTGTTTGAGGGAAAGAGACATTTGCTGCCACTTCCTTTAAGGCCTATTGCAACAGAGAGACCTTTCCAACAGTGGGAATTGGACTTCATTGGGGAAATTCATCCCTCATCTTCAGGCCAACACAGATGGATTTTAACAGCAACAGACTACTTCACTAAGTGGATTGAAGCTGCCCCATGCAGACAAGCAAATGATTCAATAATTATTCAGTTCTTGGAGAACAACATATTGGCTAGATTTGGCTGTCCTGACAAAATAATAACAAACAATGCTGCTGCTTTCAGATCCAAGAAAATGGTGAACTTCTGCCATACATTTCACATCACTCTGGGCCATTCCACTGCCTACTATCCCCAAGGAAATGGCCTTGTTGAGTCATCAAATAAAAGTCTGGTAAACATCATAAAGAAAGTACTTGAAGAGAACAAAAAGAATTGGCATAAGAAGCTTGTGAATGCCCTATGGGCAGATAGACTAACAACCAAAAGATCAATTGGGACCAGCCCATATGAGTTGGTTTATGGATTAGAGGCCAAATTCCCCTCATCACTAGGAGTGCCTGTTATGAAGCTTCTTCAAGAAAGCCAAGCTGAACCAAATGACATGCAAAGAAGAATCAATCAAATCATATGTCTACAGCAAACTAGAGACCAAGTTTTCACCAGAGTTCAAGTTCTACAAGAAAAATTAAAGAAGGCTTTTGATAAAAGAACTAAGGCAGAAGATTTCAGTGTGGGAGACAAAGTCCTCAAGTGGGATGCAAGGAGAGAAGACAAAGGAAAACATGGAAAATTTGATTCCTTATGGAGAGGACCATTTGCTGTCCAAGCAGTGCAAGGTAACAACACTTACTTCCTAAAAAGTCTGAATGAAACTGACTTGGATGAAGGTCCTATGAATGGCAGGATGCTGAAGCATTATTTTGACTATTACCCATGAGTACAGCCTGAGGCTCCCTTGTATATATGCAGATGTATATATTATTTTCTGTCTAGATTGTAAAAATGTAGTTTTCCAAGTTTATTGACTGTCAGCAAAAGGAAAATAGAATCAGAGGTCTACCAACAAGGGAAGCACACAATTTTGGCACTTCAAAGCAGCAAACTTCAAGACTGGCAAGAGCAATCAAGGAGCAAGGCAATCTGACCTGCTGTTCTTGGTCTTTCAAATGAAAAACCATCCCCATGTGGAGCCACTGTTAGCTACCTATACCAATAGGTTTCATATTTCATGATTGGCTATGAAAGGTCCAAATATGCTCTGCTTTGATGATTCAAAGATCACATATTTCCAAGACAATCCAATCTGCGCTTATAGCTTGGTGTGGACTTAAAGTTTGATGGATGGTCCAACAGCCTAATCTGGATCATTCCATGGTTTAAATTTGCAGTTGTAGATTAGAGAAAGAAGTTTGTCCAAACTGTTTAATCTTGGCAGACAAGTAGTTCAGGTAGAGAAAAAAAGGCTCCCAACAGCTTAATCTGGGACCTTGGAGGAAATAAGGGTAGAAGTAGATAGAAAAAACAAGAGAAAAAGCCAAATAAAAGAAAATGCAAGTAAGGGTCTGCAAGTCCAAGTGCACCCTCCAAGAAGAAATAAAAAATGCTAAGCAAAGTAGCTGGGTAAGTAGATGGGGTTGCAGAAGTGGTATTCATTCCAGATTGAATCTTGCTGGTTAAAAGAGAAAAGCAAGGCACAGGAGCATGTCTAATTCCCCAATTTCCCCTTCCACTCTTATTACTAACATCCCTTCATCCATGGAGATTGATGAGAAATTTCTAAGGTTTTATGATGGTTCTTGTTCATTTAAAAGCCACATTTCCTGTGTAAAATTCTTTTCATTTTGATCTACTCTCTAAACTAAGTATGTTTCAAATAAACTTAGTGGTTTCCCCTTCATTTACCCTCTCATACATCTTAACCACTAACTCTACTATCTAAATCCCCTATGTCCCCCTTTCCCTACTATAAATAACACTAAGGTGTATAAATCCCAGCACTATGTACATATCCTCCTTTTGGCACTATAGCCAAATAAATGGTCAAGGGAGACTTTAGTCCATCTGGGACTCTAGTCAACCCTATCTTGGAGCTGCTCTAACCTCTGGTTATGAGCAGTAACCTTTTCCCTCAGCCCTCACCGTCCCTTTGCTCAAAAACACAAAAAACCCCTTTTTCCCTTGCTAAAATCACCCCTATAAGCCCCTTTTTCTGATAAAAACCCTTGACAAACCCTTGAAAGGCCTAAAAAATCCCAAAACACATGACAAACCCACTTTCCTATAGTTCTCCACCTGAAATATTAAATTGAATATTATAATGGGCCGGCGGGCCCCCCTCAACCTGCACGATCAGTCGGAGGACCCGCCAGCCGTCCGATCTCCGCCGCCCAGATCTAACAGTGCGCGGTCATTTTCGTCCCCCGACCTGCCGACCTTTAGCGTCCGGGGAAAGTGGTTTCCCGCTCCGTACCCTGGACGCGTGTCAATCGCCGGGGTTGTTCGGAGCCCCCCTCCCCAATACCACTCACCAGCAAAAGCGGTGCGGGGAACCCGCTTACCACTATTCCGATACCGCCGTCCCTTATGTCATCATTGCGTCATCCTGACGTTGTACCTGTCGCCCACCCCGCGCCATGTGATCCTCCACGTACCCCTACCACCTTATTCACCCGCCACTGTGTCCTGCCACCCGGCTCACACCTCAGCAGCCACGTCTCCTCCGTACCCGGGCCCCACCATGACGTCATGCTGACGTCATCGGCGGAAAAGCGCCAAATGCATACTTTTTCCAAATTTAACGTTATAAACGACCAAATGAGCCGTTTTCAGTCATTTTCACGCGCAAAAGAAGTAGCCGTTGTCGACCAGCTGCCGCGAAATTTGTCCCCAGCCATCAAATTCGACATTTCGACCGCTACAAGTCCAGAATTCGACGGCATTAAACCTCCATAGCCCAGCCCGCAGGCTTCCAAGCTAGTTTTCCAGGTATTTCACCAGTTTTCCCCACTTTTGCCCATGCATTCCAATTCTCTGTAAATTCACCATTAAAAAACTGGTAAAAATCCTAAATTGAACTCTGCTTGTTACCTAAAGTAAGCCCAAGCAACCTGCACCACCCCTGAACTATAATTCGGCATTAGAGTGGTCATTCCACGAGCCGAAACCATAAAATTATCCTCGAGGGGCTTGGCATTGTTCCCTTTTGCCGAGTACAGGCCAGCTTGCATTTTCACTGAGAAAAACACTTCAGACTTGGTCTGTATTGGTCCTATTTACTCAAGCTTTTCAAAAAACCTTGTAAACAATTGCCATCACCTTATTTTCAAATCAAGTTTTACAATGGCCGCTTCTGCATCCTCATCCCTCAGTGTAGCTCCATTGAATCCAACAAGTAGAGTGCTGGAGACCTTGCCATTAGTTGACAAGGACTGTCTTATTGAAGACTTTGAGGGCAACAGGGACTTCTTGCAAACTTTCAGTCAGTTGAGAGAGGACTATAAAGATGGTCATGGCACACATGGGATATGGGAGTCAAACATACCATATTATTGTCTCCCAGCTGTAAATGTCTTCCCTAAGATCATTCACCTATGTGCTGAAAACTATAATGGGCAGCACAGAACTGTTAGCACTCCATCTGGAAGAATCCTTTTCTACATTAATGCTGAGTCTATCACCAAGATGTTACATTTGGATCAGACAGAATTGGTAATCCCGTTTTCCTTGAGCTATTTGATAGAGACTGGTGAAAAAATGACCAGTGAGGAAATTCAAAAGGTCACCAGAGATTTCATGAGACCTAAGTGCCAGCCTACAGAGTCACCTCCCTACCTGGGTATCCATTTCAATGACATAGGCAGGCTTTTACTGGACATGATTGCCTATGTGCTGGGATACAAAAACAGTGAGCATGTGGACAAAAAGATGCTGGTATTGCTATCTGTATATAGCCCACGCCAACCCCCTGCCAGGAAATATAAATTTTCTAAATTCATTGCCAATAAGATTCATGATCAGCTAAGCAAGGTGGACAGGCAGGGGGTCTTCAGGTACTTAGCCTATATTTACCACCTATTCATGTACTACCACTCTGAAGCCTTCCCATGCTACATCAGAAGGCTGGATCAGAAAGGGGAAAGAAGATCTGTTATCTTCTGGACCTCTGTCTTTCATAAAGTCACAAACTCACCCTATACTTACTGTGAATTTGTTGACCAATTTGTATACCCAGTCTCTTGCCTGTTAATGAAGTCCCCTCCTCCCAGGGTATCAAATGAGATAAAGAAAGCTCTGCAGCTTTCTAGAAAATATAAAATAGGTGACTGGTACCTATATGAGAACCATACTGTCATTAGGATTTATGGCTGTGAGCTCTGTCCATACAGGCTCCCAAAATATGTACCGATGAGGTTATTTGCCTTGGAATATTACAGGTAGTTGATTCAGTCAGACCTCACCCATTTCCACAGCGCCAAAAAGAAGGCCCACCTCAAGTTCAAACACGAGTTGGGCCCCTTCATCATGAACAAAAAAGAAGGGTGGGAAGAGGCAGACCTAATCCTCAGGGATAAGTACAAGTTATCCTATAGTTTTCGGTGGGTCCATTATGACCCTCAAGGTTTCATCACTGATAGAAGAAACAAGTATAGGCTAATAGGCATTAAACATTGCCACTACCCTCACATTGAAAAATATGCCAACCTGCAAGAATGGCAGATGGACACTCTAGTTGAAAATCTAACTGAGGAAGAGAGAATGCTAAAGAGTAGGAGGGAGCTTGAAAAGACTATTGACCTAGACTATGTGCAGCAGGTACCTTTCAGACCGCCTTATTCAATAGGAGAAGGGACCTCGGCTACAAAGACTGCACCACAGGCACCTTCTACATCAGCACCAGTGTTAGATAAAGGCAAGGGTATAATGGGTACAGAAGAGGAGATAACAAAAGAAACGCCTGCCCCTGAAGCAGAGCAGCAAACAGAGCAGCAAACAGGGCAGCAACAAGAACAGCAACAAGGGCAAAATGTCCCTCCACAGACTCAGCTACCAGCAGCTCCAACACTGCAAATTCCACCTCCACAAAAAGAGCCAGTAACTGCCCCAATCTTACAGACCCCAGCACATGAGGAAAGGGGAACTAAAAGACAAAGAGAAGAGTCCACTCCTCTCAGTGGATCCTCCCACCAGCCAGAAGCCAAAAGGCAAAGAGCAGACTCCCCAGAGGTGGAAGACATTACTGATGATGTCTTGGATAGTGAAAGAAAAGACAAGGAGGGCAGTCAACACACAGGTACAAGCTCCTTTCAGCAGGAGCAAACTTTACAACACGGCTTAGAGGTGTCCTCCTCTTCCCAGCTGACCAAGAAGCCCAAAAGCACCAAGGCTTCCTTCAAACAGATAAAAGCTCAGAATGAGCTGCTAAGGACCGAGGTCTACAAGAAATTCGTAGATGCAACACCAGCCCAGCAAGAGAGACTATTGTCGGTATACGACATTCAGGAGGAGAGACTGCTCCTGAGCCACTTCAAGCCAATGGGGCCGGAGCCTAAGACACTTGCAGATTTCATAAAGACAAGGGTGGAGGTCCTAGCTAGGGATATACATCCCATGGACCAGATTGAACTCCACAGGCAAACTGGAGAGATGGTCTATACGACCCTAATAGAGAAGGCCACCTTGGCCCATGAGCTGAAGGAGTCCCTAAAAAACACCAACACCCAGTTGGATTTTGAGAGATTATCATCCCAAGCCAAAGACAACAGAATAAAGTCCCTGGAGGAGATCATCATCGATCTAGGACATGATCCTAGTGATCCAACGGGTGTGAAGGCCCTCATGAAGAAAAAAGATGATGACTTGAACGCATTGAAGAAGAGGTTGAAGCTGCAGCCCACAGAGCACCCTCAAACAGCAGAACTCCAAAAGCAAAAACGGGCTGAGGACCAGCTAGACCTCTTAATGCAGCAATACCAAAGGATTAGGGAACTGGAGAAAGAGCTGGAAGGAATATTACAGGAAAAACAAGCAGATTCCACTTCCCAAGCTCCTCCAACTACATCAACTACAACAGCAACTTCAGGGGCAGCAGTACCCCCTACAGCAGAAGCAGCAGGAACAGCAGTGGCACCAGATGCCAGTCCAAGTATAGAAGAATTGGCCAAGGCTGTCAGAGCAATGGAGCTCCAAGCAGACGAAATAAAGAAGGCCAAGGAAAAATTGGCAGAGCTGGACTCCAAGTACACCAACTCCAAAATGACTGTAGCAGAGCAGGGCAGAGAAATAAATGCCCAAAGAGACAGGATAAAAGCCTTAGAAAAGTAGCTGAATCTAGATACAACTATGGCTGACATAAATAGAATCCTATGGGCTAAAATTGGCCAATCCATCAAACAACAGTGGAGGTTAATAAAAATAATACATGAGCAGATGGATTTGATGGGCCAAGCACAAGCGGAAATTCAGAAGGCAAAAACAGTACTAGGAAACAAAACAGAACAGGCAAACATGATGATAGACTTCCTGAATAGACAGGAAAGGGAAGAATTAGCAGCCATAGGCATTCCCAACAGAACAGAAGCTGTCCTCTCTGCCAAGAAGGCACTAACTCTAAGAAACTATATACAAACAGTAGAGAGGAAATTTTTTGAAATGCAAGCAGATGTGGAGGAATACAAGGCCAAAATGGGAGTGCTGCAAGCAAAAGGCCTGCCCAGCTTGCTAAGTGGTGCAGGAAAGCTGATCTCCCTAGATCAAATGGCCAACAGAATGGCAACCACTATTGAAAATCAGATTATTGCATCTGGCAGTACATCTGAACCAGCAGGGCCTCCTACAGGACGGAGCATATATGAAAAACTTGAAGGCCTGTTCTTCATTGAGAATGAGGTGAACCACCTGTTTGAGACCCCTCCCAATCTTTACAAACATACAGAGGCAGAGGAAACATTGATAAAAATACACAGACATCAAATTCCTAAGGAGGATTGGTGGCAATTCATGCTTCAGATTTTGCCACGATAGCTTCAGTCATTCGGCCACTGCCAGCTCCAGGTCACTTTAAAGACAGAGAGCATGATAAAATTAGCATTAAAAGCAGCTGAGTAATGACTCATCACATAAGAAGATGACAACTAGCCAAGTTTTGAACAGCGCATCTCCAACCGACTCTAACAGCCATAAAGACCAAATATCTTCTGACTATTTGACAGCTGAAGCATAAAGGAATTTCGGCTGCATTCACTCCTTCAGCTACTGCATTTCAGAGATTAGCATATCATAAATGAGATATTAACTCATTTCGTTGATATTTTTGATGTAAAATTTTGTATATAAACTCCCCTGAGTAACTCATAAGGGGTTGGTAATTTTCTCTATGAGAACACTTGTATTGTACACTTTCAATTATCTAATACAAAGGGCTGGATGAGCTCAGTGATTTCCTGAAATTATTTGATGTCTGGAGGATGCTCCATGTGTTGATGCAGAATTCCTGTGCTGTCTGACGAAATAACAAGTTTTCTTCAAAACTTTGTTCTTGTTTTTCTTGTGTTGATCAAATCAAACTTATTTCACACTAAGCTAGCAGTAAAAAGAAAGAATAGTACAAGATTTGTTTTATTACACCTTGTGCTCAATTTTTGCTGCTGTAAATGTTTGTCCTCAGGGTTAAATATGTACATGAATTCTTAATTGCTCATGTGTCTGTTAATTCTTTATGTATGAATATCACCTAGAAATTCTTAAATGCTCCTAGGTCAATATTCTCACTGTATTACTCCAACAGTTAAACTGCAAGATTCTTAATTGCCTTGCACTAACTGGATACACTCCATTCCATCACTATTACAAACGTTATTTCTCATACACTAATCTGGCTTTGCAGCATCAGTACAGTATCACAACAGCACATCAAACAATTAAAGGACCACTGACTCCATAGCCCAATGGACTAGAACTCTTTGGAAATTGCACAAGAACCTAGACTGAAATTATCATCCAAGCAAAAAACTCAAAACAGACCTGAACTTATAGCTAGCCTAAAATCATTACAAACAAAGATAAATCAGAAAGAGAGAGCCCTCTCTGATTACAGTGTGGCTAGGCACTGTAATCCAAAGATTGGTTAGTGGTTACCTCGACCGTATTCCCTTGGGAGTCATAGGGAACAACCTGGGTGTTAACAGGACTAGCAATGATGGAGTTTCGGGATGGTTTTGATGCTGACATGGCGTACCAATTACGAGAGAGAGAACTGGCTACAATGGAAGATATGCAAAAAATTACAGTCAGCGTTGAGGCTAACCTGCTGTCCAAAAGAGCAAGAGCGAAAGCAGAGAAGAAAACCACGGTGAAAGAAGAATCTTCTTCAATGGATCAGCTACTCAAGAAGGTAGAACAGATGCTCAAAAGGGTAAAACTTGACAAGCCAGAGCCACAAGTTAGGAATCCTAACTTTCATGGCCAAGAGAAGCCACAATATAGGATAAGACAAAGAGATCAGCGGACTCAAGAGCAGACAGCACAACAGCCAATACAAACACCTTTTCAACAGAATTTTGTACATGGACAGGAATCAGATGAGGAAGGGAATGTAATAGGTGAAGAAAACCATCTCTTTACTCTAGATGAGCTTCCTACTTACATCACCGAAGAAGAAGAATGTGCAGTGAATTCAGCTACACACCAAGACATTGATTTTATCCTAGCTAATGAAACCGTGTTGGAAGAAGAGTCAGAAGAATATCAAAGGGGGTACATGAATGCTTTTTCCACACAACAACAATGATATTCCCTTCGAAACAGAGATGTACCGGCTAAAGAAATTCAAAAAAAGAAGGAGGATGAAACAACAAAGAAAGATCTATCAGCTACACAAAGAAAGGGAAAGGAGGCTGTTGTTCTAGAGAGCAGCAAATCGAAATCAGCAGAACAATCAAAACAATCGGCCACCTCAAAAGACAAGGAAAGGAAAGAGATCCCAGTCAAAGAAGTAGAAAGAACTCCTGCTTTTAGCCTAGAGAATTAGATTTCTAAGCTAAAGGTATCCATCCCTTTGACTGAAATCATGAAGAACAACAACTATAGAGGAAAGATTTCTAAAATGTTGAATTCGGACCCAATGTCCGACATGGTAAACATGGAAGATGATCAGCCTGAAATGATTTTTGGGCCAGCGACAAATGGTGAGTCTCCCGAGAGCGAACTGCCACCCTTCTATATCAGTTTACGATTGCATGAATTTGTGCTACAGAATGTCATGTTTGATTCCAGAGCCTCTCATAGTCTCATGCCCAAGGCTATCATGGATAAGCTTGGTCTAGACATCACCCACCAATATCATGATCTCTATTCATTCGACTCCAGCAAAGTAAGGTGCATAGGGCTCATCAAAGGCTTAGTTGTGAGTTTAGATCAACTTCCTATGAAAAATGTTCTGATGGATGTAGTGGTAGCAGACATTCCTCCAAGGTTTGGTATGCTTCTTTCTAGGTCTTGGGTGGAAAAATTGAAGGGGACACTACAGCTGGATTTCTCCTATGCAACAATCCCGGTGTTTGGACAAATGAGGAAATTATATCAGGAACAAGAGATGAAGTATATGATCACAAGCAAAGAGAAACCGATAAGTCATCCTATAAACTATGTACATACAGATTTAGAGTCTTTTGTTTTATTTTCAGATAGTTTAAATGAAATAGATAGTCAGATAGTAGAAGCAGACGACATTCCAGAGATAACAGAAAATTTTAGAGAGATTTTGAAGAAATAAAGACAAGAAAAGCAACAAAAGATTGGGCAATCAGTTGAAAACAATGGACAACATACAAACGATGGACAACAAAGTAACAATGGACAGCAAAAAGATTTTCAGCACTTGCAAGAAGAAGAAGAAGGCTTATGGACCATGGATTTTGATGGAGCAGTAGTGAATGATGGAGCTGGTATTGGTATTTGGGTACACAGTCCTTTCTCCGCCCCAAACAAAGTACCTAGCAGCAGGAGAGTTTGCTCCTACAAGCTGGCCTTCAAATGTTCCAATAATGAAGCTGAATATGAAGCTCTGATTGGTGGCCTGAAAATTCTTAGAAAGCTAAATGCAAAGAGGATTTTAGTATATGGTGACTCTGAGTTGGTGATAAAACAGGCCATAGGCGAGTACCAAGCAAAACATCCTAGGATGCGGGCCTATCGTAATGCAGTTTTGGACATCTTGAAGCTATTTTCCGAATACACCTTGACATGTGTGCCATGAATACAAAATAGTATTGCTGATGCTCTTGCCAAGGCAGCAAGCAGCTTGAAGATCCCCATGAACTCCAACAATAAGTTCGAAATCCATGTGAAGCACCGTCCAACCATTCCAGACAATCAGCGACATTGGCAAGCGTTCCAAGATGATGAGGAGATTAAGGATTTTCTTCTCAACAAAGGCAAGTTCAAAGAATCCTTAATCGATGTGGAAACCGATGAGAACAAAGGGAATGGTATAGAAGAAGAACAAATCAATAAAATGGACGTATTGCATCCGAAGAACAACATCATTCCTAAAGGCTTGATACCCCTAGAAGAACTTTTCGATCAGGATGACGTAGCCCGCAAGCCAACTTTGCAGCCCACAGAGAAAGGTGTAGAAGAAGTCAACATCGGTACAACAATAAATCCAAAATTGGTAAAATTGTCCAAGATGCTACCGCCAAAGATCAAGGACAAATATATCAGTTTGATGGCTTCATTTGCAGATGTATTTGCTTGGGATTATTTAGATTTAAAGACTTATGATACGAACATCACTCAGCACACCATACCTATCAAGCCCAATCAGAAACCATTTAGACAAAAGCTGAGAAGGATCAATCCAAAGTTGCTGCCATCGATTGAAAAAGAGGTAAATAGGTTGTACAAGTCAGGTATCATTGTGCCTATCAGATTTTGAGATCGGATATCTAACCTAGTGAATGTACAAAAGAAGACCGGTGAGATCCGCCTATGCATTGATTTCAAAAATCTAAACAAGGTCTCATTGAAGGACAACTATCCGCTGCCCAAGATGGACCATATACTTCAGAGAGTAGTGGGGGCATCTTGTATGTCCCCGCTTGATGGTTATTCAGGATATAAAAAAATTTCAGTCCATGAAGATGATAGGGATAAGACAGCATTCACAACTCCATGGGGAACATTTCACTATGCCAAAATGCCATTTGGTTTGAAGAATGCAGGTGCCACATTTCACTGTGCAATGGACTTGGCATTTTCAAATGAGAAGGATGTGTTTTTGGTGGTGTGCTTGGATGACTTGACGGTGTTTTCAAAATTTGATGAAGAGCACATGCCTCACCTAAAAATTGTCTTTCAAAAATGCAGGAAATATGGCCTATCTCTGAATCGTAAGAAGAGCTTGTTTGCCATGGGGGAAGGAAAATTACTTTGGCATATCATCTCAAAATATGGCATCTGTATAGACCCTGCATGTGTCCAAGCAATTCAGCAAATTGATCTGCCTAGGAACAAAAAGGAGATACAGTCATTTAATGGTAAGATGAATTTTTCGCGTCGCTTTGTGCCCAATCTTGTGGAACACTTGAAAGAAATGACGAACATTCTTAAGAAGGACAGCCAGGTGAAATGGATGGATGAGGCTGTAAAATCTTTCAACTTGGTCAAATTGGCCCTCTCTTCAGCTCTAGTTCTAGTCAGCCCGAATTACACTCAAGATTTCATATTGTTTTCATTTGCTTCTGAGCACACTATGGCAGCGGTATTGTTGCAGAGAAGGGATCATCATGAAAGACCCATTGCATTCTGAAACAAGGCTATAAGGGATGCAGATTTGAAGTACAACATCATTGAGAAGCAAGCCCTCGCATTGGTGAAGGCACTGAATGATTTCTGGGTGTATATCTTACATTCTCACATTTTGGCCTATGTTCCTAATATTTTTGTGAAAGATGTTTTAGTGCAGACCGATCTGGAAGGGAGAAGAGGAAAATGGATCATAGCCTTGCTTGAATACGATGTGGAGATAAAGCCTACAAAGCTGGTCAAAGGACAGGGATTGGCAAAGCTAATGGCTAAGTCAAATTTGCATGCATTGGACATAAATCTGATCACTGCCATGTCCGATGAGAATGGTGAATGAACTTCAGTTCAGGTATCCGAAATGTTTGCTTTGTCGCCATGGTATTCTAATATAATATATGTGTTGAAAAATCTATCACCACCGCCCGACATGGTTAGAAACAAAGCGAGAACACTTAAATTGAAGGCTGCCAAGTTTTGTGTCTTGAATTCTACAATGTATTGGAAAGATCCCAGTGGCATTTTGTTAAATTGTCTGGTGGAAGAGGAGGGAAAGAAAGTTATGGAGGACTTCCACGGAGGAGAGTGTGGTGGACATCTTTTTTGGAAGTCAACAATGAACAAAATCTTCAGAGCGGGGTACTACTGGCCTACTTTGTTTGCTGATGTGCATAGGATGGTAAAGTGTTGTCATAAGTGTCAAATTTTCGAAGGAAAACAGAAACTACAGCCTTTGCCACTCAAGCCTATCGAAGTGAGCACTCCATTCTAGCAGTGGGGGTTGGATTTCATTGGGGAAATTCATCCCGCATCTTTCGGACAGCATAAGTGGATCCTTACAGTGACGGACTACTTCACAAAGTGGATTGAGGCAGCACCTACTAGGCAAGTGATAGACACGTTATTCATCTCATTTCTCGAAAATAACATCTTGTCTCGCTTTGGTTGTCCAAACAAAATAATCACTGATAATGTAGTAGCTTTTAAATCGAAAAGGATGGTAGAATTTTGTCACAAATCTCACATAATTTTGGGTCATTCAACTGCCTATCATCCGCAAGGCAATGGATTGGCAGAATCTTCGAATGAATCTTTCATCAACATCATCAAGAAGCTGCTGGAAATTAATAAGAAGAGTTGGAACAAGAGGTTGGTTCATGCACTTTGGGAAGATCGAATTAGTCAGAAAAAGTCTATTGGTATGTCACCGTTTGAGCTAGTTTAGGGAGTGGACACAGTATTTCCCGATTCTCTTGCTGCCCCGGTGGTCAAACTTCTTCAGGAGGCCAATAGTGAGGAAGATCCCATGCAGAGAAGACTGAATCAAATGATCCACTTGTAGCAAACAAGAGAAGAAGTTTTCAAAAACGCATCCAAGTTGCAGGAGAAGATAAAGAAAATTTATGACAGAAGAGCTAAAGTGGACAAATTTCAGTTGGATGATGTGGTGCTGAAGTGGGATGCAAGGAATGAAGAGAAAGGCAACCATGGAAAGTTCGAAAATCTGTGGAAAGGTCCTTTCAAGGTTGCAGCATACAGGGGTCAAAATGCCTTTCTTCTTAAAGAAATGAATGGGGAAGATTGTCTTGGTGGGCCGATCAATGGTCGGCTGCTCAAGCAGTAACATTATTGATCTATTAACATTGTTTCCACTGTCATTGTAAATACCATTTTCAGTATGTACAGTCATTTTTTGAGTTATTCCAAATTGTCAAGTTTGAGTCAATTTCTTGGTTACTTCAGTTTTGTAAATAAGTCAGAGTCTTGTGTTGTTTATCAAAATGATGACTCCATAGCCCAATGGACCCAGAGGCACTGTCTAGCTCCTCTAGAGATCTGTTGTTCTTGGCACCTCCAAGGAGCTACCATCCCCCATTGGAGCCAATGTTAGAGTCGGTCTGGTCAGCCCTCCATCAGAGATCAAAGCTCTTTGTGCATTTCAATTTTAGGTGTCCCGCTCCATCCACGAAGCTGCATTTCGCTAGGGACATGCCATGATCTGATGGAGAAAGTCATGCTACTCATTTCCCCTCATGTCTGGCCTCTGCTGGTTCGTGAATTGGTCCGTAATCAATGAAATTCATGATAGTCAAGGACTGGTCATATTGCAGGACAGAGTCATTTTTTATTGTTAGGGTCTAGGAAATCATCAATGTGGTTTTTGAAAACATGTCCAGAACAAAGTCATGCAGGCCAGAGGGAGATCTTATACACCTACAGTGCAGAAAGCTTCATCATCACCGCAAGAGACATCGACTCTTCTTCCAAACTCTGTTTTGAAGAAAAGTCAAACAAGGTCAACTATGAATTTTTTTTCCAAAAGATCAACAGTTGACATTTTCATATGTAGTCATGGATTTCAAAGCCAGAGGCCCAGTCACACAATCCCCACAAAGAAACGCCGAAAATTTTATCATGAGAGCCAAAATTTCAAAGAAAAAGGAAAAAAAAAGTGTTTTAAAAGTCAATGAAAAGTGCAAAACTCAAACATTAGAAAGTGGGCTTTCAAAGAGGAAAAAATTAAACCCAACTCTCTCAAAGCCTATATATATTTGTTTTGACCCAAGACTAAGTCATTGTGTTATGAAAAAGCTTAAGAGAGGCATTGTTGAAGAAAAGAGAGCAAAGGAGGAGGAATTCGAGTAAGGGGGGCAGATTGCTAGGTGGCGCGGCGCACACACCAGGGCGCGCGACGCACACAGAGGGCGCGACACATTGGCATCCAGCCCACACTGCAAAATCCACAAGGGCGCGAGGCACTCAGGGCGCGCGACACACTAGGCTTGGCGCGCAATGAACATAGCCAGGGGCATAAAAACAGTGCCAAACCGTTTCAAATCTTTTTGAAAGCTATCAAATCATGAGATTTTCAGAGCATTCATCAGTGTCATTGAATTCAAAGGGCAACACTAAACTCATGGTACAAGCAACAGTAATGGCATCAGAAAATTCATCACATTATGAGGGGGATATACACAGTGACACATCTTCAGGGGAGAGGGCCCATAGGAGACATCACCGGAGTGGCAGACATATCAGAGACGAGCCCAACACCCTCACAGAGCTACAGGCATGCCCACTTGCCATGTCTTGTTTCCAGCACTTGGCATGTTATGAATTTTTCCAAAGGGTGGCAAATGTCAGAGTACATCATGAGTTGGCCCGCCTTTTTGAACTTCATCTACAGGGAGGCCAATCTGTCCTAGCTGGGGTCACTTTAACCTTGACACTGGAGGCTATATCAGTGGCAATGGGGATACCTAATGTTGGGGAGTAGTGGCATAAGAAAAAGAGGGTGGAGAGACATCACTATGAGGCTTACATCAAGAACAGTTGCTTGAGCCATCTCACTAAAGTTTTTCCATTCAGATTTTTGAGGAAAGAGTATGCCCCACTCATGAGATTGATCATGAATTATTTTAGTTGCGAGGGGAGGTTCTATCGCCTTTATGCCTATCACATCTGCTTGCTCATCCACTTCACCAGGGTAAAGATGATGAGCCTCCCATTTTTCATCTGTAACAACATTGAGAAGATGAAAAACTTCATTCAGCGCAAGACCCCACGAGAGCAGCTAAATAGTGTCTATCATTTTGCTCTCATTCGGACTTTTGTCGACCATCAGTTGGGATTACAGGGTATAGCTTGGGAGGACTTCATTTCCCGTGATTTCTTCAGCGCGCCACTGGTGATATCAGAGGCAGAACATGAGGTGGGAGGTCCTTCACATTAGGTTGAGCATGAGCTGGGAGGTCCTTCATATCAGTTTGAGCCTAAGATGGGAATTCCTTCACATCAGTTTGATAGCCATGAGACTGCCACCATGCCAGTATACATCACATATCAGAGAGGCTATCCGAAAGGCACTAGACCTTTGTTTGCAGCAGCAAGGGGAGTGTTATCTCCACCCAGGGTGGAAGGGGCCTCGCTTCCGCCATCAGCATCATAGGATCAGGGTAAGTGAAAGGAGCCATTGCAGGAGGAAGGGCCATCAGGTGAGCAAGAGACCGAGTTTCTTCTCCTCCAGGATGATGAGCCAGATCCAGAACCCAACAATGAGGAGCTTATAGAGCTCATCAAGGAGTAGCAATCAGAGATTGAAGACTTGGCCATTAATCTAGAAAGGGCCAAGTGGAACATGAACTACCTCGAGTAGAGAAACAAGTAGCTTGAGGACCAACAAATGATCATGGAGTTGCAGAACATTCGTGAGCGGCACCAAGCTACTCAAAGAAGAAGGGTTCCACTCACCTCTTTGGAGCAGGAAATCAATGAAGACCAGGAGTCCAACCTTGAGAGGGTCAACATGCATTTGGAGAGGCTATTGGACAAAGAAAAAAGGGAGAAAGACATGTTCAGGTGCATGACTTATCACTACCAGGCCCGCAACATGAGTTCCAAGGCAAGAATCAGGAGCCTAAAGGCAAAATTGAGCAAAGGGAGAAAAGAGGCAAAAGAGGCAAAGGAGCAAGATTGGCTTTGAATCTTGGCTGAGGCTTCCTTGGCACAACAAAGCACTTCATAGGGAACCTCCAGCCCAAATTCCAAAAAAATTGGGCAAATTTTGGTCATAGGCAACATTTTTGGGCACAAAATAGGAAATTCCTCCCTCTCCGCCGCGCCACTGACGCGACGCTGAAATAATAGCACTCTAATTGAGGAATGGCTTGCATATTCGGATTCAACACCAAAAAATACATCTACTGGTGTCCGGGCAAGAAATTTTGACAAGTTTTGGGTCTCCTAAAGGTCAAAAAACACCCAAAAATGGCCTCTCTGCCACTTTTTGGACACACAGAAAGCAGTCTTGGGAGAATGATATTTTGGAGGGGTAAATGAGCTTCAAATTCAGAAATTATAGTTGGGTTGGAAAGTAGACAAGATAGGCTTTCCAACAAGCCCACTTGTGCACATTTTGGACACACACAAGTGCCCCAAAATAGGCTCGAAAGTGGCACGACGCATAGGGAATTGGGCGTGGCGCACAGGGGAAAAAACTGCCAAATTGCTCCCGTTTCGCGAAATTTCGGGTCGCGACTTCTCCAAGTGGGCCCGGTCATTTACTCTTCGGTTTTTTGGCACCAATGGCACGTTTTAAATAATTTTCTCTCCAGGTGGGCATCTATCCAAGTGGCAAAAGAATGCAAAGGGTCACCCCAGCCAAATGTCATGCTTGAGAGCGCTGCACCTGTAGCTGATGGTTGGCTCTCCATCTCCTTTTTGAAATGATTTGAGTAACTTCCTAACCCCTGGGTGTTCCATCTCTTATCTACACTTTCTATATATTGTAAGCAAGTTATTTGCAAAGGGTTCGTTGGCTTGTAACTTCTAGGAGACTGTGGGAAAGAAACTTTGTTTTTGCACTATGTATTTTTGATAGAGGATTAATGAAAGGCAGCGGCTCTGTTTCATGAGATTCTTGTGGTCATGAATGTAGAAAATGTGTTCTTATTTTCCATATGTATCTTGTTATGTTTCACATTTCATTTCATGCTTCATTTCAGTGAAATTTTCTAAGTGACATTAGGTAGAATTCAATTTATATTTCTCTTCCTGTGGGAAAATTTCACGTGCAATGTTATTCTTATGTTGAAAAGGATTCATGTGACCATGCCCTTTTCACCCTCTTCAACAATCTTTCCATTCCGTGTTACCTTGAGCATAAATTGTTGCACTTGCCGCCTACCTTGCCTCATGGAATAACCTGTGCCTTCATTTTCAATTCTCTGTTCTTTGGTGAGCGCAAGTCCCATATGCATCCCAGAAGCTCGGTCATTCATGAAATTGTTTTCAAAATCCATTTTCACTTACTAGCCTAAGGTAAATATCATATTGCAATTCATCTCAAACCATTTTACCTATCCATTCGCTGAGTGTGACTCGGAGAGAGCCCTCTCCTGCTCTGGTAGGGATAGCTACTAGACTGAGCATGGTTTATGGTCACCATAATTTTTGCCTTCCCTCAGCCTAAGGTGGATTTAGGTGCTAACAGATCCAACGATCCATATCAATATCAGAACCCCTCTGATAACCGAACTTTAGCCTCCGGGAAAATGACAGTTTTGCCACTGTACCGAATCCATGTGTCGCCGCCTGGTTTTATCGCGTCCCCTCGGCACAAAACCACCGTTGTCCAAAAAGCGGTGCGATAATACCATATACCGGCCCCCGCTCCCCGCCACTGACGTCGTCACCCACGTCATTGCCCACGTCATCTGCCACCTCACTACTATATCATCCATTGTGTCTGCAACATACGCGCCAAGTCAGCTTCTGTACCCCCGCTACATGACAAAGATTGCCTCATGCTGACGTCACCCAACCAAAGCACGCCAAAATCCCGCCAAAATCACATTTTTGACAAAAAGGCGTAAAAATGTCATATTTTTTCATTTTTCTTTGTTTCTGCTGCCCAACATCTGCATGGTTTTTTACGTCCGAAGCAGCATTTCGATTGCATAGTCTGCCACCCAGAGAAATTGACTCCACAGTGTCGCCCTTCAGCTCGGTCTGCCACCTACATTTTGCACAGGGTGTCCATTAAACAAGTATTTACCCGAGTTCTGCTCCTAAACACTGTTTTTCTATGTTTTCTCTGTAAAAATTTCCCGGAGAACCGAAATTCGAATTAAAATCTCGGTGCTACCTTCAAACCTCTGCACCATAGCCACTTTTGGTGCTCATTTTTACTGAGAATGTCCTCAAATCCCATCTCCCACTGCAAATTGGCCCATTAAGCTGAATTTAAGCTTGTTTCCAGTTACAATTCCCATAGAAAGAAACTATAAGTATTATTTTGCCTGTTTTTGCTACATGAACCCAAATTTCAAATTCAAAAATCACAAAAGATTGAACAATGGAGGCTCCAGTGGCCCTGAATGTTTCCCCCTTGAATGCACCACACAAAGAATTGGAATCACTGCCCCTTGCTGACATAGATTTCCGAATTAATGATATGATGGTGACAAGCCTCACCTTAAAGATTTTTGTGAAATTAGGAATAGCTAGCACAGCAATGCTGATGTCTATGGAATTTGGGAGTCCAACATGCCTATGTGCTTCCTGATCTCATCCACTTATGCCGTGCCAATTGTGACCCCACACAAAGAGTAGTTATGGCTCCATCTCGGACTATCCTCTTCTATATTACCCCTCAATCCATAAATGAGATGCTGCACTTTAAGCCAACTCAGCCTCTAGCTCCTCTCACCATGGAATTCTTGCTTGACCAAGGTGTCAAACTGCCTAGTATAGAGATAACCAGAATAGCTCAATTATTCATGAGACCAGATCACCAGCCCTGGCAGCCACCTCCTTTTAATCAGGTCTGGTTCAATGAAGCTGGACAATTCATTACTGACATGATTTCTTATATCTTGGGATTTAAAACTAGTGAGCATATTGATGAGACTATCTTAGTTTTGTTCTCGATATTTACTCCAGGACAACCCCCTGCTGTCCAATATGATTATGCCACCTTCATAGCTAATAAGATCCATGAGAAATTCATGAGCGTGGATAGAGAAAGAGTGTTCAAATACACATCATACATATATCATTTGCTATTGTATAATCAACCAGATAGTTTTCAAATTCCCCTTAGAAAATTGGATCTCAAGGGAGAGTGAAGGTCTGTAATTTTTTGGACCTCAGTATTCCATGAAGTCCATAACTCCCCTTATACATATTGTGAGTTCATTGACTTGTTCATATACCCAGCCTCTTCTTTATTGATGACAAATCCTCCTACCAGGCGCTCCGCTAAAATGCAGAAAATTTTACATCTCTCAAAAGACTACAGTATAGGTGACTGGTACTTTTACCAGAATCACACAGAGATTAGGATTTATGGCTATGAATTATGCCCCTACAAGCTGCCAAAGTATGTACCTATGAGACTATTTGCACTGGAATATTTCAGGCAATTTATTAGTTCAGATTTGACTTATTTCTATGGTGCTACGAAAAAGGCACAGCTCAAAATAAGAAATCAATTGTGCCCTTTTATCTTCAATAAGAGGGAAGCCTAGGAGGAGGTTGATAAGATTTTAGGGGAGAAACTTATGCTGAAACAAAGCTTTTATTGGGCACCATATGACCCTGAACATTTCATAAGTTATAGAAAAGTGAAAAACACGCTTACAACATATGTTCACCACAAAATCTCTGAAATTCAACAGTATGCTAACCGAAAGGAATCAGTAGAAGGCACATTAGTAGAAGAGATTACTGAGGAAGAGAAATTGGAAAAATCCATGAAAGAGCTTGAAAAAATGCTTGAGCTAGACTGTTTTGGATAGGTATCCTTCAAGATGCCTCAGCACATTGGAGGTGATACATCTTTTGCTGAGACTTCTTAGGAGCCCACACAAAAAGCCAGCATAGGATCAGCAAAAGGCAAGGAGGTAATAGGTTCAAAGCAAGATATAATGACAAACCAACCAACTACATCAAAGTAACAAGGCCAAGGGCAGGATCCTCCAGCACAAACAAAGGCCCCAGAAATCCCTGTACTACAAACTCCTCTCACTGAGGAGAGAGGCAAGAAAAGGGATAGGCAGGAAGACACACCGATCAGCGGTCCTGAAGAGAAACCAGGGGAGAAAAGGTAGATATTAAACCCCCTATCAGAGGAGGAATTCATTCAGGAGATCACAGACAATCCAAGGGAAGAAAGAGCAGTCAGCCAAGGTACATCTCCAGTCACTGAAACATCAGCCAATTCACATAGGCAGGAGATTGGAAGACAACATAGTGTGGAATTCTCTTCTGCCAGGCAACAAAGCAAGCAAGGCTCTGACATTAAGAGGAAATTTATTGAAATAAAGGCAAAGAATCAGCTAATAAGAATTCAACTCTATAATCACTTGCTGAAGAAGGCCCCCACAAATTAACAATGGTTAATGTTAGCATATGACATTCAAGAAGCGAAGATTATCTTGAGTCACATCAAGCCCAAAATGCAACAACCATAGTCAGCTGCTGATTACATCAGGACTAATCTAGAAGTATTAGCCAAAGACATCCAGCCAATGGACCAGATTGAATTACATAAGCAAACCGGAGAAATGGTATACTCCACATTGGAAAATAAGGCATTGATGGCCCACAAATTGCAGAATTCTTTAAATAATACATTTGCCCAATTGGAGTTGGAAAACGATTCCTCCTTAGCCAAGGATAACAGAATCAAATCCTTGGAAGAGATTATTATAGAGCTAGGACATGATCCCAAGGATCCCAAAGGCATCCAAGCATTAATAAAAAAGAAGGAAGAAGACATTGTAGCTCTCAGGTAGCAGCTCAAGCTAACCATTACCATGCATCCCAAAACTACAGAGATTGTTGAACAAAAATCACAGGAAGATACAATGGACTTGTTGATGAAAATGAATGATAGATTGGCAGAAACAAAAAAGCCATTGGAGGAAGCACTACAAGGAAAACAGGGAGATTTCGCCTCTCAGCCATCACAAATAGCCCCAATAGTTACAACTGCTCCTTTTATAGTCACAACAACAATCCCTCCTATTGTCCCGGCATCAACAACACCAAGCACTTCAACAACAACAACAACAGGCAACAACACTACCATGACTACTGAGCAACTGATAAAGGCTATGGAAGATTTAAAACTATAAGTATTAGAATTAAACGATGCCAAAGAGCAATTGGAAAAATTGGAAGTGAGTTATGATAAATACAAGATGATTGTAGCAGAAAAAACAAGGGAGGTAAAAGCATTGGAAAACAAAGTAAAGGCATTGGAAAATGACCTCTTATTAGACAAGCCTTTGAGAGAAATCAGGAGCATTCTGTGGGCAAACATTGGCCAATCCATCACTAATATGTGGAAATCAATGCAGATAATCCATAAGCAGATTGATTTGGTGACGGTAGCTCAAGAAGAAATTCAAAAGGCCGGGGATTCATTGGGACACATGCCCGAGCAGGCCAATAGGATAATACAATTTTTGAACACCCACACCAAGGAACAACTGGCAAAATTGGATATCAGGGACAGGACCAACAACATCCTAACAATTAAAAGAGTACTGACTGTTATAGACATTTTTGTGCCTTACAGCATTGAGCATGAAATGTCCATAATCCAAGGGATCCAAAGTCCCTAAACATGTTGTTCCTACCCCTAGAGGAACAAGGCTAACAAACCACAGCAATTCACAGAAGTTTTCCACCAGAAACTGCTCAAAAACAAGTCAATTCAGGATCAATTCAGAGGCTCCACTAGCTGTCTGCGTTGAAATGTAGAGATTACACTGGCTAGGTGCACTGCAACGTAGGTAGAAGCACTTCCAGGGTGCGCTGAGCGAGAAGTGACAAATGGCAAGTTCATTCAACGAGGTGGAAAGACCCTGGAAGCTTCCAGAATCTTCTCCAATGACACTTGCCTCAAGGAATTCGACTAGTGATGAGTAAGAGGATCTTAGTCTCCAAGTGGAAGCAAGAACTGACAGAGGGAAAGGATACTAGTCAGATCTCAAGCTGACTCATCCTCTCTCCAAACATCTATATATGGATCTCTCCTCCATGAGATCTAGAGGTTGGAATTTTGTTATTGCAAAGAATTGTTGTTGGTTTGAGATTGGAATCATTGGGTGCTTAATGCTTTGAAGGGAGGTGAATATAGGAATTTCATTTGCCGGGAAGGAGATGCTGGATTGGAGTCCTCTTGGTTGAATCTCCTCTTGAACCTTGTTATTCATCAATAAAGCTATCTTGGTTTCTCCTATATACTGATGTATCTTTGATGTATGATTGCATTAGTATGTTTAGTTTATTTCTAATCCCTAACTAGTTATGAATATGAATCTATGTCTCTGTGTAGTGTTCTCTTCTTGTGATCTTGCAGGGACATGTTGAAGCTGGGCGAGCGAGAAGGCAAGTAGCTGGGAACTCCCAAAGAGAAGAGAAACCGGATCGAGGGACAAACGGAAGACACCGGTTAGTCCATCCATCTCTCTTCATTCTTAATTCATAAAGGCAGAATACTAGAATAGCTGTGTCTGTTTGTTACTAAGGCATTGTCACACCTTAGGTGGATAGGATCGTCCTGCATAGGAATTTTTCCCCACAACAACTTGGCGACTCTTCTGGGAAAATCTGTTTAGTCATTTTATTTGTGTTTCTATCATTGTTTGTTTCATAGACTCAACAGCAACAATCGAACTGCATCTGCTATTCTCAGATGCAAAGTAGACAGCTGCTGCTTTGATCCAATCACTGGATTTGTCTATGATATGAACAATGGACTCACAAATGATTTGATGATCCTTTGTGATAGATCTTAGTCCTCCCTCAAAGCATCCCTTTGATTGTACCTTGCTTGTTGCTTTTATTTGGCCTGAAACCGTAGATTAATCAGCAAACTGTGACCCAGAATCTAGTGAGGAACTCTCGTTTCTCCTTCAGCGTAGACTCTGTGAAGAGGTTCTGCATTTCAACGCAGGTCCCGTGAAGGCTACCTGCGCTGAATGTCAAAACCTCTGTGTTGAGGGTGCGTTGATCCAGTTACGCCTTGTGCAGCTGGGGTTCTCTGCTCTGTTTTGCCTTGTTTTGATCTCTGATTTTTGCAGCCTGTAACCAGCATAGCTACCTGTCTGATAACTCCTCTTCTCTGCTTAAGTTCCGCCTCCTTTTGTACAAAAAGACTATGAGTGTTTTTATGTGTTTTTGGCGTCATTTACAGTTTTCCTTTGCAAGAGTGAAATAGTCATCCTGTAGCCCTTGATTCAGATCTGTTGATTGTGATCTTAGGAGAGAGTTCATTGGCTGTTGACAGATTGATTATACATTTACTTTTGCTTTTGGTTTGAGTTTGTCTCTTTTAAGTGTCGAAACAAGTGTTCGTTTCGAAAGTCGTAAAGTGTTGTATTCTCTTCTACCCTTTCTGATTTCGAAAAAGTAAACTTGTTTGTATTTGTCATTTAAAAGCAAATTCAAAGTTGTACAAAAAGCTTTCTTTTTAGGCATCAATATTAAGAAAGCGGAAAACAAACACCTGCATTGTGCATTTGCATCTTGATAGTTTGCATGCTTGATTTAGGAAAAGTGCATTTAGAGTGTGCTGATTGCTCTTTGAGAAAAGATGGTGTCTTTCTTTTCCCTTGGTAGCTAGGATTTTCATTGTTGAAAAGATATAAAATCTTTCTTATCATCTTTAGACTGCATTTAGGAATTGTATCATACATCTCGTGGTGAACCTCAAAAGGCAAACTTCTAAAAAGATCAACCTAAAATAAATTGAATGAACTTAACAACGCTTTGTAACTTAACGCACCACATAGAGGTCTAGGCTAGAGACGTGTTCCGGCGTCGTAAAGCCTGGTGACTGTCGATCTCGCTGATGGTGAGTGATTCCTCCTGAGGGACGATAGCGCCAGTACGGATTGTTCTCCCACGTACCATCGAGTATATATTGGGAGACCCCTATAGGCATAAAACCTTTATCCTTAGGAAGCCGTGTCAGCCGCCCTACTGATCGCAATGCACTGAACACAGCATTCAGGAAGATTGACCGCCCGTACCTTAAAAAGTGTTCTGTGGTTTTGCGAAAAGTTTGGCACACCCTCTACCTAGAACTCCAGAGCAGTTCCTTTTGGCCTTTTTCAGACTCTATAATGGAAAAAGTCCATCCGAGCATTTTTCACTTCGGGCTCGTTAAAACATCGAAGGAGACTAGAGTCATCTTTAGCTTTTTCTCGACTCTTTAAAATTGAAAAAGCAAGTTGTGTCTAAAGCGTCATTAAAATTTATTTTAAACGGAACAATCACCCCTTCTTCCTACGTTGATCTTTAGGTTGAGAAAATGGAGCACACCAACCAAGGAATTCCCCTTGGTGGAAATCCTAGTCCCTTCCCCTCTTGGGGAGATGTTGGTGCGCCCCATATGGCCACATTGTCGCTTCCAGGACTGACAATTGGCTTGCCGGTCTGGCTCTTCTCAACCAATGTCGTTCAGAACACCACTATTCCTAAACAGTCGAATCAACAGTTAGACCAGACCAGAGTTACCCACCAGCCTTCTACTTCATCTAATTCTTCCTCTCCTCCTTCCTCTTCGCTTGACGGAACTGGTAAAACAAAAAACCAAGTTCCTAAGGAGAAGAAGGAAAAGAAGAAGAAAGAGAAGAAGAAGAAGGAGCCAAAAGCGACTGGGGGCAAACAAGTGTCGTCTGACAAAAATCCACACACAGCACTGACTAGGCCTAAATCGCCATGTGTCATATGCAAGGCAGACCACTTCCACAGAGATTTTCCCTGCATCCCTCGGATACTAAGGGACTGGTCTCCCCGATTGCACAATTCGGTGGCGTCAATCTCTGATAGCCATGTTGACAGCACACCGTCAACTAGTGAAAGTGAAGCCACAGGACAGAGAGGGAAAGCTAGATTTCCCTACAAACTATGTGAAGGCAACCATGCCATCCATCGTTGTCCCTTCTTAGATGAGGCTAAAAGAGTTTTGGAAGATCGCCCGGTTTTACCAGCACGACTTCCTCCTGGATATCAAAAACTCCTGCCAAGTCCTTCACCAGTTGAGAACCCGGCTGACCCGCTCAGGTGGTCAGCCGAAGCACCTATCATTGAGGATGAACCGTCTGAATCCATACTTGACAAAAGTCAAAAGGTCGAGGCAGCAGTTGACCCGGTCTTGCCTTCAGAGGTTCTATCTTCGAATGATACCATCACAGAAGAGAATAAAGACGACACCGTCCAAATTCCCTTCATCAACACAGAATCCAACGAACAAGGGGGAAATTTTCCCATTCCTTTATCGTAGGAAGGAACTTCGTTAGAGTCATACCTGGTCATATATTTGGTCCCACCACCAAGAAACCTAGTTGTATCCTTCGACTGGAACCAACTAGGCATACCCCGTTTGCCAGCAAGCATACCATTCAGAATTATCGTCCAAATATACAGAATGGTCATGGCTGGCACCATCATTGATGAGGGGGCATCTGTGAGTATCCTTTCCTCTATTGCTTGGAAAGCGCTTGGTTCGCCAGCGCTTTTTCCTGAAATGAGAAATCTGACAGGCTTTGATAAAGGAACCAGTCGACCTTTAGGGATCCTCCCCAATGTGCCTATCACATTGAAAGGGAAGACCGTTCAAATGAACGTGATGGTCGTTCAAGGACCCTTGGATTATAACCTACTCCTTGGGCGAGACTATATATATTGCATGGGAGCCATTGTCTCCTCACTCTTTAGAGTAATGTGTTTTCCGCATGAAGGAAGAGTGGTCAAGCTCGTGGACCAACTTTCATTTCCCGGATCACGCATCGCAAATAGTCATATACCATCCCTAAATGGTCTCTTCACACAAGAAATGTCTCAACCCACGGTCCGTCCTCCCGATGAGCGCAAGTAATTCGGAAGGATATGACTGGAACCCAGGGGGCATGTGTCCTGGTCTGCTTCGGCAGGAAAACTTTGGGTATAGAGTAGGTTTCCGTAGGAGAATATGACTAGTCCGTACCCCGTCCGTGATTGAGACAGGGGTTGTTCTAGAATAAGATTCTTTTGTCAAAGTTATGTGTTTGACAGAGCATGGTCACTCACCTTTGTTCATCTCGGTGGACATCGCCGAAGAAGTGTTTTGTTTGAAAGATTAACAGGACAATCTTTGGGTAACCTGAAAGAGGTAGGCCTCTCTCGGTAAAGCAAATGTTTTGGCGGAAGTGAAGTAGAGGTAACCTTGAAATCATATTTTATACCTGGGGGCATGCAAACCTTTTGGAGTGCAAGCAAGGGGCGGCTATTTATTTTTTAAATTTTTAGGTCCTCCCTTTAAACTTTTAGGTCTAACCCTTTAAACTCGTAGGATTAGTCGTTTCCGAGCTTGCATAACGAAAGGATGCGGAACAAAGCTTTATAAGATCTAAGCTCCATAAAAAATAGCATCTTCAATGAGACATTCTTATCATATGACTGGATTAATCGAGCAGTTTTAGCACATAGTTCATGCTCGTTAAAAAATAAACGCAAGATCCGAGCAGTTTTAGCACATAGTTCATGCTCGTTAAAAAATAAACATAAGATTGAGCAGTGTTTTTCCGCGTTTAAGCTCGTTAAAAAATGAACTACCTCCCGATAAATAACCACAGTGAATGTAATATCATCAACCATTAAAGCCTTGGTCGTGTTTGCACCGTCACCTCCACTTTTCCATCGACCGATCGTTCACCTCCATATGATTGTTTACCCATTTTGAGGAACAGCTGCGAAGAGTGATTTCACTAGCCATCCTTGTGACACTGCCGTGATTGGAAAATTCCAACCCGTACCTGGAATCAGCTGCTAACCCATTTTATCACTCGTTCCTCAAAAGACGAGTCTTCTTTAAGCTCTTTTCATCTGACTCGTAAAATATGAAAAGATTGCCGAGTTTTGGCCTTCCAGCTCGATAAAGTGACCGGAAGAGCTATCCCTCCTCTAGATTTTAATCTTTTTGGCCCTGAGGGATTATTGCACAAAAAGATCGAGCGCTTGTTTTGTTTGGCTCATTAAAACTATCGAAAACTCATCCCTTCTGTATTTTTTTATACTTTTTCAGACTTAAGGGATTAGATGACGAAAAAGGACTTTCGAAGTTGACTTTACGTACCTTTTCAGACTCTCTAAAAATGAAAAGGACCGAGTTATCTTTGTCGTTAGACTCGTTAAAAACATTAAATAGCGACAAACTTGTCTTTAGACGAGAACGAGTTTCACTATCGCTAGGCTCGTTAAAACATAGCGATGGGCTTGCCCGAAGGGCAAGTTATAGAACAAGCATATGTTATCCTCGTCAAGCTTGACAAAAATAAAGAGGTACTGGTCAGCAATGACTGGGGAAAAATTGGGAGAAACTCAAGAAAACTTTGATGGTAGCAAGTCGCTCTTGAACATGACACTTTTCCTCCGTACCACAATCGGGTTGGGTTGTTTCATTCACCAGTCACATCACCATGGTGTCGCCATACCATCCATATTTGGGGTAATGCTACCGATCCATCGCATAAGTGTCGCCATATGTTCAAGAGAAGTCGTTCAGAGAAGTCAACCGTGTCCCATCCACTGCCATACATTATCCTTCATCCATTCATGACCGCCACCCTGAATCATATGTCATCAGATTGTTTTCACCTCCGTCAAAATCATTTGCTCCGTTCCGTGTCACTGATGTGGGATACATTAAGGCCTTCCTTTGACAGATCGCTTCTTGTCGACATCAGCTCATTATCCAAGAAGTTGATCTAGGAACAACCCCTTCAGTACTTTGAAGCTTGCATGCCTCAATGGCAAGTTTCTCACTTCCGGCGACAGGTATACATCAATGACCTTCGACCGAAAGATTTTGCGTGGTGTTCAACGCCAAGTCCTTTATTCACACCACGTGAATTTTACTGCAGTACCTTGAGGGTCATTATCATTATCGGTGATTCCTCTCGCGCTTGTTAACAGTTTACCTCATTGACCGGTAATCAAGCGATGTCTTTCCATGTTCGACTTCAGAACATTTCTCACATGGATCGACTTGTACTTAGAGTGAAGATCGAACGAGTTTGAAGACCCCGGATCTAGTTTCATCCATCCGGGCCGCGATATATATTGAGGAAAGATAAAGACATTGACATGTACATCATTGCAGCAGATAATCATCCTACATAAAGGATGATAATTTCATCAAAATTATCAGTCTACCATCAGACGATTGTCTGTTCTATGTACAGAAAAATGAATTTATAAAGCTGAGCATGGGAATGCCCGCCTCAGCTAGATCATGAAAGTAGTATGAAGAATAATTTATTGTATTGTATCTTATTACAGGTCTCCTCCCAGCATTGAATGAACTTCGGATCCTCCTAATAAAGCATTTCACCCGATAAACGGCCTCATACTTTAGGGGGCAACTGTTATAGACATTTTTGTGCCTTACAGCATTGAGCATGAAATGTCCATAATCCAAGGGATCCAAAGTCCCTAAACATGTTGTTCCTACCCCTAAAGGAACAAGGCTAACAAACCACAGCAATTCACAGAAGTTCTCCACCAGAAACTGCTCAAAAACAAGTCAATTCAGGATCAATTCAGAGGCTCCACTAGCTGTCTGCGCTGAAATGCAGAGATTACACTGGCTAGGTGCACTGCAATGCAGGTAGAAGCACTGCCAGGGTGTGCTGAGCGGGAAGTGACAAATGGCAAGTTCATTCCACGAGGTGGAAAGACCCTGGAAGCTTCCAGAATCTTCTCCAATGACACTTGCCTCAAGGAATTCGACTAGTGATGAGTAAGAGGCTCTTAGTCTCCAAGTGGAAGCAAGAACTGACAGAGGGAAAGGACACTAGTCAGATCTCAAGCTGACTCATCCTCTCTCCAAACATCTATATATGGATCTCTCCTCCATGAGATCTAGAGGCTGGAATTTTGTTATTGCAAAGAATTACTGTTGGTTTGAGATTGGAATCATTGGGTGCTTAATGCTTTGAAGGGAGGTGAAGATAGGAATTTCATTTGCCGGGAAGGAGATGCTGGATTGGAGCCCTCTTAGTTGTATCTCCTCCTGAACCTTGTTATTCATCAATAAACCTGTCTTGGTTTCTCCTATATACTGATGTATCTTTGATGTATGATTGCATTAGTATGTTTAGTTTATTTCTAATCCTGAACTAGTTATGAATATGAATCTATGTCTTTGTGTAGTGTTCTCTTCTTGTGATCTTGCAGGGACCTGTTGAAGCTGGGCGAGTGAGAAGGAAAGTAGCTGGGAACTCCCAAAGAGAAGAGAAACCGGATCGAGGGACAAACCGAAGACACCGGTTAGTCCATCCATCTCTCTTCATTCTTAATTCATAAAGGCAGAATACTAGAATAGCTGTGTCTGTTTGTTACTAAGGCACTGTCACACCTTAGGTTGATAGGATCATCCTGCATAGGCATTTTTCCCCACAAAACTGACTATGAGGAACTTCATACAAAATCTGGAAAGGAAGTGCCAGGAAATGCAAGTAGAAATAAATGCCTTCACACAAAAATTTACAACTTTACGGGAAAAGGGTCTATCCAGCTTATTAACTAATGACTTCAGATTGATGACACAGGAAGATTATATTCATAGGTTGAGTACATATGTGGAAAGCCAAGCCACAACATCATCAAGTTTTGCAGGAGAAAAGGCACTCCCATCTGGACAGAGCCTATATGACAATTTGGAAAATCTATTTTTTATTGACCATCAAGTGAGGCATATTTTCATAGTATAGCCCACTTTCTTCAGGTACACAGATGCAAATGAGATTCTGATAAAAATGCGCAGACACCAATTACCAACTGATTAGTGGTGGCAGAGTATGCTTGAAATTTTTATAGGAAAATTTCAAAGTTTTGTTTATTTTTCCCAGAAATGCAACAAAATATCATAAAGTGTAGAAAACAGCAGATAAAATTGCGTTGGGCAGTAGTCAATTAAAGCACAGGAAAAAGCACCCAAGAAAGCAATGCCAGCAGCGCGAAAGTTCACTAAAGTATCCATCAGCCGACTTGCTAAGAAAGTAATCAATGCATCTCATCAACAAAAACGGCCATCACAGCATTTTCTTACTTCTGCATTCATTTCTCTCTGTTCCCAAGAGCATTTACTCCTTCTGTAGAGTAGGTGAAAGAAGTTATTGCAAGATATTATCTCCTTTGAGATATTTTGTAAACATTTTTGTACAAATACCTCCCCAAGCTAAGTATGGGGGGTTGGCGATATTATTCTGGAACCGCGCTCTAAATTTGAGAACTCTTCTGAATAAAGATTGCTAGAGTGCTTTGCTGATGAACTCTCTGGTTATGGAATTAATGGCAGAAGCCCATGTTGCAGAATTCTTGAATTATTTCATGGATCAATAAGTCTTTTTAACTCTTGCTTTACTATTTTTGTGTTTTATATATCATCTATATATCATGTTCTAAATTACAGGGAAAGAAAATAACCCAGAACTTGTTTAACTGTACTCTGTGTTCAATTCTTGTCATTTTTTATGTTTTCTTCTGGACTAGCATAGGCAGGGATTCTTAACTGCTCCTGTTTCCCTGGTTCTTACGCTTTGAATATAACCAAGGAATTCTTAACTTCTCCCTGGTAATATTCATAGACATTCCTTCTGTCAACATGATGAACGATCCTTAATTGCCTTTCATCCCTTGACACCATTTCACCTGATTCCAAGTTGAAAGTGGTTCCATGGTTAATTATCTTGCTCTATAGTTCCTCCTTTTGTCAAAGAAACCATACCTAGAAGTTTTTTTTCGTTGACCCCATTAACCCAATGGCCTGAACTTCCCATACTTTGCACCCCTGTTGTATTTAAATGTCACCATCCAAAAATCAAACAATCACTTGTACTTCATAACTAGCCTAACATATAGCAAAACAAAGCTAAATCATAAAGAGAGAGCCCTCTCTCACTGCAAATTGGCTAGAATCTGCATCTAAGAGATTGGTTAGTGGTTACCTCGACCGTATTCCCTTTTCTCACAGATTTTGGGGAACAACCTGAGTGATAACCTCATTGGCGACTCCACTGGGGAAGCGAAAGACCGTGTTTGTTACTTCTGTCTGTTTTCTAAAGCTACATATGGAGCCTGAAGTTAGCCAGGTAGCCTTTGAAACTTTTTTTGCTATGCAATTATAGGAGTAAATAAAAGTTGCTTCAGTCTATCTCCAGTCTAGTTTTTAGGCTTTAAAAACTGTCTCAAAAATTTGATCAGTTTCCTTTGATTTCAAAGAATCTTCAGGAAAATTCAAAACTCTCACAATTCATAATTTCCTTGAAAGATATCTTCAAAACTTGTATTCTTAAAAAAACTTCTAGAAAAAACCCAAAAACAGATTTGGGAGCTGGCTCAAAGAAGAAAGTATGGTTCACTAGATCAAATCCAGATCTGAATCCTCCAGCTGTCTTTGAAAATCCTAACTGGATCTTGAAGAACCTTAGAAGAAAAGAAAGTATAGAAGATTCTGCTGATTTAAACCTTGATACACTTCAACATAACCTTACCCAATCTAAGAACACCCCTGGAAAAGTAGCAATCCTTTCTAATGTTGTTGTAGCTTCTTCTAGTTTGCCATCATCACTTCAAAACATCTTTTCCACTCCTTCATCTACAACACATATTTCCATTGTTATCCCTGTGCTTCTAGCTATCCCATTTATATCTGCAAATATGGCAAACCGATATGCTCCCCTGCAATTTCCTGCAAATCCAGGGGTTATGCCTCAAGATTATCAAAGCAAAATCACCTATTTTGATGGTACTAGAACCTATACAGCACAACAACATACTAAGAAAATGATGGATTATTTTGATAACTATGAAATTGATGCTAATGATGTCAGAATGAAAACTTTTGTCCAAAGCCTAACAGGTGATGTAAGGACCTGGTTTAGGGCACTCGCTGTAAACACAATTGCTGATCCAGATGCCCTTTATCAAACCTTTTTGAACAAATGGGAAAATAAGAAGGACCCATTACATATCCTATCAGAATATGAGAGTTTGAAAAGAGGCCCACAAGAAACTGTCCAAGACTACTGTGCTAGATTCAATAATGTGTACAATGCTATTCCTCAGAACCTTAGACCTCCACCAGACTTGGCCTTGATCAAATTCCCTGATGGATTTGATTCTGACATGGCATATCAGCTAAGGGAAAGAGCTCCTCCAAGCTTATATGACATGCAAAGCATATCTATTAGTGTAGAGGCCAATCTGATCTCTAAAAGAGCTCGAGCTAGAGCTAAAAGAAGGACTCCTTTTAAAGAAGAACCTTCTGCATTTGAGCAGAAACTAGATGCAATTATCAAAGGAATGGATAGATTGGGTGACAGAGTAGAAACCATTGAAAGAAAATATTCTTGGGAAGGTCAACCAGGTAACACTCCAAGAAATCCAAACTTTAGGAAAAATCAAAATCCTAATACCAAGAAGGCTAGTCTTGACCAAAACATCAGACCTCCTTTTCAAGAAAACTACGCTGAAGCTTCAACCTCTAGTGAGCCAACAGAGGATACTCAAATTAATTTGATGGGTCCAACACTGAACAACAAATCTTTTTGACCTAGGATGATCAAGAAGCTCACAATTTCAATTAATTTCAAACCAAATCCGGAGAATCATTTGATTTTAGAGAGGGATATGATGCAATTGTCTATGAGGTTCACAAACAATACAAATTGAGAAGCAGAAAGATACCAAGCAACCTAAAAAAGCAAAGGATAGAACTTCCCCTATAGAACTCCCTGCTAGAAAATACCTCAACCCAAAAGAGCCCATGATTGAGGACATATCAGACTTACAACCATCAAATGATCTGCCATCCACCTACTTTCCTCCAAAAGGAAATGAAAACAAATCTCCTAAAATTGACTTTAAAGTAGATGCAGTCATAATAACACTTCTGATAGAGAAAAAACCACTGAAA
The DNA here is from genome assembly GCA_031772625.1 of Pinus tabuliformis. Classification (NCBI taxonomy): domain Eukaryota; kingdom Viridiplantae; phylum Streptophyta; class Pinopsida; order Pinales; family Pinaceae; genus Pinus; species Pinus tabuliformis. The sequence goes on along the minus strand of CM062820.1, from coordinate 1,437,515,794 downwards.
ACACAACAGAAAAGGAAAATCTTGCTGCCCGGAATGCAAAAATTCAACTGGAAAAACCTTTCAACCTAGAAACTGAAATTGGCAAGTTAAAAATAGCCATTCCACTTTCTGAATTGGCTAAACATGAGGTCTATAGAGAATAAATCAACAGGACACTTCAAATTTCTGAGAATAGAGATGTAGTGAATGTCCTAGATGACCAACCAGAATTGATTTTTGTCCCTGAAGTAAATGGTAAAATAGTAGATGGGGGAATTCATCCATTCTATGTAAGTCTAAACATCCATGAAAAAGTACTTCGTAATGTAATGTTTGATTCAGGAGCTTCCCATAATCTAATGCCTAAGTCGGTGATGGAAAAATTGGACCTAGATATCACAAGGCCATATAAAGACTTGTTTTCTTTTGATTCTAGCCAGGTCAGGCATCTAGGCCTAATCAAAGATTTGTGTGTATCTCTAGTCCAATATCCTGCCAAGATAATTTTAATGGATGTAGTGGTAGTTGATATCCCACCAAAGTATGGAATGCTTCTGTCCAGATCTTGGGGTGCAAAGCTCCAAGGACCTTTGCAGCTAGACATATCATATGCCACCATTTTAGTCTTTGGATAGCCAAAGAGATTGTACCGAGAAACTTTAATGAAATATGTGGTTAGAAGTCAAGAGAAACCCCAAAATTTCTCCATTTATTCCATGCATTCTGATATGGACTCTTTCATACTATACAATGCTGAAATTTTTCCCAAAACTGATGACAAGCTTCTAGAATCAGCACAAGGAGGAAGCATAAATGAAGAATCCACTTCTCAAGATTTAGAAATTGTTGAAATAATTGATGCAACAAACACACAAGACAAACAATATGAGTTAAAAAATCGAAATCTGCCCACTAAGACAGTTTCTAAAACTCCTCATGCTAGCTATAATCAAGAAATCCTATGGTATCCAGAATTTGATGGATCAGTGAATAAACTAGTAGCAGGGGCAGGTATTTGGATACATAACATGCAAAATGATCATGTTGAAGGACATGCATATAGGCTGAATTTTAGATGTACAAACAACATGGCTGAATATGAAGCCCTCTTGCTAGGTCTCAAATTGATTAAAAGCCTAGGGGCAGCTAGGATATCAATCTTGGGAGACTCTGATTTGATTATTCAACAAATGAAAGGAAACTTTGTCACAAACGATCTCAGGTTAAGAGCTTATAGAGGGGCAGCAATTGAAATACTCAATACCTTTCTAGAATCACAACTCACCAAAATCTCAAGGAACTACAATTTACATGCTTACAGTTTGGCAACATTTTCTAGCACTTGTAAGCTGTCATTTGAGCCTAACCATCATTTCACTGCTAAAATTAAACACAGACCTGCTATTCCAGAGAATGTTAAAAATTTCCAGGTGTTTGACAATGACACTCAGATCAACAATTTCCTGACTTTGAAAGAGGAATTTGCAAGCACAAACATAGACACAAGCACCAATTGCGAAGAACAACCAACAAACAGAATTGAAACTAATATATCAGCTGAAACAACAGATCAGATTTTACATCCAATAATCTTTACTAGCAAAAATTTACAAGAGCCGAAGCAAATGGACTTTGATGAAACTATTGAAGGAGATATTGAAGTACAATTGATTGAAAGGATAACTTTTTACCCACGGGCTTGACTCCTCTGGAAGATATTTTTTATTCAAATGATATTCCAAGAAAGCCAAAAATGTAGCCATTAAACGCAGAAATTGAGGACTGTAATATAGGAACTACAGAAGACCCAAAAATGATAAAGCTATCTAAAGCATTGCCACCAGACCAAAAACTAAAATATATTGAGTTGTTTAAAGAATTTCAAGATGTCTTTGCATGGAGCTATGAAGACCTTAAGTCCTATGATAGTTCTGTGATCCAGCATACAATACCCTTAAAAGAAAATCAAAAGCCTTTTAAACAAAAAATCAGAAGGGTTAATCATGTCCTCCTTCCTCTCATTGAAAAGGAAGTCAAAAGAATGTACAAAGCTAAAATAATTGCACCCATTAGATTTTCAAAATGGATCTCAAATCTAGTGCCCACTAGGAAGAAAATGGGAGAGATAAGACTCTATGTAGGCTTGAGAAATCTAAATAAAGTTTCTCTCAAAGACCACTGCCCCTTACCCAAGATGGCTCACATTTTACAAAGGGTAGTGGGAGCTTCTAGGATTTCACTGTTAGATAGATTATCATGCTTTAATCAGATCCCAGTTCACCCGGACGATCAAGATAAAACTGCCTTTACAACACCTTAGGGAACTTTCAAGTATGTAAAAATACCTTTTGGACTTAAAAATGCAGGGGCAACATTTCAACGAGCAATGGACATAGCCTTCGCAAAAGAGATCCATGATTTTCTAGTCATATATCTTGATGATCTCACTGCTTTTTCCAAAGCTCACATAATCTCAAAAGATGGCATTAGAATTGACCCAGACAGAATACAAGCTATTCTCCAAGTTCCTCACCCAAGAAATATCAAAGAACTACAAGCTTTTCTAGGAAAAATCAATTTTCTCATAAGATTCATTCCCAATTTGGCTGAACTGATAAGATTGTTGAATAACATGCTGTAGAAAGATGCCAAAATAAAGTGGACAATAGAAGCCAAGCAAGCCTTTGAGGAAATCAAAATAGCTTTAACCAAAACACCAGTCCTCACAAGCCCAAAATTTGATAGAGACTTCATAATCTTCTCGTTTGCATCATAACATACTATTGCTACTGTCCTATTACAAAAATATGACCAAGGATGTGAGAAGACCATTGCATTTTTCAGAAAAGCACTTAGAGATGCACCTTTAAAATATCATATCATGGAAAAACAATCTTATGCCCTTGTAAAAGATAGCAAGGATTTCAGAGTTTATATATTGTACTCTCATGTAATAGCTTATGTCCTAAATGCCGTGGTCAAAGACATTCTAACTCAAGAAGGAATTGAAGGTAAAAGGGGCAAATGGATAACTAAAATTTTGGAATATGAAATTGAAATTAAACCAAAAAAGATGATTAAAGGACAAGGATTAGCTAAATTGATGACTGAAACCAATTTTCAAGCCCTTGACATCAATGAACTGGATAACGAACAGGAGATGGTGACTCCACAGATCAATCAAGCCTTTTTTCAATCACCTTGGTATGCTGATATAATTTATGTATTGTTAAACCTGCATCCTCCTCTAGGGCTATCCAGAACTAAAAAGAGATTTCTCAAAATGAAAGCTTCAAAATTCTGTATTATAGATAATGTTTTTTTTTGGAAAAATCATGAAGGCATTTTGCTGAATTGCTTAACAAAGGATGAAACTGACAAAGTGCTCAAAGAATTTCATGTAGGGGACTGTGGTGGACATTTGTATTGTAAGTCAACAGCTGATAAAATCCTAATGGCAGGATTTTATTGGCCTCCCTATTTGCTGATGTAAAGAAATTTGTAGCTTCTTGCCACAAATGTCAAATCTTTGAAGGCAAGAAAAAGCTTTTACCTCTACCTCTAAAGCCAATTTCCACTGAGAGACCTTTTCAACAATGGGGTTTAAATTTCATTGGAGAGATTCACCCTCCCTCTTCTGGCCAACATAAGTGGATTTTGACTACCACATACTACTTCACCAAGTGGATAGAGGCCATCTCTTGTAGAGAAGCCAATGACTCAATCATCATGCAATTCCTAGAAACCAATATCCTATCTAGATTTGGCTGTCCGGAAAAGATAATAACTGACAATTTTGTTGCCTTTAAATCCAAAAGAATGATCAATTTTTGCCAAAAATACCACATTACCTTAGGCCATTCCACAACCTATTACCCTCAGGGTAATGGTCTAGCTGAATCGTCCAACAAAAGCTTGATCAACATCATAAAGAAAGTGTTGGAGGAAGACAAGAAAAACTAGCATAAGAAGCTTATTAATGCACTTTGGGCAGACAGGTTAACTACAAAAAGATCTATTGGAACAAGCCCCTATGAGTTGGTTTATGGCATGGAGGCTATTTTCCCTTCATCCTTGGGAATCCCCGTGGTAAAAAAATTTCAAGAAACACAGGCAGAACCCAATGACATTCAGAGAAGAATCAATCAAACAATTCATTTACAACAGACTAGAGAAGAAGTGTATCAAAGATCTCAGATTCTACAAGAAAAAGTTAAGAAGAATTTTGACAAGAGGACAAAGGCGGATGATTTTTTCATAGGAGACAAAGTGCTAAAGTGGGATTCCAGAAGGGAAGATAAAGGAAAACATGGGAAGTTTGACTTCCTATGGAGAGGACCTTTTGCTATCCAGGTCCTACAAGGAAACAACACTTACTTTTTGAGAAGCCTGTATGGTACAGAAGTAGAAGATGGGCCAGTCAATGGTCAGATGCTCAAGCATTATTTTGATCCACTTTGTTGATATATCAGGACTGTATTTTGTACATAATAGTGTCCTTTTTTTGCAGTTTATTATAGCAATAATATGGGGAATAAGATGCAGCAAATTTTGAGGAAAAGATCAAGGAATTGTGCCACCTTTTAGTGTTACATTTTGAGTTTATCAGAAAAATTTAACAAGGAGACTTGGGAGCTATAAAAATAATGACAAATACTCAGAGCAACTATCAAAAAACAGATCTGCAGTTGTTTGAATGAGCTACAAGGAATGTGTATATGTTGCAGAGCTGCAGCTTGTCTATTTACAGCAAAAGGAAATTTCAGGTTGCAACCAGAGTTGAATGTAAGGTTATCTGACCTATTTTTCTTAGCTCTTCACCTGGAAAGGCCATCCCCAAGTGGAGCCACTATTAGGTTCCTATATCAATAGGTGTCATATTTCATGATTGATTGTTAAAATGTCAAATATGTTCATCCCTTCCATGCTGCGAAGGTTCCATATTTTCAAAAAAATCAAAAAATTAAAAAATGAAAAGAGGATATGCCCTAAAAGAAAAATCAAAGGGCAAAAATAATGAATCGGTCAAAAGCAAGAAAATGAACCCCAAAGAAAATACCAAGAAAGTGTGCTAGTCCAAAATGCCCCTATTATCCTATTTTTTTGCAAAGAAGTTCAAATTATGCAATCACTAACTTCTGTCACACTTGATGGGTGGCCCAAAAGCTCAATCTTGGTCAGTCCATGTTCAAATTCCTTGTTTTAGAGACAGAGAGTAATTTTTTTCCAAACAGTTCAAGCTTGGCAGATCAGTAGCTAGGTAGAGAAGCAAGGGTGCTCAACAGTGAAATCTGAGCCCCTGGAAGAAATAAGGGCAGACTTAGACAGGAGGGCAGTTAAAAGAAAAAAACAGAGAAAGGGTTTTCTAGTTCAAATGCACCCAAGCAAAAAGGAAGAAAAAATGTTAGCTTAAATAGGCTGGGTAGGCAGTTTTGATGTTTCAGAAGTAGGTTTGTAAGCAATTTTGTCATTAGAATAAGATCTATCTCATGGATATCATTAGTACCATGGCAAAGTGTCTGCAAAATAGTTGAATCATGACTAATTTCCCTCCCATTCCTCCAAGAACACTTACTAACACCCCCTCAAGGACATTGAGATCTGCTCAGTGCTCCTAGTTCACTTCATTTCATGGAAAAGACCAAGTGAAATTCTGGTTTTTCTTAAGATAACTAAGCCATTTCTTGTGTAAAAACGTTTTTCTTCCATTGTGCTAAATTTCCAAATTCATGACATGGATCCCTTTATTCCCTAAGTCTAAGTTCGACCTTTTTACTTAGTGTTTCTAGTTTGTATGTATTTCTCATATTAACATACTAACTCTATTATATAACTCATATATAATGTTTTCCCCGCCCCTATTTACATAAAAGACATAAAACCCCAAAGTTTTTAATACTCCTCCTCGGGCTTGATTAAAGCCATATGTTAATGTTTTAATGGGGGTCCAAGGTTAATCCAAAACCTTGTAGACAACCCTCCCCATGTCCGCATACAAACAATGGGTTTCATTTAACATTTGGTTAACTGAATAACCAAACCCGAACATTTTCCCAAAGTCTAAATACACACAAAAACATTACAAAACGTGAAATATCATTGCATGGGTCCCAAACTCTAGCCCTCTGCCTATTGTGTTTGCCGCAATCCGTTGGATCATAACTCATAGATCCAACAACCCATATCAATATCGAAACCCCTATGATAACTGAACATTAGCCTCCAGGAAAAAGGAGGTTTTGCCGTCGTACCGAATCCACGTGTCGCTGCTTGGTTTTATCGCTTCCCCTCTGCCCAAAACCGCCATTGTCCAAAAAACGGTACGATAATACCATATACTGCCCCCCGCTCCCTGCCGTTGACGTACTCGCCCACATCATCGCCCACGTCATCTGCCACCTCACCATTGTATCATCCACTGTGTCCACCACGTTAGTGCCAAGTTAGCTTTCGTACCCCCGCTACACGACAAATGTTACGTCATGCTGACGTCACCCGACCAAAGCACGCCAAAATCCCGCCAAAATCAAATTTTTGACAAAAAGGCGTAAAAATGTCATTTTTGTTCATTTTTCTTTGTTTCTGCTGCCCAACCTCTACATTGTTTTTTACGACCGAAGCAGCATTTCGACTGCACAGTCTGCCACCCAGAGAAATTGACTCCACAGCATGGCCCTTCAGCTCGGTCTGCCACCTACATTTTGCACAGGGCATCCATTAAATAGGTATTTACCTGAGTTCTACTCCTAAACCCTATCTTTCTAAGTTTTCTCTATAAAAATTTCCCGGAGAACCAAAATTCAAATTAAAATCTTGGTGTTTCCTTCTAACCTCTGCACCATAGCCACTGTTGTTTCTCATTTTTACCGAGAATTTCCTCAAATCCCGTCTCCCACTGCAAATTCACCTATTAAGCTGAATTTAAGCTTGTTTATGCTTACAATTCCCGCAGAAAGGACCCATAAGTATTATTTTGCCTATTGTTTCTGCATGAACCAAAATTTCAAATTCAAAAAACACGAAAGATTGAACAATGGAGGCTCCAGTGGCCCTGAATGTTGCCCCCTTGAATGCACCACACAAAGAATTGGAATGGCTGCCCCTTGCTGACAAAGATTTCCAAATTAATTATATGATTGGTGACAAGCCTCACCTTCAAGCTTTTTTTGAAATTAGCAATAACTACCATAGCGATGTTGATGTCTATGGAATTTGGGAGTCCAACATGCCTATGTATTACCTCCCCTCAGTAAATTTGCTTCTTGATCTCATCCACTTATGCTGTGCCAATTATGACCCCACACAAAGAGCAGTTATGGCTCCATCTCGGACTGTCCTCTTCTATATTACCCCTCAATCCATAAATGAGATGCTGCATTTTAAGCCAACTTAGCCTCTGGCTCCTCTCACCATGGAATTCTTACTTGACCAAGGTGCCAAACTGCCCAGTACAGAGATAACTAGAATAGCTCAATTATTCATGAGACTAGATCGCCAGCCCAGGAAGCCACCTCCTTTTAATCAGGTCTGGTTCAATGAAGCTGGACAATTCATTACTGACATGATTTCTTATATCTTGGGATTTAAAACCAGTGAGCATATTGATGAGACTATGTTAGTTTTGTTGTCCATATTTACTCCGGGACGACCCCTTGCTGTCCAATATGATTATGCCACCTTCATAGCTAATAATATCCATGAGCAATTCATGATCCTAGATAGAGAAAGAGTGTTCAAATACACATCATACATATATCATTTGGTGTTGTACAATCAACCAGATAGTTTTCAAATTCCCCTTAGAAAATTGGATCTCAAGGGAGAGCGAAGGTTTGTAATTTTCTAGACCTCAGTATTCCATGAAGTCCATAACTCCCCTTATACATATTGTCAGTTCATTGACTTGTTCATATATCTCGCCTCTTCTTTATTGATAACAACTCCTCCTACCAGGCTCTCTGCTAAAATGCAGAAAATTTTACATCTCGCAAAAGACTACAGTATAGGTGACTGGTACTTTTACGAGAATCACACAAAGATCAGGATTTATGGCTGTGAATTATGCCGCTACAAGCTGCCAAAGTATGTACCTATGAGACTGTTTTCCCTAGAATACTTGAGGCAATTTATTAGTTCAAATTTGACTCATTTCTATGGTGCTATGAAAAAGGCACCACTCAAAATAAGAAATCAATTGGGCCCTTTTATCTTCAATAAAAGGGAAGCCTGGGAGGAGGCTGATAAGATTTTATGGGAGCAACTTATGCTGAAACGAAGCTTTTATTGGGCACCATATGACCCTAAACATTTCATAAGTTATAGAAAAGTGAAAAACAAGCTTACAACATATGTTCGCCACAAAATCCCTGAAATTCAACACTATGCTAACCAAAAGGAATGGGTAGAAGGCACATTAGTAGAAGAGATTACTGAGGAAGAGAAATTGGAAAAAGCCATGAAAGAGCTTCAAAAAATGCTTGACATGGACTCTTTTGGACAGGTATCCTTCAAGCTGCCTCAGCACATAGGAGGTGATACATATTTTGCTGGGACTTCTCAGCAGCCGACACAAAAAGCCAGCACAAGATCAGCAAAAGGCAAGGAGGCAATAGGTTCAGAGCAAGATATAATGACAGACCAACCAGCTACATCAAAGGAACAAGTCCAAGGGTAGAATCCTCCAGCACAAACAAAGGCCCCAGAAATCCCTATACTATAAACTCCTCTAACTGAGGAGAGAGGCAAGAAAAGGGAGAGGCAAGAAGACACACCAATCAACGGTCGTGAAGAGAAACCAGGGGAGGAAAGGCAAAGATTGAACCCCCTATCAGACGAGGAATTCATTCAGGAGATCACGGACAATCCAAGGGAAGAAAGAGCAGTTAGCTAAGATACATCTCCGGTCACTGAAACATCAGCCAATTCACATAGGCAGGAGATTGGAAGACAACATAGTGTGGAATTCTCTTCTGCTAGGCAACAAAGCAAGCAAGGGTCTGACATTAAGAGGACATTTATTAAAATAAAGGCAAAGAATGATCTAATAAGAATTCAACTCTATAATCACTTGCTGCGCCCCCACAAATCAACAAAGGTTAATGTCAGCATATGACATTCAAAAAGGAAAGATGATCCTGAGTCACTTCAAGCCCAAAATTGATGCAAGCCTAGAGCTTGCCATACCCAGGATCATACAATAACCATGCTTCAAAGAATGCATACTCAGCAAATTCCCAAACTTCAAACATCAATCACTGGTAAATTCATCTTTCTCCCATTTCAACATGCAGAAGCTTTCTTTCCTATTTATGGTTATAAAACTCTTCCACAATAATCATTTCTCAAACATCAAATTATTTATCAATCAGAATTTACCTGCTTCTTAACACCAGAACTATGCCTTAAGTCCCTCATTTATTTTATCTCCAACATTCCTCATGTGTTTATACATCATCACAAATTCTTCCTGCATGTGTCGGATTCAGTTAAATGCGCCCTTGAGTTATCATAACAAATTAACAAAGTTATTTAAACCCCAATTTAGAAGTCAACCGACTGAATTGCGCCCTTCAATTTGCCACAGTCCTCATTATTATCATAATGGAACTCATTCAAGATTCTATTATGAAGCCCACTCAAATCTTCATATAAAACTTTATACAAAAGTATAGCTCCATGTTTGCACACTTTCACACCATCATTCATATGATCATTCAATTCAAACCCATGTGCCTTTTCAAATTTCATTCACAATCAAACTTTAATCAAACAAATGCGCCTATGGACAAGTGAGATTCGAACTTGACCATAATACCCAGCATTCTACTTCATATTCAAAATATCCAGAATTCAATTTCAATTCTTATTAAATTCAGTTCATACCTTGACCGAATCCATCTCTAAATTTCATATTAACTTCTGGGTAAGTTGAAGATCGCCCTTAGCAATTCCTGAATTGTTTTCACAATTCATCTTCTGTCATATCGATTTCAGGCTTTGTTTGAAATCGAATGTTATCCGGAATGTACTTACCAGTTCTGCGTCCAACGCTTTTACCATATCATTTCGTTTACATATATATCAACGCTCTCTCTGCAAGCGGCATGGAAAATCAAATGTTAATCAGGATTCCCATCTGGCAATTTCATAAGACAAATTTCCCTCGAGCCAAAACTGTTTTTTAATACAACACAGCAAGAAATCTTTAACTATTCTGGCCTTGTCAGATTTCACTGAAACAATTCTAGCAATTCGATTTCTATCCTGAGAAGAGAGAATCTGACTCAATCATCATTTTCTCACAGGTTGTTTTCATAAATCACTTCCACTAATCGACCCACTGGTCTTCTGCACCTCCACAAAGAATAATCTTGCAACGTTCACCGCTTCTGCATCCAGTTATCAACATTCCGCTCCAATTCACCAATCGATTTCACCATAAAAACTTCTGGATGTAACCTCAAGCTCAAACACTGCAAAGTAGACCGAATTTCATTGGAGTCTCTGTTCCACCTGCAGATTAAACACTTAATCGATTTACCAGTTAGCGCCTCCAAACTCTGATAATATCGATCCTCCTACACATTGAATTCAGTTTTTATATAAGACTATTCCGGCAATCAATTCATTGCATCAACGCATTCACTGTCAATTGAACACACAGTTCTTGAAATCGAACTCCCTTTGATTGATTATAAGCTTATGATTTTATATTTACTGGGCGCTCTCAACGCACAACGAATAGCAATTCTGCTATCGACCCCTCAAGATTTCAAAAGCTTGACACTGCAGACTTGTAATGTATTAAAATGCTGGCGCCCTTTTCTTTTCATTTTCTATTAATCAAATACAGACCAATCCTAACTCATGCACAGATAACAACATAAATCGATCTCGCTTTTACTACAGGTTTCCTTCGGTCAACCTTCCCAACAATCGATACTTCAATCACATATATACAGTTAACCAGAAATAACTATAACTTTCGCAGCTAATCACCAAATGTATATATATAATCTGAACCCAAAACAAGATTACTTACAAACTTTGTTTGGCCTGATATTCCAGATTGATGACCCTTACAATTTCTGAAGGCTTAGAGCCTTGGTTGTTCCAAACCAGCTCTCTACTCCTCTCCTATTCTCAATCTCCTTTTCTCTCAAAACCCCTCCTATTTATACAATTTAAAAAATCATTTAATTAAATGCTCAATCCCTTCAATTCCTCAACAAACCCCTAAATCCCTCAACATCCCTAAAGGATAGCTCTTTATCCCTAAAATCCTTCAATTAATTAAATTCCCTCATATCCTTTTATTAATAAAAAGATATTTACAAAAATCCTCACCTTCTCCTATTTTATTCAAATTAATTAATAAAATATTAAAAATCATCACACCCCATATTTACAAATTAATATTATCATACCCCATATTTACAAATGGAGAAAAAGGGTCTTGATGCTCCTGCATCAGACTCCCCATGTAAGAAAATTCATGACCACCTGGTCATAATTCTGGATAATTATTTCCTCCTGGATCCCAAATTTTATTTTCCTTGCTTGTCAATTGCTTTACTGCTGTTGCTATCTGCTGTTGTCCTCCAGGCTTCCATATTTTGTGTTGTAGTGCTCCACTTGCTCTGCTCTTGCAATCTTTCGCTGTCTTTCTCTTGTTGTCTTTCCTTTTCTTTTTTTCTGCTGCTGGTCTCTTCCGGGATTCTTTTGTCATCAGTCTTCTGATACTTTCAATCTCTTGGTCCAAATAATCTCCCGGCTGCTGATTTCCAGCTGTCTGCTGAGCTAAGACGGCTTGCTCAGTTTGTACTGTCACTCGCTGACTTCTTGTTTCTATGCTTGTTTCTGTTCTGACTTTCTCATTTCTTACTGCCACCCAATCATCCATACCCTCTTGTCTTCTGGAACAGAAAACTTCTTCTTCCTTCATTTGACTGCTCAACTGAGTCAAATGTTCTGCAACAATACCTGCATTCACAAAACACTTGTTAGAATAAAAATCAGAAGGCTTCAATGCCTTATCCTCCTTTGCCAGCACTTCAGTAGGCTATTTCTCTTTGCCCAAAGAATCCTCTGAAGAATTCTCAAGACTGTCAACCAGTCTTTCTCTCACACCATCTGTCTCTAAGATGTCTTTCTGCACTCATTCACTGTATTGAACTCTTTCTTCTGCCATCTCCTTGTCATACTATGAATTCTTCAACAAATATTCTACCAATGCAATTTCTCTGTGACATTGCTGAAGCATAACATCACCATCACTTACAGTCCCTGCATTCATACACAACTTGTCAGTTTGAAAACTACAAGTCTCAACAGCTTTAATCTTCGGTTCGTATACCAACTCTTCCAGCTGATCATCTTCTTCATTCACATGAACTTCCTCTTCAACAAAACCTGTAATCACATCACAACTGTCAGCTATAAAAACACAAGAGTTCACATTATCCAGCTGATCTGGATCTGCCCAATAATTCAAGAAACCGTCAATGATCTCCTCCTCTATTTGATCAATCGAAACCTCCTCTTCCAACTCAGCTACTCTGAGTTGCATACACTTCAACTGTACATCCATCATCTGCTCGAGTTTCTTCAGCTCTTCCATTAACTCCATGTTTATCTGTCGATCTCTTTTCTGTTGAAGCTTCTGCCACTTCACTTTCTTTCCCTTCAGTGGAAAGATCCATCCTCTATTCTGGCTTTCCTGCTCTTGCAGCCATTCCTCTAGTACCTGCAATTGCACTTTCATTACTGCAATCTCTCTTTCCCTTACTTCTGCAGTCATCTCATCGCTGCGGCATTCCTCTGAACCTCTTCTTTGATCCTCCATGATCACTTTCTATATGAGTTGTACTAACCTCTACGACAGCAATCTCTTCTACTGCCACTTACCTCACCAAGCCCTCCTCACTCAGTCTTTTGGTAAGTACTGGTTCACTGCCTCTGGAACCTTTCGAGCACTCTCTCTGCTCTCTTCAGGCTATCTCTTCAACTCACCTTCTTCTTCAGGACACTGCAATTGTCCTCCTTATTCAGCCTTTAGCTGAATGCCAGGTTCACTGCCATCATCTTCTCTGCAACCATAAACTCTCATCACAAATTTCAAATCAGAAAAATCATCTCACCTCTTAAGATCTTGCATGATCTTTTCCTCCCTGCAATCCTGTTCACTTGTGTAGTTTGCATATCAAATTTAAAACTCTGATCTTCATTCATCAATAGTCAAAAATACATTTCAGTTTTCAAAATAAACATTTTTCAACTCAACAGAGCCAGGCTCTGATACCAAAAATGACGCAAGCCTAGAGCTTGCCATACCCAGGATCATCAAATAACCATGCTTCAAAGAATGCATACTCAGCAAATTCCCAAACTTCAAACATCAATCACTGGTAAATTCATCTTTCTCCCATTTGAACATGCAGAAGCTTTCTTTCCTATTTATGGTTATAAAACTCTTCCACAATAATCATTTCTCAAACATCAAATTATTTATCAATCAGAATTTACCTGCTTCTTAACACCAGAACTATGCCTTAAGTCCCTCATTTATTTTATCTCCAACACACCTCATGTGTTTATACATCATCACAAATTCTTCCTGCATGTGTCGGATTCAGTTAAATGCGCCCATGAGTTATCATAACAAATTAACAAAGTTATTTAAACCCCAATTTAGAAGTCAACCGACTGAATTGCGTCCTTCAATTTGCCACAGTCCTCATTATTATCATAATGGAACTCATTCAAGATTCTATTATGAAGCCTGTTAACACCGAGGTTGTTCCCTATGACTCCCAAGGGAATACGGCCGGGGTAACCACTAACCAGTCTTTGGATTGCAGCCTCTAGCCGAGCTGTAATCAGAGAGGGCTCTCTCTTTAAAGTTTAGCTCTATTTTGATAGTATTTTAGGCTAGCTATGATGTTCAAGGTTTTTTTTTTGAAATGTGTTTGGTGATGATTCCAGTTAATATATATAGGTACTTACTAGCATGTCTTAGTCCATTGGGCATGGGGTCAGTGATCCTTTAGTTTGTCTGATACTGTGTGATACCTTAGTGATGCTGCAGAGCTAGATTTGTGTCTGAGGAAAAACGTTCATAATAGTTATTAAGTGGGTGTATCCAGTTTATGCAAGGCAATTAAGAATCTCACAGAAAACTGCTAAAGAAAATACGGTAGGAACATCAATCTAGAAGCAATGAAGAATTTCTAGTTAACATTAACACATATAGAATTAATAGACACATGAGTAGTTAAGGATTCATGTATATCGTTAATTCTGAAAACTAACATTCGCAGCAGTAAAAATTGAGCACAGGGTGTAGTAAAACAAATCCTGTACTATTCTTTTTTTTCACTGCTAGCTTAGTACAACATAAGTATGGTTTGATAAACACAAGAAGACAAGGAACAGAGATTGAAGAAAACTTGTTATTTCATCAGACAGCACAGGAATTCTGCATCAGCACATCTAGCATCATCCATACATCAAATACTTCAGGAAATCACTGAGCTGGTCCAGCCCTCTGTATTAGATAAAACTGAAAGTATACAATAGATTCTCCTTGGAGTCAAAAATCACCAACCCCTTATGTGTTACTAAGGGGAGTATTTATACAAAATTTACATGTAAAAATATCAAGAAAAGGAGTTAATGGCTCATAAATGTTATGCCAACTCCTGGAGCTTGGTAGCTGAGAAAGTAAAAGCTGTAGTAACTTTTTATTGCTTTTAGCTGTCAAAAATGGTCAGAAAGTGATGACTTGGTGGGTGTCGAAGTCGGCTGAGGCTAAGCTGTCCAAATATGCGCATTTGCTTATCCTTTAGGCTAGCTGTCATTGTCCTTATGCTGAGTCACCCTTTCAGCTGCCTTTATTTCTGACTTTGTCATGCTGTTTGTCTTGTAGTGACCTAGAGCTGGCAGTGGCCGAACAACAGAGGCTACCGTGGCAAAATCTGAAGCATTGCTTGCCACCAATCCTCCTTAGGCATTTGATGCCTCCGAATTTTTATCAAGGTCTCATCGGCCTCTGTATACCTATAAAAGTTAGGAGGAGTTTCAAATAGATGATTTACCTCATTTTCAATGAAGAACAGGCCTTCAAGTTTTTCATACAAGCTCTGTCCTATGGGGGGCCCTATTTGCTCAGATGTACCGCCAGATGCAATAATCTGATTTTCAATAGTGGTTGCCATTCTGTTGGCAAATTGATCTCGAGAGATCAGTCTTCCTGCACCACTTAGGAGGCTGGGCAGTCCCTTTGATTGCAGCACTGCCATCTTGACTTTATATTCCTCCGCCTCAGCTTGTATCTCATAGCACTTCCTCTCCACAGTTTGTACATAGTTCCTGAGAGTTAGTACCTTCTTAGCAGTGAGGACAACCTCGGTTCTGTTGGCAATGCCTATGGCTGCCAGTTCCTCCTTTTCTTGCCTGTTCAGGAAGTCTATCATCGTGTTGGCCTGTTCTGGCTTGTCTCCCAGTGTTGTCTTGGCCTTATGGATTTCTGCTTGTGCTTGGCCCATTAAGTCCATCTGTTCATGTATTGTTTTGATTGACCTCCATTGTTGATTGATGGAATGGCCAATTTTGGCCCATAGAATCCTCTTTATGTCGGCCATGGCAGTCTCTAGATTCAGTTCCTTCTCTAAGGCCTTGATCTTGTATTTTAGGGCCTTTATTTCTCTGCCCTGCTCCGCTACAGTTACTTTTGACTTGTCATATTTGGCATCCAGTTCTGCCAATTTTTCCTTGGCCTTCTTTATTTCATTGGCTTGGAGCTCCATTTCCTTGATGGCCTTAGTTAATTCTTCCATACTTGCACTGGCATCTGGAGCTGCTGCTGTTCCTGCTGCTTCTGTTGTGGGGGCCACTGCTGCCCCTGAAGTTGTTGCTATTGTTGAAGTAGTTGGAGGAGCTTGGGAAGTGGATTCTCCCTGTTTATCTTGTAATGCTCCTTCCAGCTCTTTCTCCAAATCCCTGATCCTCTGGTCTTGCTGCATTATGAGGTCTAATTGGTCATCAACCTGTTTTTGCTTTTGAAGCTCTGCGGTTTGAGGGTGCTCTGTGGGCTGCAGCTTCAACCTCTTCTTTAATGCATTCAGGTCATCATCTTTCTTCTTGATAAGGGCCTTCACACCCTTTGGATCACTAGGATCATGTCCAAGATCAATGATGATGTCCTCAAGAGACTTTATTCTATTGTCTTTGGCCAAGGAGGACATTCTCTCGAAATCCAACTGTGTATTGGTGTTTTTTAGGGATTCTTTCAGCTCATGGGCCATGGTTGCCCTCTCCACCAAGGTTGCATAAACCATTTCTCCAGCTTGCTTGTGGAGTTCTATTTGGTCCATGGGATGGATGTCTTTGGCCATGACCTCCACCCTTGTCTTCACAAAATCTGCAGCTGACTTATGTTGCGGTATTGTAGGCCTAAAGTGACTGAGGATTATTTTTTCCTCTTTAATGTCATACACAGACATTAACCTTTCTTGTCGGGCTGGTGTTGCATCTATAAATTGCTTGTAGACCTCAGCCCTCAGCAGATCATTCTGAGCTTTTATTTGTTTGAAAGAAGCCTTAGTGCTCTTGGGCTTCTTGCTCTGCTGGGAGGAGGAAGACACCTCCAAACTAAGTTGCAATCCTTGCTCCTGCTAAAAGGAGCTTGTACCTGTGTGCTGGCTGCCCTCCCTATTTTTCCTTGAGCTGTCAAGGAATTCTTCAGTGATGTCTTCTACCTCTGGGGAGTCTAGCCTTTGCTTTTTGGCTCCTGGTTGTTGGGAGGATCCACTAATTGGAGTGGACTCTTCTCTATCTCTTTTCATACCCCTTTCTTCATGTGCTGGGGTCTGCAAACTTGGAGCAGTCAATGGCTGAGTCTGTGGAGGTGGAGTTTGCATTACTGGAGCTGCTGGTAGCTCCGTTTGTTGAGGGGCAGTCTGCTCTTGCTGCTGTTCTGTTTGCTGCCCTTGTTGGGGCTCTTGATGCTGCTCATTTGCAGGGGCAGGCTTTTCTTTCACTGTTTCCTCCTCTGCACCCATTATCCCTTTGCCTTTGTCTGCAGCTGGTGCTGCTATGGAAGGTGCTTGTGTAACTGGTGCAGTCCTTGAGGCTGAGGTCCCTTCTCCTGTTGAATAAGGCCGCTTGCAAGGTACCTGCTGCACAGAGTCTAGGTCAATGGTTTTCTCAAGCTCCTTCATATTCTTTAGCATTATCTCTTCTTCAGTTAGCTTTTCAACTAGAGTACCCTGCTGCCATTCTTGCTGGTTGGCATATCTTTCAATGTGTGGGTATTGGTAATGTCTATAACCTAGAAGCCTGTATTTGTTTCTTCTGGCAGTAATGAAGCCCTCAGGGTCATAAGGGACCCACCGAAAACTATATGATCGTTTATATTTGTCCTTGAGGATGAGGTCAGCATCTTCCCACCCTTCTTTCTGATTCATGATGAAGGGGCCCAACTGGTGTTTGAACTTGAGGTGGGCCTTCTTTTTGGCGTTGTGGAAGTGGGTGAGGTCAGATTGAATCAGCTGCCTGTAATATTCCAAGGCAAACATCCTCATAGGCACATATTTTGGGAGCCTGTATGGACAGAGCTGACAGCCATAGACTCTGATGACTGTATGATCCTCATATAGGTACCAATCACCTATTTTACATTTTTTGGAAAGCTGCAGAGCCTTCTGCATTTCAGTTGATATTCTGGGAGGAGGGGACCTCATCAATAGGCAAGAGACTGGATACACAAATTGGTCAACAAACTCACAATAGGAATAGGGTGAGTTTGTGACTTTGTGATAGGCAGAGGTCTAGAAGATCACAGATCTTCTTTCCCCTCTATAATCCAGCTTTTTGATATAGCATGGAAAAGCCTCAGACTGATAGTACATAAAGAGGTGATAGATATAGGCCGAGTATTTAAAGACCCCCTGTCTATCCACTGCACCCAACTGATCATGGATTTTGTTAGCTATAAACTTGGCAAAGTTATATTTGCGGGCAGGGGGTTGGCCTGGGCTGTAAACAGCTAGTAATACTAGCATTGTCTCATCCACATGTTCGTTGGTTCTGTATCCCAGCACATAAGCAATCATATCCAGGAGTAATCTGCCTACTTCAGTGAAGTGGACATCTAAATAAGGAGGTGGCCCTGCAGGCTGGTACTCAGGTCTCATGAATGTCCTGGTGACCTTTTGAATCTCTTCACTGGTCATCTTGGCACCAGTGTCCAGCAGATACTTCATGGAGAATGGGATTAGCAGCTCTGTCTGATCAAAATGTAGCATTTTGTTGATGGATTCAGGATTAATGTAGAAGAGGATCCTCCCAGATGGAGTGCTAATAGCTCTGTGCTACACATCATAGTTTTCAGCACATACGCGAATGATTTCTGGAAAGACATTTACAGATGGGAGACAATAGTATGGCAGGTTTGACTCCCATATCCCATATGTGTCATGACCATTCAGGTAGTCCTCTCTCAACTGCCTGAAGGTCTGCAGAAAGTCCCTGTCTACCACACAGTCTTCAATAAGGTAGTCCTTGTCAGCAAGAGGCAAGGACTGCAAGTCTTTATTGGGTGGATTTAATGGAGCAACACTGAGAGCTGTGGGTGTAGGGGCAGCCATTGTATGATTTGATTTTGAATAAGATGAGTGCAATGGTTTGCAAAGCTCTTAAGAGCTTAAATGATAGGCCAACTGTAGACAAAGTCTGAAATGTTTTTTACAGTGGAAAAACAGGCTTGCTTCTGCAGTTTTTGGTAAATTCACAGGGGTTGTGAATTGCTAGGGGTAAATTGCAGAGGGTATGTGAGGTTTACTTTGGTAAAAAACTGCTGCTGGTCTACACCCGGCAAAAGGGAACAATGCCGGGCACCTCGAGTATGAATTCACAGCTTTGGCCCGTGAACTGACTGTTTCAGTGTTGAATTTATAGTTCTGGGGGTAAGCAGGTTAGCTTGGCTCACTTTTAGGTAGCAGACTATGCTTAATTGCGGAATTTTGACAGGTGTTTTAATGGTGAATTTACAGATAAATGGTATGCATGGGCGAAAATGGGGAATTACGGTGAATACCTGGATAGAAACGCCTAGAAAGCCTGCAGGCCGAACCGTGAAGGCTGAATTGATGAGTTGGTACGGTTGAAAATTTGAATTTGGAGGTCCGGAGGCGCTTTGGCAGTGAACCAGCTGCAACGGCTATGTCTTCTTTTGCGCGAAAATGACATAAAAACGGCTCAAACCGTGACTTTAACGACAAATTCGGAAAAAATAGGTAATTGGCGCCTTTCCGCCGATGACGTCAGCATGACGTCATGGCGGGCCCGGGTACGGGGGTGACGTGGCTGCTGAGGTGTAGGCCAGGGTGGCAGGACACGGTGGCGGGTGGATAAGGTGGCAGGACTACGTGGAGGGCCACACGGCGCGGGGGCGGGGAAGGGTGCTACGTCATGATGACGTATGCATGACGTAAGGGGGAGGTGGTAACGGGATGGTGGTAAGCGGTTTCCCCGCACCACCTTTGGGGAAAGGCGGTATCGGGGAGGGGGGCTCCGAACAGCCCTGCTGCCTGCCACGCATCCCGGGTACGGCGCCCAATACCGCCTTTCCCCAGACGTTAAAGGTCGGCAGCTCCAGATCTAAAAATACCCACCCACCGTTGGATCGTGGGTGGCAGACGATCGACGGCTGGCGGGCCTTCTGATGGATCGTGCAGGTTGGGGGGGGTCCCACCAGCATATCAAAATATTCGATTTAATAATCTGGGCGGAGAACCTTAGGTTTAGGGTTATTTATGGGTTTTCTGGGGGTAGGGGTTAATATGCGGGGAAAAAGGGTTAATAAGTGGATTTTAAGCAGAGGGAAGGGGTTTTTGTGGAATTACTTGGGCAGAGGTGAGGGGATGGCTTAGGGGGTGGTTATTACTCCAACCAGAGGTCAGAGCAATCCCATGACAGGGTTGACCATAGCCCCTGATGGACTAATGTCTCCCTCAACTAACTTATTTAGCTATAGTGCTAAGGGGAGGATATTTATACAATGCTGGGGGATTTATACACCTTGGTGTTATAATAGTAAGGGGAAGGGAAACATAAGGGACTTTAGATAATAGAAGTTAAGGGTTAATATGGATGGAAGAGGTGAATGAGGAGTGAAATCACTAAGTTTATTTGAAAACCACTTAGTTTTAGGGAGTAGATCAAAATAAAAAGAATTTTAGACAAGAAATGTGGCTTTTAAAGGAATAAGCACCAGCATAAAACCTCAATTTCTGTCATGAACAAAACTGATGAAGGGATGTTAGTTATGAATGGGAAAAGGGAAAATGGAATGTTAGACATGCTCCTTTGCTTTGCTGCCACCTGATGGAGAAGAAGAGCTTCTCAATCCATTGATGCTCCTTTGTGAATAGGTTAGCACATTTTCAATTGTAAGGAATGACATTTCTGCAACCCCATCTGCTTACCCATCTATTTGCCTAGCATTTTTTGTTTCTTCATGGAGGGTGCACTTAGACTTGCAGACCCTTATTTACGTTTTCTTCTCTTTGGCTTTTTCCCTTTTGATCCTCTATCTAAGGCTATCCTTATTGCTTCCAAGGTCCCAGATTAAGCAGTGGGGAACCTTATTTCTCTACCTAGCTACTTTGCCTGCCAAGATTAAACAGTTTGGACAGACTTCTTTCTCTATTCTACAACAGAAAATTGAAACATGGCATGGTCCAGATTAGGTTGTTGGACCATCCATTAAAATTGGGACAACATCAAGCTATATACACACATTGTCTTCTCTTGGAAATATGGCATCTTTGCATCATCAAAGCAGAGCATATTTGGAACTTTCTTTGCCAATCATGAAATATGAAACCTATTGGTATAGGTAGCTAACAAAGCCCACTCAAAATCTTCATATAAAACTTTATACAAAAGTATAGCTCCATGTTTGCACACTTTCACACCATCATTCATATCATCATTCAATTCAAACCCATGTGCCTTTTCAAATTTCATTCACAATCAAACTTTAATCAAACAAATGTGCCTATGGATAAGTGAGATTCGAACTTGACCATAATACCCAACATTCTACTTCATATTCAAAATATCCAGATTTCAATTTCAATTCTTATTAAATTCAGTTCATACCTTGACCGAATCCATCTCTAAATTTCATACTAACTTCTGGGTAAGTTGAAGATCGCCCTTAGCAATTCCTGAATTGTTTTCACAATTCATCTTCTGTCATATCGATTTCAGGCTTTGTTTGAAATCAAATGTTATCCGGAATATACTTACCAGTTCTGCGTCCAACGCTTTTACCATATCATTTCGTTTACATATATATCAACGCTCTCTCTGCAAGCGGCATGGAAAATCAAATGTTAATCAGGATTCCCATCTGGCAATTTCATAAGACAAATTGCCCTCGAGCCAAAACTATTTTTTAATACAACGCAGCAAGAAATCTTTAACTATTCTGGCCTTGTCAGATTTCACTGAAATAATTCTGGCAATTCGATTTCTATCCTGAGAAGAGAGAATCTGACTCAATCATCATTTGCTCACAGGTTGTTTTCATAAATCACTTCCACTAATCGACCCACTGGTCTTCTGCACCTCCACAAAGAATAATCTTGCAACGTTCACTGCTTCTGCATCCAGTTATCAACATTCTGCTCCAATCAATGGATTTCACCATAAAAACTTCTGGATGTAACCTCAAGCTCAAACGCTGCAAAGTAGACCGAATTTCATTGGAGTCTCTGTTGCACCTGAAGATTAAACACTTAATCGATTTACCAGTTAGCGCCTCCAAACTCTGATAATATCGATCCTCCTACACATTGAATTCAGTTTTTATATAAGACTATTCTGGCAATCAATTCATTGCATCAACACATTCACTGTCAATTGAACACACAGTTCTTGAAATCGAACTCCCTTTGATTATAAGCTTATGATTTTATATTTACTGGGCGCTCTCAAAGCACAACGAATAGCAATTTTGCTATCGACCCCTCAAGATTTCAAAAGCTTGACACTGCAGACTTGTAATGTATTAAAATGTTGGTGCCCTTTTCTTTTCATTTTCTATTAATCAAATATAGACCAATCCTAACTCATGCACAGATAAGAACATAAATCGATCTCGCTTTTACTACAGGTTTCCTTCGGTCAACCTTCCCAACAATCGATACTTCAATCACATATATACAGTTAACCAGAAATAACTATAACTTTCGCAGCTAATCACCAAATGTATATATATAATCTGAACCCAAAACAAGATTACTTACAAACTTTGTTTGGCCTGATATTCCAGATTGATGACCCTTACAATTTCTGAAGGCTTACAGCCTTGGTTGTTCCAAACCAGCTCTCTACTCCTCTCCTATTCTCAATCTCCTTTTCTCTCAAAACCCCTCCTATTTATACAATTTAAAAAATCATTTAATTAAATGCTCAATCCCTTCAATTCCTCAACAAACCCCTAAATCCCTCAACATCCCTAAAGGATAGCTCTTTATCCCTAAAATCCTTCAATTAATTAAATTCCCTCATATCCTTTTATTAATAAAAAGATATTTACAAAAATCCTCACCTTCTCCTATTTTATTCAAATTAATTAATAAAATATTAAAAATCATCACACCCCATATTTACAAATTAATATTATCATACCCCATATTTACAAATGGAGAAAAAGGGTCTTGATGCTCCTGCATCAAAAATGCAGCAACCACAGTCAGCTGCTGATTACATCAGGACCAATCTAGAAGTATTAGCCAGAGACATCCAGCCAATGGACCAGATTGAATTACATAAGCGGACCGGAGAAATGGTATACTCCACATTGGCAAATAAGGCATTGTTGGCCCACAAATTGTAGAATTCTTTAAATAATACCTCTGCCCAATTGGAGTTGGAAAAAGCTTCCTCCTTAGCCAAGGATAATAGAATCAAATCCTTGGAAGAGATTATCATAGAGCTGGGACATGATCCCAAGGATCCCAAAGGCATCGAAGCATTAATAAAAAAGAAAGAAGAAGACATTGTAGCTCTCAGGAAGCAGCTCAAGCTGCCCATTTCCATGCATCCCAAAACTACAGATATTGTTGAACAAAAATCACAGGAAGATACAATGGAGCTACTGATGAAAACGAATGAGAGATTGGCAGAAACAGAAAATGCATTGCAGGAAGCACTACAAGGAAAACAGGGAGAGTTGGCCTCTCAACCATCACAAACAGCCCCAATAGTTACAACTGCTCCTTCTACAGTCATAACAGAAGTCCTTCCTACTGTCTCGGCATCAGTAGCACCAAGCACTTCAACAACAACAGCAGCAGGCAGCAACACTACCATGACTACTGAGCAACTGATAAAGGCTATGGAATATTTAAAACTCCAAGTATCAGAATTAAACGATGCCAAAGAGAAATTGGCAAAATTGGAAGTGAGTTATGATAAATCCAAGATGACTATAGCCGAAAAAACAAGGTTGGTAAAAGCATTGGAAAACAAAGTAAAGGCATTGGAAAAGGACCTCTTATTAGACAAGCCTCTGAGAGAAATCAGAAGCATTCTGTGGGCCAACATTGGCTAATCCATGACTGATATGTGGACATCAATACAGATAATTCATGAGCATATTGATTTGGTGACGGTAGCTCAAGAAGAAATTCAAAAGGCCAGGGACTCATTGGGACACATACCCGAGCATGCCAATAGGCTAATACAATTTTTGAACACCCTCACCAAGGAAAAACTGGCAGAACTGGATATCAGGGACAGGACCAACAACATCCTAACAATTAAAAGAGTACTGACTATGAGGAACTTCATACAAAATATGGAAAGGAAGTGCCAGGAAATGCAAGTGGAAATAAATGCTTTCACACATAAATTTACAACTTTGCAGGAAAAGAGTTTGCCCAGTTTATTAACTAATGACTATAGACTGATGACACAGGAAGATTATATTCACAGGTTGAATACATATGTGGATAGCCAAGCCACAACATCATCAAGTTCTATAGGAGAAAAGGCACTCCCATCTGGACAAAGCCTATATGACAATTTGGAAAATCTGTTTTTTATTGAACATGAAGTGAGGCATCTTTTCACAGTCCAACCCACTTTTTTCAGGTACACGGATGCAGATGAGACTCTGATAAAAATGCGTAGGCACCAATTACCAACTGATCAGTGGTGGCAGAGTATGCTCAAAATTTTATAGGCAAATTTCAAAGTTTTGTTTATTTTTCCCAAAAACGCACCAAAATATCATAAAGTGTAGAAAGGAGCAGATAAAATCGCACTGGGCAGCAGTCAATTAAAGCATGGGAAAAACCACCCGAGAAAGCAATGCCAGTAGCACGGAAGTTCACTAAAGTTTCCATCGGCCAACTTGCTAAGAAAGTAATCAATGCATCTCATCAACAAAAATGGCCAGCACAACATTTTCTTACTTCTACATTCATTTCTCTCTGTTACCAAGAGCATTTACTCCTTCTTTAGAGTAGGTGAAAGAATTTATTGCAAGATATTATCTCCTTTGAGATATTTTGTAAACATTTTTGTACAAATACCTCCCCAAGCTACGTATGAGGGGTTGGTGATATCATTCTAGAACTGCGCTGTAAATTTGAGAACTCTTCTGCATAAAGATTGTTGGAGTGCTTTGCTAATGAACTCTCTAGTTATGGAATTGATGGAAAAAACCCATGTTGCAGAATTCTTGAATTACTTCATGGATCAATAAGTCTTTTTAACTCTTATTTTACTATTTCTGTGTTTTATATATCATCTATATATCATGTTCTAAATTACAGGGAAAAAGAATAACACAGAACTTGCTTAACTGTACTCTGTGTTCAATTCCTGTCATTTTTTATGTTTTCTTTAGAACTAGCATGGGTAGGAATTCTTAACTGCTCCTATTTCCCTGGTTCTTACACTTTGAATATAACCAAGGAATTCTTAACTGCTCCCTGGTAATATTCATACACATTCCTTCTATCAACATGATGAAAGATTCTTAATTTCATTTCATCCCCTAACTCCATTTCACCTGATTCCAGCTTGAAAGTGGTTCCATGATTAATTATGTTGCTTTGTAGTTCCTCCTTTGTCAAAGAAACCATTCCCAGAAGTTTATTTTCATTGACTCCATTAACCCAATGGCCTAAACTTCTCATACTTTGCACCCCTGTTCTATTGAAATGTCACCATCCAAAAATCAAACAACCAATTGTACTTCATAACTAGCCTAACATATAGCAAAACAAAGCTAAATCATAAGGAGAGACCCCTCTTTGGCTGCAGATTGGCTAGAATCTGCATCTAAAATATTGGTTAGTGGTTACCTTGGCCGTATTCTCTTTTCTCACATCTTTTGGGGAACAACTTGACTGATAACAAGCCTTACTCAAAACCATGGTCCAAAACCATTTAGAACCAATACTAGGGACCCAATACCTCGGTTCAACACTTCAGATGCAATACGAAGGTCCAAAACCATAGGTCTAAATACCAGAGACCCAAAAATAATCTTTCCCACATGTACACGCTTTTCCATGCATGAGAGTGCGTGCATACACATACCCGACTTTTGATCAGCAATCTCGCGTGTATACGCACCTTTGTATATAGTGAACTTGCATGTATAACCTGCATATATGCACTGCTTGGTATATAGCGAACCTGCTTATCTACATGACTTGGGATATAGTGAACCTGCGTGTGTACACGACTTGGTATATAATGAACCTACATATATACTTTTCCTTCTTCATTCTTTGTAATCTGATCATCAATTCTTTGCTACTGACCTGCTGCACTATGATCTGTCATCTGTGTGAGTTGCCTTCAAGGACAACACTTGTATCATAGTGCCAACAATCTCTCCCTTTGGACTTGATGTCAAAGCTAACTTGCCATACTAAGAACTGTAAAGTTAATGAGTTGTCATTGTACATTACATCTGAACTAATTCCTTTGAGCTTCCCTGCATCCCATGTGTTCTATCACATCTGATCTCTCTTCTATAGATTCATCTAGTTATTTATAAGTTATATGTTCTTCTACAAGTGGGTTTCCATCAAGTACAACACATGCATCATAATACCAACAGAGATCAGTGGTCTACTGGACACCCTTGGTCTAGAAGTTTTCCACATCATTCATCTACAAAGATTTCATAAACTCCTTTGTGTACCAAGTCATGAACTTGTTGACCTTCAATACTCAGCCTAGAATCATCCATGACATCAAGAGAGTGCTGCAATTGGCAAAGAATAGCAAGGTGGGAGACTGGTACCTCTGCCAGAACCACACTAAGATCAGAGTTTATGGCTGCCAGTTAGCCCCTTACAAATTGCCAAAATACCTCCCTATGAGGATATTTTCCCTTGAACATTTCAGACAGATCATCAATTATGATGTGGTCCACTTCCTATTTGCTAGGAAGAAAACCAAATTCAAGGTGAAAACCCAATTGGGCCAATTCATTTGCAACAATAAAGAGGCTGGAATAGAAGCCAACGGGTTACTACAACAGATGAAGTTCAGAAACAACTTCATATGGAAGTATGAACCTCATGGGGTCATAAACAAGATGAGACTTAAGGTCAAGTTGGGACCATACATCCACCACCTAAGACCAGACATTGAACAATTTTCTAACCCATCTGAATGGGTGGAGAACACATTAATTGATATGGACAACACAATTGTGGATGTTGGGAGCACACTAATTGACCTTGAAAAACAATTTGACCAAAGTTCTTTCCTGGAGGTTCCAAAAATAGGAGAAACAGTGAATGTTCATCTTGTTCTTCAGACCCCAGTCAATGAGGAGAAAAATCCTAAAAGGAACAGTTGAATAAGGATCCAGCTCTGCCATGGAGACTATTGATGAGTTGTTTGAGCTAAGAAAGAGGCCCAGGTTGAATCTTGTGTCTGAATAGGAGGAAAACATTGCTTCAGAGGAAATAAATGACACTGACACAATGGGGCATAGAAGTAAAGAAACAACTACATCAGGTCAAACCCAACAACCATCGACCTCCAATACACATATGATAAAGAGAGAATAGAGTATGGAAGTTTCTTCCTTTCTCAAGCTAGATGACAGGGAAAATGATATCAAAGACATATTCAAGGAAATAAAGATGAGGAATGAAAAGTTGAAGGCAGAGACATATTCCCAATACCTCAATCTTACACCACCAAACCAAACCATATTGATGTCAGCCTTTGACATCAACGTAGGCAAGATGCAGGTGTCATTTCTGCAGCCCACTATTCAACAAGCAAAGACTTGGGAAGACTACAAGAAAACAAATTTTGATGTGTTGACTAGGGATGTTCGTTCCATTTATCAGATAGAGTTCCACAAGTAGGCTGGAGAAATGATTTACTCCACCCTTATAGGAAAGGCCATCGTTGCCCACAAGTTGCAGGATTCATTTGATAATGTGATAGCCCAATACAAACTAGAAAAGGCCTCCTCATAGGCCAAAGATAACATGATAAAATAATTGGAGGAATTGGTCATTGAACTTGGTCGTGATCCAAGTGACATTAAGGCTACTGAATAGGTAATCAAGAAGAATAATGAGGACATAGAAGCCCTCAAGAAACATCTTAAACTGCCTCATTCACAACACCCACAGATCAAGGAGGTCCGAGAAAGTCAGAGAAATCATGAAGAGGTGATGGACATAGTGCTACAACTGAATGATCAACTGAAGAAGATAGAGAAGGAACTAGATAGCTTAATGCAGCTCAAACAAGCTAGTCTTCATGATGCTCCTGCAACTGTCATTCCAAAAGTAACCACTGTTGTACCTTATACTTTGGCAGCATCCTTAGCTCCCACTACTCCAATGGCCACTTCACTATCGGCATCTACATGAACTACATAAGCAACAAGATTAATAGAAACAGGATCCACAGGTGATGAAGCAAACAGGCTGGTCAAAGCAATGGAAGAAATGTCCATTCAGACCACTGAAATGAATAGACTTAAGGAGAAAGTCACCAGCCTAGAAATAGACTACAGATTGGCCCAAATAATGCATAGAGGAGAATAGAAGAAGGCCACAAGGATGACTAAAAGAATTAAAATCATGGAGAAAGAGGTAACACTGATTGAACCTCTAGGTCAGGCTAAGGAACAACTGTGGGCCAATATCATTGACTCTGTCAAGATATTTGGTCATCCATTCATGTAATTTTTTAACATATTTAATTGATAAAGTAGGCTACAAAAGCCATTCAAAGAGTTAAAGCAGAACTTGGAGATATGCTAGAGCAGGCTGCAACAATCATCCATTTCATCAACTCCAAGAACATGTATGAGATGCAAGAACTAGAGATACCTGACAGGATAGGTACAATTTTGGAAGTCAAAAGAGTCCTCACTAAGAGAAATTTGATGTTGAACTTGGAGGATAAGTGTCAAACGATGCAACTAGCCATTGATAGGTTCATGGTTAAGTTCGAACTTTTGACGGAAAAGGGATTACCAAATCCCTTAGTGAGAAATGATAAGCTAATGACACAGGAAGATTACAATAAGAAGATCAGGGAAGTGGCCAAAGATCACGTAAACACTTCATCCATGAGGGGCATACCAATAGGAAAATTATTATACCAAACTTTTGAAAACTTGTTTTACCTCCAGCATGAGGTAAAACACCTTTTTGTCAATAGGCCTACTTTTTCCAAATACACAGAGGGATATGAGATATACCGAAAAATGCTCCATATCCAATTACCAAATGTTGAGACATAGGAAAAACTCAATGATTTATTGTAGGAAATACACAGTAAAAATATAAATATAAAGTAAAAAGTGAAAAAGCATAGTAAAATAGTATTAACATGACATCAAGGTCAAAGAGTATCAGAGGAAAGATTATCAGTTGAAAGGTCATAAGTAAATATGAAATCCAGCGTGAATACCAAACAACCAAGCAGCTTAAAGGGGAAAATATCAAACACTAAAAGACAACAAAACCTAAATAACAGGGACAACAAACATCAGTTCAATAGTTTTCTCTATCTTCTTGCATGAAGATATTTCCTTTTCCTATATTAGTTCTCAATGCAGTTTGAGATATTTTGTAAATTCTCTTTTGTATAAATACTTCATAATTCAGAGTATTGAGTGTGGATTGAAATACATTTGTAAAGTCATTTTGTTCTTAAACCTAAGGGTGATTGTACCAATTTTCAAGTCAACAGACTGGAGCAAGTAATAAGAAGGTTGCACTACAGGATTCATGAGATGAGCTATTTGCATTGAAGTATCTTCTTTGTCTGATTTTGTTACTTTGTTATGTGTTTTGTATACTTAAATGTTATTCAAATTTGAATGAATTAACTGGAAATATAACCCAGAATTTGTTTAAGTACACTCTGTTTTGCACAATTAGTCATTTATATGTTTTCCTCTGATATTCAGATTTGAGAACCCTTAATTTCTCTACCATCCTAGTTGACCTATTTCATTCAATTCATAATCTGGCCTAAGGAACCCTTAATTGCTCCCAAGATCTTATTAGAAATCATTTCACCATCCAGCCTTTGAGATCTATGACAACTCACCTATCTTTCCCTGTAGACGCTGTTTTTAAAGCTTGAGCCATTCCAGTTTGTTTGACATTCAACCCCATAGATCAATGGTAAAAGACAATCCTTTTTCATCTAAGTAAGTGATCCCACCACCCAAATTCAAATAAAAAACTCTAGAACAATCATAACTAGCCTAAAATCAATTAACTAAAAGAAATTTAAATAAAAAAGAGAGAGCCCTCTCTAAGATCAGGAAGGCTAGATCCTGATCTCCAAAGTTGGTTTGTGGTTACCTCTATCATTGGTTTTTTTGAACAACTTACAAGAAATTTTGGAGTGATAACAGGTTGTATTCATAAAATATGTTGTCATAGGCAACTTTGGTAAAAAAAAATTTATGGAAATAATAGATCTAAAATATGCGAGAACATGAGCTCAAGATCTTAATCTACATGGATGGAAAATGTTCAATGGATTTGATACCAGTTTTGAGAAAATACAACATGAACACCTTCATTTTCCACCGACGCAATGAAATCAATTATTATAACACCAATATTTTTATGTTTGTTAAACTCTCTCAGAGGGAAATATTACACAATCGCTAACAATGTGGCCACTAGAGGTGATTTTATTAATGCAAAAGAAAAATTCTATGTAGGATTGTTTCTCACTATCAATCATTGGAAATGACACTTAAGTCTCTTTAAATAGAGGTCATGGACCAAACATGTATTCAAACACATAACAATATCCATTATGATGAATGAAAATGTTAGTCAGTGGACTATCCTATATGCAGAACATATCATGACTATTCGAATACAACACAATAAATACATATTAAAAAAACACATTTTCACCTCAAAAACACTTTAGACCAAGTTGAACATAACTAAATCCTAGTGAGTTGAATCCTACAACAATTCCAACCATCCCATTCTTATACCATATTCCCTCATAGTTGTCCATCCCCTCCACCTTATTAGGATTTTCTCAACCAAAGTCTCCAAGAAATCAAGCTCTAAATGAAGTGCTCATGAATCCTTTAAGTAATATCCAGAAACTTCTCAATATAAATACATTATCATGCATGGAAATGTAGTTCCCATTATAAAAATACACTTTATAGTCTAGTGCCACATACCCAATGTTCTTTAGTATCTCTCTGAAATTTAAATTATGCTTTCCTCTCTTCTTACCCCTGCAAAATATTTTATCTCTTTCACTCTACTCAAATTTTATTACATTTCTCCTCTGTTTCTCTCCACCTAAATTTCTATTACTTTATCCCATTAATGTTTGGCTATTATGATTCAACAAGTTGATTACACTCATCCCATGTTGTCTTAACTACGTGAGATGATTTTCTTTCCAACCTATTACATGCATCCAATGATTGAGTTTGAATAAAACAAATGTGTTAATTGTTTTATAAAAAAAGGTTTTACCAAAGTGGCCTATGACTCTAGGAATGTGGAATCCTCTCAAACCCTGCATTAACCCCCATTCTCTTGTGGAATCATAGTGCACGATGTTGATTTTCTATTGCAATTACTGTTAGTGAAATATTTCTGAAATTTTGATAATTACTTTTGACATAGATATTATTTTAACTTGTTCCAATATATCATTCAACAATTATACTTCATAACATCAAAAATAAATAAGAGTTACTTAGTCAAGATGACAATGCATAAAAGAGAGACAAGATTTACCATGGGAAAACCCACTACGGGGAAAAACCCAAAAACCCTTTCAATAGATAAATTATTCTTATTCAATAAGAGACACACCTATACACATGGTCAAACCCGTGTTAAAAATAGTAACAAGAAATTCCAATTTAATTTGTCCTTGGATTAAATTGTTAACGAAATTGTAATTATATTATCATAGCAACTTGTAATAGTTAATTATGTTAGATTTAATTAATTGACTTAGGAAATTTGAGTTGCAAGTCTATCTAGAGCCATGTAGAGTGATACCTAAATTTTAGGGGTCCACGTTGAGTTCTTTGGAGTTGTAATTAGATAAATTAGTCTAACTGAGTTATAGTTAGTTAAACTAGTTCTAATTGTTAGAGGAACTAGTAGAGGTCTAGTAGTGGAGTAGTGCACCAACACATCACCATTACAACATCAGTTAACTGAAGATTCACTCACAAATAATTCATGCATATTAGTACAGATGAAGACCAAGTTCAGATTAGAGTTTAGGGACAATATACTATCAGTTGTATAATTTTCCGAGTTGTATGGATGGTGCATGAAATCAGTTGAGGACCTATGTTTGGATTTCAGAGTTATGGAGAGTGGATTTCCCAATTAAATATTGGTTGATTCCTCAAGGAATTGTGGAAGGAAGTAGGGGCTTGGCAGCAACAGATTTTTCTAAGTGTTGGCTTGAGATGGTTTGTGAAGCAGAGGGATAGATTCTACTAGTGCAGGAATTGGTGAGGTTGAACACGCATTGTATTTTCTTTTCAAGTCTTCTGGTTAATGCAATATAGATAGTCACTTCCCCAGAGAAATATTGTCTTATGTGCAATTGGTATCTTCCATTTCTGTTTATTGTTTGCATCGATCAATTTTGGTTTCTACTGAAGAATACAATAGATTTTTGTCTTCTGTTTTAGAATATCACATAAGTTGTTGAATCTACAGTAAAAGTATACATGGTATCAGATTTGAAGACAATATTGAAGAGGATATTTTGGGTTTGCTGTGTAGGTGAAAATTGAATTTGCTATTTCATACTTCAGAGAATCAATATATCTTTCTACGAGTTCTGACTTGAGTATGTGATCCAGTGGATCTCCAAACACCAATGGCATCAAAAAGGCTCAAAATTTGAAGTGGAAAAAATATGATTAAATTGACACCAAATCAAAGTGCTCGTTGCCTTTGATTCCAACGCTGTAAATGGTACTCTAATCTGAGTCCGGATGAGGAAGATAGAGGCAATCAAAGTTGGGTTGAATTTTTCTGACTGGGCAGGATTAATGGAGACACAATTTTGACTTTTTCCAGTGGATGGAATCTGTCCAAATCCGGCTGGATTCTGGGCAAAATTATCACCTCGTTAAAGTGTCTCCTTTGGTTAAAATATGGATTTTAAAAACTGCCATATTATTTTTAAATAAAAAAATTGTTTAAAAAAAAGGTTGGCAGGCCACCAACCCTACCACCCCAATCTATATCATAATGTATTAATGGAGGGGTGGGCCACTACCCCCAGCCACTCCCACCAGACTATGGAACCACCTAATCATAAAAAAAACATGGGGTGGGCGTCCATGACCTTGCCACCACGGGAACCATGCAATGGGGGTTATATTTGTTGGGTAGCAGAGGTCCTGCGTAACAGTTTTGGGGCTTGTTGTGCCCTACAACAACCCCCCATTTCATATCATCTGTATTTACAAACAATTAACATATGAAATGGGTCCCTTTTAAAAAATTAATTGGTATTAATGAATTTGTTCGAAAAAGGTATGATAATCAAAAGTGTTTGTGAATTGGAGCCTTTTTCGAATAACAATGTTTCCAAAATAAAACAATCTTTTGTTATTGCGATAAAGCGATCGCAAGATCGCATATCGCAATGACAAGAGAGATGCATTTAAACGGCACTTCGGTCTTTGCCGATGCGATATCGCTATCGGCGATCGGCGGTATTCAATGCATACACAAAAAAGAGCACATATCTTATACCCCGATGCGACGCTATATCGGCGATCGGCTATCGGCACTGCCTCTTATGGGAAAACGCTTTAAGTTTTAAACCCCGACCCGATGCGATATCGCTATCGACCATCGGCGGTATCCTATGCACTCTCATAAGGCCCTCAGGTCTTTCCCCGATGCGATGCGATATCGCTATCGGAAGTCGGCAAATCACTTAATATGCATCTGGTAATGTGTTCACATGCTAGTCCGATGCGATATCGCGATCAGCGTTCGCCAGGGCTACTTTCAAACAATAGTGTAACTCTTTCCCCCATGCGATGCGACATTGTTCATCGGTAATCGGCATTTTCAAAAAAGCGATTGCTTTAAGCTTTAAAGTTATATTTAAAGCCGGTGGATAAAGCGCAGATTTCAAAATGTTGTTAAATGCAGGGATAAGGTAATGCATGCGTATTTAATAACTTTGCCCCTTCGATTAACGAATACTTGTGTCTAAGGCATTATCATATCTGTTGCACGCGTTAGGAGGTCATTCAACTGAATAACAGTGTAAAGGTCATTTAATGGGTAGCTGGCCTTAAAAAACCATTAATGCATATGCGATCTCTTACCAGTGATTGGATCCGCAGCCAGTTTTTGAAAATTAATAGCGCCACGCTTCAAGTGATATATATCTTTCCCTTTATGCTTTGTCTTCATTATTTCTCGTGTTACGATTTCTCTTGCACTTGTGTAGAGTTCGTTTGTTGAGAAAAGCCTGAACATGATGGGGAAGAAAAATAAGAGGAGTTCTGGTTCCACTACAACACCTGTTGCAGGTCAAGCTACTTCAATTTCGAAGAAAGGCCTAATCTCGGACACTACGTGCACTGGTCTTGCTAGGACCACATGGCAGGGCACATATAATCTGTTAGAGGCCGAGCAACCAAAAGTGACAGTGAGAACAGCTAGTGTTGATGTACTAAGGAAATCTGATGCAACGCTCAAAGACCTGGCCGACTCCTTTTTACACAGAATAGCGGCCAGAGAGCAGGTTCTCCCTTACACAGATGTGGTGCGCTGGGCAATTGAAGAAATCCCTATCACTGATAGAACTTTCCATACAAGGGACGGAAGGATTTTCGGGTCATTGAAGCCTGATGACTTGAGGCGAATGTATCATCTGCCTGAACCGGAGCTAGTCTACAACAGAGCCTTCGTGGAGAAATTCGCAAAAGAAAATGAATCACCATCCGAACCCCTCCGAGATTGGAGGCAGAACCCAGCCAAGCACAAGCATGAAAGTTCGGGTAAGTACTCCAACGTTTCTTTGGCTTCTCCCTATTGCTATGCGGGGATTATGATGTGTAGATTGTGGGGATTACATCACTCCGTTAATATCAATATTGACATGGTTCCCTTAATGGAAGCGGCTATCAATGCTATAATCATGGATTGGGCCACTATTCTTTCTGATAAGTTGGTCGTAGCTGTTCATGAATTTAGAGCCAAAACTATAGTCATTGAAAGGAAAATCCCGCCATTTTATTATTCTGCTTACATTATGGATACCCTGTGTCTTAATTCTGAGTTTCCTGTCCTCGGTTGGAGATGGACCACCCAAGATCCAACACCCATTCATTTATACCATCAGAAATTGTGGAAGTCCTCTTACAAGGACCATTTGTACCAAATTTGTAATGGTTTCATGGTGCCCATTTACTATTCTATTTATGACAGACCCATTTCCAGAATTTCCTATGAAGCTTCTTTTGACTTACCAGCCGTAGCAAGTTGGTTCAGGGAGGAGTATTTCACCTATGTCAGAGTTTTTGGGAGTAAGACTAGGCCACATGTCCTCCCTTTATATATCCCAGACAAGCTGTTAGCCCGGGAAATCTGCTACCAGATTATGGCCGAGAGTGTTACACAAACTCTCAAAGAAGAGAAGAAGAAAGGTTGGCCCTCTTTTCCTTTAAGAATTGGGGTTTTTACTCTGCTTAATTACAAGCACGCAGAAAAAGAAGCGACAAAACTCCAAGCTTTATCCCTGGCCACTCTCCCAAGCAGACTCTATGATCCAAAGCAAACTGCCTACATTGCCCTAGAACAAGCAAAATTAACAAAAGTTGATCATCAAGAGGATATGTTTGATGACCTGTTCGTAGGTGCCGAGACAATAAGCCAAGCCAAACAACTTGCAATAATGAAATACAATGATGAGGCGTTGACAAAGTTTAATAAACTTAGGGAACAGAGGTTGCAAACTCTACCCCTAGATTTATTATCCACAATCCCAGCGTCTTCCTCAAGCGAGCCTGGTCAGCAACAGATACATTCACCTCCTGTTACAACTAAAGAACAGGATAAACAACAGGAGGAAAGGCAGAAGAAGCTGCAGGCTGAGAAGCAGAGAAAAGAGCAAGCAGAGAGGCAGAAAAAGGAGCAGATAGAAAGGCAGCAAAAGGCAAAGAGGGAAGAAGAGCAGAGGAAGAAGAAGGAAGAAGAAAAACTGAAGAAAGAACTAGCAGATAGGCAGAAAAAGGAATTGGAGGAGCAGCAGCGGAAAACGCAAGAGGAGAAACAGCGAAAAGCACTTGAAGAACAGCAGAAGTTAGAACAAGAAAAAGAACGGAGCAAAGCCCATACAGAGCAACATAAGCAAACCTCCATCGATCCTGAATTGATTAAACAATGGAACCAATTCGATTCCATTATCAGTGGTAAGGAAGGCTCCAAAGACACAGGCTCCTCTAAAACAAGCAATGCGCCCGATACCACTTCTTCTCAGGTTCTAGGAGGAACCAGCGGCCCACCCATTTCACAGGATGTCGAGATAATCAATAAGGACCCTTCCGATCAAATTGTTCTCCAGGTGGAAGAAATTCCTCCCCTGGATATTTTCTACAGCCCAAAGCATAGAGCCGTTATTAAGCGCTCTAAGAAAAGACGAAGGCTTGATCAACCTTCTATCTTGCCTGAGCAAACAGTCACGGGCAATATGGTCTGGAAGGAGGATTTAGATCCCTCCGATGATCTAACAAAGCTGTCTCAATTTGCGGGAGTTTATTCTGCAGCAACTATCGACAAAGCATCGGAGGTGAGTCTTCTGTTGAAGACTAAGGACCATGAAATATATGCATTACAGGCAGAGGTAATAGAAGCGTAAAACAAAGTAGCATAGGTGGAAGAGCAGTTGCTGGCTCAACAGCAGGAAAACAATTTGTTAACCCAGCAACTGCAAATTGAAAGACAAAAGATAAACCAAAGTGAAATGCAGAAGGCAAAAGAATTGTCAGAGGCATTGTCACAGTTGAAAGCATCAAATGAGTTGATGATGCAATCGAAAGATGAGCGAATAGCTCAACTGTCAGCACAGCTCGAAGGTATCAAGAGTACACAGAATGTAAAAAATTTCAGAGCAGAGACAACTCAAATAAATAGCGCATTACTGTCTCAGATCAGACTTCTATGTCAACAACTTGCTAAGGCTGAGCCATTATGCGAAATATCTACAACAGTGTGTGAGCAAATAAAGAAGGCCAGAAATGAGCTGGATCAGGCCGAAGATGCCATATCCGATTATATTGAGTGGCAAGACACTGACGAAGGGAAAGCGGCGAATTTGTCCCGAATCCATGAAGCGTACAAAGACATCCTCTTCACGGAATGGAACACTCAGGTAATGAAAGCAGAAAGCGCGGCTTCCAGGTGTAAAATAATTGCCAGCAATATGATCGACCTAGTCAATGATACACTTTATTTGGCAAACATGATCTCCAAGTGCACACCTGGAAGCATAACAACAACATAATAACAACGAAATGTGGGATTTTATACTCCCAAACTCTGATACTGAGAATGAAGAAGAAGCCTTTCCGGTTACTACAAGAAGTAAAATTACTTCTGAACTTCCCCAGGCAACTTCAAAGAAGAGGAGCGTAGGCGCTACTACAGCAAAGGAAAAAGTTCCCCCAAAGAAGTCACCTGTGGTAGTTCCTCAAAACCAGCCTTCAACTTCTAGTTCTCCTTCAACATCCAAGACTCTAGTGGTATCCGATTCAATGGAATATAACATTGTTGATGATATGAAGAAAACCAAGGCAAATATAACCATGTTTGAACTCAGTAAACTGAAGCATCAGCAAAAGCTACTTCTGAAAGAGTTAAATGCTGTTCCCTCTATTCCCCTTCCCAGTGCAAGAGCTGCCAACGATTCAGGCCAGCCTCCTGCAGGCATGGCTGAAATTACCGATTCAGTCTTAATCGGAGATAAATCAAATTCTCACACTCCAACCTTCCTGCTCACTTATGAGATTTATAATAGAAACCTACACAACTGTTTAATAGATTCAGGGGCCTCATCTAATATAATGCCAGCTTCAGTTTGCTCTAAGCTGAACATTGAACCCCAGAAGTCTGCCATTCATATTGTACAGTTGGATAGAACTAAAGTGCAGGTTGTGGGAGAAATTAATTCTGTAACCATCAGGTTGTCAGCCGACCCCAGAATTGTTCAAAGAATTGACATGTTAATTGCCGACATACCTGAATTTTATGGTTTAATATTGAGCAGAGATTGGTCCGAAAAACTGCATGGGTATATTTCTACAGATTGGTCACATATGTGGCTTCCCTACAAGGGAAAGCCAAATCAAATAAGGATCGATCGTGAGAAGCATATGACCCACACAGTTACTGAATTCGAGCAAGAAAACCAACCTGTGGCATTCAATAATAACATCTTGGGGAACTATTCAGCAGAATCATTCTTTGGCAACTTTGTTGCCCAAGCATCTCCTTTTTCAGTCAATCATTTTACATCTCAAATAGAAAATTTTTCACAAACTGATAGGTCCAGGTGTTTTAATGATGCTGAGAAAATTGTAGATACTTTTGTTAATATTCCTTTATTTTGGTCTCTATATTTTGATGGCTCTAAGTCCTCTGAAGGTTCAGGAGCTGGATGTGTATTGGTTAGTCTGCAAGGAGAAAAGACAATGTTGTCTTGTAGGTTAGAGTTTGAGTGCACTAATAATACAGCCGAATATGAGGCTTTAATCCAAGGATTATACAAAGCAATCGGCCTGGAGGTGCGATATCTAAAGGTATTCGGCGATTCGGAAATCATTGTCAAACAGGTTAGAAATGCAATTCATTGCCTTTCAACTCACCTTAAACATTACCAATCGCTCGTTCAAGAGCTTACCTCACACTTTTTGGCATTCAACATTTCTTCTATACCTCGATCTCAAAATTCAGCCGCAGATTTACTAGCCAGTGTAGCTTCAAAGCTTCTACCTTCTGAAGACTACAACCTTGATAGATTTTCTGTAGAATTACTTTTCAGACCTTCAATTCCTGACAATGTCACTAATTGGAGAGTATTTAATCATGATGATGATATTTTGCAATTTTTAACTTCTGAGAATTCTTATGATAAGCAAGTTATTGAGGAAGATGATCATGATTCCCAGATGAAAGAAGTGCCCAAAGAAAATTCGATCCCTAAACCAGTGGTAAAATTAGAAGATCTTTATGATATCAAAGACAGGTTTAAACCTGTAATTAACACAAAGTTTCAAAGTTCTACCCTTAGGTTTGAATTAATAAATCTAGGAACCAAAGAGTCCCCTCAAAACATCAATTTAGGAACAGGACTATCTCAGAATGAAAAGGAAGCATTTATTAAATTGTTAAGAAAAAACAAACAGGTTTTTGCTTGGAAATATGATGACTTAAAGACATATGATACATCTATTATCCAGCATACCATTCCTATGCTTCCTGATAAAAAACCAATTCAGCAAAAATTAAGAAAAATACACCCAAATTTGGAGAGCCAGATTAAGTCGGAGCTTTATAAGCTCTTGAAAGCCAAAATTATTTTTCCAGTCCGACATTCAAACTGGGTCTCTAATATGGTGCCAGTCAGAAAGAAAAATGGCGACATACGAATTTGTATTGATTTCAGGAATTTGAACAAAGCGAGCTTAAAGGACAACTTCCCATTGCCTACTATGGAACAAATTCTCCAATCGGTGGCAGGTTCTGAATTGATGTCTTTTCTAGATGGTTTTTCAGGGTACAATCAAGTTCTGGTACATCCTAATGACCAGCTTAAAACTACATTTAGAACAAAATGGGGAACCTATGCATATCATAAAATGCCTTTTGGTCTTATAAACGCCGGAGCGACATTTCAGAGAGCTATGGACATGGCCTTCAGAGGGTTAATTAATCGATCAGTAGTCGTCTATCTAGACGATATTACTATGTATTCTAAGAAGAGAGATAATCATTTGCACGACTTAAATCAGATCTTTCAGCGATGCAAAAGATATGGTATTTCTCTAAACCCAAAAAAGTCCTTCTTTGCTCTAGACCAAGGAAAACTCTTAGGTTTTATAGTATCCAAAGATGGTATTTATATTGATCCTGATCGGATTAATGAAATTTCTGAAATCCCTTTCCCACATAACAAAAAATCAATGCAGTCATTTTTAGGTCAGATTAATTTTGTCAAACGATTTGTTCCAGATTTTTCACAGATTGTATTACCACTTCAGACAATGATCAAGAAGAATTCAGTCTTCAAATGGGGATCAGAAGAAAAGCAAGCTTTTGATGTTATCAAACAGTCAATAATCAATGCCCCAGCCTTGAATACTCCAAATTTTTCTAATCATTTTACACTATATACTATTGCATCCAACACTTCATATGCCGCAGTACTCACACAACTGAAGGATAACAACTTAGAAGCACCCATATCATTTTTCAGTTCAAATCTTCAAGGTGCCGAATTGAATTATTCGGATGTGGAGAAACAAGCCTTTGCTGTGTTCAAAGCAGTCAAACATTATAGACCCTTCCTTTTGAAAACCCACACGAAAGT
This sequence comes from Pinus tabuliformis, assembly GCA_031772625.1. NCBI lineage: Eukaryota > Viridiplantae > Streptophyta > Pinopsida > Pinales > Pinaceae > Pinus > Pinus tabuliformis. The sequence goes on along the minus strand of CM062820.1, from coordinate 1,437,475,642 downwards.
TATAGTTCCTTTCCCAGCGGTAAGACAACTATTAATTCAGAAAGAATTGGGTGAAAAAAGAGCTAATTGGGTTACAACGCTTCAAGAGTATGACTTAGAAATAAAGCCAGCAAAGATTGTTAGGGGCCAAGGTTTTTGCAGGATATTGGCAGGAGCATCAAACATTCATGAATCAAGCGATGAGGATCAGATTAAATCCATCAATCAGGTAAGTGTCACTAATTCTGAATCTCAATATGCTGATTTGATATTTTATTTCAAGAACGGTTATGCTCCTCCAAATTTATCTTACAAAAATAAAAGGGCCATTAGGTTAAAAGCTAAGAATTTCACTCTCATTGATGATGTGTTGTTTAAACAAAATTATGATTCTATCCTGTTAAGATGTCTTGAGAAACCTGAAGCCCAAAAGGTTTTGCAGGAGCTACATGATGGACCAGCTGGGGGACATTTTGGAGCTGACACAACAGCTCACAAGATTATTCATGCTGGATATTATTGGCCTACTCTATTTAGAGATTGCCATGAGAACGTAAGAAAATGCCTTAATTGCCAAACATCTGGTGGAAGACAACGAAAATCAGCTTTCCCTCTGCAACTTGTCAACATTGAACAGCCATTCGAACAACGGGGATTAGATATCATCGGGGAAATTACTCCACCATCTTCCAAACAACATAGGTATATCCTTACCGCTACTGATTATTTTACTAAATGGGTAGAGGCTATTCCTTTGAAGGCGGCAAATGCAGAGGCAATCATCGAGTTCATTGACCAGTTCATCATTACCAGGTTTGGTGTTCCAAACGCTCTTGTTTTTGATAATGCTTCCTATTTCTCAGGAAACACTATATATGATTTTTCTATTAAAAGGGGGTTTAAACTGAAATATTCTTCCAATTATTATCCCCAGGGAAACGGTTTAGCCGAATCTACTAATAAGAATCTCATCAAAATCATTAAGCGAACTGTTGAACAGAATCATAGAAACTGGCATAAATCTTTAGTCTTTGCATTATGGGCTGATAGAATAACACAAAAGGCTTCTATAGGGACCTCTCCTTTCAATCTGGTATATGGACAAGAAGCCGTGTTGCCTACAAATCTTGTTCTTCCATCTTTAGCCCTAGTGCAGTTCATTCAAGAGACTCCGTCTTCTTCTATCCAACTTAGACATGACCAAATTCTCAAATTAGAAGAAGAAAGGGAAAAGGCCAGAATCACTCATGCTAAACATCAAAAAATCATCAAAGCATCTTTTGAATCAGCATCATCCGATTCCAAACAACTTCAAGTTGGTGACTTAGTTCTCAAATGGGACAAGGCCCATGAGGATAAAGGTAAGCATACCAAATTTCAGAAAATGTGGCTTGGACCATTTCAGATCTGTGAAAAGATAGGCCATTCAACTTTTATATTGCAAGACTTATCAGGGTTGAGAGATTCTCTCCCCGTTAATGGCCTGATCCTGAAGAAATTCTTTAATTGAGAAGGTAACCCCTTCTCCTTTTGTAGATTTGCGTAGTTTGTAGGATTGGTAGGAAATAAAAATGTAGAGTACCTCCATTGACCTTTTGTTGTGTTTGAGAAAGCTGTCTCACAAAAATAATATAAATACTTGTTTTTAGATAATAGAACCCTCAATCAAAAGAAATAGTTTCTAGGAAATTAGATATCCTTGTGTTCTGAAACTATAATCTAAATTTTGAAGACTCCTCTCAAGAGGTAAAAGTTCTGAATCATTTTCTGTTTCCAATACTAGTCTCCAAAGGTTATCTGTTAAAAGATAGAGGCTAACCCATTTTCAGTATCTTCAACTCTTCACCTGTCATCCATCTGCTCTTAAGGAGAAAATTGTTCACCCCATTCACTAAAGGTTATGATTACTCAGAGTGTAATTCTAAAATATAAAAGATTAAAGATAAGAGGTCTTATCATAAGCCTGCTTACCATGTTCATAGGGAAATAGCTTAACTGACATTACCAATACTGCCTACCAAAACAGGGTAATGGCTTGAAATTTCAAGACAAGGGGTCTCATCACGAGCCAGCTTGATCAGTTAAATTATTACCAGTGAATGGCATTGTCATAAACTGGCTACCAAACCAGGACAGTGGCTTTTTATCTTATTAATTACAAAGAAAAACAGATATGAAAACATTTTATGGATTCATTCTGTTAATCACACTCTTATGTGAATGGAAAAGTAGACAATACTATGGTTAAATGGTATCCCTGTCGAGACTATAAATGTCTGCTGGCAACAGAGGCTCTACCTATGACAAAGGAGTTAATTATAAAAGCTGATTTGGGAACGTTTTCTATTTTATCACTATGAACCAATAAAGACTTGTTTTAGAAACTTATTATGTATTTAGTTTCTTGAAACTAAATGGGACGAAGTTAACAAAATGGAATTCACTTTAGTCAGAACACATGAATATCTAGTTATATTAGAAATTTCTCCTTCTGATTGAGTTTCTATTTATGAAAAGCTTGAATGTTTATGTTAATTTCAGAGATAACTGGTTCTACCAACGAATCGCCAATTGTTGTGCCCTACAACAACCCCCCATTTCATATCATCTGTATTTACAAACAATTAACATATGAAATGGGTCCCTTTTAAAAAATTAATTGGTATTAATGAATTTGTTCGAAAAAGGTATGATAATCAAAAGTGTTTGTGAATTGGAGCCTTTTTCGAATAACAATGTTTCCAAAATAAAACAATCTTTTGTTATTGCGATAAAGCGATCGCAAGATCGCATATCGCAATGACAAGAGAGATGCATTTAAACGGCACTTTGGTCTTTGCCGATGCGATATCGCTATCGGCGGTCGGCGGTATTCAATGCATACACAAAAAAGAGCACATATCTTATACCCCGATGCGACGCTATATCGGTGATCGGCTATCGGCACTGCCTCTTGTGGGAAAACGCTTTAAGTTTTAAACCCCGACCCGATGCGATATCGCTATCGACCGTCGGCGGTATCCTATGCACTCTCATAAGGCGCTCAGGTCTTTCCCCGATGCGATGCGATATCGCTATCGGAAGTCGGCAAATCACTTAATATGCATCTGGTAATGTGTTCACATGCTAGTCCGATGCGATATCGCGATCGGCGTTCGCCAGGGCTACTTTCAAACGATAGTGTAACTCTTTCCCCCATGCGATGCGACATTGTTCATCGGTAATCGACATTTTCAAAAAAGCGATTGCTTTAAGCTTTAAAGTTATATTTAAATCCGGTGGATAAAGCACAGATTTCAAAATGCCGTTAAATGCAGGGATAAGGTAATGCATGCGTATTTAATAACTTTGCCCCTTCGATTAACGAATACTTGCGTCTAAGGCATTATCATATCTGTTCCACGCGTTAGGAGGTCATTCAACTGAATAACAGTGTAAAGGTCATTTAATGGGTAGCTGGCCTTAAAAACACCATTAATGCATATCCGATCTCTTACCAGTGATTGGATCCGTAGCCACTTTTTGAAAATTAATAGCGCCACGCTTCAAGTGATATATATCTTTCCCTTTATGCTTTGTCTTCATTATTTCTCGTGTTACGATTTCTCTTGCACTTGTGTAGAGTTCGTTTGTTGAGAAAAGCCTGAACATGATGGGGAAGAAAAATAAGAGGAGTTCTGGTTCCACTACAACACCTGTTGCAGGTCAAGCTGCTTCAATTTCGAAGAAAGGCCTAATCTCAGACACTACGTGCACTGGTCTTGCTAGGACCACATGGCAGGGCACATATAATCTGTTAGAGGCCGAGCAACCAAAAGTGACAGTGAGAACAACTAGTGTTGATGTACTAAGGAAATCTGATGCAACGCTCAAAGACTTGGCCGACTCCTTTTTACACAGAATAGCGGCCAGAGAGCAGGTTCTCCCTTACACAGATGTGGTGCACTGGGCAATTGAAGAAATCCCTATCACTGATAGAACTTTCCATACAAGGGACGGAAGGATTTTCGGGTCATTCAAGCCTGATGACCTGAGGCGAATGTATCATCTGCCTGAACCGGAGCTAGTCTACAATAGAGCCTTCGTGGTAAAATTCGCAAAAGAAAATGAATCACCATCCGAACCCCTCCGAGATTGGAGGCAGAACCCAGCCAAGCACAAGCATGAAAGTTCGGGTAAGTACTCCAACGTTTCTTTGGCTTCTCCCTATTGCTATGCGGGGATTATGATGTGTAGATTGTGGGGATTACATGACTCCGTTAATATCAATATTGACATGGTTCCCTTAAGGGAAGCGGCTATCAATGCTATAATCATGGATTGGGCCACTATTCTTTCTGATAAGTTGGTCGTAGCTGTTCGTGAATTTAGAGCCAAAACTATAGTCACTGAAAGGAAAATCCCGCCATTTTATTATTCTGCTTACATTATGGATACCCTGTGTCTTAATTCTGAGTTTCCTGTCCTCGGTTGGAGATGTACCACCCAAGATCCAACACCCATTCATTTATACCATCAGAAATTGTGGAAGTCCTCTTACAAGGACCATTTGTACCAAATTTGTAATGGTTTCATGGTGCCCATTTACTATTCTATTTATGACAGACCCATTTCCAGAATTTCCTATGAAGCTTCTTTTGACTTACCAGCCGTAGCAAGTTGGTTCGGGGAGGAGTATTTCACCTATATCAGAGTTTTTGGGAGTAAGGCTAGGCCACATGTCCTCCATTTATATATCCCAGACAAGCTGTTAGCCCGGGAAATCTGCTACCAGATTATGGCCGAGAGTGTTACACAAACTCTCAAAGAAGAGAAGAAGAAAGGTTGGCCCTCTTTTCCTTTAAGAATTGGGGTTTTTACTCTTCTTAATTACAAGCACGCAGAAAAAGAAGCGACAAAACTCCAAGCTTTATCCCTGGCCACTCTCCCAAGCAGACTCTATGATCCAAAGCAAACTGCCTACATTGCCCTAGAACAAGCAAAATTAACAAAAGTTGATCATCAAGAGGATATGTTTGATGACCTGTTCGTAGGTGCCGAGACAATAAGCCAAGCCAAACAGCTTGCAATAATGAAATACAATGATGAGGCGTTGACAGAGTTTAATAAACTTAGGGAACAGAGGTTGCAAACTCTGCCCCTAGAGTTATTATCCACAACCCCAGCGTCTTCCTCAAGCGAGCCTGGTCAGCAACAGATACATTCACCTTCTGTTACAACTAAAGAACAGGATAAACAACAGGAGGAAAGGCAGAAGAAGCTGCAGGCTGAGAAGCAGAGAAAAGAGCAAGCAGAGAGGCAGAAAAAGGAGCAGATAGAAAGGCAGCAAAAGGCAAAGAAGGAAGAAGAGCAGAGGAAGAAGAAGGAAGAAGAAAAACTGAAGAAAGAACTAGCAGATAGGCAGAAAAAGGAATTGGAGGAGCAGCAGCGGAAAACGCAAGAGGAGCAACAGCGAAAAGCACTTGAAGAAAAACAGAAGTTAGAACAAGAAAAAGAACGGAGCAAAGCCCATACAGAGCAACATAAGCAAACCTCCATCGATCCTGAATTGATTAAACAATGGAACCAATTCGATTCCATTATCAGTGGTAAGGAAGGCTCCAAAGACACAGGCTCCTCTAAAACAAGCGATGCGCCCGATACCACTTCTTCTCAGGTTCTAGGAGGAACCAGCGGCCCACCCATTTCATAGGATGTCGAGATAATCAATAAGGACCCTTCCGATCAAATTGTTCTCCAGGTGGAAGAAATTCCTCCCCTGGATATTTTCTACAGCCCAAAGCATAGAGCTGTTATTAAGCGCTCTAAGAAAAGACGAAGGCTTGATCAACCTTCTATCTTGCCTGAGCAAACAGTCACGGGCAATATGGTCTGGAAGGAGGATTTGGATCCCTCCGATGATCTAACAAAGCTGTCTCAATTTGCGGGAGCTTATTCCACAGCAACTATCGACAAAGCATCGGAGGTGAGTCTTCTGTTGAAGACTAAGGACCATGAAATATATGCATTACAGGCAGAGGTAATAGAAGCGAAAAACAAAGCAGCACAGGTGGAAGAGCAGTTGCTGGCTCAACAGCAGGAAAACAATTTGTTAACCCAGCAACTGCAAATTGAAAGACAAAAGATAAACCAAAGTGAAACGCAGAAGGAAAAAGAATTGTCGGAGGCATTGTCACAGTTGAAAGCATCAAATGAGCTGATGATGCAATCGAAAGATGAGCGAATAGCTCAACTATCAGCACAGCTCGAAGGTATCAAGAGCACACAGAATGTGAAAAATTTCAGAGCAGAGGCAACTCAAATAAATAGCGCATTACTGTCTCAGATCAGACTTCTATGTCAACAACTTGCTAAGGCTGAGCCATTATGCGAAATATCTACAACAGTGTGTGAGCAAATAGAGAAGGCCAGAAATGAGCTGGATCAGGCCGAAGATGCCATATCCGATTATATTGAGTGGCAAGACACTGACGAAGGGAAAGCGGCGAATTTGTCCCGAATCCATGAAGCGTACAAAGACATCCTCTTCACAGAATGGAACACTCAGGTAATGAAAGCAGAAAGGGCGGCTTCCAGGTGTAAAATAATTGCCAGCAATATGATCGACCTAGTCAATGATACACTTTATTTGGCAAACATGATCTCCAAGTGCACACCTGGAAGCATAACAACAGCAGATATGCTTGAAGAAGCAAGTTATCATGGCTTGGAGGAACAGAGGAAGTTAATTACCGGAGTAAACACTTTAACCTCTGAAGCATATTGGCTCTTTCTAGTCAAGCCACATACGCAAAGGTCTGCTCTCAAGTGTTTAACAGATGCCCTCGGATGCCTGATCCCCGACATTCAGGATGCTACATATGATGCCCAGCTAACTTCGCGTCTCAACACTCCACCAGAAGTAGAGCCAATGCTGGCGATATGTCAGCTAAGGAGTAAAGGCAAAGAACCCACCGAATGAAGCATTGCCGCCAACTGCCAGATCGCCAAGAAAGATGGAAAAAACATTTATTGATGCCAATTTAATAGCTTTTCAGTTGTTTAGATATTTAGATTAGTATAGTATTTATAGACCCTTTCATTGTTTTGGAAAGGGTCGTAAAATTTTGTAATAGACTTAAAGGCTGAAGTTTGCACTATTGTGCTTCAGTCTATATTCTTTTGTGAAACTCGACCAACGGTTCTGAATTTTGATTAGAAGGCTGTTTTACACAATTGCGCACGACTGTCTGTTGTTTGGAATGCTTTCTGATTTGAAGGAAGGACTGCGACATAGTGATTAATATACTGGATTGATCGAGCAACTTACATGGTACTATTATCTGTATCTGTGTTCTTTCTTATTATATGAATTACTGTGTTATTATCTTTGCTATTGTTGAATGCATGTATGCGATATAACAGCGAATCTTCATTTCGTTTCACTATTGAATGTTTTGGTGATTTGTTATCTCTTTCACCCATGCATGTATCAATGATATGAATGATTAAGTGTAGTAATTCGCTCTAATCGCTCTGCATAACTAATTATGCAGAGCAATGTTTAAATGGTTTAAACATCTATGCTTAAAGTGTTAGAGTCATCTATATGCCTGCCTTAAAGCACAGATCATCAAACGCTACGCTTTGCCAAGTGATAAGTCCCGGGATCAGATTATAGTTATTACATTTCGCTTATAGTTTAGCTGTCCGCTTATTACCATCTTATGTCATAAGTCACTCATCCATCCCGCTTACTTATAATTCTTGGGAAACTGGTCCCATTATCCCCAGTCGGAACCACTATTCCAAACGGAAAAGGAGCTGCACTAAGGTCCGGACCGGGTGGTTTCCCCTTTGTTGTGGCAGCGATTTTCGAGGCCTCAACAAGATTGGCGCTAGAAGGAGGGCTTTAACTGTGAATGGCAAGCCGACCCAAATCGGCAAGTCATTCTAAGAGTAATTCTCCCTCCAAATCTCCTCGTTCTTCTCAATTACATGCTGGTTCGCCAGCCCATAACCAAGAAGAAGAGGAATCTACCACCACTGCTCAATCCCATCATATCCCAGAACAGCTAAGTCTTGAATCTCCTGAAGTCCAGTCTCTAATCCATAAACTTCAGAGCTTCTCGATCTCACCACAGAAATCTGAGATATCAGAAAGCAGTGCGACTTCGCAGTTCAACCTCACTCATCCTCTTACCAGACTTCAGAGCGAAAAACTTGGTATTGAACCCACTGAGTTTCCTTTGCCCAAACGAAAAAAGCCAAAGAAAAATACTGAAGGATCTGATAGTGGGGATTTTTCCTCCACGTCCTCCATTTCATCTCCTCATCTGCAAAGTCAACCACCCACCCCTCCATTACAAATTGTTGTTCATCAGGGAACAGGAGCCTCAATATCCCAACCTATTCACTCTTCATCTTTAATACCTCACCAAACATCTGGAATCCCGACAGTAGTGACAACCACTATCGCTAGCATAATGGCAGATCCATGGACTAGGCCGGGTGCAGTCAACATGCCTGGACCATTACATGATCTACCAGATGCACCCGAAAAATGGCTGCCTAAATTTAATCCAGATAATGGAACCCAAGCTGAAGAACACATCAACAACTTCATGCTAGCAGTTAACCTAAAAGGAGTGACAGAGCAAGATGTCGTAGTAAGACTTTTCCCTTACACTTTACAAGGATCAGCAGGATCCTGGTATTTTTCCTTACCCTCTGGTTCGATTACCAGTTGGAATACATGCCAAGAGCAGTTTCTCACCAAATATGGAGATGATAGGTCCCTAGCAACTTTAATAAATGACCTCTCCAATTTGAGAATAGAGCACAGGGAACCAATAAAGGAGTTTAACGCCAGATTTAATAAACTATTGAATAAAATCCCTACCGCTTCTAAACCAAGTGAGCAAATCCGAAGCGAATGGTACATCACTGCCCTACCTGCCAACATAGCTATCTTTGTAGACAGGGCTGGCAAACCTACCTTAGCTGAAAATATGAAAGAAGCACTTGCCGTTGAAAAGCGCATCAATGCTCTTGAAAAGAAAGCTGCTCTAGAAGATAGAAAAGCTAAAAAAGTCTCGTTTAAAGAAGATTCCAAGAAGAAAACCCCAAAGGACCCATATGACATGGAAGGTTTACAAAAGGTCCTTAAAACATTGTCTAATGAAATGGTTGAGATTAAAAAGCAGGTGGCCGAAACTTCAAGCAAAAGACCATTTAGGACTTTTAAGAAATCCGAATCAAAGCCACCTAATGTTATATCTAACGCCGATTCAGACCAAGAAGAAGAGGAAGAGGAAACACCTTCACAGACCGATGATGATGAAGAAGTAGCTGAATGTCACGGAATGTGGGATTTTATACTCCCAAACTCTGATACTGAGAATGAAGAAGAAGCCTTTCCGGTTACTACAAGAAGTAAAATTACTTCTGAACTTCCCCAGGCAACTTCAAAGAAGAGGAGCGCAGGCGCTACTACAGCAAAGGAAAAAGTTCCCCCAAAGAAGTCACCTGTGGTAGTTCCTCAAAACCAGCCTTCAACTTCTAGTTCTCCTTCAACATCCAAGACTCTAGTGGTATCCGATTCAATGGAATATAACATTGTTGATGATATGAAGAAAACCAAGGCAAATATAACCATGTTTGAACTCAGTAAACTGAAGCATCAGCAAAAGCTACTTCTCAAAGAGTTAAATGTTGTTCCCTCTATTCCCCTTCCCAGTGCAAGAGCTGCCAACGATTCAGGCCAGCCTCCTGCAGGCATGGTTGAAATTACCGATTCAGTCTTAATCGGAGATAAATCAAATTCTCACACTCCACCCTTCCTGCTCACTTATGAGATTTATAATAGAAACCTACACAACTGTTTAATAGATTCAGGGGCCTCATCTAATATAATGCCAGCTTCAGTTTGCTCTAAGCTGAACATTGAACCCCAGAAGTCTGCCATTCATATTGTACAGTTGGATAGAACTAAAGTGCAGGTTGTGGGAGAAATTAATTCTGTAACCATCAGGTTGTCAGCCGACCCCAGAATTGTTCAAAGAATTGACATCTTAATTGCCGACATACCTGAATTTTATGGTTTAATATTGAGCAGAGATTGGTCCGAAAAACTGCATGGGTATATTTCTACAGATTGGTCACATATGTGGATTCCCTACAAGGGAAAGCCAAATCAAATAAGGATCGATCGTGAGAAGCATATGACCCACACAGTTACTGAATTCGAGCAAGAAAACCAACCTGTGGCATTCAATAATAACATCTTGGGGAACTATTCAGCAGAATCATTCTTTGGAAACTTTGTTGCCCAACCATCTCCTTTTTCAGTCAATCATTTTACATCTCAAATAGAAAATTTTTCACAAACTGATAGGTCCAGGTGTTTTAATGATGCTGAGAAAATTGTAGATACTTTTGTTAATATTCATTTATTTTGGTCTCTGTATTTTGATGGCTCTAAGTCCTCTGAAGGTTCAGGAGCTGGATGTGTATTGGTTAGTCCGCAAGGAGAAAAGACAATGTTGTCTTGTAGGTTAGAGTTTGAGTGCACTAATAATACAGCCGAATATGAGGCTTTAATCCAAGGATTATACAAAGCAATCGGCCTGGAGGTGCGATATCTAAAGGTATTCGGTGATTCGGAAATCATTGTCAAACAGGTTAGAAATGCAATTCATTGCCTTTCGACTCACCTTAAACATTACCAATCGCTCGTTCAAGAGCTTACCTCACACTTTTTGGCATTCAACATTTCTTCTATACCTCGATCTCAAAATTCAGCCGCAGATTTACTAGCCAGTGTAGCTTCAAAGCTTCTACCTTCTGAAGACTACAGCCTTGATAGATTTTCTGTAGAATTACTTTTCAGACCTTCAATTCCTGACAATGTCACTAATTGGAGAGTATTTAATCATGATGATGATATTTTGCAATTTTTAACTTCTGAGAATTCTTATGATAAGCAAGTTATTGAGGGAGATGATCATGATTCCCAGATGAAAGAAGTGCCCAAAGAAAATTCGATCCCTAAACCAGTGGTAAAATTAGAAGATCTTTATGATATCAAAGACAGGTTTAAACCTGTAATTAACACAAAGCTTCAAAGTTCTACCCTTAGGTTTGAATTAATAAATCTAGGAACCAAAGAGTCTCCTCAAAACATCAATTTAGGAACAGGACTATCTCAGAATGAAAAGGAAGCATTTATTAAATTGTTAAGAAAAAACAAACAGGTTTTTGCTTGGAAATATGATGACTTAAAGACATATGATACATCTATTATCCAGCATACCATTCCTATGCTTCCTGATAAAAAACCAATTCAGCAAAAATTAAGAAAAATACACCCAAATTTGGAGAGCCAGATTAAGTCGGAGCTTAATAAGCTCTTGAAAGCCAAAATTATTTTTCTAGTCCGACATTCAAACTGGGTCTCTAATATGGTGCCAGTCAGAAAGAAAAATGGCGACATACGAATTTGTATTGATTTCAGGAATTTGAACAAAGCGAGCTTAAAGGACAACTTCCCATTGCCTACTATGGAACAAATTCTCCAATCGGTGGCAGGTTCTGAATTGATGTCTTTTCTAGATGGTTTTTTAGGGTACAATCAAGTTCTGGTACATCCTGATGACCAGCTTAAAACTACATTCAGAACAAAATGGGGAACCTATGCATATCAGAAAATGCCTTTTGGTCTTATAAACGTCGGAGCGACATTTCAGAGAGCTATGGACATGGCCTTCAGAGGGTTAATTAATCGATCAGTAGTCGTCTATCTAGACGATATTACTGTGTATTCTAAGAAGAGAGATAATCATTTGCACGACTTAAATCAGATCTTTCAGCGATGCAAAAGATATGGTATTTCTCTAAACCCAAAAAATTCCTTCTTTGCTCTAGACCAAGGAAAACTCTTAGGTTTTATAGTATCCAAAGATGGTATTTATATTGATCCTGATCGGATTAATGAAATTTCTGAAATCCCTTTCCCACATAACAAAAAATCAATGCAGTCATTTTTAGGTCAGATTAATTTTGTCAAACGATTTGTTCCAGATTTTTCACAGATTGTATTACCACTTCAGACAATGATCAAGAAGAATTCAGTCTTCAAATGGGGATCAGAAGAAAAGCAAGCTTTTGATGTTATCAAACAGTCAATAATCAATGCCCCAGCCTTGAATACTCCAAATTTTTCTAATCATTTTACACTATATACTATTGCATCCAACACTTCATATGCCGCAGTACTCACACAACTGAAGGATAACAACTTAGAAGCACCCATATCATTTTTCAGTTCAAATCTTCAAGGTGCCGAATTGAATTATTCGGATGTGGAGAAACAAGCCTTTGCTGTGTTCAAAGCAGTCAAACATTATAGACCCTTCCTTTTGAAAACCCACACGAAAGTTATAGTTCCTTTCCCAGCGGTAAGACAACTATTAATTCAGAAAGAATTGGGTGAAAAAAGAGCCAATTGGGTTACAGCGCTTCAAGAGTATGACTTAGAAATAAAGCCAGCAAAGATTGTTAGGGGCCAAGGTTTTTGCAGGATATTGGCAGGAGCATCAAACATTCACGAATCAAGCGATGAGGATCAGATTAAATCCATCAATCAGGTAAGTGTCACTGATTCTGAATCTCAATATGCTGATTTGATATTTTATTTGAAGAACGGTTATGCTCCTCCAAATTTATCTTACAAAAATAAAAGGGCCATTAGGTTAAAAGCTAAGAATTTCACTCTCATTGATGATGTGTTGTTTAAACAAAATTATGATTCTATCCTGTTAAGATGTCTTGAGAAACCTGAAGCCCAAAAGGTTTTGCAGGAGCTACATGATGGACCAGCTGGGGGACATTTTGGAGCTGACACAACAGCTCACAAGATTGTTCATGCTGGATATTATTGGCCTACTCTATTTAGAGATTTCCATGAGCACGTAAGAAAATGCCTTAATTGCCAAACATCTGGTGGAAGACAATGAAAATCAGCTTTCCCTCTGCAACCTGTCAACATTGAACAGCCATTCGAACAATGGGGATTAGATATCATCGGGGAAATTACTCCACCATCTTCCAAACAACATAGGTATATCCTTACCGCTACTGATTATTTTACTAAATGGGTAGAGGCTATTCCTTTGAAGGCGGCAAATGCAGAGGCAATCATTGAGTTCATTGACCAGTTCATCATTACCAGGTTTGGTGTTCCAAACGCTCTTGTTTTTTATAATGCTTCCTATTTCTCAGGAAACGCTATATATGATTTTTCTATTAAAAGGGGGTTTAAACTGAAATATTCTTCCAATTATTATCCCCAGGGAAACGGTTTAGCCGAATCTACTAATAAGAATCTCATCAAAATCATTAAGCGAACTGTTGAACAAAATCATAGAAACTGGCATAAATCTTTAGTCTTTGCATTATGGGCTGATAGAATAACACAAAAGGCTTCTATAGGGACCTCTCCTTTCAATCTGGTATATGGAAAAGAAGCCGTGTTGCCTACAAATCTTGTTCTTTCATCTTTAGCCCTAGTGCAGTTCATTCAAGAGACTCCGTCTTCTTCTATCCAACTTAGACATGACCAAATTCTCAAATTAGAAGAAGAAAGGGAAAAGGCCAGAATCACTCATGCCAAACATCAACAAATCATCAAAACATCTTTTGACTCAGCATCATCCGATTCCAAACAACTTCAAGTTGGTGACTTAGTTCTCAAATGCGACAAGGCCCATGAGGATAAAGGTAAGCATACCAAATTTCAGAAAATGTGGCTTGGACCATTTCAGATCTGTGAAAAGATAGGCCATTCAACTTTTATATTGCAAGACTTATCAGGGTTGAGAGATTCTCTCCCCGTCAATGGCCTGATCCTGAAGAAATTCTTTAATTGAGAAGGTAACCCCTTCTCCTTTTGTAGATTTGCGTAGTGTTACACTAAAAAATGTCACCTTGACTACTTACAGTTAGTATGGCTCAAATCAACAGTCATGCTACCCTCTTAGGCAAGTCTCATGCCTCTGTTATCCATCTCAAACTCAAAGAAGAGAGAAAGTCTTGTAAAAACTATGTTTATCTCTGGGGTCGCAGGTTCTCTCTAGCCTTACCTGCGGGGACGCTGACCATGTTCACAAAATCTGCGTCCATGGACGCTCTGTATGTTAAGGGACAGGTGCGTCCCTCTGTAAAAGGCAAAATGCGCAAGTTTTATCTTGAAAAAGTTACTTGTGGTTACTTCTAGAACATTCTAGAGGTCGGTTTGATGAAATGGATGCGCCTCCAGTTGGTTCATGTATCTCTATTAAGGGGGAACTTATCCCATCAATAAGGGAGCTATCCCACCCAAAGAGGGGGATGATCCCATTGATAGTGGACCTGAATAACCTCTTTACAGCACTATAAATAAAGGCATTGAGCCAGAAGGAGAAGAGGTTGGAGCTATACATTTTCTTTGGGTAAATGCTGCAGGATTTAGGTCTTCCATTAGAGCCTTTGTGAGGAGAGATTGTCTTCACTTGATTCTACTTGGGAGAGGGTGAGCTTTGTCAAAGTAGAGGAAAACCCTTGATGGACCCTGGGAGGAACTTGCACAACACCAAGGCCAGGTTGTAAGAGTTTCTTTGTTTCGTTATTAATACAAACTGGTTTATTTTTCTCAATAGCTTGTGTTAATGAGTTATTTCATGTGTTCCTTGGTCTGCATGTTGAATATATGTTTTATTATATGAAATGCAAGTGCTTGGTAATTGTTTGATTGTTTGTGGTTGCAGGAATTGACTTGAAGGAGGAGCTCATCCGGATCGTCAAGAACGGACTTCAACAACAGCGTTTTGGAATAAGGTAAGCCTAAACACTTGTAGTTTTCATGTTGTAAAAGGTGTATTTAGAGAAAGATCACTCCATTTTGTCTTGTTTGTCATTAGAATGTCTTAGACTTCTAGGAAGGTCAGTCGTGTCCGCACCCTTGACAAATTCCGTGTGACACGTAGTTTGTAGGATTGGTAGGAAATAAAACTGTAGAGTACCTCCATTGACCTTTTGTTGTGTTTGAGAAAGCTGTCTCACAAAAATAATATAAATACTTGTTTTTAGATAATAGAACCCTCAATCAAAAGAAATAGTTTCTAGGAAATTAGATATCCTTGTGTTCTGAAACTATAATCTAAATTTTGAAGACTCCTCTCAAGAGGTAAAAGTTCTGAATCATTTTCTGTTTCCAATACTAGTCTCCAAAGGTTATCTGTTAAAAGATAGAGGCTAACCCATTTTCAGTATCTTCAACTCTTCACCTGTCATCCATCTGCTCTTAAGGAGAAAATTGTTCACCCCATTCACTAAAGGTTATGATTACTCAGAGTGTAATTCTAAAATATAAAAGATTAAAGATAAGAGGTCTTATCATAAGCCTGCTTACCATATTCATAGGGAAATAGCTTAACTGACATTACCAATACTGCCTACCAAAACAGGGTAATGGCTTGAAATTTCAAGACAAGGGGTCTCATCACGAGCCAGCTTGATCAGTTAAATTATTACCAGTGAATGGCATTGTCATAAACTGGCTACCGAACCAGGACAGTGGCTTTTTATCTTATTAATTACAAAGAAAAATAGATATGAAAACATTTTATGGATTCATTCTGTTAATCACACTCTTATGTGAATGGAAAAGTAGACAATACTATGGTTAAAAGGTATCCCTGTCGAGACTATAAATGTCTGCTGGCAACAGAGGCTCTACCTATGACAAAGGAGTTAATTATAAAAGCTGATTTGGGAAAGTTTTCTATTTTATCACTATGAACCAATAAAGACTTGTTTTAGAAACTTATTATGTATTTAGTTTCTTGAAACTAAATGGGACGAAGTTAACAAAATGGAATTCACTTTAGTCAGAACACATGAATATCTAGTTATATTAGAAATTTATCCTTCTGATTGAGTTTCTATTTATGAAAAGCTTGAATGTTTATGTTAATTTCAGAGATAACTGGTTCTACCAACGAATCGCCAATTGTTGTGCCCTACAACAACCCCCCATTTCATATCATCTGTATTTACAAACAATTAACATATGAAATGGGTCCCTTTTAGAAAATTAATTGGTATTAATGAATTTGTTCGAAAAAGGTATGATAATCAAAAGTGTTTGTGAATTGGAGCCTTTTTCTAATAACAATGTTTCCAAAATAAAACAATCTTTTGTTATTGCGATAAAGTGATCGCAAGATCGCATATCGCAATGACAAGAGAGATGCATTTAAATGGCACTTCGGTCTTTGCCGATGCGATATCGCTATCGGAGATCGGCGATATTCAATGCATACACAAAAAAGAGCACATATCTTATACCCCGATGCGACGCTATATCGGCGATCGGCTATCGGCACTGCCTCTTGTGGGAAAACGCTTTAAGTTTTAAACCCCGACCCGATGCGATATCGCTATCGACCGTCGGCGGTATCCTATGCACTCTCATAAGGCGCTCAGGTCTTTCCCCGATGCGATGCGATATCGCTATCGGAAGTTGGCAAATCACTTAATATGCATCTGGTAATGTGTTCACATGCTAGTCCGATGCGATATCGCGATCGGCGTTCGCCAGGGCTACTTTCAAACGATAATGTAACTCTTTCCCCCATGTGATGCGACATTGTTCATCGATAATCGGCATTTTCAAAAAAGCGATTGCTTTAAGCTTTAAAGTTATATTTAAATCCGGTGGATAAAGCGCAGATTTCAAAATGCCGTTAAATGCAGGGATAAGGTAATGCATGCGTATTTAATAACTTTGCCCCTTCGATTAACGAATACTTGCGTCTAAGGCATTATCATATCTGTTGCACACGTTAGGAGGTCATTCAACTGAATCACAGTGTAAAGGTCATTTAATGGGTAGCTGGCCTTAAAAACACCATTAATGCATATGCGATCTCTTACCAGTGATTGGATCCGCAGCCACTTTTTGAAAATTAATAGCGCCACGCTTCAAGTGATATATATCTTTCCCTTTATGCTTTGTCTTCATTATTTCTCGTGTTAAGATTTCTCTTGCACTTGTGTAGAGTTCTTTTGTTGAGAAAAGCCTGAACATGATGGGGAAGAAAAATAAGAGGAGTTCTGGTTCCACTACAACACCTGTTGCAGGTCAAGCTGCTTCAATTTCGAAGAAAGGCCTAATCTCGGACACTACGTGCACTGGTCTTGCTAGGACCACATGGCAGGGCACATATAATCTGTTTGAGGCCAAGCAACCAAAAGTGACAGTGAGAACAGCTAGTGTTGATGTACTAAGGAAATCTGATGCAACGCTCAAAGACTTGGCCGACTCCTTTTTACACAGAATAGCGGCCAGAGAGCAGGTTCTCCCTTACACAGATGTGGTGCGCTGGGCAATTGAAGAAATCCCTATCACTGATAGAACTTTCCATACAAGGGACGGAAGGATTTTCGGGTCATTCAAGCCTGATGACCTGAGGCGAATGTATCATCTGCCTGAACCGGAGCTAGTCTACAACAGAGCCTTCGTGGAGAAATTCGCAAAAGAAAATGAATCACCATCCGAACCCCTCCGAGATTGGAGGCAGAACCCAGCCAAGCACAAGCATGAAAGTTCGGGTAAGTACTCCAACGTTTCTTTGGCTTCTCCCTATTGCTATGCGGGGATTATGATGTGTAGATTGTGGGGATTACATGACTCCGTTAATATCAATATTGACATGGTTTCCTTAATGGAAGCGGCTATCAATGCTATAATCATGGATTGGGCCACTATTCTTTCTGATAAGTTGGTCGTAGCTGTTCGTGAATTTAGAGCCAAAACTATAGTCATTGAAAGGAAAATCCCGCCATTTTATTATTCTGCTTACATTATGGATACCTTGTGTCTTAATTCTGAGTTTCCTGTCCTCGGTTGGAGATGGACCACCCAAGATCCAACACCCATTCATTTATACCATCAGAAATTGTGGAAGTCCTCTTACAAGGACCATTTGTACCAAATTTGTAATGGTTTCATGGTGCCCATTTACTATTCTATTTATGACAGACCGATTTCTAGAATTTCCTATGAAGCTTCTTTTGACTTACCAGCCGTAGCAAGTTGGTTCGGGGAGGAGTATTTCACCTATATCAGAGTTTTTGGGAGTAAGGCTAGGCCACATGTCCTCCCTTTATATATCCCAGACAAGCTGTTAGCCCGGGAAATCTGCTACCAGATTATGGCCGAGAGTGTTACACAAACTCTCAAAGAAGAGAAGAAGAAAGGTTGGCCCTCTTTTCCTTTAAGAATTGGGGTTTTTACTCTGCTTAATTACAAGCACGAAGAAAAAGAAGCGACAAAACTCCAAGCTTTATCCCTGGCCACTCTCCCAAGCAGACTCTATGATCCAAAGCAAACTGCCTACATTGCCCTAGAACAAGAAAAATTAACAAAAGTTGATCATCAAGAGGATATGTTTGATGACCTGTTCGTAGGTGCCGAGACAATAAGCCAAGCCAAACAGCTTGCAATAATGAAATACAATGATGAGGCGTTGACAGAGTTTAATAAACTTAGGGAACAGAGGTTGCAAACTCTGCCCCTAGAGTTATTATCCACAACCCCAGCGTCTTCCTCAAGCGAGCCTGGTCAGCAACAGATACATTCACCTCCTGTTACAACTAAAGAACAGGATAAACAATAGGAGGAAAGGCAGAAGAAGCTGCAGGCTGAGAAGCAGAGAAAAGAGCAAGCAGAGAGGCAGAAAAAGGAGCAGATAGAAAGGCAGCAAAAGGCAAAGAAGGAAGAAGAGCAGTGGAAGAAGAAGGAAGAAGAAAAACTGAAGAAAGAACTAGCAGATAGGCAGAAAAAGGAATTGGAGGAGCAGCAGCGGAAAACGCAAGAGGAGCAACAGCGAAAAGCACTTGAAGAACAGCAGAAGTTAGAACAAGAAAAAGAATGGAGCAAAGCCCATACAGAGCAACATAAGCAAACCTCCATCGATCCTGAATTGATTAAACAATGGAACCAATTCGATTCCATTATCAGTGGTAAGGAAGGCTCCAAAGACACAGGCTCCTCTAAAACAAGAAATGCGCCCGATACCACTTCTTCTCAGGTTCTAGGAGGAACCAGCGGCCCACCCATTTCACAGGATGTCGAGATAATCAATAAGGACTCTTCCGATCAAATTGTTCTCCAGGTGGAAGAAATTCCTCCCCTGGATATTTTCTACAGCCCAAAGCATAGAGCCGTTATTAAGCGCTCTAAGAAAAGACGAAGGCTTGATCAACCTTCTATCTTGCCTGAGCAAACAGTCACGGGCAATATGGTCTGGAAGGAGGATTTGGATCCCTCCGATGATCTAACAAAGCTGTCTCAATTTGCGGGAGCTTATTCCGCAGCAACTATCGACAAAGCATCGGAGGTGAGTCTTCTGTTGAAGACTAAGGACCATGAAATATATGCATTACAGGCAGAGGTAATAGAAGCGAAAAACAAAGCAGCACAGGTGGAAGAGCAGTTGCTGGCTCAACAGCAGGAAAACAATTTGTTAACCCAGCAACTGCAAATTGAAAGACAAAAGATAAACCAAAGTGAAACGCAGAAGGCAAAAGAATTGTCGGAGGCATTGTCACAGTTGAAAGCATCAAATGAGCTGATGATGCAATCGAAAGATGAGCGAATAGCTCAACTGTCAGCACAGCTCGAAGGTATCAAGAGTACACAGAATGTAAAAAATTTCAGAGCAGAGGCAACTCAAATAAATAGCGCATTACTGTCTCAGATCAGACTTCTATGTCAACAACTTGCTAAGGCTGAGCCATTATGCGAAATATCTACAACAGTGTGTGAGCAAATAGAGAAGGCCAGAAATGAGCTGGATCAGGCCGAAGATGCCATATCCGATTATATTGAGTGGCAAGACACTGACGAAGGGAAAGCGGCGAATTTGTCCCGAATCCATGAAGCGTACAAAGACATCCTCTTCACGGAATGGAACACTCCGGTAATGAAAGCAGAAAGGGCGGCTTCCAGGTGTAAAATAATTGCCAGCAATATGATCAACCTATTCAATGATACACTTTATTTTTCAAACATGATCTCCAAGAGCACACCTGGAAGCATAACAACAGCAGATATGCTTGAAGAAGCAAGTTATCATGGCTTGGAGGAACAGAGGAAGTTAATTACCGGAGTAAACACTTTAACCTCTGAAGCATATTGGCTCTTTCTAGTCAAGCCACATACGCAAAGGTCTGCTCTCAAGTGTTTAACAGATGCCCTCGGATGCCTGATCCCCGACATTCAGGATGCTACATATGATGCCCAGCTAACTTCGCGTCTCAACACTCCACCAGAAGTAGAGCCAATGCTGGTGATATGTCAGCTAAGGAGTAAAGGCAAAGAACCCACCGAATGAAGCATTGCTGCCAACTGCCAGATCACCAAGAAAGATGGAAAAAACATTTATTGATGCCAATTTAATAGCTTTTTAGTTGTTTAGATATTTAGATTAGTATAGTATTTATAGACCCTTTCATTGTTTTGGAAAGGGTCGTAAAATTTTGTAATAGACTTAAAGGCTGAAGTTTGCACTATTGTGCTTCAGTCTATATTATTTTGTGAAACTCGACCAACGGTTCTGAATTTTGATTAGAAGGCTGTTTTACACAATTGCGCACGACTGTCTGTTGTTTGGAATGCTTTCTGATTTGAAGGAAGGACTGCGACATAGTGATTAATATACTGGATTGATCGAGCAGCTTACATGGTACTATTATTTGTATCTGTGTTCTTTCTTATTATATGAATTACTGTGTTATTATCTTTTCTATTGTTGAATGCATGTATGCGATATAACAACGAATCTTCATTTCGTTTCACTATTGAATGTTTTGGTGATTTGTTATCTCTTTCACCCATGCATGTATCAATGATATGAATGATTAAGTGTAGTAATTCGCTCTAATCGCTCTGCATAACTAATTATGCAGAGCAATGTTTAAATGGTTTAAACATCTATGCTTAAAGTGTTAGAGTCATCTATATGCCTGCCTTAAAGCACAGATCATCAAACGCTACGCTTTGCCAAGTGATAAGTCCTGGGATCAGATTATAGTTATTACATTTCGCTTATAGTTTAGCTGTCCGCTTATTACCATCTTATGTCATAAGTCACTCATCCATCCCGTTTACTTATAATTCTTGGGAAACTGGTCCCATTATCCCCAGTCGGAACCACTATTCCAAACGGAAAAGGAGCTGCACTAAGGTCCGGACCGGGTGGTTTCCCCTTTGTTGTGGCAGTGATTTTCGAGGCCTCAACAGGGCTTAAGGCCTACAAGTTAGGATAATAATATTGTAAGTCTCTGAAATATGTAGAGCACGAAATGTAATAGGTCAAGTCAAAGGGTTGTCCACCCAAGAAATTGTATAGAATAATAGGAAGTAAGTCAGCCTTCCCATGGTCCGCAGAACATGGGAATTTCTAAATAGCGTGAGGCCTAAGGGTAGAGGGTAGTTCATGTTTTAGAGGAATCTTGGTGTTATGGTTGTGTAAATATAGTATTTTATGCATATGTAAGTCTAAGTCAATGGTGTTGCTAGATAGATATAGGCTCTGCAACTATGTCCGCAGAGGCCTGATAGAGTCTGCAACTGTGTGCGCGGACAGGTCTAGTTGTATTGGCAAAAGAGTTGAATAAAGATAAGTTGGTTCTAAAATACTATGTTGATTCTAAAATATTGTGTATCTAGTTAATTTTTGGTTTATATATCTATTGTATCTGTGCGCTTATGCTTATGTTCTAATTTTATGCAAATCTATAACATTTTTAGGTGTGTGCATTGGTTATTTCTATTAAATGTTTGCTTAAAAACTGTAAGAAGTAGATATGATCGGTAACAAACTGAATAATAATAAGTATTATGTATTTGCCTTGTTCGGGATCTACGTGGAGGTAGAGTGGCACGAGGCCACAGAACGGTGCGCAACCCCTCCAGACCACATCAAGACATCCCAAGGGTATGGAAACTTGGTTCCAGCACCCTCCCTTGCTACCTCGGGTGAGACCTCAGTCCGCGCTCCACAGGCTATTGCCAAAACGGCTGGTAGCTGTGGAATTTGTTTGGCTAATCACTCTTTCGAACCTGGGTCAAGGCCCAATAAGCCAACAAATGGTTCCATTGCTACGGCTGGGATCTGCCTAAGGGATGTCTGATATCGGGATGTTAGAACCCTATAGAGAAAGAGTCTGAGGATTGATTGGATCAGGAGCGATATGAGTTCATAGTAGGTACTAGTATGCTGATGCACAAGCTAGAGGTTAAACATGACAAGCGCGATCCAGTCCCCGATATTCAAAGGAGCAGGAAGTGAAGATCCAGAACAATTTTGGTTCATGGTAAGGGCAGTATGGGAAGCGCACGAAGTTAAGAACGATAACATCAAAAAGGCTACCCTAGTTAGCGCACTACAGGACCACACGCTGACATGGTATATAAAGTACTCAAGCGATCATCTAAATGCCAGAACAGTGGAGATCCAGGCTGAATTGAAAAGAGAATTTAGCTAGCCAAAATCAGAAACGCAGTCAATTATAGGGTTCAAGGAGATCACGTTGATGCATGGTGAAACTCCGTGGGATCTAGATCAAATATTGAAAAGTACAATCCACGAGGCGAACATGATGTTGTCGAATGTGCAGCACTACGTGTGGTTTGTGGCATCATTGACACCACATCTGAGGATGACGTTGTGACAATAAAATATCTCAAGCCAATCTAAAGCATTAGAGACGGGGATGAGGTTGCATGAAACTCCAATACAGGATCTGGGGTTTGGAGTTCAGCAAATCCACTCGCAAATACAAAACCTATGTTTAGAAATGCAGAATTTAAAACAAGAAAAGGAACCCCACCCAGAAGAATGGGAGGAAGTGGGGTGTATAAAGTGTAGAAACCCAGGTCATGATAAGGTTCATTGTCCCATCTTTGCGAACTATGTGGCAACAGGGGGGCCAACACCATTTTGACCAAAGGCACAAGCAGGGTCAAGTGCAACACCCTCGCTTTGGTGCGCACTCTGTCAGCTGGGAAGAAAGCACAGCGTGGATAACTGTCATCTACTGCCAAAATTTAACCATACCCGCTAGCAGCTGTTTTGCAACTTTTGCATATCAGTGGGCCACGAGGAGCGAGACTGCCATAGTTATCAATTATTGATGGACTGGTTACCTGCCTACGGAAAGCAGACAAAAGCATGAGGTTAGCATCTAGCCATGACGATAGTGCATAGTGGGTTCCAATGATGGGGATGAGGATGGGGAGGAATGGGGCCAGGAAGGGGTTGCGGGCAGCTAATCTGTTATAATTGCGGATGAGTAGGACACTACGCACGGGACTGTACCAACCTGACCAGAATATCGTGCCCTTACCACAAACAATTCGATCATGAAATGATAGATTTCACCACATTAATAGCACAGATATGTGAGAAGAGGGTACCACAACCTACAATGACGCAGAACGTCCAAATGATGAGGGCCGAACCACGCGAGGAAGACCCAAGCATAAACATGGTGCTCAAAAGTGGCACAACTACAGGGGAGGATAAGATGAAAGTAACTAAGGACGATGTCGAGGTTCGGAAGGAGATAGATATGGAAGCTAGGAAGAGCTTCACAGAGGTCTCTACCCCAGGTAGTAAGGATCAAACAAAGCCGAAAAAGGATCCCTCAATGCTAACTACCTTTTTAGAGACATGCATGAAATTGCTTCGCGATTATAGGGCAGTTAAAGGATTGCAAGAATTGATAACTAGGTGCGCAGGGTTAGGTGAACCTCACGTGGTCTGAAAATTGTGAAAACTTGCGTCGTGGACTAGGTGGGAAATGCAACTAACGGTGCAGATTGGCGACTATGAGATCGATCAGATCACTTTGTACTTGGGCTCAGATGCAAATGTACTACCTAAACAAACTTGGGAGCACATGGGCAAGCCCACACTACAATGGTCTCTTATTCAATTACAGATGGCGAAGCAATAGAAGATCCTGCCCATGGGAAGACTGCAAGGAATTACGGTAGATATAGAAGGCACGAGCACCCGAACAAACTTTGAGGTAATAGAAATCGTGGATGAAAGTAGCCCTTGCCCTGCATTGTTAGGGATAGACTCGGCCACCGATGTGAATGGGGTTATTAATTTAGAGAAGCAGAAAATGATATTTGAGAAGAACTCACTCCGCATAGTCATTCTGTTAGACCCAGTTGAAGGATTGCGTTACACTGAACCTATGCGCGACGAAGGAAGTGATGATGAATTAGATTGTATCTACAAAATTACTGCACGAAATCAAGATTGGGTCAATCTGTCTATTGAAGGAAGAATATCGTGGTGACATGCAGAGTCCTATTCCAAAGATTCATATGAGGAGGATGAGAGGTGGCATAATCGGTTGAATGGAGTAACCACGTTAAACTACAATATGATGACTAATTCGTTGTATTGCATCAGAGCTCAGGATCGTGAACCGCCGATGTATGATGGGCTGACAACAATAGATGAATTCCTAACCAAATTTGAAAGTGTGGTTCCAAAGCACCAATAGTTTGATGCGTTGAGATGGGCATTGCACACAACACCTGTGTGTTGGTGGGGCACACATGAAGGAACCTTTGACAATTGGCTTGGCTGTAGTTGCATGATGTAGATAATATTTGGGAAGCCGAAACTATGAATAACTGAGAAATACAATGGACGTGATGACCCACACATGCACCTCACAGATGGATTCAAGCCTATGGAGAAGAGCCTCAACTAGAGTGGGTACACTTATTTTATCGTACCCTAGATGACATCCGAGGAACTGGTATACTGAAACATATCTCCAACATGGAATAGTCGAATGGGATATCTTACGCAAACGTTTTTTGTTAACGTTCCTCTTTGAATACCAATGGATGGATACTGTGGACAATGCATTGTAGGTGGTGAAGGCCACTATTTTCAAAATACCACTGGAACCAAAAGAAATCGTGCAGCCAGACTGGTCGCGAAAGTTGAACCAAGCCCTGGAATGTTACAATGTGCAAGTAGAAGATGATGATGACGACCCTAGAAACATCAATATTCTAGAAACAGAGAGGAGTCGCCAGGTTTGTTGACCAGAAATCAAGGATCCGGACATCACCGCGCCGCTGAAAACGAAACAAGTAAACATCGGAACAAAGGAAGAACCGAATTATGCAATGCTTGGGGACTATTGAGACGATTCCATGGTGGAAAAGGTTCTCAAACTGCTTCGAGAGTATCAAGATTTATTTGCGACTAAAATTACGGAGTTAAAATGGATCCTTGGTGACCTGGGAATGATGAAGATAACCCTGAAGCCAGATATGAAGCCAATTAAGTAGCAGCCTTAATGGTTGAATCCAACATACAAAGCGAAGGTCCGCGAAGAGTTGGACAATATGCTTGCAGCAGGAATAATTGAAATAGTGGAGGAGTCCGACTGGGTAAGTCCTATGGTTGTGCAAGAGAAAAAACAAAAAGGTGAAATTCACATCTGCGTCGATCTTCAGAAGCTCAATCATGCATGTGTTAACGATCCATTTTTGATGCCATTTACAGATGAGGTACTGGAAAATGTGGGAGGACAGGAAGCCTACTCCTTTACAGATGGCTTCTCGGGCTACCACCAGATCAAGATTGCGTCAGAGAATAGGAGTAAAACAACATTTGCTACTGAATGGGGCTACTTTCAGTATACGGTGATGCCTTTTGGACTAAAGAATGCACTGGCAATATTCTCATACATTGTGGTAGCTGCATTCAAGAAGTTTATACACAAGTTCTTAGAGGTATATCTTAATGATTGGACCGTATTCGGGCTGGTTAAGAAATATACCACGAGCTTACGATTGATTCTGGATGCTTGCCGATGGCACTAGATTGTGCTTAACCTAAAGAAGTGTACTTTCCTCATCCCCTGCGGGAACCTGCTCATCCATATGGTTTATAAGCAAGGTGTGATGGTGGATTCGGCAAATATTGTTGTCATACTCAACATTCAAGTGCCACAAAGTGTCAAGCAACTGCGCTCCACACTGGGATACACTGGTTACTATCAGAAGTTCATAAAAATCTACGCACAGATCAAGGCACCAATGGAATAGTTACTGAAAAAGGATGCTACTTATTGCTGGAATGAGGAATGTAACAAAAGTCTGGAAACACTTAAGGAAAATATGGCATCAACGCCTATATTAGTCTTTCTGAAATGAGAAATCAAATTTCACGTGCATGTTGATGTGTCGTGTGTTGCGTTGGGTGCAGTAATCACTCAAGAAGGAGTGAAGGGAATTGATCATCCGATCATGTTCACAAGTCGACGATTGTCAAAATTGGAGAAGAACTACTCCACTACTGAGCGAGAGGGATTGCTGATGGTATACGTGCTCCAGAAATACTGCCACTATCTGCTCGGAGGACACTTTAAGAATTATAATGACCACTCTGTGCTAAAATACCTAGTGAATAAGCCTGTGTTGGGTGGGCGCATTTGTAGGTGGTTGCTATTATTTCAATAATATGACTTCAAATTCATCACAAAGCTAGGACATCTAAACGCAGGCCCAGATCACTTGTCCCGAATTGAGAATGGTGAACAGCCCATAAACTTAGAGGAAGGACTACCTGATGCACAACTGTATGCAGTGCATGTCATGGATGGCCATTCTGAGAATATAATCCACTTCTTAACCACAGGAACCATGCTGCAGGGATATTCTGTTCAACAAAAGAAAGAATTGGTGATATGCGTAGTAGACTTTACTGCTATTGTAGGGCACTGTTGGGTCCCTATAATACTAGTGCTTACACCATTACTATTGTAGTTATACCCCTTATTTATATTGTTGTGCTCCTATTACACCCATGTTGTTATTTCTGTGCCCCATGAAATCCCTCTATTTTTATTTTTGTGGCTTTATATTATTATTGTTAGGTCGGCTGGATTATATTGTGACTCCTTAGACTCCTATATATAGAAAGGAGGTTTTGTCATTTGAATCATCGAAAAATTGTTCATTTATGTAATGTAAAGGAGGTTTCCCCCTCGAAGAGGCTGAATTCTAAGGCGTCGATCTATCTTTTCTATCTTTTCTTGAGCTGGTTCCATAACATTTGGTATCAGAGCTTTGGATTTGAGGGTTTCGCTGCTCCAAACAGGTCATCGTGGAATTTTCGCTATAACATTTTTTTTGTGACATTTCAGAAGTCGAAAAAAAAACCCATTTGAGAAGAAATCGCGTTGAACCTTGGGTGCGAATTTCAGTTCTTTTTGCGTGATATTTGCGGAGATATCATCTGAGTAAGTTGGTCTTTTTGCAGACTCCTGAATTACATTCAAAACAGGTGACCTGGGGAAAATAGTCATAACTTTCTCTCTGGGGATCGGATTGAAATTTCATCAGAAGATACAGCAAGAGGACAGATTTTAGTTTCTTGTATGCATGCTTTAGATCCAAAGGTCGAAACAGTGACTTGTGGCACGTCGTACAAGTTCGCTCTACTGAACTAGTCTATAAGCAGGTCACTGCGGGAGATTTCACATAACTCTTCCTTGGAGAATCCAATTTGGGTCAGACTTGTGGCATTGAAAAGAGGACAGAGAGGGCTACTACAACTCACAAATTCAGAAGTAGATGATGGGAAAGTACAGAGATACATCAGAGGCAATATCGTGCTCCTACAAAGTGAAAAAAAGTGTGTAGATTTTCTTAAATTTTTGCTTAAGCTTGGTTTGAAAATTTATTTTGAAGGAATTCAAAGGGCATAGTAGAGAATTATTATTGGTAACTGATGCCCCGAGGAAAGAAAATGCAAACACCTAGTAAGGAACCTGAAAGCTCTAGCATGACTCATGAAGAAGAGGAAGAAATGCAACATAATATATCAAAATTACAAGACCAAGTGCAACAACTGTCCCTTGCACAAAAAGGAACAGAATCTAAGATGGATGGTTTAAAGAAAGATGTAGAAGCTAAGATGGATGGTTTAAAGAAAGGTGTAGAAGATAAGATGGACTGTTTAAAGAAAGGCATAGAAGCTAAGATGATTGACATGGAAGCTAAGATGGATGATTTGAAGATAGATTTGAAGAAAGACATGGACGAATTGAAGATAAATATGAATAATTTGCTACAAGAAATGGTCCCTAAGGGTGAAAGGGTACTAAAGGAAACTCATGATGAGAAGAAAAGAAATGTTAATCATGATTCCATAGACGCTAATGTTGGGTTGAAGACTCACCATATTCCAAAAATCGATATGAGGAAGATTGATGGCAACGATCCTGCCACATGGATATTACAGATGGAGCAGTTCTTCGATCTCAATAATGTGCAAAACACACAAAAGGTACGTATGGAAACTGTATATTTGGAACCAAATCAGCTTGTATGGTATCAATGGCTTTGCTCTCGTAAATAGTTTATCACTTGGGCAATTTTTACGGAAGAATTGATAGCACATTATGAAGATACAAAAAGCAACACTTTTTTTAAACAAATTGATAAGTCTCAAACAAAAGGGTTCAGTAATGGAGCACATTGAGGAGTTCCAAAAATTGAACATAAGGGTAAAAGATATTCCAGAGGAGCATAGGATTGATGTGTTCATAGGGTCTTTAAAGGATATTATCCAACATGATGTTCGCCTTTGGGAACCTGATTCATTAGAGAAGGGATTCAGATTAGCAAGAAAAATGGAAAGCAAAATTATGGCAACCAGGAAGCATACCACTCACAACTATAAAGATGGAAGTGTTGTTTCCCCTAGTCTTCCACAACCTATAAGGTTGACACCACAACAATTGGAAGAAAAAAGAGCAAAAGGGCTTTGTTATAGTTGTGATTGAAAATACACTAAAGGTCATAAGTGTGCTAAGAAGAAATTATTCTACATAGATTGTGAAGAGGAAGAAGAAAAAGAGCAAGAAAGGTCAAAAGAAGAAGATATACTCCAGGAACAAAGCCTAGATGAAGAACAAATAAATCTGACCATATCTTGTAATGCATTGGCGGGAATTACCACTCCTCAAACCATCAAGATAGAAGGACAAATCAAGAAGAAAAAGGTAATAGTGTTGATTGATTCCAGAAGCACCCACAATCTTATTCATTGTAGGGTAGAAAAAGAATTGAATTGCTTCCTATATCTAGCACAAGAGTGTCAAGTGATGATTGCAAATGGAGGAACAATAAATTTCTCTGGAAGGTGCCATAATATCAAGCTATCCATGGGAGAATATGTATTGACTAGCCCAATGCTTTCCATTCCAATGGGAGGTGTTGATGTTGTACTAGGAGTCCAATGGCTACAATCCTTGGGTACAATAGCTTTTAATTTTCAAGAAATTTTCATCAAATTTTCTACGGAAGGAAAGGAAGTTGAATTAAGGGTATTGTAGGGAAACCAAGAAAGATAATCAGCTCTAATGGTATGACAAAGCTTCTAAAAAAGGAGCAAAGAGGTGTAATTGCACAATTATGTTCGCTAGATGTTTCCACATCGGAATCATCTATTTCTCCAGATCTCCAAAATGTCTTGGACAATCATTCCAAGGTATTTGAGACTCCCAAAGGTCTCCCACCTATGCGTGATCATGATCATGCTATCCATCTGATTCCAGGAAGTGTTCCTCCAAACATCAGGCCGTACAGATATCCCTATGTCCAAAAAAGTGAAATTGAACGTATGGTTGCAGAAATGCTAGAGGCTGGTATAATTCAACCAAGTCAAAGTTCTTTCTCTGCTCCAGTAGTATTGGTGCACAAGAAGGATGGATCATGGCGCATGTGTCCGGATTATAGGGAGCTCAACAAGCTCACTATTAAAGATAAGTTTCCCATTCCTATCATTGATGAATTACTGGATGAATTGCATGGATCAATTTACTTCACCAAGTTGGATCTTCGTTCGGGATATCATCAAATCAGAATGAAGATTGAAGACATTCCGAAAATGACATTTAGAACTCATGAGGGTCATTATGAATTTTTGGTCATGCCTTTTGGCCTTACCAATGCACCTTCAACATTTCAAGGTTTGATGAATTCAATTTTCAAACCATTCCTTAGAAAATTTGTGTTAGTATTTTTTGATGATATACTAATCTACAGCAAGTCTTGGAAGGATCATGTTGAACATGTTGACAAGGTGCTACAACTATTGGAGGAGAAACAATTATATGCAAAAAATCCAAATGTTTCTTTGGAGTCCAGGAGGTGGAATATTTGGGTCATATTGTATCTCATGAAGGAGTTAAGGTAGACCCTAGCAAAATTAAAGCCATTAAGGAATGGAAAATCCCCACATCCATAAAGCATCTGCGAGGATTTCTTGGGTTGACAAGGTATTATCGCAAGTTTGTTAAGAATTATGGGAGAATAGCAACACCTCTAACAACATTATTGAAGAAAGATGCATTTCCATGGACTCCGGAAGCAACAAAGGCCTTTGAACATCTTAAAGAGGCAATGTGCCAAGCACCGGTCTTAGCTACACCGAACGTCACAAAAACCTTTATTATGGAATGTGATGCTTCAAGAAATGGAATTGGTGCTGTTCTAATGCAAGATGAAAGACCCATTGCTTTTCAAAGTCGTCCAATCAAGGGAATGTTTTTAAGCAAAGATATTTATGAGAAGGAAATGTTGGCAATACTCCATGCACTTAAGAAATGGTGACCCTACCTAATGGGAAGACACTTCAAGGTAAAAACGGATCATGATAGCCTTAAATACTTTTTAGAACAAAGATTATCCTCTGAAGAGCAACAAAAGTGGGTCACAAAGATGTTGGGTTATGACTTTGAAATCATATACAAAAAGGGGAAGCAAAATGTGGTGGCATATGCACTCTCAAGAAAGAATGAGGATGTGGAAGCATTGTTGTGGGCCATTTCTATTATCCAACCAGATTGGATAAACGAAGCAAGGGAGGAATGGAAGAATGATGAAGAAGTGTGGGCACTTATTCGAAAGCTACAACAAGATTCCAGTACGTTTGATACATTTAGCTGGAAAAATGATTCATTATGGTACAAAGATCACTTATACCTCTGTAAGAATTCCCAGCTAAAACAAAAGATTCTTATGGAATTGTACACTTCTCCCTTAGCAGGGCACTCAGGATTTTTAAAAATTTACCATAGGGTTAAGAAGGATTTCTTTTGGGATGGCCTTAAATCAGATATTCAAAAGTTTGTGGCGGAATGTTTGGTTTGCCAGCAAAATAAAGTTGAAACAATTAAGACACCGGGTCTATTACAACCTTTATCGATTCCAAGCCAACGTTGGGAGGAGGTTTCAATGGATTTTATCACAGGTTTACCGAAGTTTGAGGGAAAGAGTGTAATCATGGTGGTAGTTGACAGACTTACCAAGTATGCACACTTTTGTGCATTATCACATCCATTTAAAGCCAGTACAGTTTCTACTGCATTTATGGAAACAATTCAAAAGCTACATGGAAACCCAAAGATTATTGTAAGTGACAGAGATCCCGTTTTCACTGGAAATTTTTGGACAGAATTATTTTCTTGTCTTGGTACTCAGTTAGCTCATAGCTCATCTTATCATCCTCAATCTGATGGGAAAACTGAGATAGTAAACAAATGTTTGGAAGGATATCTTCATTGCTTTGTATCTGATAAACAGAAACAATGGGTCAAAGGGTTGCCTCTCGCTGAATGGTGGTATAACACTTCCTTCCATACAGCAACAAAAATGACCCCATTTATGGCACTTTATGGGTATCAACCACCATCCATCACATCATATTTAAAAGAAAATTCTAAGGTTCAGGCAGTGGAACATCGCATCGAACATCAACAACAAGTCCTCCAACTCTTAAAGGATAACCTCGTATTGGCACAAAATAGAATGAAACAACAGGCAGATCAACATCGCAGTGAAAGAAGTTTTGATGTAGGTGATTGGGTATTCCTACAACTACAACCATATAAGAAAATGTCCATAAAGAAAGTTAAGAAGGATAATAAATTATCACCAAAGTAATATGGTCCGTACAAGGTGTTGCAAAATATTGGTACCATGGCATACAAATTGGAGCTTCCTGCAGCTTCTCGATTGCACCCTGTTTTCCATGTTTCATGTTTAAAGAAGGTTATAGGCAACAAGCTCCTAGTTCAAACAATATTGCCAGAACTCGAGGAGGAAGGAAAAATTATATTGGAACCAGAAGCAGTCACAGAAACAAGAACTCGACAGCTACGAAATCGATCAATTTCAGAGTATCTTATCAAGTGGAAGAACTTATCCACTGAAGATTCCACATGGGAGGATGAGAATTTAATGCAGAAGTGTCTAGAACTACTCAAGCGTTGAGGACAACACTTTTTTTTAAGGAGAGGGGCATGTTGGGTCCCTATAATACTAGTGATTACCCCATTACTATTGTAGTTATACCCCTTATTTATATTGTTGTGCCCCTATTACCCCCATGTTGTTATTTATGTGCCCCATGGAATCCCTCTATTGTTAATTTTGGGGCTTTATATTATTATTGTTAGGTAGGCTGGATTATATTGTGACTGCTTAGACTCCTATATATAGAAAGGAGGTTTTGTCATTTGAATCATCGAAGAATTGTTCATTTATGTAATGTAAATCAGGTTGCCCCCTCGAAGAGGCTGAATTCTAAGGCGTTGATCTATCTTTTCTATCTTTTCTTGAGCTGGTTCCATAACAGGCACCTCTACAAACTGGGCAATGATGAAATATTTTGGAGATATGTACCTGAATTCAAGTGAGGGCAGATCCTAGCCGAAACATCGTTGACCAAGTGTTATCGGGAAATCTAGTGTCTATTCCGAGCTGCTATTCCCACTAAGGCTGGTAGCTACCTTAGAAAAAACAAACTAAAGCCACTTTCATTTTCCTTTATGAGAAGTAGATAAGAGGGGAAAGAAGGAGACCAACCTCTGTCTTGCGCTTAGTTCCTTGCTTGATTCCTCTCCTTTCTGATAGATCTTTTCCACTCTCTTCCTCGTCTGCCCAGCTTCAAAGAGAACCTGTAGAATCACAGCAACATAACACTATGCAAGAACATAGATCTACTATCATAAACAATATAGGACCAGATATATATTGACCACACGAATGCATATATCATCAATCATACAAGAATGTTGAGGAAAGCTTGAATAGCTTTATTAATAATCAAGAATAGCAAAGAGGATTACAACCAATTGTTCTGACCCAGCATCATCCTCTCAGCAAGAAATCCCTTCTTCACCTCATGAAAATCATAGATCACCCAACATTATGATGTTACACCAAGAAACTAGCAGCACTTCCTTACAAGAAACAAAATTCCAGCCCCCTGGACCTCTGGGATGAGGGATCCATATATAGATGTTTGCAAGGGAGGTGAGTGAGCTTTTGAGATTTGATTAGTGTCCTCTCTGTGATAGTTCTTGATTCCACTTGGAGATTGATGATCTCTTACTCATTCTTGGGCTAATACAGAGAGGCAAGTGTCACAGGAGAAGTTTCTGGAAGATTCCATGATCTTCCACCTCACAGATTGACCCTGCCATTTGTACACTCTCGCCCATCGCACCCCATAGAAGGGCTTTTCAGTATGCATCACACCTCCCATGTGTATTTAGGTGGGATGCAGTGCACTTTGACCATGGAGTAGGTGAGACGGTCTAGTTTTGACCAGTTCTGAGTAGTTTTTCATGGAGAACTTCTGGGAGAAGATGTAATCAGTTGACCTTGTTCTTTTAGGGGTTGGAACAACACTTTTAGGGAATTAAGAGCCCTTGGTTTATGGGCATTTATGATTGGGGTTGCAATGCCCAAAAATGTCTATAATAGTTTCCCCCTAAAGCATGAAGTCGTTAACCTGTTGATGTCAGGTGAAATGCTTCATCATGAGGATCTGAAGTTTTTTCGAGCTGGAAGTCGACCTATAATAAGATACAATACAATACATTATCTTCATAATATTTTCATGATCTAGCTGAGGCAGACATTCCCATGCTCATCTTTATAAATTCATATTCATGTACATAAGACAGACAATCGTTTGAGTGTAGACTGATGATTCTAGTAGAGCCATCATCCTTTGGATTAGACGATTATCTGTGCAGTAATGATGTACATTTGATGTTTTTATTTTCCTGAATATATATCACAGCCCGGTTGGACGAAACTAGATCCGGGGTCTTCTATCTCATTCGATCTTCACTCAAAGTACAAGTCGATCCATGTGAGAGATGTTCTGGAGTCGAACATGGAAAGACATTGCTTGATTTCTAGCCAATGATGGAAGCTGTTAACAGGCGTGAGAAGAATCACCGATAATGATGATGACCCTCAAGGTACTATAGTACAATTTACGTGGTGTGAATAACGGACTTGGCATTGAACACCACGTAAAATCTTTCGGTCTAAGGCTGTTGATTTAAACTTGTTGCCGGAAGTGAGAAGCTTGCCATTGAGGCATGCAAGCTTCAATGTACTAAAATGGTTGTTCCTAGATCAACTTCTGGATAATGAGCTGATGTCGACAAGAAGCGATCCATCATAGGAGGGCCTTAGTGAATCCCACATCAATGACATGGAACGGAGCAAATGATTTTAATGGAGGTGAAAATGATCTGATGACATAAGGTTCACGGTGGCAGTCATGAAAGAATGGAGTGTAAATGTATTGCAGTGGGTGAGACACAGGTCAATTCTCTTAGCGACTTCTCTTGAACATACCGGCGACACTGACATGATGGATTGGTAGTGTTAACCCCAAATATGGATGGCGTGATGGAAACATGGTGATACGACCAGTGAACGGAACAACCCAACTGGACTCGGATGCGGAGTGAAAGTGTCATGTTCAAGAGCGACTTGCTACCAATAAAGTTTCTTCAAGTTTTATTCCCAATTTTCCCCAGTCATTGCTGAGTAGTACCTCTTTATTTTTGTCAAGCTTGAGGAGGATAACATATGCTTGTTCTATAATTTTCCCTTTGGGCAAACCCATCGCTATGTTTTAACGAGCCTAGCGATAGTGAAACTCATTCTTGTCTGTATGGACAAGTTTGTCGGTATTCAATTTTAACGAGTTTAACGACAAAGATAACTCGGTCCTTTTCAATTTTAGAGAGTCTGAAAAAGGGACGTAAAGAAAACTCCAATAATCATTTTTCATCATATAATCCCTTGAGCCCGAAAAAGTATAAAACAATACAACAGGGATGAATTTTCAGTAATTTTAACGAGCTGAACAAAACAAGTGCTCGATATTTTTGTCTAATAATTCGTCAAGTCCA
Organism: Pinus tabuliformis; assembly: GCA_031772625.1. Lineage (NCBI taxonomy): Eukaryota > Viridiplantae > Streptophyta > Pinopsida > Pinales > Pinaceae > Pinus > Pinus tabuliformis. Next base: position 1,437,440,299 of record CM062820.1, on the reverse strand, counting down.
AAAATATTAAAATCTAAAGGAGGGATAGCACTTCCGGTCACTTTAGCAAGCTAGAGAGGCCAATTGCTTGACAATCTTTTCATATTTTACGAGTCAGTTGAAAAGAGCTTAAAGGATACTCATTTTTTGAGGAACGAGTGATAAATTCGGGTAGCAGCTAATTCTAGGTAAGGTTTGGAATTTTCCAATCACGGCGGTGTCACAAGGATGGCTAACAGGATCACTCTTCGCAGTTGTTCCTCAAAAAGGGTAAACAATCAAATGGAGGTGAACGATCGGCCAATACAGAGTGGAGGTGATGATGACAACACGACCAAGGCTTCAAAGGCTAATGATAATACATTCACGATGGTTATTTAACGGAAAATGGTTCATTTTTTAATGAGATTAAACTCTGGGGGAACATTTGCGCATTTCTTATGTTTATTTTTTAACGAGCTTGAATTCCACGTTAAAACTGCTCGATCCAGTCGTATAATAAGGATGTCTCATTTAAAAATGGCATTTTTTCAAAGCTTTTCCCCACATCCTTTCTTTATGCAAGTTAGAAAATGACCAATCCTATGAGTTTAAATGGTTAGAGGACCTACAAATTTAAAAAATAAATGGTCGCTCTTCGCTTGCACACCAAAAGGTTTGCATGCCCCCAGGAATAGTTAAGTAGAGTTTTCAGGTTACCCCTCAATTTGCACACAAAACGTTTGTTTTATCGGGAAAGGCCTACCTTTTAACAGAGGTATCTTATTCCGGTCTAGCCCCATTTTCCTAAATGGATGTGTATGTCAACCAGTCATATATCCTTCGTGGAAACCTACCCTATACCCAAGGTTTTCCTGTCGAAACAGGCCAGGGTGCATGCCCCCTAGGTTTCAGTCATATCCTCTGAATCACTCGAGCTCATCAGGAGGACAGACTGGGGATTGATCAGACATTCCTTGCGTGAAAAGACCATTCAGGGATGGTATATGACTATTTGATATGTGGGAGCTAGGAAATGAAAGCTGGTCTACGAGCTTGACCACTCTTCCTTCATGCAAAAAACACATTACTCTAAAGAGTGAGGAGACAATGGCTCCCATGCAATAAATATAGTCGCGTCCAAGGAGTAGATTATAATCCAGACGTCCTTGGACTACCATTACATTCATGTGAACAATTTTCCTTCTCAATGTTATTGGCACATTGGGAAGGATCCCTAACGGTCGACTGGCTTGTTATAGACATTTTTGTGCCTTACAACTATAAGCATGAAATGTCCATAATCCAAGGGATCCAAAGTCCCTAAACATGTTGTTCCTACCCCTAGAGGAACAAGGCTAGCAAACCACAGCAATTCACAGAAGTTCTCCACCAGAAACTGCTCAAAAACATGTCAATTCAGGATCAATTCAGAGGCTCCACTAGCTATCTGCGCTGAAATGCAGAGATTGCACTGGCTAGGTGCACTGCAACGCAGGTAGAAGCACTACCAGGGTGCGCTGAGCGGGAAATGACAAATGGAAAGTTCATTCAACGAGGTGGAAAGACCCTGGAAGCTTCCAGAATCTTCTCCAATGACACTTGCCTCAATGAATTCGACTAGTGATGAGTAAGAGGCTCTTAGTCTCCAAGTGGAAGAAAAAACTGACAGAGGGAGAGGACACTAGTCAGATCTCAAGCTGACTCATCCTCTCTCCAAACATCTATATATGGATCTCTCCTCCATGAGATCTAGAGGCTGGAATTTTGTTATTGCAAAGAATTGCTGTTGGTTTGAGATTGGAATCATTGGGTGCTTAATGCTTTGAAGGGAGGTGAAGATAGGAATTTCATTTGTCGGGAAGGAGATACTGGATTGGAGCCCTCTTGGTTGTACCTCCTCCTGAACCTTGTTATTCATCAATAAAGCTATCTTGGTTTCTCCTATATACTGATGTATCTTTGATGTATGATTGCATTAGTATGTTTAGTTTATTTCTAATCCTGAACTAGTTATGAATATGAATCTATGTCCTTGTGTAGTGTTCTCTTCTTGTGATCTTGCAGGGACCTGTTGAAGCTGGGCGAGCGAGAAGGCAAGTAGTTGGGAACTCTCAAAGAGAAGAGAAACCGGATCGAGGGACAAATGGAAGACACCGGTTAGTCCATCCATCTCTCTTCATTCTTAATTCATAAAGGAAGAATACTAGAATAGCTATTTCTGTTTGTTGCTAAGGCACTGTCACACCTTAGGTGGATAGGATCGTCCTGCATAGGCATTTTTCCCCACAAAAAATTGGCGACTCTGCTGGGGAGATCTGTTTAGTCATTTTATTTGTGTTTCTATCATTGTTTGTTTCATAGACTCAACAGCAACAATCGAACTGCATCTGCTATTCTCAGATGCAAAGTAGACAGCTGCTGCTTTGATCCAATCACTGGATTTGTCTATGATCTGAACAATGGACTCATAAATGATTTGATGATCCTTTGTGATAGATCTTAGTCCTCCCTCAAAGCATCACTTTGATTGTACCTTGCTTGTTGCTTTTATTTGGCCTGAAACCGTAGATTAATCAGCAAACTGTGACCCAGAACCCAGTGAGGAACTCTCGTTTCTCCTTCAGCGCAGACTCTGTGAAGAGGTTCTTCATTTCAATGCAGGTCCCGTGAAGGCTACCTGCACTGATTGTCAAAACCTCTGTGTTAGGGGTGCGTTGATCCAGTTAGGCCCTTGTGCAGCTGGGGTTCTCTGCTCTGTTTTGCCTTGTTTTGATCTTTGATTTTTGTAGCCTGTAACCAGCATAGGTACCTGTCTGATAACTCCTTTTCTCTGCTTAAATTCTGCCTCCTTTTGTACAAAAATACTGTGAGTGGTTTTATGTGTTTTTGGCGTCATTTACAGTTTTCCTTTGCAAGAGTGAAATAGTCATCCTGTAGCCTTTGATTCAGATCTGTTGATTGTGATCTTAGGAGAGAGTTCATTGGCTGTTGACAGATTGATTATACGTTCATTTTTTATTTTGGTTTGAGTTTGTCTCTTTTGAGTGTCAAAACAAGTGTTCATTTCGAAAGTCGTGAAGTGTTGTATTCTATTCTACCCTTTCTGATTTCGAAAAAGTAAACTTGTTTGTATTTGTCATTTAAAAGCAAATTCAAAGTTGTACAAAAAGCTTTCTTTTTAGGCATCAATATTAAGAGAGAGGAAAACAAACACCTGCATTGTGCATTTTCATCTTGATAGTTTGCATGTTTGATTTAGGAAAAGTGCATTTAGAGTGTGTTGATTGCTCTTTGAGAAAAGATGGTGTCTTTCTTTTCCCTTTGTAGCTAGGATTTTCATTGTTGAAAAGATATAAAAGCTTGCTTATCATCTTTAGACTGCATTTAGGAATTGTATCATACATCTCGTGGTGATCCAAAAAAGGCAAACTTCTAAAAAAGATCAACCTAAAATAAATTGAATGAACTTAACAACGCTTTGTAACTTAACGCACAACATAGAGGTCTAGGCTAGAGACGTGTTCCGGCGTCGTAAAGCCTGGTGACTGTCGATCTCGCTGATGGTGGGTGATTCCTCCTGAGGGACGATAGCGCCAGTACGAATTGTGCTCCCACGTACCGTCGAGTATATATTGGGAGACCCCTATAGGCATAAAACCTTTATCCTTAGGAAGCCGTGTCGGCCGCCCTACTGATCACAATGCACTGAACACAGCATTCAGGAAGATTGACCGCCCGTACCTTAAAAAGTATTCTGCGGTTTTGCGAAAAGTTTGGCACACCCTCTACCTCGAACTCCAGAGCAGTTCCTTTTGGCCTTTTTCAGACTCTATAATGGAAAAAGTCCATCCGAGCATTTGTCACTTCGGGCTCGTTAAAACATCGAAGGATACTAGAGTCATCTTTAGCTTTTTCTCGACTCTTTAAAATTGAAAAAGCAAGTTGTGTCTAAAGCGTCGTTAAAATTTATTTTAAACGGAACAATCACCCCTATTCCCGCGTTGATCTTTCAGTTGAGAAAATGGAGCCCTCCAACCAAGGAATTCCCCTTGGTGGAAATCCTAGTCCCTTCTCCTCTTGGGGAGATGTTGGAGTGCCCCATATGGCCACATTGTCGCTTCCAGGACTAACAATTGGCTTGCCGGTCTGGCTCTTCTCAACCAATGTCGTTCAGAACACCACTATTCCTGAACAGTCGAATCAACAGTTACACCAGACTAGAGTTACCCACCAGCCTTCTACTTCATCTAATTCTTCCTCTCCTCCTTCCTCTTCGCTTGACGGAACTGGTAAAACAAAAAACCAAGTTCCTAAGGAGAAGAAGGAAAAGAAGAAGAAAGAGAAGAAGAAGAAGGAGCCAAAAGCAACTGGGGGCAAACAAGTGTCATCTGACAAAAATCCACACACAGCACTGACTAGGCCTAAATCGCCATGTGTCATATGCAAGGGAGACCACTTCCACAGAGATTGTCCCTGCATCCCTCGGATACTAAGGGACTGGTCTCCCCGTTTGCACAATTCGTTGGCGTCAACCTCTGATAATCATGTTGACAGCACACCGTCAACTAGTGAGAGTAAAGCCACAGGACAGAGAGGGAAAGCTAGATTTCCCTGCAAACTGTGTGAAGGAAACCATGCCATCCACCATTGTCCCTTCTTAGACGAGGCTAAAAGAGTTTTGGAAGATCGCCCGGTTTTACCAGCGCGACTTCCTCCTGGATATCAAAAGCTCCTACCAAGTCCTTCACCAGTTGAGAACTCGGCTGGCCCGCTCAGGTGGTCAGCCGAAGCACCTATCATTGAGGATGAACTGTCTGAATCCATACTTGACGAAAGTCAAAAGGTTGAGGCGGAAGTTGACCCGATTTTTCCTTCAGAGGCTCTATCTTCGAATGATACCATCACAGAGGAGAATAAAGACGACACCGTCCAAATTCTCTTCATCAACACAAACTCCAACGAACAAGAGGGAAATTTGGCCATTCCTTTATCGCAGGAAGGAACTTCGTCAGAGTCATACCCGGCCGTATATTCGGTCCCACCACCAAGCAACCTAGTTGTATCCTTCGACTGGAACCAACTAGGCAGACCCCATTTGCCAACAAGCATACCGTTCAGAATTATCATCCAAATATACAGAATGGTCATGGCTGGCACCAGCATTGATGAGGGGGCATCTGTGAGTATCCTTTCCTCTATTTCTTGGAAAGCGCTGGCTTCGCCAACGCTTTTGCCTAAAATGAGAAATCTAACAGGCTTTGATAAAGGAACCAGTCGACCTTTAGGGATCCTCCCCAATGTGCCTATCACATTGAAAGCGAAGACCGTTCAAATGAACGTGATGGTCGTTCAAGGACCCTTTGATTATAACCTACTCCTTAGACGAGACTATATATATTGCATGGGAGCCATCGTCTCCTCACTCTTTAGAGTAATGTGTTTTCCGCACGAAGGAAGATTGGTCAAGCTCGTGGACCAGCTTTCATTTCTCGGATCACGCATCGCAAATAGTCATATACCATCCCTAAATGGTATCTTCATGCAAGAAATGTCTCAACCCACGGTCCGTCCTCCTGATGAGCGTGAGTGATTCGAAAGGATATGACTGGAACCCAGGGGGCATGCGTCCTGGTCTGCTTTGGCAGGAAAACTTTGGGTATATGGTAGGTTTCCGGGGGAGAATATGACTAGTCTGTACCCCGCCCATGCTGGAAGAGGGTTATTCTAGAATAAGATTCTTTTGTTAAAGTTATGTGAGTTGACAGATGGAGTCTCTCACCTTTGTCTATTTCGGTAGATATCGCCGAAGAAGTGTTTTGTTTGAAAGATTAACGAGACAATCTTTGGGTAACCTGAAAGAGGTATGCCTCTCCCGGTAAAACAAATGTTTTATTGGACTAAGAAGGGGTAACCTTGAAATCGTACTTTATGCCTGGGGGCATGCAAATCTTTTGGGGTGCAAGCAAGGGGCGGCTATTTATTTTTTAAATTTTTAGGACCTCTAACCCTTTAAACTCGTAGGATTAGTCATTTTCAAACTTGCATAACGAAAGGATCCGGAGAAAAGCTTTGTAAGATCTAAGCTCCATAAAAAATAACATCTTCAATGAGACATTCTTATCATATGACTGGATTAATCGAGCAGTTTTAGCACACAGTTCATGCTCGTTAAAAAATAAACGCAAGATCTGAGCAGTTTTAGCACATAGTTCATGCTCGTTAAAAAATAAACATAAGACTGAGCAGTTTTTTTCCGCGTTTAAGCTCGTTAAAAAATTAACTATCTTCCGGTAAATAACCACTGTGAATGTAACATTATCAGCCATTAAAGCCTTGGTCGTGTTTGCACCATCACCTCCACTTTTCCATTGGCCGATCATTCACCTCCATATGATTGTTTACCCATTTTGAGGAACAGCTGCGAAGAGTAATTTCACTAGCCATCCTTGTGACACTGCCGTGATTGGAAAATTCCAACCCGTACCTAGAATCAGCTGCTAACCCATTTTATCACTCGTTCCTCAAAAGACGAGTCTTCTTTAAGCTCTTTTCATCTGACTCGTAAAATATGAAAAGATTGCCAAGTGTTGGCCTTCCAGCTCGTTAAAGCGACCAGAAATGCTATCCCTCCTCTAGATTTTAATCTTTTTGGACCTCAGGGATTATTGCACAAAAAGATCGAGCGCTTGTTTTATTCGGCTCGTTAAAACTATCGAAAACTCATCCCTTCTGTATTGTTTTATACTTTTTCGGACTTAAGGGATTAGATGACGAAAAAGGACTTTTGGAGTTGACTTTACGTACCTTTTCAGACTCTCTAAAAATGAAAAGGACCAAGTTATCTTTGTCGTTAGACTCGTTAAAAGCATTAAATAGCGACAAACTTGTCTTTAGACGAGAACGAGTTTCACTATCCCTAGGCTCGTTAAAACATAGCGATGGGCTTGCCCGAAGGGCAAGTTATAGAACAAGCATATGTTATCCTCCTCAAGCTTGACAAAAATAAAGAGGTACTGGTCAGCAATGACTGGGGAAAAATTGGGAGAAACTCAAGAAAACTTTGATGGTAGCAAGTCGCTCTTGAACATGACACTTTTGCTCCGTACCACAATCGGGTTGGGTTGTTTCATTCATCGGTCACATCACCATGGTCTCGCCATACCATCCATATTTGGGGTAATGCTACCGATCCATCGCATAAGTGTCGCCATATGTTCAAGAGAAGTCGTTCAGAGAAGTCAACCGTGTCCCATCCACTGCCATACATTATCCTTCATCCATTCATGACCGCCACCCTGAATCATATGTCATCAGATCGTTTTCACCTCCGTCAAAATCATTTGCTCCGTTCCGTGTCACTGATGTGGGATACATTAAGGCCCTCCTTTGATGGATCGCTTCTCGTCGACATCAGCTCATTATCCAAGAAGTTGATCTAGGAACAACCCCTTCAGTACTTTGAAGCTTGCATGCCTCAATGGCAAGTTTCTCACTTCCGGCGACAGGTATACATCAATGACCTTCGACCGAAAGATTTTGCATGGTGTTCGACGCCAAGTCCTTTATTCACACCACATGAATTGTACTGCAGTACCTTGAGGGTCATTATCATTATCGGTGATTCCTCTCACGCTTGTTGACGGTTTACCTCATTGACCGGTAATCAAGCGATGTCTTTCCATGTTCGACTTCAGAACATTTCTCACATGGATCGACTTGTACTTAGAGTGAAGATCGAACGAGTTTGAAGACCCCGGATCTAGTTTCATCCATCTGGGCTGCGATATATATTCAGGAAAGATAAAGACATTGACATGTACATCATTGCAGCAGATAATCATCCTACCCAAAGGATGATAATTTCATCAAAATTATCAGTCTACCATCAGACGATTGTCTGTTCTATGTACAGAAAAATGAATTTATAAAGCTAAGCATGGGAATGCCCGCCTCAGCTAGATCATGAAAGCAGTATGAAAAATAATGTATTGTATTGTATCTTATTATAGGTCTCCTCCCAGCATTGGATGAACTTCGGATCCTCCTAATAAAGCATTTCACCCGATAAACGGCCTCATACTTTAGGGGGCAACTGTTATAGACATTTTTGTGCCTTACAGCTATAAGCATGAAATGTCCATAATCCAAGGGATCCAAAGTCCCTAAACATGTTGTTCCTACCCCTAGAGGAACAAGGCTAGCAAACCACAGCAATTCACAGAAGTTCTCCACTAGAAACTGCTCAAAAACAAGTCAATTCAAGATCAATTCAGAGGCTCCACTAGCTGTCTGCGCTGAAATGCAGAGATTGCACTGGCTAGGTGCACTGCAACGCAGGTAGAAGCACTACCAGGGTGCGCTGAGCGGGAAATGACAAATGGCAAGTTCATTCAACGAGGTGGAAAGACCCTGGAAGCTTCCAGAATCTTCTCCAATGACACTTGCCTCAATGAATTCGACTAGTGATGAGTAAGAGGCTCTTAGTCTCCAAGTGGAAGCAAGAACTGACAGAGGGAGTGGACACTAGTCAGATCTCAAGCTAACTCATCCTCTCTCCAAACATCTATATATGGATCTCTCCTCCATGAGATCTAGAGGCTGGAATTTTGTTATTGCAAAGAATTGCTGTTGGTTTGAGATTGGAATCATTGGGTGCTTAATGCTTTGAAGGGAGGTGAAGGTAGGAATTTCATTTGCTGGAAGGAGATGCTGGATTGGAGCCCTCTTGGTTGTATCTCCTCCTGAACCTTGTTATTCATCAATAAAGCTATCTTGGTTTCTCCTATATACTGATGTATCTTTGATGTATGATTGCATTAGTATGTTTAGTTTATTTCTAATCCTGAACTAGTTATGAATATGAATCTATGTCTTTGTGTAGTGTTCTCTTCTTGTGATCTTACAGGGACCTATTGAAGCTGGGTGGGCGAGAAGGCAAGTAGCTAGGAACTCTTAAAGAGAAGAGAAACCGGATCGAGGGACAAACGGAAGACACCGGTTAGTCCATCCATCTCTCTTCATTCTTAATTCATAAAGGAAGAATACTAGAATAGCTGTTTCTGTTTGTTGCTAAGGCACTGTCACACCTTAGGTGGATAGGATCGTCCTGCATAGGCATTTTTCCCCACAACATGGCTCCTTTGTCAAAGCCTATTAGATTTCTTATTTCAGGCAAAAGTGATGGCGAACCAAGTGCTTTCCATGCAGTTGAGGAAAGGATACTCACAGAAGCCCCTTCATCTATGATGGTACCGGTCATGACCATTCTATATATTTGAGCAATGATTCGAAATGGCACACTAGCTGGTAAGCGGGGTCTGCCTAGCAGATTCCAATCGAAGGAAACAACTAGGTTGCTTGGAGGTGGGACCGAATAGATGGCCAGATAAGACTCTGACAAACTTCCTTCCTACGGTAAAGGAACGGGTACACTACCCCCATGTTCATCGAAGTCTGTGCTTATGAAGAGAATTTGAACGGTGTCATTTTTGTTCCCTCCGGTGACTGTATCATCTGAAGATGGATCCTCTGAAGGCAAGACCGGGTCAACTACCGCCTCGACCTTTTGACTTTCTTCTGGTGTGGATTCAGATGGTATATCTTCAATGATAGACGCTTCGGCCGACCACAATGGTGTCTCAGCCGGATTTTCAACTAGTGACGGACTCGGCAAGAGTTTGTTATATCCAGGAGGAGGTTGTAACGGTGAAATCGGACGGTCATCAAAAACTCTTTTAGCCTCGTCTAAGAAGGGACAATGGTGGACGGTGTGATCGCCTTCACAGAGTTTACAAGTAAATTTACATTTTCCTTTTTGTCCAGGTGCTTCACTTTCACTAGTTGACGGTGTATTTTCAACATGATCATCAGAGGTTGATGATGCCGGATTGTGCAAACGAGGAGACCATTCCCTTAAGATTCGAGCGATGCAAGGACAATCTCGATGATAGTGGTCTCCTTTACAAATGACACATGGTGATTTAGGCCTAGACGGTGCAGTGTGTGGATTTTCGCTAGACGATGCCTGGTCGCCCATTTTCGCCTTTCGCTCCTTCTTCTTCTTCTCTTTCTTCTTCTCAATTACTTGATTTTTGGCTTTACCAACTTGATAAAGCGAAGAGGAAGGAGGAGAGGGAGAACTGGATAAAGTAGAAGGTTGGGGGGTAACTTTGGTATCATTTAGTTTTTGACTTGATTTCTCAAGAATCACGGTGTTCTGAATGACGGAGGTCGAGAAGATCCATACAGGCAAGCTAATTGTCAATCCTGGAAGCGACAATGTGGCCATATGGGGTGCACCAACATCTCCCCAAGAGGAGAAAGGACTAGGATTTCCTCTAAGGGGAAATCCTTGGTTGGTGGACTCCATTTCTCTCAACCTAAGACCAATGTAGGAAAGGTGATTTTTATTTCGATTAAAATAAATTTTAGAAGCTTTGACACAACTTGTTTTTTCAATTTTTAAGAGTCGAGAAAAAACAAAAGATGACTCTAGTCGCCTTCAATTTTTAATGAGCTTGAAGTGACAAGTGCTCAGATGGACCTTTTCCTTTAAGGATTCTGAAAAGGAATGAAAGAGACTTCTCTCGAAATCTAGATTGAGGGATTACCAAACCAATCACAAAACTACAAAATACTTTTTACAGTACGGCAGTCAATCTTCCCGAGTGTTGTGTTTAGTGCATTGCGATTGATAGGGCGACAGACACGACTTCCTATGGATAAGGGATAAAGCCTATTATGGTCTCCCAATATATACTCGACGGTACGTGGGAGTACAAGTCCGTACTGGCACTTATCGTCTCAAAGTGGAGGAATCACCCAACCAGCAATGAAAACAACAGTTACCAGGCTTTAGACGTCGGAATACGTCTATAGCCTAGACTTTTAAATGTTGTGCGTTAGGTTCCAAAACATTTTTAGATTCATTAAATTTATTTTACAGTTGATCTTGCTTAAGAAATTTGCCTTTCAGGTTCACCATGTGATGTAGATGTACAATTCCTAAAATGCAATCTAAGATGATAAACAATCATTTAATCTTCTTTTTTGCAATGAAAATCCTAGCTACTAAGGAAAGAGAGATGACATTCTTTCAACATAGAGCAGAGAGCACACACTATATGCACTATCCTAAATCAAACCAACAAACAGTCTAAATGAAAATGCACATGCATATATTTGTTTTCAGCCTTCTTAATGTGTGAATGATAAAAACAAAGCTAAGTGCAAATCTGAATTATTTTTCAAAGCGACATTACTAACAAGTTTCTTTTGAAGGCAAAATGAAGAAAATGACGACACTTTGCGATTTGGAATTGAAAACTTGATTTTGACACTCGAAAAACTACTAATTCAAATCAAATACAAGAGTAGCCATGTAATCGACTATCAAGAACAATTGGATTCTCTTCTATGACTGAAAACGACACTTGCGACACTTTCAAATCAAGAAACGACAGTTCAATTATGCTACTTCTTTGCAAAAGAGAACTGAAAATGGCTCAAAATACATCAAAACATTTACAGTTCTTTGCACAATTGAGGTGGAATAATGGCAAGGAAGGGGGTTTCAACCGAGTTATACTGACTACAGACAGCAAAACTTCTGAATAGAGCTGAAAAGAGTGAACACAGAAACCAAAATCTAATAGCAGAAGAGGTCTTGTCTGATCAGCGCACCTGTAACATAGGGAAAGTGAGATGCAGCGCACCTACTACACTCGGGAAGTGCGATGCATCCAGATTCCAAAGAAGAGACAGTGCGATGGTCTAGGGATGAGACTTCAACTGGGTTCCGTGTCACAGTTTGCAGCTTAGTTCAGGGATTTAGGCCGAGCAAATGGTAATCAGTAAATAAATCATAGGGGTAGATCCAAGGAGGTTACTAGAGCCACCACAAGGGCAATTAGAGAGCTTGTAAATCGATTGTTTAGTTTATGAACAAAACCCGGAGATAGACTAAAGTAGCATTGATCTACTTTGCATTTGCATAGCAAATGCAGTTCGAAGGCTAGCTGGTTTGACTTCAAGCTCCGTCTGTAAGTTTATAAAGTAAACAAATATAGACAAACAAACAATCCATTCTCTCCCCAGTGGAGTCGCCATTTTGTTATCAAGAAATCTAGTGTCTATGCAGAGTTGCTAGTCCCACTAAGGCTGGTAGCTACCTTAGAAACAAACAAACTAAAACCACTTTCGTTATCCTTTATGAGAAGTAGATAAGAGGGGAAAGAAGGAGACCAACCTCTATCTTGCGCTTCGTTGCTTGCTTGATTCCTCTCCCTTCTGATAGATCTTTGCCACTTGCTTCCTCGTCTACCCAGGTTCAAAGAGCACCTGTAGAATCAAAGTAGCATAACACTATGCAAGAACATAGATCTACTATCATAAACAATATAGGACCAGATATATATTGACCTCACGAATGCATATATCATCAATCATATAGGAATGTGGAGGAAAACTTGAATAGCTTTATTAATAATCAAGAATAGCAAAGAGGATTACAACCAATTGTTCTGACCCAGCATCATCCTCTCAGCAAGAAAGCCCTTCTTCACCTCATGAAAAGCTTAGATCACCCAACACTATGATGTTACACCAAGAAAGCAGTAGCACTTCCTTACAAGATACAAAATTCCAGCCCCCTGGATCTCTGGGATGAGGGATCCATATATAGATGTTTGCAAGGGAGGTGAGTCAGCTTTTGAGATTTGATTAGTGTCCTCTCCCCGATAGTTCTTGATTCCACTTGGAGATTGATGATCTCTTACTCATCCCTGGGCGAATGCAGAGAGGCAAGTGTCACAAGAGAAGTTTCTGGAAGATTCCATGATCTTCCACCTCACAGATTGACCCTGCCATTTGTCCACCCTTGCCCATTGCACCCCATAGAAGGGCTTTTCAGCATGCATCACACCTCCCGTGTGTATTTAGGTGGGATGCATCACACTTTGAGCATGGAGTAGGTGAGATGGTCAAGTTTTGACCAGTTCTGAGTAGTTTTTCATGGAGAACTTCTGGGAGAAGATGTAATCAGTTAACCTTGTTATTTTAGGGGTTGGAACAACACTTTTAGGGACTTAAGAGCCCTTGGATTATGGACATTTATGATTGGGGTTGCAGTGCCCAAAAATGTCTATAACACCAAGGTATGTAATGCGCAGCGAAATGATTGGGATTTATGCATATCTATTGTGCTATGGGCATACCGAACAATGTGTAAGAAGTTGACGGGCCAGACACCTTTTCGGTTAGTCTACGATGAGGAAGCCATCATGCCAATGGAATACATTGTACCTAGTTTACGAATAGTAGTGACAACAAGTATGGCAGACCGTGGAGCTTTGGAAGAAAGGATCGCGCAACTGGAGGAACTTGAAGAGGAACGATTTCTAGCAGTATTTCACCAGCAAGTACAGAAGCAACGAGAAAAATATTGGCATGATCACCATATCAAAATGTGCACATTCAAAGAAAATGATCTAGTATTACTATATGATAGCAAGTTCAAGAAATTCCTTGGCAATCTCTACATGGATTGGTTGGGACCCTATGTAGTTAAAGAAGTTACAGATGGAGGCACGGTCCAGCTTGCCAAGCTTAATGGATACCCCTTCCGAGGGAGAGTAAATGGTAGTCACTTGAAGCACTACACGGATGGGCCAACCACCTGACTAACCACCCGAAGGACAGTCTCATCGCTCCAGCCAGTTGAATGATAACGCAGGACGATAAAGCAGTCTGGGGGGAAGCTACACAACAACCAGTGTGCGCGTAGATTTGGTCTGTCACAAGGGTCGCGGTTGCACAGAAAGGGCTATGCTACTACATTGACAAGCAGAGAGGTGACCGTTGCTGTCACTATTCATGACAAGATGTCTGAGTTATGGCAAAAGGGAGCAGGTGATAGGCAATTAAGAGACGGGGTACGAGCCAACGCTGGAACGATCTGCCACAAGCTTAACATGAGGGCACCAGAAAAGGTGGGAGCCAACAAATTTGAATTTTGAAACACTTATAAATCACAAGGGGCATCCACCGAATGGGCTGTGCTTTCGAGAACTGTAAGTTATTATGCCTTCCTACCGCTATGGGACTATTCATTATCTACACTCAAGGAGTAAGCTCGAGGGTTGTGATATGGCCAATGAAGATGCAAGGCTTTCTGAAGATTATGGTGTTGACAACTGTGGGCACCGCACAAAGTTCAGCATCGATGGTATGGAATGTGCTGGAAATTTGTAGACATGAAGCAAAATTGGTTTAGATGTCGCTGCCTCACCCATGGGCTGGTCGGCGAACCATAAAAGATAAGGGAAAGGCTATAAATAAGAAGATAAATGGTGGAATTGTAGTTAACAAGTTGTCTTTGGATGCACCTTGAAGACTAGGATCTCGCGGACAGTAGCAATGGTCTTGCAAAATTGCAACATAAGTTGCAGTAGACAGTGCGCATAAAAGATACGAAATTGGAAAATAGATGCATTGGTATGAGGAGTTCCCGTATGCAGCACCCCAGCTAGAGCTAAAATCCTATGAGGGGGTGTTCTATGTTAATCGAGTAGAGTAGAATGGGCATTATTAGTTGCGTGAATTAGTAGAAACAATGGAGCACGAGTTGGAAGAAGCATTGCAGGAGACAAAGAGGGAGCAGCAGAATGAAGTGCATCACTCACAAGAAGGTGAACCGCGGAGCCTAGGCAGCATGTATCGCTGCACCGATGAGTGACTCAGGATAAGTCACGATGATTTTGTTTGGGGCCTATTGGGTAGCGGAGGTCCCGTGTAACAGTTTTTGGGTTTAAAGCCTATAAGTTAAGATAATAATATTGTAAATCTTCGAAATATGCGGAGCGCGAAATGTAATAGGTCGAGTCAAAGGGTTGTCCACCCAAGAAATAGTATAGAATAATGGGAAGTAACTTGACCTGCCCATGGTCCGCGGACCATGGGAATGTATAAAAAGAGTGAGGCTCTAAGGGTAGAGGGCAGTTCATGTTTTAGAGGAATCTTGGTGTTATGGTTGTGTAAAGACAATATTTTTTGTGTCTATAAGTCCAAGTCAAAGGTGTTGGTAGATAGATAGAGGCTTTGCAGTTGTGTGCACAGAAGTGTGGTAGAGTCCACAGCTGTGTGTGTAGACCCCTGTAGTTAAGTGCGTAGGGTAGATCTGGTTGTATTGGTGAAAGAGTTGAATAAAGATAAGTTGGTTCTGAAATACTGTGTTGATTCTGAAATATTATGGATCTGGTTAATTTCTAGTTTATATATATTTTTGATCTATGTGCATATGCTTATGTTCTAAGTTTATGCAAATATATAACATTTTTGGGTTCACGCATTGGTTATCTCTATTAAATTTTTTCTTAAAAATGTAAGAGGTAGATATGATCGGTAACAAATTCAGTAATAATAAGTATTAAGTATTTTCCTTGTTTCGGATCTACGGGGAAGCAGGGTGGTGCGAGGCCACAGAACAGTGCGCGACCCCTCCAAACCACATCAAGACATGCCAATGGTGTGGAAACCTGGTTCTATCACCCTCCCCTGCTACCTCGGGTGAGACCTCAGTCCGTGCCCCACAAGCTATTGCCGAAAGGGCCAGTAGTTGTGAGATTTGTTTGGCTAATAACTCTTCCGAACCTAGGTCAAGGCCCAATAATCCAATAATATCAGTGGGGCACGTGATTTGTCAACCCCGCTGCCTCTCCACCTCACCCACATAAAATAAATACCAGCGGGAAGTGGGGGGAACAGGCCACCAAGACCGGCATACCTGCCCTCAAATAAAATATGCAGTTAATTTGTGGTAAAAAGAGGAGGGGCAGGATTTGATCCCGTGACCCCTCTTCAATGACTTTCCAAGTTTTCCACTACGCCACAACTAATTTGTTGTTTAATCCACCCACGATTTATATTTAAGCCTATGGTCTCAATGCACCAAGGGGGAGGAGCATGCTCATAGTTCGAGGCAATCTATTTTGTAGGTGGCAAAACCATGACCTGAGCAATTTCTCGAGGGGGTCAAATTTTCACTTTGTCAAATTTTGACAAAATTTATATGGTTTTAGCATTTCTCAGTGCCACGAACGCAATGGTGCTGCCCATTTCTCCAACAGAGTTATGCAGTTTTCAACAAATTTTTAGTATGGAGGTACAAAAATCCTCTTTGTAACTGTTGCCAGTACTCTTCTTTATCATGCCACTTAATGAATGAAGGCCTCCTCATAGATTGTGTAGGACCCGGGGATGTATTCCAAATCAGACGATCTTCGTTATCAAGTTTCTTGTCTTCTTTCATGCTTTATGTGGTTCTCCTCTTCTCTCATGTGCACATTAAATTTCTATGTGTAAGCAATAATTTATGCATGTAATTCTTTAATAAATCTATAAGTAAAAGGTCTTGGATCAAGTGGTATCAAAGCAGGCCTTTGTAGATGTGAATTGCATGTTTGTATGCTAACAAGAAACAAGCTCTGAAGAGGCGGAGGGAAATTAAATTCTTTCGATCCTGAAGTGGGGGCATGCACATTGAAGGAGAAACATGGTAGATGAAGAGGCTTGTCATGAAGAGGAGCGCAATTTCCGCAAAACCTTCTACATAATTTCAGAAAATGTCGGTCAGTTGATTTCAAGGTTGGATAAAATAGAAGAGAGAAATCTAGAAGAACAAGGTTCCGTGCATGGAAATGGTGGAGAAGAACCCCCTACTTCTCCATCCACGAGTGAAATCTCTTCTTCCTCTCATCACCATCATCATAGAAATTCAATGGATGCATCTAAGAAACCTTTCTTTACATTAGATGTCAAACTTGATCTTCCCATGTTTAATGGTGAAAGTAATGTGGAAAGGTTTAATAACTGGATTAGGTAGACTGAAATCTACTATAGGATTTACCATATTGAAGAGGATGAGGAAAATATTCAGTTGGCCTCTCTTCGGCTGAGTAGCACCGCTTTCTTCTAGTGGGAGTGAAAATTGTGAAGCAGTAAGAGTGTGGGTAATCTTCCTTCCTCATGGCCTAGTTCGATTTCTGCATTAAGGGACCAATTTTATCTCTTGGGTTATAAGAAAAAAGCCTTAATGGATTGGAAATACTTAAGAAAAGGCAGAGGTCAGGATGTTCAAAGATTTATAGAGGAATTTAGAAAACAAGCACTTAACTTGGGCATTGCACTTGACTCACCTGAAGTAGTGACTAAATATATTGCATCATTACATAGTTACCTTAGACATTCATTATTATTGCTTGAACCATCTACTATTGACTCGACTAGTGTAAAGGCCATCCATCTTGAGAACAGGGACAAAAATGAAAGAGATAATGATTTCAAGAAACCACCTTTCAAACCTTGAAATGGAAAATCCAAAGTGAAGGGAAAAGGAAAGGAGAAGAGGACATCATTAACCAAGAAAGATGAATGAGAAAGTCCTTATTGCACTCACTGCAAAAAGGAAAGTCATGACGACGATCATTGTTGGAAATTGTACCTGAAAAAGAGACCAAAGAAGTATGGAGGAAAGGGCAAGTAGAAGACAGTGGAAACTATGCAGCAAGACCTTGGAGCCGATTCCAGAGATGAAGCATTGGTCACAAAAGTGGGAACAAAAAGTACTCTTACACCTCATGTTAATTTTGAATTAGATGAAGGCACTAGTTCAATAGGTGAGTCTTTTCCTAATTAATGAAAGAGAATTGAGCCATTTAATATTAGAGTTATTATAAATTATAAAAAAGTGGAAACTCTATTTGATACCGGATCCCAAGGAAACTTAATTTTAGAGTCCTTAGTAAAGAAGCTAGGCTTGGAAACCAAACCACATCCAAACCTTACCCACTTGGATGGATACATGATAAAGCAAAACTGAATGTAACTAAGCAGTGTAAGGTCAAATATGTGATTACTTCTAATTTAGTGGATGAGGTAAAACTTGATGTCATACAATTGGATATCTGTGGCATGGTGTTAGGGAGTCCATATCTATATTACAGAAAGGCAATATTCTTCTGTCATGAAAACAAATACCAAATCAAAAAATATGTGGTAGAATATATTGTAAGGGTTCATCAAGCTAAAATCAATGCCAGCCTTGTAAGTGCAGGACAAATGAAGAGGTTGGTGAATTCCAGTAAGGGTTGCATGCTTATGGCTGTAAGGGGAAAAGATGTAGAATTATCTGATGCTTTTTGGGGTTCTGATCATGTGCATAAAAGCAAATGATGTGAATTAATTTCTAACTATGATGAGATGTTTTAGGAACCAAGGGGATTACCTTTGAAGAGGGAAATCCAACATGAGATCCATTTGCAGCATGATGCACCTTTACTGAATATTGGCATGTACAGGATCTCGACCATTGAGGTGGACGAGATAAAAAAGCAGGTGCAGGAACTATTGAAGCAAGGGGTCATCAAACTGAGCACTTCTCCATGCAGCTCACCAATTGTCTTAGTGCCAAAGAAACATGGCACATGGAGGATATGCATGGATTACTCAGCACTAAAAAAAATCATGCTGAAAAATCGTTACACTCTTCCCCGCATTGATGACTTACTAGATCAGTTAAAGAATGCTATCTATTTCACCAGGTCCGAATTCAAAGTAGGATGTGTGGAAAACCACCTTCAAGACCAAGTAGGTGTTGATCGAATAGATGGTGATGCCATTCAGACTTTGCAATGCTCCAGCCACTTTCATGAGGGTCATGAATGATCTCTTTAGGCCTTTCATTCATGAATTTGTTCTTGTATATGTAGATGATATTCTTATCTTTAGTAAAAGTTGGAATAAACATGTATGCCATCTGAAGAAAGTTCTTAATGTATTGAAAAAATAAAAACTCTATGTAAAATTATCAAAGTGTGAGTTTTGGAAAACCTCTTTGATTTACCTAGATCATATTTTTAGTCATGGTCAGCCAAAGATTGATCCTTCTAAAGTTGAAGCAATTGTTAATTGGCCTAAGCCTACTAGTGTGACCAAGGTTCTCAACTTTTTAGGTGTAGTACAGTATTGGAGGAGATTTATTTCCAATTTCTCTGTTATTGTAGCACCTTTGAATGCATTGACAAGTGTAAACCAAGTCTTTCAATGGGGAGGAAAGCAACAAAAATCCTTCAAAACATTGAAAGAAAATATCAGCACCGCACCGGTCTTGGCCTTACCAGATCTCCAACACCCATTCAAGATCGAGACAGACACCAGCGGATATTCCACGGGAGTTGTACTGATGCAGCAGAAGAAGTCGATATGTTACCATTTAGAGAAGTTCTCTTAGGATATGATAAACTATCCCACTTATGACAAGGAGTTCTATCCCTTGGTCTAGAGTGTGAAAAAGTGGAAATACTACCTGATTGGCAAGGAGACCATCATCCATATGGATCATCAGCTCTTGTAGTATCTTCAGTCACAAACCAAGTTCCAACAATCTTGTCATTTTAGGTGGATGGGTTTTTGTTATAGACATTTTTGTGCCTTACAGTTCTAAGCATGAAATGTCCATAAACCAAGGGCTCCTAAGTCCCTAAAAGTGTTGTTCCAACCCCTAAAGGAACAAGGTCAACAAATTAGAGCTTCGCCCAGAAGTTCTCCACCAGAAACTGCTCAGAATAAGTCAAAACATGATCATTTCAGCTGCTCCACTGGCTAGCTGTGTTGCATAGCACCTAAATACACTAGCTAGGTGCGTTTCAACGCACCTAAATGCACTATGAGGGTGCGTTGAGCGGGAAATGACAAATGGCAGTCCCATTCCGCGAGGTGGAAAGACAATGGAAGCTTCCAGAATCTTCTCCTATGACACTTGCCTCACTGAATTCGACCAAGGATGAGTAAGAGGCTCTCAGTCTCCAAGTGGAAGCAAGAACTGACAGAGAGAAGACACTAATCAAATCACAGGCTGACTCATCCTCCTTGCATACATCTATATATGGATCCCTCATCCCAGAGATCCAGAGGATGGAATTTTGTACATTGCAAGGGATTGCTGTTGGTTTTGAGATAGATATCAGAGTATTGGGTGATTTATGCTTTGTTGGAGGTGAAGAGGGGCTTCTTTGCTAGGAGGTTGATGCTGGATCAGGAATCATCGGTTGTAACTCCTTCTGGATCTTCTTGTATATCAATAAAAACTATTTGAGTTTCTCCTACATGCTTGTGTATCATTGATACTTATTACATTTGTATGGTTAGCTTAAATCTGATCCTAAGTTGTTTATGAATATAGATCCATGTCTTTGCATAGTTTTCTTCTTCTGTGATCTTACAGGAACTTGGTGAAGCTGGGAAAGTAAGGGAGCAGGTAGCTAGAAGCTGTCAAAGAAGAGAGGGATTGGATCAAAGGATTGGCGCAAGACACAGGTCAGTTCTTTCTATCCCCCTCTATCTTTAATTCATAAAGGAAATACAAAAGTAGTTTTCTCCGTTTGTTTCTAAGGCAGCTATCACACCTTAGTGGGATAGAGCAATTCTAAATAGACACTTTTCCCGGTAACAAAATGGCGACTCCACTGGGGACGATTGTCTAATTAGTTTGTTTGTGTATCTTTTGTTGTTTGTTTCATAAACTTATAAGTAGCATTCGAACTGCATTTGCCATAACAAATGCAAAGTAGACATTTGCTGCTTCAATCCATTCACTGGATCTGTTTATGATTTGAACAACTGATTCACAAATGATCTGATTGCCCTTTGTGATAGCTCTTAGACCCTCCTTAGATCTACCCCCTGATTGTGCATTACTGATTGCTTTTACTCGGCCAAAAACCAAAGACTTAACTGCAAACCGTGACCCAGAACCTGGACATATTCTCGTTTCTGGCCCAGTGCAGGTACTGTTAAGACTTCCTGCATTACAGTGCACTTCCCAAAAGGGCAACCTGCGTTGCAATCTAGTTTATCTGTGTTACAGGTGCGCTGATCAGACTAGCCCTGTGCAGCTGAGGTTCTTGTGCTTCATTCTTTCCAGTTTTGTCTCTGATTTTTGCAGCCTGTGATCAGTATATGTGTCTGTTTAAAAACCCCTTTTCCTTGCTGTTATTCCGCCTCCTTTGTACAAAAGAACTGTAGATGTTTTTGTGTGTTTGTTGAGTCGTTTACAGTTTTCCATTGCAAAAGTAGAATAGTCGTACTGTCGTCCTTTGATTTAGATCTGTCGCAAGTGTCGATTTCGATCATAGGAGAAAGTTTGATTACTGTTGATGGTCGATTATACTTTTACTATTGCCTTTGGTCTGAATTTGTGACTTTCCTAGTGTCAAAAAGGAGTGTTTATTTCAAAATCTTAAAGTGTCGTAATCGTTTTATCTTTTGATTTCGAAAAGAAGCTTGTTTGTGTTTGTCGCTTGAAAGCAAATTCAGATTTGTACATCAACTTTCTTTTTAGCATCAATACTAAGTAAGTCGAAAACAAATACATGCACATGTGCATTTGCATATTGACAGTCTGTTTGGCTTGATCTAGGAAAGTGCATTTACAGTGTGCTCTTTGCTCTTTGTGAAAAGATTGTGTCTTTATTTTCCCCTAGTAGCTAGGATTTTCATTACTGAAAAGAGATAAAAGTTTGCTTATCATCTTTATATTGCATTTTAGGAATTACATCTACATCTCGTGGTGAACCCAAAAGGCAAACTTCATAAGAAAGATCAACTTAAAATAAATTCAATGAATCTAACAACGCTTTGGAACTTAACGCACAACATTTAGAGGTCTAGGCTAGAGACATATTCTGGCGTCGTAAAGCCTGGTAACTGTTGTCCTCACTGATGGCTGGGTGATTCCTCCACTGTGAGATGATAAGTGCCAGTACGGACTTGTGCTCCCACGTACCGTCGAGTATATTTTGGGAGATCCCTATAGGCTTAAATCCTTTATCCATAGGAAGTCGTGTCTGCCGCCCTATCGATCGCAATGAACTGAACATAGCATTCGGGAAGATTGACTGCCGTACCGTAAAAAGTATTCTGCAGTTTTGCGATTGGTTTGGTACTCCCTCTACCTATATCTCCAGAGAAGTCCCTTTCATTCCTTTTCAGACTCCTTAATAGAAAAGGTCCATCTGAGCACTTGTCACTTCAGGCTCATTAAAAATCGAAGGAGACTAGAGTCATCTTTTGTTTTTTCTCGACCCTTAAAAATTGAAAAAACAAGTTTTGTCAAAGCGTCTAAAATTTATTTTAAACGGAATATTCATTACCCCTTTCCTAAGTTGATCTTGGGTTGAGAAAATGGAGTCTACCAACCAAGGAATTCCCCTTGGAGGAAATCCTAGTCCCTTCTCCTTTTGGGGAGATGTTGGTGCACCCCATATGGCCACATTGTCGCTTCCAGGACTAACAATTGGTTTGCCTGTATGGCTCTTCTCAACCTCTGTCGTTCAGAACACCACTATTCCTGAACAATCGAATCAGAAATTAGACGAGTCCAGAGTTGCCCACCAGCCTTCTACTTCCTCTAATTCTTCCTCTCCTCCTTCCTCTTCGCTTGATGGGGCTGGTAAAGCCAAAGGTCAAGTTCCTAAGGAGAAGAAGGAAAAGAAGAAGAAGGAGCCAAAGGCGAACGGGGGAAAACGAGTGTCGTCTAACGAAAATCTACACACTGCACCGACCAGGCCTAAATCGCCATGTGTCATTTGCAAAGGAGACCACTTTCACAGAGATTGTCCTTGCATCCCTCAGATATTAAAGGACTGGTCTCCTAGATTGCACAACCTGGTGTCGTCAACCTCTGATGATCATGTTGAAAGCACACCGTCAACTAGTGAAAGTGAAGTCCCAGGACAAAAAGGAAAATATAGATTTCCTTACAAGCTATGCGAAGGCAATCATGCCATCCATCGTTGTCCCTTCTTAGACGAAGCTAAAAGAGTTTTGGATGATCGGCCGGTTTCACCGTTACAACTTCCTCCTGGATATAAAAAACTCTTGCCGAGTCCGTCACTAGTTGAAAATCCAGCTGGCCCGCTCAAGTGGTCAGCTGAAGCACCTACCATTGAAGATAAACCATCTGGATCCATACCCGACGAAAGTCAAAAGGTCGAGGTGGCAGTTGACCCGGTCTTGCCTCCAGAGGTTTCATCTTCGGATGATACACTCACTGAGGAGAACAAGGATGACACCGTCCAAATTCTCTTCATAAGCACAGACTCCAACGAACATGGGGGAAATTTACCCGTTCCTTTACCGCAGGAAGGAAGTTCGTCAGAGTCATACCCGGCCGTCTATTCGGTCCCACCTCCAAGCAACCTAGTTGTCTCCTTCGACTAGAATCAACTAGGCAGACCCCGTTTATCGGCAAGCATACCATTCCGAATTATCGTCCAAATATATAGAATGGTTATGGCTGGTACCATCATAGATGAGGGGGCTTCTGTGAGTATCCTTTCCTTGACTACTTGGAAAGCGCCTGGTTTGCCATCGCTTTTGCCTGTGATGAGAAATCTGACAAGCTTTGATAAAGGAACGAGTCGACCTTTAGGGATCCTTCCCGATGTGCCCATGACATTGAGAGGCAAAACCGTTCACCTGAACGTAATGGTAGTTCAAGGACCCCTAGATTACAATCTACTCCTTGGACGAGACTATATTTATTGCATGGGAGCAATTGTCTCCTCACTCTTTAGAGTAATGTGTTTTCCGCACGAAGGAAGAGTGGTCAAGCTCGTGGACCAGCTTTCATTCCCCGGATCATACAGAGCAAGTAGTCACATACCATCCCCGAATGGTCTTTTCACGCAAGAAATGTCTCAACCTCCAGTCCGTCCTCCCGATGAGCGCGAGTAATTTGGAGGGATATGACTGAAACCCAGGGGGCATGCATCCTAGTCTGCTTCGGCAGGAAAACTTTGGGTATAGGGTAGGTTTCCGCGGGAGAATATGCCTAGTCTTTACCCCCGTCCATGAGTGGAAGAGGGGGTTATTCTAGTACAGGATTCTCTTGTCAAAGTTATGAGAGTTGGCAGGCGCCGCCACTCACCTTTGTTTATCTCGGTAGACATCGCCGAAGAAGTGTTTTGTTTGCGCCGCGAATAGAACAATCTTTGGGTAACCTGTAAGAGGTAGGCCTCTCTCGATAAAACAAATGTTTTAATGGACTAAAGAAGGGGTAACCTTGAAACTCTGTTTTATACATGGGGGCATGCAAACCTTTTGGAGTGCAAGCAAAGAGCGACTATTTATTTTTTAAAATTTTTAGGATCTCTAACCCTTTAAACTCATAGGATTGGTCATCTCCTAACTTGCATAAAGAAAGGATGTGGGGCAAAACTCTAAAAATTGTCGTTTTATATGAGACATTCTTATCAGACGACTGGATTAATCGAGCAGTGTTACTGTGAGGTTCAATCTCGTTAAAAAATAAACCCGGACCAAGCAAATGTTTCCACCCGCGTTTAAGCTCGTTAAAAAATGAACTATTC
The DNA here is from genome assembly GCA_031772625.1 of Pinus tabuliformis. Lineage (NCBI taxonomy): Eukaryota > Viridiplantae > Streptophyta > Pinopsida > Pinales > Pinaceae > Pinus > Pinus tabuliformis. The sequence goes on along the minus strand of CM062820.1, from coordinate 1,437,415,913 downwards.
CTTGGTAAATAACCACCGTAAATGTAGTACTTCAGCCATTAAAGCCTTGGTCATGTTTGCACCGTCACCTCCACTTTTACATTGGCCGATCATTCACCTCCATTTGATTGTTTACCCATTTTGAGGAACAACTGCGAAGATTGATTTCACTAGCCATCCTTGTGACACTGTCGTGATTGGAAAATTCCAAACCTTACCTGGAATCAGCTGCTACCCATTTTATCACTCGTTCCTCAAAAGACGAGTCTCCTTTAAGCTCTTTTCAACTAACTCGTAAAATATGAAAAGATTGCCGAGCCATTGGCCTCTCCAGCTCGTTAAAGGGACAGGAAGTGCTATCCCTCCTCTAGATTTTAATCTTTTTGGACCTGAGGTATTATTACATAAAAAGATCGAGCGCTTGTTTTGTTCGGCTCGTTAAAACTATCGAAAATTCATCCCTTCTGTATTGTTTTATCCTTTTTCGGACTTAAGGGATTAGATGACGAAAAAGGAATTTTGGAGTTACCTTTACATACCTTTTCAGACTCTCTAAAAATGAAAAGGACCGAGTTATCTTTGTCGTTAAACTCGTTAAAAATATTAATAGCGACAAACTTGTCTTTAGACGAGAACGAGTTTCACTATCGCTAGGCTCATTAAAACATAGCGATGGGTTTGCCCGAAGGGAAAATTATAGAACAAGCATATTTTATCCTCCTCAAGCTTGACAAAAATAAAGAGGTACTGGTCAGCAATGACTTGGGAAAAATTGGGAAGAAAACTCAAAGAATCTTTGTTGGTAGCAAGTCGCTCTTGAACATGACACTTCCACTCCGTGTCCGAGTCGGGTTGGGTTGTTTCATTCACCGGTCACATCACCATGGTCACGCCATACCATCCACATTTGGGGTTAATGCTACCAATCCATCACATAAGTGTCACCGACATGTTCAAGAGAAGTCATCCAGAGAAGTCACCTGTGTCCCACCCACTACCATACATTATACTCCATTCTTTCACGACAGCCATCCTGAACCGTATATCATCAGATTGTTTTCACCTCCATCAAAATCATTTGCTCCGTTCCATGTCATTGATGTGGGATTCATTAAGGCCCTCCTGTGATGGATCACTTCTTGTCGACATCAGCTCATTATCCAAGAAGTTGGTCTAGGAACACCCCATTCAGTACTTTGAAGCTTGCATGCCTCAATGGCAAGTTTCTCACTTCCGGCGACAGGTTTACATCAATGGCCTTCGACCGAAAGATTTTGCGTGGTGTTTGACACCAAGTCCTTTATTCACACCACGTGAATTGTATTGTAGTACCTTGAGGATCATTATCATTATCAGTGATTCCTCTCGCGCTTGTTAATAGTTTACATAATTGACTGGTAATCAAGCGATGTCTTTCCATGTTCGACTTCAGAACATTTGTCACATGGATCGACTTGTACTTCGAGTGAAGATCGGACGAGATTGAAGACCCCAGATCTAGTTTCATCCGTCCGGGCTGCGATATATATTCAGGAAAATAAAGACATTAAAATGTACAGCATTGCAGCACAGATAATCATCCTACCAAAAGGATGATGGCTCTATCAGAATCATCAGTCTACAATCAGACGATTGTCTGTCCTATGTACATGAAAATGAATTTATAAAGCTGAGCATGGGAATGCCCGCCTCAGCTAGATCATGAAAAACAATATGAAGATAATGTATTGTATTGTATCTTATTACAGGTCTCCTCCGAGCATTGAAATAACTTCGGATCCTCATAATAAAGCATTTCACCCGATTAACGGCCTCATACTTTAGGGGGCAACTGTTATAGACATTTTTGTGCCTTACAGCTCCAAGCATGAAATGTCCATAAACCAAGAGCTCCTAAGTCCCTAAAAGTGTTGTTCCAACCCCTAAAGGAACAAGGTCAACAAATTACAGCTTCTCCCAGAAGTTCTCCACCAGAAACTGCTCAGAATAAGTCAAAACAGGATCATTTCAGCTGCTCCACTGGCTAGCTACGTTGCATAGCACCTAAATACACTAGCTAGGTGCGTTGCAACGCACCTAAATGCACTATGAGGGTGCGTTGAGCAGGAAATGACAAATGGTAGTGCCATTCCGCGAGGTGGAAAGACAATGGAAGCTTCCAGAATCTTCTCCTATGACACTTGCCTCATTGAATTCGACCAAGGATAAGTAAGAGGCTCTCAGTCTCCAAGTGGAAGCAAGAACTGATAGAGAGAAGACACTAATCAAATCACAGGCTGACTCATCCTCCTTGCATACATCTATATATGGATCCCTCATCCCAGAGATCCAGAAGCTGGAATTTTGTACATTTCAAGGAATTGTTGTTGGTTTTGAGATAGATATCAGAGTATTGGGTGATTTATGCTTTGTTGGAGGTGAAGAGGGGCTTCTTTGCTGGGAGGTTGATGCTGGATCAGGAATCATCGGTTGTAACTCCTTCTGGATCTTATTGTATATCAATAAAAACTATTTGAGTTTCTCCTACATGCTTGTGTATCATTGATGCTTGTTACATTTGTATGGTTAGCTTAAATCTGATCCTAAGCTGTTTATGAATATAGATCCATGTCTTTGCATAGTTTTCTTATTCTGTGATCTTACAGGAACTTGGTGAAGTTGGGCAAGTAAGGGAGCAAGTAGCTGGAAGTTGTCAAAGAAGAGAGGGATTGGATCAAAGGATTGGCGCAAGACACAGGTCGGTTCTTTCTATCCCCCTCTATCTTAAATTCATAAAGGAAATACAAAAGTAGTTTTCTCTGTTTGTTTCTAAGGCAGCTATCATGCCTTAGTGGGATAGAGCAGTTCTAAATAGACACTTTTCCCGGTAACAGTTTTCTTCAGCAATTTCATCTGGTAATAAAGTAGAAGAAGTGCACTAGCAACAAAGTGGCCGGTATTCTATCTCGCCCTTCTATTTCTGCTTCTGTTATTTTTCATAATGCTTCCTTATCTTTTGAAAGTTATGCTGAACAATATGCTAACGATCATGACTTTAAGGAGATTTATGCAAAACTAACCCATGGTTCATAGGTGGACAACTATCAATTGCAGGGGACACTATTGTATCAGCTTGGCAAATTGTGCATACCCACAAGAGAAAGGGTACATGTAATCCGGGAGGCCCACACCTCCCTTGTGTCTGTTCATTTTGGTGTTGAAAAAAATTTGTGCCATGTACAAAGATTTTTTTTTTGGCCTCATATGAATAACATTGTGACTCACTATGTACAGAGATGTGTGATGTGTTCTATTTCAAAGCACTCTAATAGAAAATTCAGGCTCTGCAAACCACTCCCTATTCTGAGTCATCCATGGGAAAGTGTGTCGATGGATTTTGTAGGAGGTTTGCCTTTGTCTAGGAAAGGTCACGACTATTTGTATGTTGTCGTTGACCGTTTTAGTAAGATGTGTACATTTTAATACCTTGTAAAAAGCAAATAACTACAGAGAAAACTCCTTATCTTTTCTTTCATCATGTTTGGGTCCATTTTATGTTGCCCACATTGATTGTGTCAGATCGGGACTCTCGCTTTCTCAAAGAGATTTGGACCAGCTTGTGGAAGATGATGGAAAACAAGTTGAAAAGAAGCACAGAATTTCATCCACAGACTGACAGATAGATAGAGGTTTTCAACCACACCGTGGTACACTTGTTGCAAGGATATTGTGGGAAACATCCTAAGTTTTGGGATGGGCATCTTCCATATGTGCAACATTCCTACAATCGAGTAGTGCACTCATCTATGCATCGTTCACCATTTGAGACATGTTTTGGCCACCTTCCAAAATATCCTTTTGATATGGTATTTGGAAGGGTAAATGACTCTAGTGGACGTGATGATAGGGAAAAAGCACAAAAATTCATTCAACAGATGTAGTTGATTAACTAAGCAGTACAGGAGTAGTGGGAGAAAAATCAAGCCCGGTACAAGGCTTGACATGACAAACACCGAGTCGACCATCAATTTCAAGTGGGCGAAAAGGTGTGGTTCCAGATCAATAAGGAAATGATGAAGGAAGAAGGGAAGAAGTTGTGACCAATCCTATATGGTCCGTTCACCATCTTGGAAAATATTGGAAACAACGCCTTCCATCTCGATTTGCCGACATATATGCAAATGTACTCCATAGTGAATGTGGAAAACTTAAAGTTGTATGAGCCACGATTGGTTATGGACACCGAAGAGGTGGACACAGTTCCTATAGTTGATGACTTTGCACCAGAGTATCTCGATGAGTTACCTAAAGACATCATCCTTGATAGAAGTACCAAGACTTCATGATGGGGAGATGTGGAATACCCTTGAGTTGGTTTGAAGGGGATGTACTCTAGCAAGGAAAAATGGCTGGAAAAAGGGAGAGTGAGGGAACAATTCCCTCACTTGTCAATTGACTGATAAAACTTTTGGCAGTCCAAAATCTCCTTAATGGGGAGGATTAATGCAAGTGGATCTCCAAACACCAGTGGCATGGAAAAGGCTCAATATTCAAAGTGGCAGAAAGACGATTAACTTGAAATTATATCGAAGTGCTTCTCGCCCTGTTTCCAATGGTGTGAACGACACTCCAATCAGAGTCTGGATGAGGAGGATAGAGGAAGTAAAAATTGGGTTGACTTTTGCTGACTGGGAAGGATTAATGGAGACACAATTTGGACTTTTTCCGACGGATGGAATCCAGCAAACTCCAGCTAAATTCCAAGCGAAATTTTTGCCTCATTAAAATGTCTGCTTCGGTCAAAAATTCGGATTTTAAAAACTGCCATATCATTTTCAAATAAAAAAAATTGTTTAAAAAAAGGGTGGTGGTCCACCAACTGCACGACCCCAATCCTTATCATAATGTATTAATGGAGCGGCAGGCCACTACCCTCGGCCCCTCCCTCCATACTGTGGAACTGCCTAACCATAAAAACAACGTGGGTTTGGCATACATGACCCCGTCACCCCGGGAACCACGCAATGGGAGTTATATTAGTGGGGGGCGCGGGCTGTCAACCCCTCAGCCCCTCAACATCACCCACATAAAACAATGACGAATGGAAAATGGGGGTGAGTGGGCCACCAAGACTGACAGACCCGCCCCCAAATAAAATATGTAGTTAATTCGTGGTAAAAAGATGAGGGGCGGGATTTTATCCCCCGACCCCTCCTCAACAACTTTCCAAGTTTGCCACTACACCATAACTAATTTGTTGTTTAATTCCCCACGATTTTATATGTAAACCTATTTTCTCAGCGTGCCATGGGGGAGGAGTGTGCACGTAGTTTGAGGTAGGCTATTTTGCAGGTGGTGGAACCATGAGCACTATAGAGAGGGGTGGAACCATGATCTAAGCAATTTCTCCAAGGGACCAGATTTTCATTTTGTCAGATTTTGACAAATTTTATTTGGTTTGCTCATTTCTTGAAACGATGAATGAAATGGTGCTATCTATTTCTCCAACAAAGTTCTGCACTTTTAGGACATTTTCAGTATGGAGGTATAAAAATCCTTTCTGTAACTCATGCTTGTACTCTTCTTTATCATGCCACTTAATGAATGAAGGCCTCTCCATTGATCAAGCAGGGCCCAAATACGTAGTCCAAATCAGATGAACTCCGTCATCAAGTTTCTTGTGTTCTTTCATGCTTTATGTTTTTCTCCTCTTCTCTCATGTGCACACTAAATTTCTATGTTTAAGCTATAGTTTATGCATGTAATTATTTAATACATCTATAAGTAAAAGATCTTGGATTAGTATGCCTTGGAGGGAAGCTTGAATTACATAGCTTTGAAGGATAGGATGGAGGCAGTGCTGGAAGACAATGGCCTCAAAGAATTCATAGATCATGATATTCCTAATCCTCCAGCATTAGATGCTAAATATCTTGTTGAATGGAGAATGTGTGTCAAAAAAGCGAGAAGTATTATCCTAGAGGGAGTTTGAGACCACATTGTCCCGAGTCTCCAAGACAAGGACACTCCATACTCAATGTGGAAGGGATTGAAAGACCTATTTCAAAATAGCAGTGACTATAGGAAATTGACACTAAAGGACAAACTCATAAAGATGAAGATGAAGAAGTGCGACGCTATTCTGAAGTACTTGACCAAGTTCAGCGATTGTTCGGATGAGCTTGGAAGTGTTGGGATTACTTTTGTTGAGGACAATATGGTGAGCCTAGCTCTTCTAAGACTTTCCAAGAGTTGGCATAGTTATAAGGACTCTTTAAATGGGAGGGAGAAGCTTCTAGATTGGGAATGTTTGTCGTAGGATTTGGTATAGGAAGATATTCACATGAATACCAGAGGAAGCTCCTCATCAATGACTGATGATGAGGAAAATTGTGCCTTAGTGGGTAAGGAAAAGAAAGGTAAGGGTAAGGCATCCCATTCCAAATCAGATTCTTGTCATGAAAGAAATAAGAAGGACATGTTGAAACTCAAGTGCTTTCATTGGCATGAGATGGTAGATTTTTCCGCGAAGTTTCCACTCAAGAAGGTGGGTAAGAAGCCGTCAGGAGGAGTGGTAGGAGATGAGGCTCTTGTGTCTACTATTCAAAATGAAATTTACCCTTATCACATGTATGGTGTCATCGATGATACATACTGTATGGTACCTGGACAGTGAAGCTTCCTTCCACATGATTGGTAACAAAGAGATCTTTAGTAACTTGGAGGAGAAGGATCTCGAGATGAATATCAAGATGGGTGATGATGGGAGGTATAGTTCAACAAGCTTGGTACAATTACCTTCCAGAGGGAATTATGTGCCTGTTGTGGTCACCAACAACCCCCCCTCTTTGCTTGATATTAGCAATAACGTCGAGCAAAGGGGGGACCCTGAACAAAAAATCCCAAAAAGTATTTTGTTAAATTTTTGTATTTTTCTCCCTAAGGCTTAAATCGCATCGCAAAGAAAGTTCGAAGCATTACTTAAAGCGCGAAAAGTAAAACTACGAGAAAGTGACGCGCAGTTCATCGCGTCGCATGCATCTCAAACGCTCTCTAAAAGGAGGACCTCCAAGAAGCGCCGATCGCCGATATGCGACATCACACATCGAAAACATCACGCTATGGCACCATGAACCATTGAATAAAATCCGCGATCTGCGATCTGCGATCACTGCGATCTGCGATATCTGTGATCCGCGATATCAGTAAACTGCGATCTGTGATCTGAAAAGACTCATCACACGATAAACCCAAAGACCAAGTGCGCGCCTTAAAGGAAATTAATGACTGCATGCTTGAGTATAAGGAATGATTGCATCGCATTTATCGAAGAGTCAAGTCATGATGCATGTCAGGATTATGCATTAATTAGAGTTTAATTGCTTTTATGTCAATCTTTTCATTTCCCTTCTTCTTTGCATAGACTGCAAGACACACAACCGATATAAATCTATATGCAGGAAACATCTGAGAGAAAGGGGAAAGCGCCAATCAAATAGCAGAGAGAAGATGCCTCCGCAAACGAACGCCGCATGCAGTAGGACCGCGGATTCCAGACTATCAGACAATCGGCACTGATGAAATTAGACTATCTGGGACTCAGAGTCAAAGGCGCACAAAAGCAGCATGTTCACAAAAGATATTGAGGCTCAGACTGGGTAAAGCAAAAAGAGAAACGCAAGAGAAGGAGGACGCTCCAGAAAAGCCTGGAACAAAGAGTGGAAACAATTCTCGAAACAGGGGATTGTCCATACAGCGCGACTCCTAACCCACTCAGTCATTCGCATGACCGGAAACCAAAACAGCAATAGCAAAATCAGTTCGACAAGAACCTGGGTTGTGCTAAGTATACACGCGGCGAATACACCCAGCTAGAGAAAGGTTTTCGAAAATATCTTCTGGTCTGTTAGAAGGAGGTGCCAGCTCTTGTCATTTCCACTTTTATCTCCCGAGTAAAAGAAGAAGGCAGCCAGCCGACTCTTCCCCGGAAAGCGTTGCGCAGTTGACAGCACTAAAGAGAATATACAGAAACGGTCATAAATTAGATTTAAAGTTTTAGAAATAAATTTGCTTTTAGTGAAGGGCGGTCATTTGAAGCCGATTCCCTAGATTCGTGTAATTAATATCAATTAGCTAGTAGTATTTAACCCTTCTCATGGCATTTGGAGAAGGGTCCAGAAATCTATCAAAAAAACTTATCCTCAGAACATGCACTTCTGCACCCTCAGAGGAGGTTTTTGATGAATGGATGGATCTAGATTTATTTATGTTTGCATTTTAATGTCTGTTACTGATGTTGCACTTCTGTACTCTTAGCAGATATTAGAAACAAGTAGAAGTAAATCATTATTGCTTGAAGTTTATTAGTGAAATCAGTCATAAATGGTACTTTTATCTCTTGACTAAATTCTGCTAGTATCCCCAAAGTGATATACAGCTAAGTTCTTTATATGTTACTGTATGAATGTCTGTATTACCATTTGGCACTTCTGTACGGTGGAGTCATTTATTTATGCTTGACATATAGAAAACTGATTATGCGATATGCTATTCACAACTACTCTGCCTAACTTCTTATGCAGAATGGTTTATCTTTATCGATTTATATTCTGATAACAGTTGAATGATCTTTATTACCAGCTGTTGTTAGAAATCTTTCTAGATCGTATAACAAAAGAGAACACCTCGAGTTAGCGTAGATTAGATGTATTATTTTCTCTTCATTAGATCACATTAGTATAGAAGTAACTTAGCTGTTAGAATTAAGACTAGTTTAGAGAAACCTTTTAGATTAATATCATCAAACTCTACACACACACGCACACCCTTCACATTGGGAAACTGGTCCCATTACCCCCAGTCGGACCCGCTACTCCAAACGGGCAAGGAGCTGCCAACCAGGTTCCGGACTGGGTGGGTATCCCCCTTGTTGTTGACCCGACTTCGAGGCCCTCAACATTTCTGGCGCTAGAAGGAGGGCACGAGCTATGAATGGCGCATAATTCAAAATCCAAATACCATTCTGAGAGCAAATCACCCTCACCAACTTCCCCGACTTCTCCAGTACGACTAAACTCGGAACTAGAAGTCGCTCAAACATCCACCGCTGCTATACACCCCGAGACATCAGACCGTCCTATTATCGATCCCCCTAAAGTTCAAACGTTGATCTGTAAACTCCAGGGATTCTCTATTTTCACCCAGAAGTCTGATAAATCTAAAGACAGCTTGACTTCGCAATACAACCCTGCTCATCCCCTGACCCGATTGAAGAGTGAAAAGTTTGGCATCCAGCCAACTGAAACCCCTCTCACTACTAGGAAAAGAGCAAGGAAAGCACTTCCAGAGTCTGACAGAGAGACTCTTTCATCCACTTCGTCCATCTCAACTCCCTCTCCGTGAAGTCTACCACCCACGTCGTCACCTCAAAACACTCATCCATCTCCTACAACCCTTCCTCCACAATCATTGAAGGTCGTAACATCTCCATCTTCTCAACATCAAAGATCATCTTCTGCACTTTTGTTGACTAGTCACTCAGCGATGGCCCAGTCTCCATGGAACAACCCTGGGGTGGTTTTAATGCCTCCACCCCTAAGTCCAATACCTGCCCATCCTGAGAAATGGCTGCCGAAATTCAATCCAGAAACAAGAATGCTAGTTGAAGAACATATCAATAATTTCATGCTTTCTGTTAATCTCAATGGAGTTACCAACGAAGATGCCGTGGTCCGACTTTTCCCCTATACAATGCAAGCGACAACCGGGTCATGGTACTTTTCGCTGCCCTCCGGATCTATCACCAGCTGGGACATTTTTCAAAATCAATTTCTCACCAAATTCGGCGATGATAGATCGACAGCGACACTAATCAACGATTTATCCAATCTCAAAGCTGAGGCTAGAGAACCCATTAAAGATTTTAACTTACGGTTCAACAAGATCCTCAACAAAATCCCCACTGCTTCTCAACCCAGCGAGGAAGTAAGATGCGAATGGTACATCACGGCCTTACCTTCAAACTTGGCCATCTTCGTAGATACGGCGAGCAAGACAACCTTAGTCGAAAATTTGGCTGAGGCGTTGGCAGTTGAAAGACGCGTAGTAGCCCTAGAAAAGAGATCTACAATCGACGAGCATAAATCTAAGAAAATCTCTCTCAAAGAAGACACCAAGAAGAAGCAAACGAAAGATCCTTTCGACATGGAAGGATTACAAAAGGTATTAAAGGCCATGTCCAATGAGATGATTAATATAAGGAAACAAGTAGCAGAATCATCCCCAAGAAAGCCTTTTAGGAGTTTTAAGAGAAATCCTCCTATGGAGACGAAGCCACCCAACGTGCTCTCAAACGTGGAATCTGACGAAGTAGAAGAAGAGAGCACCATCAAAACGCAGACTGACGATGAAGAAGTGGTGGAACTGCAAGGAATGTGGGATTTCATCCTCCCACAAGAGGAAGATCAAGAAGCACTTTCGGTCAGCACACGAAGCAGAAATCAGCTTGATCCTCCCCAGAATATCCCAAAACATAAGGGCGCAAGCCCTGCAGCAAAAGAAAGGGTCGCACCAAAGAAAACAACTGCTAAAGCGACCTCTTTTAGCCCAGTCCAATCAGAGCAAACGCCTCCATCAAAGACACTAATAGTGTCGGATGAAATGGAGTATAACATCATCGATGACATGAAAAAGACTAGGGCTAATATCACCCTGTACGAGTTGAGCAAATTGAAACACCAACAGAAAATCATGATGAAAGAGTTACACGCCGTACCTACTACGCCCTTACCTACAGCCATAGCTTCCCATAATATAGGAAGACCCCCAATCAACACGATCAATAAAATCGATCCAAATGACATCGCTTTGATTGGAGGGAGATCTAGATCTCATACTCCTCCTTTCCTCCTCACTTATGAAATCTTTAACAGAAACGTGCACAATTGCTTGGTTGATTCTGGTGCTTCAACCAATATTCTACCCAAGTCAATATGTGCCAAACTCAACGTTCAACCGCAAAAATCCGCAGTGCGCATAGTTCAACTTGATCGATCACAAGTCGAAGTGATAGGCGAACTGAATCAAGTAACCATAAGACTGTCGTCTAACCCCAAGGTATGCCAAGTTATCGACATCCTAGTGGCTGACATCCCTGAATTTTATGGCCTGATTCTTAGCAGGGACTGGTCCGAGAAACTCCACGGATACTTTTCAACTGACTGGTCGCACATTTGGTTACCCTCCAACGGGATACCAAATCAAATAAAGGTTGAACGAGAATTGTACCAAAAATACATAGTGACGGATTTGGAAGGAGAGAATGAAGCCATAGCATACAACAGCAGCATCATAGGCAACTACTCGGTAGACTCTTTCCTCAGAAATTTCAATGCTCACATATCACCATATTTAGAAAATTCAGTTTTGTCCCAAGTAGAAAACTTTTCCCAGACTGATGATTCAAAATGTGTTAGTTTCTTAGATAACCCTGTAAATACTTCTTTATTTTGGAAATTATATTTTGATGGCTCTAAATCCAACGAGGGAGCGGGAGCAGGATGCGTTTTGATTAGCCCGGACGGAAATAAGACCATGCTCACATGCAGACTGGAGTTCGATTGCACGAACAACACAGCGGAATACGAAGCCTTGGTCCAAGGCCTATACAAAGCAATCAGCTGCAACGTCAAATATCTTCAAGTCTTTGGAGATTCCGAGATCGTCGTCAAACAGGTACGTAACACCATACACTGCCTGTCTAGTCATTTAAAGCACTATCAATCTTTAGTACAAGATCTCACTGCACATTTTACAGCATTCAATATTTCTTCAATCCCGAGACTTCACAACGCAAGCGCAAACCTGTTAGCTAACGTAGCCTCCAGACTCATTCCCTCCGAAGACTTTAGTCCAGATAGGTTTTCGATAGAATTGATTTTTAAACCATCTATCCCTGACAACATCACTAACTGGAGAGTATTCAACGACGACCCAGACATCGTAAGTTTCCTCACCTTCGAAGTATCCTACTCAAACCAAATAATCGACGAAGACTGTCATGACCACCAGATACAACAAAATAGCACTGATAATGCTATACCCAAATCGGTGGTCAAACTAGAAGATTTATACGACTTGAAAAGTCGGTTAAAAAGGTCAGCTAATGCCAAACTTTACAGTTCGACTCTGAACTATGAATCAGTGAACCTAGGAACCGATGAGAAGCCGCAAAACGTTAATCTAGGCCAAGGCCTGGCTCCTGAAGAAAAATCAGCATATATCCATCTTCTATGACAGTACAAAAATGTCTTCGCCTGGAATTACGATGAGCTGAAGACCTACAACACTTCTATCATTCAAGACACTATCCCCATGATTGACAACGAGAAACCTGTCCAGCAGAAGCTCAGGAAAATCCACCCCAACTTGAAAAGTCAGATAAAAACTGAGCTGAATAAATTGTTGAGAGCTAGAATAATCTTCCCGGTCAGAAATTCCAAATGGGTATCTAATATGGTACCCGTTAGGAAGAAAAACGGAGATATTAGAATCTGCATCGACTTCCGGAACCTCAACAAAGCCTGTCAGAAAGACAATTTTCCCCTCCCACCGATGGAGCAAATATTATAGGCAGTCGCAGGCTCAGAGTTAATGTCTTTCCTGGACGGATTTTCAGGATATAACCAAGTGTTGGTACACCCAGATGATCAGTTAAAAACCACCTTCCGAACTAAATGGGGTACCTACGCGTATCGGAAAATGCCGTTCGGTCTGATCAATGTCGGCGCTACTTTTCAAAGGGCCATGGACATCGCGTTTAAAGGTTTAGTCAACAAATCGGTAGTGATTTACCTGGATGATATAACTGTGTACTCCAAGAACCGAAACGATCACCTCAAAGATTTGAAGCAAATCTTTCAAAGATGTTTAAGGTATGGGATCTCGCTTAACCCGAAGAAATCTTTTTTCGCGTTGAGTGAAGGAAAATTGCTAGGATTCATAGTGTCCAAGTCTGGCATTCACATTGAACCTGACAGAATCAAAGAAATTTCCGAGATATCCATGCCCCATAACAAAAAGACCATGCAATCTTTCCTAGGACAGATCAATTTTGTCAAAAGATTTGTCCCAGATTTTTCACGTATTATTTCTCCTTTACAAAAAATGATAAAAAAGAATTCAAACTTTAAATGGGGTCTAGACGAGCACGAAGCGTTTAAATTAATCAAACAAGCCATCATCAACGCTCCATCTCTAGCAACCCCAAACTTTTCAGAGCCTTTCGTCTTATACACGTTTGCCTCAGAGAATTCTTATGCTGCAATCTTGACTCAAGCGAATCAAGAAAAGGTAGAAGCTCCGATCGCATTCTTTAGCTCAAACTTACAAGGTGCTGAGCTGAAATATTCGGACGTAGAGAAACAGGCATATGCCATTTTTAAAGCGATTAAATATTTCAGACCATTCTTGCTAAAGGCCCACACCAAGGTCATAGTACTGTTCCCAGTAGTAAGAAATCTCCTGATACAGAAGGATGTGGGCGAAAAGAGAGCGAATTGGATCACCGCCTTGCAAGAATACAACCTGGAGATCAAGCCGGCACACATCGTTCGGGGCCAAGGCTTCTGCAAGATGTTAGCTGGAGCATCGAAAATCCCCAAAGAATCGTCTGAAGAGGTACACGCATATGAGGTAAGCCTAAACGACGCAGAATCATTATATGCTGACATCATTTATTTCCTAAAGAACGGGCATGCTCCATTTCACCTGGATCACATCAAGAAGAGAGCCCTGAGATTAAAAGCCAAACAATACCAACTCGTGAATGATGTCCTGTTTAAAAGAAATTATGATTCTGTGCTTCTTAGATGTCTTGAGAAAACTGAAGCCGAAAAGGTTTTGCAGGAACTCCACGATGGACCAGCGGGTGGACACTATGCTGGGGAAGCCACCGCGCACAAAATCTTACGTGCAGGATACTACTGGCCCACGTTGTTCAAAGACTCATACAATCACGTAAGAAAATGCCAAGTCTGCCAGACTGCTGCAGGAAAACAAAAGAAGTCATCCATGCCACTGCAGCTGGTTAACATCGAACAGCCGTTCAGCCAATGGGGCCTGGACATAATAGGTGAGATCGTTCCTCAGTCCTCTAAACAGCATAGGTTCATCCTCACGGCAACTGATTATTTTACTAAATGGGTAGAGGCAGTTCCTCTCAAGACATCTAACTCTGAAAATATTATTGAATTCATAGATCAGTTTATCATTACTAGGTTTGGATTGCCAACGGCCTTAATATTCGATAATGCTTCATATTTTTCTGGAAATACCATGACTGAGTTCGCGCTCAAAAGAGGGTTCAAACTGAAGTATTCTGCCAACTACTATCCGCAAGGTAATGGGTTGGCTGAATCAACGAACAAGAACCTAATCAGAATTATCAAAAAGACAGTCGACCAAAGCCAAAAGAATTGGCATAAAGCGCTAGTAAACGCTCTATGGGCAGACAGAATTACAAAGAAAGCCTCTATCGGTACTTCTCCCTTTAATTTAGTTTATGGGAGAGAAGCAGTTCTTCCTACTCACTTAGTCATTCCCTCCTTGTCCTTAGTACAATACATTGACGAAGTATCCACTTCTCCCTTACAACTAAGGCAAACGGAAATAATCAAGCTAGAAGAACAACGAGAACAGGCCAAGAAACCCATGCTCACCACCAAGCACTGATAAAATCCTCTTTTGATTCGAACATAATGACCAGAAAAAACTTTCAGATGGGAGATTTAGTTTTGAAGTGGGATAAGGCACATGAAGAAAAGGGCAAGCATACGAAATTCCAGAAGCTATGGCTTGGTCCTTTTCAGATTGTAGAGGTCATAGGCCTGTCGACTTTTGTGTTGCAGGACTTGACAGGCAGAAGAGATTCTCTGCCTGTAAATGGACAAATCCTCAAAATGTATTTTCCATAGAAGGTTATCCTTCTAATTTTTGTAGGATAATTTTAGTTTTATTTTAGTTTTATTTTTCATAAATAAGGTTGGTTGTGAGTGATCATAAATTGTATTTATGAAGAATATGACATTTCTCTATCAGATTTTGATTTCACTTGTATAAATAGTAAAACTTTTCGAAAAATCTGACTTTTATTATTGACAGATAGAGTTAACTTTAGCCTGAATATGATGTTAGTTTCAACTTCACAAAGAAATCTGGGATGAAAGTAACTTTTGGCAAAAAATTGTTTTATGCCAACGCAATGAAAAGTATCATCAATAGCAAAATAAATATTCTCTGCAAAACTGCTGTTCTTAAACTCTATTATTGTCATCTAGAGCTTTCTTAAGGAAAAACAATGACTTCCTCCCTGTTAAGGAAAATCGCAGCATCCAGAGAAACAATCCAAGAAAACACTATATCTCAAAGAATAAGAGGTCTCATCACGAGCCGGCTTATCATGATCACAGATATTATAACTTGCTGACTTTGCCACTACTGTCTATCAAAACAGGGCAACGACTCAAGATTGTTGCAATCAAAAGACAAGGGGTCTCATCGCGAGCCAGCTTGTTCAGCAAAAGTGTAAATCAAGTGAATGACTGTGTCATAATTTGGCCACCAAACCAAGACATTGTTCTTTAGAGAATAAAAAAAATCGAAAAAGAAAGAAAAGTGTCGAAAGGATTTTTCTCTGGAATGTTGTAGATAACCTCAAATAGGAAAAAGGATCATTGCTGAATAATATGGTAACCCTGTCGAGGCTATGGACGCTTGAGAGCAGCAGAGGCTCTACCTACGACAAATGAGAATACTTTACAAAGCCAGTACGCAGAGAAGACCTTATTTTGTCTTTGAAAAAACTGAGTAATGTCTAGGTGTGAATACAAGAAATAACCCAGAGGAAGCAAACGATCGGAATGAAATAAAAAGTTGTGAACGAAATATCATTGACAGGATAAGGGGTAATACTCTATCCGTCCATAACAAAATTTAGACATAAGAAAATTTTTTCTGTTTTGGAAGTGAAAATGCAATAGAACAAGCAGAGATAACTGGTTCTTCACAGTGAATCGCCATTGTTGTGGTCACCAACAACCCCCCCTCTTTGCTTGATATTAGAAATAACGTCGAGCAAAGGCGGGACCCTGAACAAAAAATCTGAAAAAGTATTTTGTTAAATTTTTGTATTTTTCTCCCTAAGGCTTAAATCGCATCACAAAGAAAGGTCGAAGCATTACTTAAAGCGCGAAAAGTAAAACTGCGAGAAAGCGACGCGAAGTTCATCGCGTCACATGCATCTCAAACGCGCTCTAAAAGGAGGACCTCCAAGAAGCGCCGATCGCCGATATGCAACATCACACATCGCAAACATCACGCTATGGCACCATGAACCATTGAATAAAATCTGCGATCTGCGATCAGCGATCTGCGATCACTGCGATCTGCGATCACTGCGATCTGCGATATCTGCTATCCGCGATATTAGTAAACTGCGATCTGCGATCTGCGATCTGCGATCTGAAAAGACTCATCACACGATAAACCCAAAGACCAAGCGCGCGCCTTAAAGGAAATTAATGACCGCATGCTTGAGTATCAAGGAATGATTGCATCGCATTTATCGAAGAGTCAAGTCATGATGCATGTCAGGATTATGCATTCATTAGAGTTTAATTGCTTTTATGTCAATCTTTTCATTTCCCTTCTTCTTTGCGTAGACTGCAAGACACGCAACTGATATAAATCTATATGCAGGAAACATCTGAGAGAAAGGGGAAAGCGCCAATCAAATAGCAGAGAGAAGATGCCTCCGCAAACGAACGCCGCATGCAGCAGGACCGCGGATTCCAGACTATCAAACAATCGGCACTGATGAAATTAGACTATCTAGGACTCAGAGTCAAAGGCGCACAAAAGCAGCGTGTTCACAAAAGATATTGAGGCTCAAACTGGGTAAAGCAAAAAGAGAAACGCAAGAGAAGGAGGACGCTCTAGAAAAGCCTGGAACAAAGAGTGGAAACAATTCTCGAAATAGGGGATTGTCCATACAGCGCGACTCCTAACCCACTCAGTCATTCGCACGACCGGAAACTAAAACAGCAACAGCAAAATCAGTTCGAGAAGAACCTGGGTTGTGCTAAGTATACACGCGGCGAATACACCCAGCTAGAGAAAGGTTTTTGAAAATATCTTCTGGTCTGTCAGAAGGAGGTGCCAGCTCTTGTCATTTCCACTTTTATCTCCCGAGTAAAAGAAGAAGGCAGCCAGCCGACTCTTCCCCGGAAAGCGTTGCGCAGTTGACAGCACTAAAGAGAATGTACAAAAACGGTCAGAAATTAGATTTAAAGTTTTAGAAATAAATTTGCTTTTAGTGAAGGGCGGTCATTTGAAGCCGATTCCCTAGATTCGTGTAATTAATATCAATTAGCTAGTAGTATTTAACCCTTCTCATGGCATTTGGAGAAGGGTCCGGAAATCTGTCAAAAAAACTTATCCTCAGAACATGCACTTCTGCACCCTCAGAGGAGGTTTTTGATGAATGGGTGGATCGAGATTTATTTATGTTTGCATTTTAATGTCTGTTACTGATGTTGCACTTCTGTACTCTTAGCAGATATTAGAAACAAGTAGAAGTAAATCATTATTGCTTGAAGTTTATTAGTGAAATCAGTCATAAATGGTACTTTAATCTCTTGACTAAATTCTGCTAGTATCCCCAAAGTGATATACAGCTGAGTTCTTTATATGTTACTGTATGAATGTCTGTATTACCATTTGGCACTTCTGTACGGTGGAGTCATTTATTTATGCTTGACATATAGAAAACTGATTATGTGATATGCTGTTCACAACTACTCTGCCTAACTTATTATGCAGAATGGTTTATCTTTATCGATTTATATTCTGATAACAGTTGAATGATCTTTATTACCAGCTGTTGTTAGAAATCTTTCTAGATCGCATAACAAAAGAGAACACCCCGGGTTAGCGTAGATTAGATGTATTGTTTTCTCTTCATTAGATCACATTAGTATAGAAGTAACTTAGCTATTAGAATTAAGACTAGTTCAGAGAAACCTTTTAGATTAATATCATCAAACTCTACACACACACGCACACCCTTCACATTGGGAAAGTGGTCCCATTACCCCCAGTCGGACCCGCTACTCCAAACGGGCAAGGAGCCGCCAACCAGGTTCCGGACCAGGTGGGTATCCCCCTTGTTGTTGACCCGACTTCGGGGCCCTCAACAGTGCCCCACTCACTTTGCGACATGTTATGTATGTTCTTGATTTGACGAAGAACTTTGCATTTGTTGGCATGTTGGAGGATAGAGGCTATGATGTGATATTTCATAAGCGAAAGTTGTTCCTTCATCATGTAGCCATATGATAGGTAAAGAGGATAGGGGTTCAGGTGAATAATATTTATAAGTTAGAGGTAGAATATTATGTTGCATTGAACACATAAAAAGAGAAGGTGCAGAGTCGAGACATTGGTGAGTTGTGGCACAAGAATTTGGGTCACTTTGCATCATGGTGCTTTCAAAATCACACAGCAAATTTCTACCGGTCTTCCCAAAGCTACAGTAGATTAAGTTGACACCTAAAAAGGGCGAACTTTGCGAAAATACACCAAAGCTTCCATTCATGAAAAAGACAATCGAGCACAGGCGATCCTTAATAGAGTCCGTTCATATGTGTGTGGACCGTTCTTAATAGAATCCACGACCAAGAAAATGTATTATTTTATATTAGTGGATGATTTTTCTTATAAATGTTGGATCTTATTCATGCAGAAGAAAGCTTAGACTCTTTCAAATTTTTGTGAATTTAAAGCATTGGTCAATAAAGATACTGGTAGGAAGGTTAAAGATCTTATCTATGATAATGGTGGAGAGTATATGTCGAATGAGTTTAAAAAATTCTGTGTGGATGAAGGGATCTGATGAGAATTTATAACATCTCATAACCCACAAAAGAATTGGGTGGCTAAAAGGAAGAATATAATCACAATAGGTGTAGCGTGGTAAATGTCGCATGATTAGGTCCTACCACTACACTTGTGAACCAAGGCATGTAACAAAAATATTTATTTTCATAAATAAAGCCCTCATCGAATTCTTTTGATGAGTCCACCAGAGGAGGCTTTTTCAAGGATGATACTAGATGTGGTTCACTTTAGGATTTTTGGGACATCGGTCCACTGCCATGTGACCAAAAGTGCATGGAAGAATCTTGAGCCAACAACAAAGTTAGGGATATTTTTTGGGTACACTTATACACCTCACAACTATTGGGTGTACCTATCGACCAACATGATGATAGTGGCTCGCAGGGATGTAAAATTTGATGAGGAAAATGCCATGAGATGTGCCCTTTAGAGGGAGATTCAACTACATGTGGTTGAGGATCTTTCATCTCCTAAGGAGGAACCTCTTTTTGATGTGGAGAAGCCACATGCAGAGTATTAGGGAATGGAGACACCGACTTAGGGAGAGTCTTCTAGAGATTGGGGAACTCACACCAAAGAGGTTGAGAGGTTATTGACTGATGTGAGAGAGAATATGGGAGAACTATCATCATATTGTAGTGAGAGGAGCTCATCTGAGGGGTACATTAGATAAATGGTTGTTATGAGGGGATGTGTTGAGATAGAACCATATTATTTTGTGGACGCAATGTAGAAACTAGTTTGGGTTGATGCAATGGTTAAGGATTATGAATCCATTGTCAGGAACAATTTTTTGGATGTGGTTCCAAGACCGCTGGACAAGTCAATGGTGACTTCCCCATGGATTTGCAACATAGAGCAAGTAGCATATGGTAGTGTGTAGAAACATAAAGGTAGGTTTGTGGAGCAAGGATTTTCTCATATAGAGGGGATTGATTATGATGAGACCTGTGCTCATGTCGTAAGGTAGTCATCAATAAAATCCATTTTGCCACTTTTAACATAGATTGGATGGAAGATACATCAGATGGATGTAAAGAAAACCTTCCTTAATGGCATGATTGAGGAACAGGTGTATATTGAGCAACATGTAGGTTTTGAGACCTCCGACCGAGAGTTGTTTGTGTGCCTACTCATGTGAGATTTGTATGGGCCAAAGTAAGCACCCTGTGCTTGGTAGACTATGATCGATAGCTACTTCACCGGGTTGGGCTTCACCAAAAGTGAAGGCGATATGAACTTTTACCATATTTTTGTTGAAGGTAAATTATTGATTATTGTTTTATATGTCAGAGATTTTCTTCTAACGGGTGATGATAATTATATCAAGCCTTGCAAAGACGACTTGTCAAGCGAGTTCTAAACAAAAGACTTGGGGATCATGCACTACTTTATGGGTATCAAAGTATGGGAAGGTGATGAGGAAATTTTCGTCTCTCAGGGAAAGTATGCCAATGAGATACTAAAAAGGTTCCACATGGAGAGCAGTAAACACATGGACAATCCTCTAGCAGGTAACTAGAGGAAGGAGGATGCTACTTCTGATGAAGTAGTGGAAGCTACTATTTACATGCAGCTTGTGGGTTCACTCATGTATTTGGTGAACACACGACCCAAAATTTGCTACATAGTTAACCATGTTAGTCAAGAGATGGTTAAGCCGACCAAGTTGTATTGGAAGGTAGCCAAGCCTATGTTGAGATACCTCATAGGCACTACTCAGTATGGTTTATGGTACAAATGGATAGAGTGAGTGAACCTTCTAGGCTTCACCGATGCAGATTGGGAATGGATTCCATGAGACAAGAAGAGCACATCTGGAGGGATCTTTATTGTTGGTTCAGTAGTTGTTTCTTGGTACAACAAGAAACAGAGATCAGTTGCACTCATTTCAACAGAGGAAGAGTACATGGCTACTAGTCAAGCGACTTGTGAGGCCATCTAGATTATGGTTGGTTTGTTTGGTCATTATATCGATCCAGCTATCAGTTATTTTGAAAATCCTAGTTGTATCAAACTCTCTGAAAATCCATTTTTTCATAATTTGTCCAACCATATTCATATATGGTATCATCATATTCTACATTCTATGCAGATGAGGAATCTGTTGTTGGAGTACATTACCATAGAGCATAAGGATGCAAATATTTTTACAAAGGAATTGTCAAGATGAAAATTCGAGTTTCACAGAGACAGGATTAGGGCAGCTGATAATACATTTCTTGTTGAGAGGGAGTTTTAAAAATAGCAACAAGAGATTCCAATTTAATTTTTCCTTGAATTAAAGTGTGAATTAAATTGTAATTATATTCTCATAGCAACTTGTAATAGTTAATTAAGTTAAATTGACTTAATTGACTTACAAAATTTGAGCTAGAAGTATATCTAGGGTAATATAGAGTAATCCCTAAAGTTTAGGGACCCACGTTGAGTTCTTCAGATTTATAATTAGATAACTCAATCGAACTAAGTTATAGTCAGTTAAACTAGTTCTAAATGTTGGGGGAACTAGTAGAGGTCTAGTGGTGGAGTAGTCACCAATGCATCATCAGTATCACACCAGTTGACGAAATGTTCACTCAAAAATAATTCATGCATGTCAGTTCAGATGAAGACATAGTTGAGACTAGAGTTCATGGACAGTGTACTATCAGTTGTATAATTTTCCAAGTTGTATATATCGTGCATGCAATCAGATGAGGACCTATGGTTGGATTGTGAAATGATGGAGAGTGGATTTTCCAATTAAATATGGGTTGATTACTCTAGGAATTGTGCAAGCATGTATGGGCCTTGCAGGTAGTAGATTTGTCTAGGTGTTGGCTTGAGATCATTTGTGAAGCAAAGAGATAGATTGTACTAGTGTAGGAATTTTCCCGGTTGAACATGAATTGTATTTTATTATCTGATATTTTGGTTAATGCAATATAGATAGTTGGGGTTTTGATTAGTTGCTTTCCCTAGATAAATATTGTGTTATGTGTGATTGATATTCTTCCTTTTCTTCTTATTGTTATCATCGATCAATATTGGTTTCCGCTGAAGAATAGAGTAGATTCTTGTCTTCTATTTTAGCATATCACACAAGATTTGGAATCTATAGTAAAAATATACAGTCTACTCTTCTCTTCCATGTTAAGTCACCCAAACTAATGTTTCACTTCATTCTATCTTCTTCATCCAAAAATTCTGGCCTCCCAAAAACTATCCAAAATCGTAGAATTCGGACCCTCTAAAATTGCTGCACTAGAAAGATCTGAATCACATAAAGAGACTTATTTCGACACATGTGAGTTGATAAGAGGGGATAGATAAACTGGACCTTCTATCTTTTTCCATGTTTACCCTCATTGGCCTCATTCAATTACTGAAGCGTTTTCTTGAGTGACGAATGTGAATTTTCCAAATGAGGGGCTTGAATTGCCTTTATATAGTTACTATATGGTAGTATTTATAGTATGAAAAGGCATGTATCTTGGATAATCCCATATTGACTTGTTGGTAAGCTGACTTGTAACATTTTGGAGCCAAAAATTACATTTCAAAAATTCTAATTTACATCTTTTAAAAGTCTCAATGGGACTTTCACTCAAGATAAATTTTCTATGACTCAAGAGTTTATAAAATATCCTTTACAATGATAAATATAATTACATCAAGTGACCAAAGGTACATTATGAAGATCAGGC
Source organism: Pinus tabuliformis (assembly GCA_031772625.1). Lineage (NCBI taxonomy): Eukaryota > Viridiplantae > Streptophyta > Pinopsida > Pinales > Pinaceae > Pinus > Pinus tabuliformis. The sequence goes on along the minus strand of CM062820.1, from coordinate 1,437,393,312 downwards.
ATAGTTACAAATTCAACACTCCCTCTTAAATAGGGAGGTATTCATAATCACTTTCATAGATGTTCTCAAATTGAACAAATTTACCTAATGGAAAGGTTATCCATTATTACTAGCATCTTCATTTCTTATCAACATCCATTAGTGGTCATTTGTAGTGTGATACCAAACCCATGGAAATATCATTAGCATATTAGGATTGACTCCTCAGATGTGATGGGTCCTCGAATCCACATGGCCACCACCTAGGCCAAAATGTGGAGACCATAAACTAGAAAGTGCTCAATCACCATTCCTAGTGAGCACTATAGGACATGACCTCACTCAACACCTTCCTGGATGGTGAATGGGTCTAGATGATAAACCAAACCTTACTCCTCCCTTCTTAGTGTGTGATTGGGTTCCAAGACCTCACTCCACCCTTTTGGTGTGTGATCAGTGTCTATATTCTCAAGGACCTCACTCCACCATGCCATGTGTGTGAGCAGGGTCCAGAGTGCCACTCCATCATCTTTAGTGTGTGGTCAAGGTCCTCCTCAAAGAGACACTCACTCAACAATGTATGTGCACTACAAACCTATTAGGATTCCCTCTGAATAAGAGGGCTAATCTCCAAGAGCCCCATCTTGTCTATGAAGTGCATAAACTTGTCCCTTGGAAAATTATTTTTTAGAAAATCGACTGTCTAATCATTAGTGAAGATATACTCAAGCCTAATCACTCTCATTTGCACCATATCCAGGATGTAGTGATACTTGACCTCAATATGTTTCAACCTATAATGGAACAAAAGATTATTTGAAAGCTTCACACAACTTTGATTATCACATTGTATCACTGTCGATTCCAACTCTTGGCCTAATACTCTTGTAAACAACTTCCAGAGCCATACTGCTTCTTTACAAGCCTCATTGGTTTCAATTTAATTTTCTTCAGCATAATTGAGTGCTATTAACCATGACTTCCTGTTCACCCAGGATATCATGTTGAATCCAAAACTGAAACATACTCTTGAGGTACTCTTCGTGTCTTCATCAATTTCTACACAATTAGCATTTATATATCCCTGATGATATACATCCTTTTTTGTAGCATACTTCAAGCGATAATTCATTGTACCAATCAAATATCTCAATCTATGATTTATTTCAATCTAATTCTCCTTTGTTGGTTCTATCAGAAACTAGATCAAAGTGTTCATAGTCAATCAAATTCCAGCCTGTTGTTAAGAAAATAGACGAGCATACCAATTAGCCATATATATAAATAGATGGATCTACAAAACTAGAGCCAGATCTTGTTAACTTCTTTAGGTTAGTCACCATGGGTGTGGCCATGTATTTTCAATTGATCATTCCGAAACTATGAAGTATATTTGTCACATACTTTCCTTGAATAAGGAATACTTCACTAGGTTTCTACCATACTTATAATCCCAAGTAATAGTGCACCAACCCAAGATGCTTCATGTAGAACTTAAAATCCAAATACTTATTACATTGAATGATAAAGGACTCAACACCTATAATACATAGGTAAAATACATAAAATAGCAAGATCATAGGTGTATTCCTCATAACCTTAAATTAAAGGTTTGGATTTTCTTTGCTTTTGATAAATCCCAGTCTCGTCATATATCTATCTATATGATTATACCAAATCTCTTGGGGCTTGCTTGAGTCCATACAAGTCCTTTAACCTACAAACATGTGACTCCTTTCAAAATACCTAAAATTCTTGAGGTTTCTCTCTGTATACCTCTTCCTTAATTACTCCATTAAGGAAATAAATATTAACATCCATATGGTGTACTTCCCATTGTTGAATTGTAACTAGTTTCATTATTCATAATTATGATGTAATCATTGTACTTGTCAAAATTAAGGAAAGGAAAATATTTATTTTTGTAAAATACAAATTATTTATGGGTTTCTTTCCAATGGTCCTAGGTTGTGTACCCATTGAGTGCTCTAGGGAGTCAAGGTCAAAGTCAAAATGTAAAACCCCTTAAAGGCCTCTTGTATCAATGTAAAAATAAATATTTGATGTCATGAAAACATATAGATACTACCCAAGAGATCAGGTCGGCTAACTCTAAGGGTCGACCTAGAAAAGGCTTAAGGTCCCACTCAATCAAATATATATTGGGGAGGAATTCATCCTCAAAATATAGATTTACACTTCAACTTTATCAACAGAATATCTAAGGGAGAATGTAATTATGGATAGAAGAAAGAAAGGCGGCAAAATCTGGAAGATTATTTTGATCTTGAAGTTTTGGTTTCTCTCTCCTAGACAACTAAATTCTCTCAAGAGGAATAGATCCGAAATTGTGAAGTGTGGAACAATCTTTGTTTAGGCAATCAACTTGATATCTTGGTGGATGGTCTAGTGTCTTGGTCTTGGAAGTCTTCATTGAAAAATCTATAAAAAGAAGTTCTCTGGGTTTTCCTTTCTAGGAGAGCTTTTGGTCGTGGCTTATTGCCTACATCTGATGTTCTTTTTTTTTGCATCATGACATTCTAGTTGGAATTTGTCTTAATGAAGAACATAACTAATTAATGATGTGAATGCTCTAATAAAGCTCACAAGAAAATGTCAACAATGCAGAGAAATCAATTTAATTATTACCCTAACTAAGTGTCCTAGATTTCTCAACATGGCATCAGAGCTAGGGCTTGAAACAATGGGTAGAAATAATATCAGTTTGACTTGAACCATACCTCATGAAGATCGAGTTCTTTAGACCGAATTTTTGTATACAAAAGAGGAAGTTATGGAAAATTTTTCAAACTCAAATTATAGAGATTAGGCTACTGGTATTTTCAAAGATAACAAAGTTATCTAGAGAGCACCACAAAAATCGCTCAAAAGGCCGAATGATTAAGTGATCAACCCTCTCAAGGCCGCACTCATTTACACAAGAAGCATAAATTTAAAGAGTGGTTTCTCAAGGTATGAAAAATTATTTGAACTTGAACCCAACATTACATCACTGGTATGTAATCTACGCAGTTGTTGATCAAAGTTCTTCTCTAAAGGATTAGTTAATTCTTTACAAAGAATCAAAGGACTATCCTATGCCATCTATAAAACTCTTGAAAGGAACCAAATTCTCTAACCCTATTTTTTTGGATAAATAGATAGAGTATCGAAAGATGTCCCTATTCTTGTAGCATTTTTTAAAAGTGTAAGATAAAGATCCTCACCATACTCTTGAAAAGATCTGAGAAGTGAAAGACTATTCCTAAGCATAAATCTTACCTTCAATCCTTTATGAAGAACCAAAGCTCTAAAACATACTCTCATTATCAAATTTATACCTTTATTCCTTCAAAGGAGGTTCAGAGCATGACCATTGTTTGAAAAAAAATCCAATAATATAATGGAAAGAATTGAGTCACGGGTCTTGTTAGTCCAAGGAATATTTTGAACATATGATTCAAGCATAATCTCACTATGATTTTAGAATTACTCAATTATCATAAAAGAACTAAATTCGAGCATCAAGGAAAAGGACATGAGACTCCTATTATGCTACAATGCATAGAGAAGAACCTAGATCGAAGGATCATTAAGTTTATCATCTCATATGATGTTTCTAAGAGAAGGATCCTCACCTTGCTCTGACTCTTGAGTAGTGTCATTGGAAATATGAAGCATCTATACATTCTTCAGTAAAAATAGAGTCATATTCTTACAAACCAAATGCAGTGGACATAAGTCATTGGAAAATCACCTTTGTTTGCAATATCATTAGTGAGTATGGACCTATTATGAAATCCTAGTCCTAGGATATAGACACTAGTGAGAAAGGCTAATGGGAGGGAAGAGAAGGTACAGGTGGAAGGTGAAGTCACAATTGAGGTCGAATCAAAAGGAGAGTTGTTTGGAAGCAATAGGAGGGTCACGATGTTGTGAGAGACCTCTTCTTGAATGAAGAAGAGTAGTAGTATACTATTCCTAGGACGAAAACAAAGAAAGGGTTTCTTGATTTGATACACCTTTAAGGAACCATGGCATTGGTAATTGCAGGTCACTACAGGTATATAACCAAGAGGTATGCATAATCTTGTTTATGGTTCAACATACAATAGGGTTGATTGATTTTATAGGATTTGTGAAACCCTTATCATAAAAAAAGCTAATCTTGTTCCCTCATGGTAAACCAAGCTCGAGCCCTAGGTATTTTAGGGTTCATAAGAAATCTAGTACTCATGTGCATGGATAAGGTTTGAACACTTTGTCTATGGTTATCACCTAAGACGCTAGAAGTAAAACTTTTAAAGCCTCATGGTAATGGTACATTGTTAGATAAATATCATGCTCTTGTTATTATATACTTTGCTTAGGGATACTTGTAAGTGAACATTGTAGGTACATGAAGCAAATGAAGATGGATGGGTTGATCCTCTATTTTGAGAAGCATGATGGAAAGAGCGAACTATACAAACCATTGGACCCTAAGTCACTTTGGTAGGTTCATGATCTAGCTATCGAGCTATGGATTCCTCGTTCATAGCAAAGAGAAATAGACGGTGAAAAGGCCACAACTATGGTTAAAAGATTACAATCAAGCATTGTAATTATGAGAGAATGCATCAAGTTGAAAAGATGACATCATACTAGAAGCATACCCTTGAATCAAGGGCTCATGACATCATTAGAGAATATTGAAAGAATAATTGAAGTAGAATTATACATGGATATAGATGTCACCATATAGAGGAAGTAGCTCTTTGTAACTGTTATCACTTAGAACTAAAAATTTGATGAATATAATTCTCTGTCCTAGTCTGATGACAAAGGTCTGTGTTAAGTTGATTTCATTTTGTTTTTCCTCACTTAGGATTTGGAGTTTTAAAGTTTTAAACTCAAACCATACTCGACTCCTATTGGTTCTCCTCCACCCATCATTGTTCCATAGCCATGTCTTGTCTCATCCAAGTCACCGTGTCTTTTAGTGATTTCGCAGCGTAATCCCATTTGCCAGTTTCGCAGCGCAATTATGGTTAAGCAATTTCGCAGCGCGTCATGATTAGGCCGTTTCGCAGCTCATCATTAGAATTTAAAACTAACAGCGCTGCGAAATCATGGATTTGTGCATTTCGCAGCGAATCTTTCCCGAAATGTCAAGTCCGATAGGTGAGTCACCATTTGTGTCCACTCATGTCAGTTTATGTACCCCTCATTTCACGTTTGAACGCTCATTTGCCACTACCCCACCAATACATCTGTTAATATGCATAGAAATATCATTCCCAAGAGATTTTACCGTGCATAGACCTTAATGATGGTCGTAAGTGCTGCATGAGCGACAAATCTGGCTGTGATTATGTATTGAAGTGTTTCAATGAAAGAATTTGAATTTCAAGCGAGGCTGATTTCAAGCAAGCCTGATTACAAGCGAGGCTGAATTAGAAAGAACTGAATCACCATTTTAACTGGAGCTGTTAGGATTTGTGTGTGAAGATCTCGAAGGAAAAATGGAGAGAAAAGAGCACAGATCCGGTAAATGCCAGAGGACTGAACCTGAGGGCCTGGACATAGCTTTGAGGGATGAAGGCGTGAAGAAAGCGTTCAAAGATGCTGGGTGCTGGAACTTTTGCAAAAAGCTACAAGGAGGTCATGTGTAGGTAACTAAAGAGTTTGCGCTAAACTTCACTGGTTTAAATTCAAAGATAGCTATGCTAGAAGTCCAAGTTTCTCCAGAAGCAATATCTGCTGTAACAGAGATCCCAAGAGGATGGGAAGAATGGTTTAAAAATTTTAAGTTTGATATGAACCCTTGTAAGGAGTTTTTAAAGGAGGCATATGTAAACGAAGACTTAACAAAAGCAGTGCCCAGAAATTATGTCAAGGAACATTATGCTCTTCTTCTCACCTGCATACAAAAATATTTGACCTGTGAAGGAAGGTACAATAAGGTTTATTCTTACCATTTCAAACTGCTTTTGCATTTCACTAGGAAAGTCTCCATAGACATTCCTTCTTATTTGTTTCGCAGTTTGAGCAAGATGTGTGACAAGGTGCAGTTAAGGAAAGAGGACTGTGAAACCTCTTTGTTTCATCATGGTTTGATCAAGTTGCTAGTTTTGGATGGCCTCCAAAAGATAGGCAGAGACTGGAATTCGTTTATTTTCATGGCTGGATTCCAAAGCAAGACTGGCCTTACTCCACAACCAGCCAAAGAATTCACAATAGCTGAGCTCCAAAAAGAAGCAAGAGCTAAAAAGAAAATCAAGTCACAGCAAAGGAAACCAGTGAAGCCACTAATCATTCAAGATCAACCTCAGCAATCAACAAAGGAAAAAACTCATGAAAAGAAGACTATACCTGAAACAAGCAGATCTGAAGCAGTCTCAAGGGTAAGGACAAGAAGCCAGATAAATAAGGAAAAGGCTAAAGCCATAGCTGTTGAAGAGAGCCCAGTGTCTAAGGCAAGCTTGAATGATTTATTACATGCCATTGAATTCGAGCAGTTTGAACTAGTCCATATTGATTTGACACAGTCACCGCAAGAAGGTACCAAGAAGTCTAAGGCGTCAAAAAGGCTTAAATTCGATGAGCCAAGTGAAGAATTTATTTTTAAACCCAGAAGACCTATTACAAGGAAGCAAGTAAAGGAAACGTTGTCAAAAACAGAGGAAACCGGGAAAGATAGGCAAAAAGATACAAGCAGAACAGTCATCACATCTGAAGGAGATAATATAGCAGTCATAAAGAGCCAATTAGAAGCAGCTAAATATGAGATTGCCAAACTGAAGAAAGTAGTTAGAGAACGTGCAGCCATGTATGCAAATTATCGTAAAGCTCTATGGAAAGGGACTGAAACCTTTGAAAACCAATTGAATTCAGTAGTTGATGGCCATGCACAATTTCACACATGGACAGTACCAGCAATCAAAGAGGCCAAGTACATTAGAAGGATAAATATGCAATTAAGAGCTGAGAATAAAGCTATGAAGAAGAAAATTGAAGACCTGAAGGCACAGCTAGGACAGTTACCTGCTAAATGAATTTTCTTTTTAAGAAAAGTTTTGTTCCAAATTTTGTCAAACTTGCTTGGTCTTATTGTTTTCAAGAAATGTAAGTCCCCGTTATACATATGAAAAGTCGAAGGGAGTTTTTGGCAATCAAATGTTTGGGTGATAAAGATCTCGGGTCAAAGGCAAGTTGTTTCAAGTAATTCAGCAGTTTCGTAGCGCGCTACGAAACTGCTGTAGGTGATGATTTTAACACAGACAGGCAGTTTTGTATTATGAGCGGGAATTTGAAAGGGAAATGACAAAGGGTATGTAAGACATCAGCTAGAGCAACAATAGTCAATCAGATCAAGACAGGTGGATGCTTTAAAGGCTTGAATATTCAAATCCAATTTTGGATTTTTGTCATAAAGTCCCTTTATCACCGTTCAAGAGGTATCAAATAATGTGAATACAAGGAACTTTTGCCTGCACACATGTCCATAAATGAAGCTAACAGCACATCAAGAACGTGGCAATGTTCCATGTTTTGGGTTATTAAAAGCTAGAAGACATGCTTCTGTACATTCGAGCATTTTGAGGAAAACTGAAGCCGAGAAGCAAGGGAAATCCCCTAATACTTCTGAGCAGTTAAAAGATTCAGCGTTCAAGGTCAATATGGAACATTAAACATCCAGCTCAGCTAAATCGAAAGAGGACCAGGTGTCAAAGAACAAGGAGAGGCCATTATGCATGGAAAATGGAGTTAGAGTCATAGTTAATTTAGAACTCTTTAAAAACTCCAGTCAGCACTTTAGTTGTATTTATTAGTTAGTTCAATAGCTGATAGGTGTCAGTAGAGGTAGTTATCGACTCCCCTCATGCTGGAGGAGGAAGCTCGAATTAGTTAGAATAAGGATTCTATATATAGCTGAAACAACAATGTAATGAGGGTTGGAAATTTTATAACAGAGTACTGTTTTGGCTTATGTAAAGACAGAGTTCAGTAATATAATTTGACTGCTTTTCTTCTCAGGATTCATGAAGGATTTCTATGTTCAGAATGTATGATTTTATCTTTTCCTTAATGTCTTCTGCAGTTGCATAGATGTACAATCACTCAGAATTCACTGATTGTGCTCTGATTTCCAGTGTGCATTTATGAGCTGTGGTTCCATATGTGTTGTGTTCTGAATATTCAAATGCTAAGTGCCTTGACTTCTATGCCAAGGCAGTACCATTGTTTACTGAAGTGTGATTGACTCCATAGGCCCAATGGAAACTTATGAAATGTTTGTCCAGCCTTTATATTTGTCACTGTTATGTCACAAGAGTTAGCCCTCTTATTTTTAACCAAAATCAATAACCCTTTGAGAGAGCCCTCTCAGGCTAAGGAGGCTAAGCCTTAGTCAAAAGATTGGTTTGAAACAGTTACTTGATGTCTTCCTGGTTTGCAGCCTTCCAGGGCCTAATTTTGAGATAACAGTAACCTCATTCAAAGAATATGTAGTGCATGTCGTTCGAATAAAGTCATCTAGCATGATAGAAATAATTAATTGTACATAATCACCATGAAATGAGCATTTTTCGATTGAGAATAATCTAGATCCTTTGTTAGAATCTTCGATAGAAGGTTCACCTCCAGCTAGAATAAGAAATTGTTTCAATGATAATTCCACCTTATGTGGGATCCATTGTTTAGAATGATGATGGTATGATGACAAAGCAATGTAACATGTCGAGATGGTTGAAGTACTTTCAATGAAGGAAGTTTCCAAAGGAATATTAGATGACCAAAAGGAGAAAAGAGGTATGTTTAAATCATGTCATCATATAATTGTAGATAGAATAGGTAAATGCTTTGCCTTGAGAGCATGATCAAGGATCTCTTCCTTTGATAAGATGCATGAAATAATTATTCACATATTGATAAAATAACATCAACATAACATGTCTTCATATGGTATATGATGTGGTTGACAATGATGAAGGAACTATGAGTTCTTGAGAAGCAATATGTGAAGAAAGAAAGAAGAGGTCGTGAAAGATGCAACTATGTTGATATGAAGTCAACATCTAATGACTAATAATTGATCATGACATCTCCATAGAGAAGAAGACTGTGATAAGCTATAAAGAAAGGAGACCCTTGACATATGAAGTTTTGGAGATGTGTTTATGAATGTGTAGGATGTTGTAGGAAAGAAAGATGTCAAGATGAAAGGTTTTCAGAAAAGGTAACTTTCATTTGATGTCCATTTTTTTTAACAACATCTTGATAGGTTGATATAGGTCTACTGAAAAGAGAGTTGTAGATGTCACCTACAACTATAACTGCTGGGTCCCTATAATACTAGTGATTACCCCATTAATATTGTAGTTTCATCCCTTATTAATATTGTTGTGCCCCTATTATCCCCATATTGTTATTATTGTGCCCCATAGAATCCCTCTATTGTTATTTTTGTGGCTTTATATTATTATTGTTAGGTTGGCTGGGTTATATTGTGACTCCTTAGACTCCTATATATAGAAAGGAGGTTTTGTCATTTGAATCATCGAAGAATTTTTCATTTATGTAATGTAAAGGAGGTTTCCCCTTCAAAGAGGCTAAATTATAAGGCGTTGATCTATGTTTTCTATCTTTTCTTGAGCTGGTTCCATAACATTTGGTATCAGAGCTTTGGATTCTAGGGTTTCACTGCTCCAAACAGGTCATCGTGGAATTTTCGCTATAGCATGTTTTCTGCGAAGTTTCAAAAGCTAAAAGAAAAACCATTTGATAAGAAATCGTGTTGAATCTTAGGTCAGAATTTCAGAGCCGTTCGTGCTATATTTGCAGAGATATGATCTGAGGAAGTTGGTCTTCTTGCAGACTCCTAAATTTCATTCCAAATAGGTGACCTAGGGAAAATCATCATAACTTTCTCTCTGAGCATCTGATTGAAATTTCCTTGGAAGGTACAAAAAGAGGATGGAATGTAGTTTCATGTATATATTTTTTAGAGCCATAGGCCGAAACAGTGACTTGAGGCACATCTTACAAGTTTTCTCTACTGAACTAGTATATAATCAGGTCACTGTGGGAGATTTTGCATAACTCTTCCTTGGAGAATCCGATTGGGATCAGATTGGTGGCATTGGAAATAGGACACAGAGGGCTACTGCAGGTCGCAATTTCAGAACTGGATGATCTAAAAGTACAGAGATACATCAGAGGCAATATCGAGCTCCTACAAAGTGAAAAAAGGTGTGTAGAGTCTTTAAATTTTTGCTTAAGATTGGTTTGAAAATTTATTTTGAAGGAATTCAAAGGGCATAGTAGAGCATTATTATCGGTAGTGGATGCTCCGAGGAAAGAAAATTCAAGCACCTAGTAAGCAACCTGAAATCCCTACCATGACCCATGAAGAAGAGGAAGAAATGATACATGATATATCAAAATTACAAGAACAAGTGCAACAAATGTCACGCTAAAAAAAGCTAACAGAAGCTAAGATAAATGGTGTGGAATCTAATATAAAGGGCATGGAGGCTAAGATGGATGATTTGAAGATAGATTTGAAGAGAGACATGGCATATTTGAAGACAGATTTGAAGACAGACATAGCAGATTTGAAGACAGATTTGACAAATTTTCTACAAGAAATACTTACTAATGGTGAAAAGGTTGTAAAGGAAGCTCATGATGTGAAAAAAAGAAATGTTAATCATGATTTCATAGACTCCAATGTGGGATCAAAGACCCACCATATTCCAAAAATCAATATGAGTAAGTTTGATGGCAAGGATCCCGCAACATGGATATTACAGATGGAGCAATTTTTTATCTCAATAATGTGCAAAACACACAAAAGGTATGTATTGCAACTTTATATTTGGAACCAAATCAGTTTGTATGGTATCAATGGCTTTACTCTCATAAAAAAATTCTCACTTGGGCAATTTTTGCAGAAGAATTGATAGCACATTATGAGGATACAAAAAGAAACACTTTTTTTAGCCAATTGATAAGTCTCAAACAAAAGGGTTCAATAATGGAGCACATTGAGGAGTTCCAAAAATTGAACATAAGGGTAAAAGATATTCCAGAGGATCATAGGATTGATGTGTTCATAGGGTCTTTAAAGGATAATATCGAACATGATGTTCGCCTTTGGGAACCTGATTCATTAGAGAAGGCATTCAGGTTAGCTAGAAAAATAGAAAGCAAAATTATGGCAACCAAGAAGCATACCACTCACAACTATAAAGATGGAAGTGTTGTTGCCCCTAGTCTCCCACAACCTATAAGGTTGACACCACAACAAAAAAGAGCAAAAGGGCTTTTTTACAATTGGGATAGCAAATACACTAATGGTCATAAGTGTGCTGAGAAGAAATTATTCTACATAGATTGCGAAGAGGAAGAAGAAAAGGAGCAAGAAAGGTCAAAAGAAGAGGATATGCTCCAGGAACAAAGCCTAGATAAAGATGAAATGAATCTAACCATATCTTGTAATGCATTGGCTAGAATTACCACTCCTCAAACCATCAAGATAGAAGGAAAAATCAAGAAGAAAAAGGTAATAGTGTTAATTGATTCGGGAAGTACCCACAATTTCATTGATTGAAAGGTAGCAAAAGAATTGAATTGCTTCTTATATCCAGCACCAGAGTGTCAAGTGATGGTTTCAAATGGAGGAACAATAAATTGCTCTGGAAAGTGCCATCATATCAAGTTATCGATGGGATAATATGTATTGACTAGCCCAATGCTTTCCATTCTAATGGGAGGTGGTGATGTTGTTCTAGGAGTCCAATGGCTACAATCCTTGGGTACAATAGCTTTTAATTTTCAAGAACTTTTCATGAAATTTTTTGTGGAAGGAAAGGAAGTTGAATTAAGGGGTATTGCAGAGAAACGAGGAAAGATAATCAGCGCTAACAGTATGACAAAGCTTCTAAGAAAGGAACAAAGGGGTGTGATTGCACAATTATGTTCACTAGATGTTTCCACATTGGAATCATCTATTTCTCCAAATCTCCAAAAAGTCTTGAACAATCATTCCAAGGTATTTGAGACTCCCAAAGGTCCCCCACCTATTCGTGATCATGATCATGCTATTCATCTGATTCTAGGAAGTGTTCCTCCAAACATCAGGCCGTGCAGATATCCCTATGCCCAAAAGAGTGAAATTGAACGTATGGTTGCTGAAATGCTAGAGGTTGGTATAATTCAACCAAGTCAAAGTTCTTTCTCTGCTCCATCAGTATCAATGCACAAGAAGGATGGATCATGGCGCATGTGTCTGGATGATAGGGAGCTCAACAAGCTCACTATTAAAGATAAGTTTATGATTCTTATCATTGATGAATTACTGGATGAATTGCATGGATCAATTTACTTCACCAAGTTGGATCTTCATTCGGGATATCATCAAATCAGAATGAAGACTGAAGACATTCCGAAAACAAAATTTCAAACTGATGAGGGTCATTATGAATTTTTGGTCATGACTTTTGGCCTTACCAATGCACCTTCAACATTTCAAGGTTTGATGAATTCCATTTTCAAACCATTCCTTAGAAAATTTGTGTTATTATTTTTTGATGACATACTATTGTGTTAGGGTGCTACAACTATTGGAGGAGAAACAATTATATGCAAAAAGATCCAAATGTTTCTTTGGAGTACAAGAGGTGGAATATCCAGGTCATACTGTATCTCATGAAGGTGTTAAGGCAAACCCTAGCAAAATTAAGGCCATTAAGGAATGGAAAATCCCCACATCCATAAAGCATCTGCGAGGATTTCTCAGGTTGATAGGGTATTATCGCAAATTTGTTAAGAATTATGGGAGAATAGCAGCACCTCTAACAACATTATTGAAGAAAGATGAATTTTCATGGACTCTAGAAGCAACAAAGGCCTTCGAACATCTTAAAGTGGCAATGTTCCAAGCACCGGTCTTAACTACACGAGACTTCAAAAAAGCCTTTATTGTGGAATGTGATGCTTCAGGAAATGGAATTGGTGTTGTTTTAATGTATGATGAAAGACCCATTGCTTTTGAAAGTCTTCCAATAGAGGGAAAGTTTTTACACAAAGTTATTTATGAGAAGGAAATGTTAGCAATACTCCATGCATTTAAGAAATGGCGACCCTACCTAATGGGAAGACACTTAAAGGTAAAAAAAGATCATGATAGCCTTAAATACTTTTTAGAACAAATATTATCCTCTGAAGAACAACAAAAGTGGGTCACAAAGATGTTGGGATATGATTTTGAAGTCATATACAAAAAAGGGAATCAAAATGTGGTGGCAGATGCACTCTCAAGAAAGGATGAGGATGTGGAAGCATTGTTGTGCACCATTTCTATTATCCAACCAGATTGGATAAACAAAGCAAGGGAGGAATGGAAGAATGACGAAGAAGTGGGGGCACTTATTCGAAAGTTACAACAAGATTCTAGTACGTCTGATACATTTAGCTGGAAAAGTGATTCTTTATGGTACAAAGATCGCTTATACCTTTGTAAGAATTCCCAACTAAAACAAAATATTCTTATGGAATTGCACACTTCTCCCTTAGGAGGGCACTCAGGATTTTTAAAAACTTACCACAGGGTTAAGAACGAATTTTTTCGGGATGGCCTTAAATCGGATATTCAAAAGTTTGTGGCAGAATGTTCGGTTTTCCAACAAAATAAAGATGAAACAATTAAGACCCCGGGTCTACATAACCTTTATCCATTCCAAGCGAATGTTGGGAGGAGGTTTCAATGGATTTTATCACAGGTTTACCCAAGTCTGAGGGAAAGAGTGTCATCATGGTGGTAGTTGATATACTTACCAAGTATGCACACTTTTGTGCATTATCACATCCATTTAAAGCCAGTACAGTATCTACTGCATTTATGGAAACAATTCAAAAGCTACATGGAAACCCAAATATTATTGTAAGTGACAGAGATCCCATTTTCACTCGAAATTTTTGAACATAATTATTTTCTTGTCTTGGTAGTCAGTTAGCTCATAGCTCATCTTATCATCCTCAATCTGATGGTAAAATTGAGATAGTAAACAAATGTTTGGAAGGATATCTTCATTTTTTTGTATCTAATAAACATAAATAATGGGTGAAATGGTTGCCTCTAGCTAAATGGTGGTATAACACTTCCTTCCATACAACAAGAAAAATGACCCCATTTATGGCACTTTATGGATATTAGCCACCATCCATCACATCATACTTAAGAGAAAATTCTAAGGTTCAAGTAGTGGAACATCACATCGAACGTCAACAACAAGTCCTCCATCTCTTAAAGGATAACCTCGTGTTGGCACTGAATAGAATGAAATAATAGGCAGACCAACATCGCAGGGAAAGAAGTTTTGATGTAGGTGATTGGGTATTCCTACGACTACAAACATATAAGCAAATTTCCCTCAAGAAAGCTAAGAAGGATAATAAATTATCACCAAAGTATTATGGTCCATACAAGGTGTTGCAAAAGATTAGTACTATGGAATACAAATTGGAGCTTCCTGCAACTTCTTGATTGCACCCAGCTTTCCATGTTTCATGTTTAAAGAAGGTTATAGGTGACAAGCTCCCAGTTCAAACAATATTGCCAGAACTTGACAAGGAAGGAAAAATTATATTGGAACCAGAAGTAGTCATAGAAACAACAACTCGACAGTTATGAAATCAATCAATTTCAGAGTATCTTATCAAGTGGAAGAACTTATCCGCTAAAGATTCCACACGGGAGGATGAGAATTTTATACATAAGCATCCAGAACTACTGAAGCGTTGAGGACAACACATTTTTGAAGGAGAGGGGCATGTTGGGTCCCTATAATACTAGTGATTACCCCATTAATATTGTTGTGCCCCTATTATCCCCATATTGTTATTACTGTGCCCCATAGAATCCCTCTATTGTTATTTTTGTGGCTTTATATTATTATTGTTAGGTCGGTTGGGTTATATTATGACTCCTTAGACTCCTATATATAGAAAGGAGGCTTTTTCATTTGAATCATCGAAGAATTGTTCATTTATGTAATGTAAAGGAGGTTGCCCCCTCGAAGAGGCTGATTTCTAAGGCGTTGATCTTTCTTTTCTATCTTTTCCTGAGCTGGTTTCATAACAATAACTCATGTAGTTGGATGAAAGTTGGTGAAGGAAACTTGACGTGAAGAGGTAGTTGTATGAAGGAAAGCCAGATGTGGACAAGAAGATCACTTTCCAATGAAGCAAAGGATGGCATGACTGACAATTCTCATGAAGAAATATGATAAATGACCGATTATCTGCAAAGAAAAGATGAAGGCTCCATAATAATGAAGAATAAATTCATGATGTAAAAAGGAGGAACCTTACAAGCAGCTATCATTCCCATGATCTCCACCAAAGAATATACAGTTATCACTGGAAACAAGGCCCTAGATAAGAGGGAGCTTGGAATAAAGTCCCTTGTTAAGAGGGATCTTGGAAGCAAGGCCCTGGTTAAGAGGGAACTTGGACAAGTCCGAGATGAGAGGGAACTTGGGTACATTCGTTTTGTAGGAATGGGTAAATTCCTTTATAGGAATGAGTATATTCTCCCTTGTTAAGGGGGACACATAGAGACATCATTCTTGTCTTCTCTATGGGAAGAAATAATGGAGGATTGGGTAAGAATCTAGCACTTGATACTCTCTGAGGATAACATAGGGCATCGAAGATAAGAGTAGTTAAAGAGGACCGATATTAATACTTTGTGAACAAACGAGTGAAGTATGCACCTTCAAAAACAATGATGACAGTGTCTATAAGTCATTGGTCTCACCATCATTGTGCTCTCATGCTATGGAGAGATAGAGACACTAGTCAAGGCCTTTCTATGGTGACAATGTTGGATGATATGATGTTAAACAAATGGGATACCACTCTGACTCTTCTTATGAGAAATTTTCAATGGACGCATTATCCTTATACTTGTTGTCAATTATGAATACCTTCCTAGTTAAGAGGGAGTGTTGAAATGTAACTAGTGTCGGTCTTCATAATTATGATGTAATCATTTTACTTGTCAAAAGAAAGAAAAGAAAAATATTTATTTTTGTAAAATAAAAATTATGGGTTTCTTGCCCACGATCCTAGGTTATACACCCATTGAGTTCTCTAGGGAGTCAAGGTCAAATTCAAAATGTAGAATCCCTTAAAGGGATCTTCTGTCAATGTAAACATAAATATTTATGTCATGAATATATCTAGATACTTCCCATGAGATCATGTTGGCTAGCCCTAAGGGTTGGCCTAAAAGAGGCTTAAGGACCCACTCAATCCAATATATAATGGAGAACAATTCATCACCCAAAGATATATTTTCACTTTGACATTCTGAAGAGAATATCTAAGGTAGAATAGAAGTATGAATAGAAGGAAGAAATTCAGTGAAATCTTGAAGATTATTTTGCTCTTGAAGTTTTGGTTTCTCTCTCCTAGACAACTGAATTTTATGAAGAAGAACATAGCTAAAATTGTGAAGCGAGGAACAAAATTTGTTTAGGCAATTGGCTTGATTTCTTCATGTATGGTCTAGTGTCATGTATTGGAAGTATTCATTGAAAATTGTATGAGATGAAGTTCTTTGGGTTTTCCTTTTTAGGAGAGGTTTTGGTCCTAACTTACTACCTACATCTACTGTTATTTTGTTTTCATTTTGATATTCTAGTTCATATTTCTCCTTATGAGCAACATAACTAATTAATAATTCTAATTCTATAATAAACCTCACAAGAAAATGTCTAGAATTACAGAGAAATCAATTTAATCATAACCCTAACTAACTACCCTACATTTCCCAACACACATCCCATGAGAGTATCAAGTGAACTAATGGATCTAATTGATGTGTACCTAGAAACTGGATCAAAGGTGTCATCATAGTATTCTCCCTCTTTCTAGGAAAAACCTCTACCCACAAACCATGCCTTGTATTTGTTAATGCTACCATCTACAACATTCTTAATCTTCTAAATACACTTTGAAGTCATCATTGACTTCCCCTCAGTGCTTAGCACTATTTCCCTAACACCATTCTCCATGTTTGATTGATACTCTGCATTCATCACTTCTTTCCACACATATTGATTGAGTACCTCTTCATAAGTGGAGAACCTTTTATGTTTCTTCACTTCTCTAGATATGCCATTAGGATATGGATGTCCTTTTGCCTCTTTTAATGTGGGTTCAAGCTATGCTTTTCCTTTCTTGATCTCTGAAACTATGACTGATTTTGTTGGTTCTTGAGGTCCTTCTATCCTTACGGTATATTCTATAGAACTTGAGTTCTCTTCCCTTGAGGAATCCTACTTTACTTAATATAATGAATCTATGTAGACTTCTTTATAAATGTAATATGCCACTTTCTCAACAAATGTGGCATTTCTGTTGGCCTCAATTCAATGCTTCTCTAGAATGTAAGTTATGTAGGCTTTTGAGGATTCATTGTATCCAAAAAATATACCTTTCTTTCTAGAAGGATTAATCTTTTTCCTCTTATCCCTAGAATCATGAATATATACATGACAACGGAATATTTCCATCTTCCCAACCTCTTTCTTCCTTTTGGAGAAAGTTTCTTTAGTAGTCATACCTTCCAAAACTAGGTGAGGACTTTGATTCTAAATGTACACAATTTTATGTGATTCTTCACCCCATAAGAACAACAGTAAGTCCAAATGTTGTGTCATTGCCTTGAAAAATTATTCAATGGCTCTGTTCTTTCATTGTGATGTACCATTATGTTGTGGATTATAAGGAATACATAACTCCTAGTTAATCCCATCGTACTTGCAAAAAGAAACAAGCTCCATTGAGGTCTATTCTCTCTCATTCTTAGATCTTAGTATGTTTGTCATTTTACCTATCAAGTTTTCTACTTCAGCTTTCAATTTTTGGAACTCATCAAATACTTAATCTTTCAGATTCAAGAGATATTTCCATGTCTTTCGAGATAAGTCATCATTAAATGTCACATAGTTCAACAAACCACCTATTGATTTTATGAGCATCATACCACATACATTAGAGTGAACCAATTTCAAAAATTGCTTATATTTGTTGTCACTATTTGGAAATTGTTTCTTGACGTTTTTCTAAGAGAACAACCTTTGCATACACCATCATTATTTACTTTTAGATCTCGATCTCCTCACACTATTTCACTTAATTCAAGGAATTCTCTAAAATGAATATGTCCATACCTTTAGTGCCATAACTTACTTGGATCTATTTGTTCATGTACTAATTCTTTATTTTCTTAACTCACAAGTCTATACAGTCTACCATCATGAATCCCAATAAACCTAGCATCATCTATAATAGAGGCTTTCACCAAACAAGTAATTTTCCATCCACAAAAGCAACCCTATCTCTTTTATATTCTAAACAAGAAATAGAGACAAGATTATTTTTTAAACTTGGTACCTAGAGGACATTGTTAAGATGAATGTTGTTACCAAATTCCAATTCTATGGACGCATTCACAATTTATTTGGCTACATAATTGTTGTTTTCCCAATTCAACCCTTTGAGAAAACTTATTTTGTTTCATGATTGAAATATTCCTATACTCTTTGGTTATGCGTCTTGATGCTCCACTCTCTACTAGCCAAAAGTCATGATCATCTACAAAGGAACCTGTCAAAGAAGGAAATTAGAAGAAACCTTTGCCACCCTGGGATCTCTTTCGTTTTTCATCTTCTTCATATTTTTTTGTAGAAATGTGTTTCTTCACTCTTCATTTGTTGTTATTCGTATTAGGAAAATATCGCTTGAAATTTCCATCTTCTTAACAACCATAACATTGTATAATAGATAAGTCTTTCTTCTTCTTAGAGGAAGAAGATAGTTGTCCTTACTTCTTATGTTAAGGTCCAAACTTCTTCTTTGTATTTTTATTGAATTAAGCTAAAAGGGAATGAACTTATTCATACAATCTGTATACATCAATCTTGCTTCTCCTTGAGCACATGATGTCTATAATTTCTCAAATGAAGGTGCTTCTTTCCAACTACTTATGCTTACTACAAATGCATCCCATGATCTAGGAAGACCATTGAGTGTTGTAGTCCCACGTTCTTAATGGGAGATGGTTTCTTCAATAGCTAAAATTTGATCTCCTATTTGTGAAATACTCACAAACTATGAAACCATAATATCATCATCAATGATCCTTGTATTTCAGAGCTAATTCTTCAAACTCGTGGAATGACCAGCATTCTTAAGGGGGTAGATATTTATTCTGGTATCATACAACTTGTTGGAGGTGACATTATTTACAACGTAAGGGATGAGATGATCTCTAATGGAGTCTACTATTAGACTCATGTTAGTATTACCATCCTCTTTGAACTTCTCATTTCCAACCGCATTGTTTGGTTCAAAATTCTTCTATCCCAATGTCAAACACTTTTTCTTGGCAAGAATAAGATCTATTCTTACATTCAAAGTTCTGAAGTTTGATGCTCCCTCTAGTTTGTTTTTGGATTTCATAGAGGAAGCCACAGGTGCCGATATAGAAGAATTAATTTAATAAGATTTTTTTTGTAGGGTTTCTACAAGAGTGGTCTCCAAATCTCTGATATCGTGTTTATTTTTTTTGCAATTAGTGTTAGAACAATATTTTTGAAATTATGATAATTTATTTTGATACCTATATTCTTTTAACTTGTTCCAATATATCATTCAACAATTATACTTCATAAATTCAACAATAAAGAACACTAGAACAATATAGATCACAATACACAAAAGAGAGACATAGTTTACCCTCGATAAAGCCACTAGGCGGAAAAACCAAGAAATATTTTCTGTAGATAAATTATTGTTGTTTAATAAGAGACACACCTAGACCTATGGTCAAACCTAGTCTTCTCCTCCAAGTCAAGTCACCCAAATTGATCATACACTTGATTCTACCTAACTAATCATGAAATTTCAGCATCGCAACAAATATCCAATAGCCCAAAATTTCGGTCCCTTGAAGCTTCCTAGTAACTGAGAAAAATTTCGGCCCCCTGAAGTTGTTACACAAGAATGATGCGAACCATAGAGAAGAATTCTTTCCGCACGTGTAAGCTGATGAGAGAGGAGAGAGAGAAAGCCAAGCTTCTATCTTTCCCCTTCTTCATCGTTCTTAACCTCCTTCCCTTTCCCATAAGCTGTCTTGAGTGAAGAATGCAAATATGAGAAATGAGGAACTAGAGATTCATTTATATAGTAGTCTATCTAGGCTAAAAAGACATGTTTCTTGACCAAGGCTAACTTGTCACTTTGTGGAGAAAATAATTAAATTTCAAAAATTCAAATTTACATCTTTTAAAAGTCACAATGGGACTTTGACTCAAGCTAATTTTTGTTTAACTCAAACGTTTATAAAAATTCTTTACAATGATAAATATAATTACATCAAGTGACCAAGAGTACATTATGAGGACCAACCATATTTACAAATTCAACACGCCATGACTTTTTATTTAATACATTTGCATCTAATAATATATTAATTTTTATTATTTGTAATGTACAATATTTACATATTCCATTGTATGGGGATCAACCTTTCATCACATTTACAAGTATGCATTCCTAACTTACGTATAAAAAAGTAGGTTGTTATAATGAAGGTTGTTGCTTGAGATTTCTGAAAGTGATCCGTCTAATGTTTCTTATAATGTTTAAAAGAAATTAGATAAAAAATATTGTATGAATTCAAAAAATTTGAAACTAATATGGCATTGGATAGAGAGTTCCTTCTCAATTCCAACGTGATATACTCTTCCACTTAAGGACAAATTGTGCTTGGAGTCTACTAGGGTACAAAATTGTGTTGGAGAGAAATTTGTAGAAAATGAGGTAAAACATTATTTTTTAGGCCCTCAACAACTCGATTAAGTGCCTAAAACACATGATCTAGTGTTTGGTTTATCGAGCCCTTAATGTAGTTAAACAAAGGAGCTATCATTCAAGTAAATTCCAAACTCTAATTTTCCTAAATTATAAATTTTATTTTACCTATATATATATATAATTATAATTATAATTATAATTTTGACATATATGATTATGACCAAGGGAATCATGTTTATTAATTTTTTAGTGAATGTTATAAATATATATTTCGAGCCACCTCAAAATCACATTTTTGAGTTACTCTTATAGGTATAAAAAATTGTAATATTTATTAAAATCAAATTGATAAATTTTCTTATGTTTAATCAATTTATTATTTAAATTATAAAATCAAAAATTTAAATCATAGTAAAAACTATTTTTTAAGTTGCTAAATTATAAATATAAGAATATTACAATTTCAATTGCAAGTGAGATAGAATGAGTTTTTAGATAGACCAAAACACTACAAATGTAATAAGAAATTAATCCACACCATTGTTAATTACTTATTCAAATGTAATTTCTAATTAAATTTGTTTTTTTTAACTATTAAATACATACAATTTTAAAGTTTTTATATCATTATTGATATTTACATAAATTTTAAAATTTCTAGCTTTAAGGCTTGATTAAGCTTTAGATCGACCTCCTAACCTAGGGTTACAAAGGAGCTTGATCTGAGGGTTTGTTTAAACACTTTGTCTAAACACTAAATTGAGCTATTATGAAGCACCCCAACAATTCGAATTGAGCTATTATCAAGTGCCTCAACAATTCGATCGAGAATTGTTTGATAAAGTGCTTAAAATTACTGAGCTGAACATTATTTTTCACCAAAACATGCCCTCATTTGACAAAAAAATGTAACCCAACTTCAATAACATAGCCTAGACTGAGACAAGTACCTATTGAGGAAAAGTGTTGAAATGAGTTACTACTTGTCTTATATGTTATCATATTAAACAATCTAATCGATATTAATTTGGTTATTCCAAAGTAGAGTTTTAGTTTACAAGAATCTTATTTGTATGTTTTAAAATGGTGTTAAGCTTTAGTTAGATACAATATTTTCTTTAAACATTAGGGCCTATTTTTATATATAGTTGAGATATTGTCTCAAAAAATTACTCATTAGATAATATGTCTATATTATCTAAACTTCTCACATTTATATATTTATAGACAAATATTAAATAAATTAAATTACAAATTCTAAATTAATTTCGTATTTGTATACAATAGGCCAAATTTGAGGTAAATTTTAAAAATGTCGGTTAGAATTTTCCCTTTCCGATTATAAAATAAGTTAACTCCAATTATAAAATAAGTTAATTGCAAAAAAGCTATAAACCATGTGGTGGAAATAGAAATTTATTCCAAGTGGGAAATGTTTCCTTTTAATAATTATAATAAATCAACAACTTTGAATAAAATATATGTAGACATATTATTTACTAAATTCCATATCTCAAATTATCAAATGTTCCACCAATACATAAAAAGCCCATAAGATATGGAAAGATTGCAGAAGTACCGTGTGCTTTTAACTAACCAACCACAGAATATATGATAACGAAAGGCACCAGCCAACGCGCACAAGGCTTCCATTTTAAAAGTTGCCGAAGAGTAATTTAATACAAAGTTATTTGTATGGCCCTACAATATAATTTTTATTGAATGTTGCGTGTCCAAAGACTATATCGTTACTGTTACAAAACCATGGGCTTTGTTACGACCTCACTGTTACAACTATCAGAGGTTTCATATCGGGTCGTTATGATATATAGGCATGTGTTGTTTGAACTCTGCAATTTCTTGGTGATATATATAATATCTACAATTCGAACAAAATCCTCTGGAAGGAATCAGGTTGTAGTGGGCGCGGAACAATGAGAAATAATACGGCGCCTTATAATGTGACCTCACCTTCTGTATGGGGTTCATCTGTTACATTTCTGTTGGGTGGAGTGGGTTCCATGATGGCATTGATAACTTTTGTTATTATCGTTCTCGCTTGCTCCTACTTGAGGGATTCCAGTGCTCATAATTCAGAAGGAAATAGCAGATCAGAAGAGACTCGCGAATCAGGTGCTGAGAATGGCGACGAGAATGAGACGAAGAAGAATATTATGTTATCCGAAGGTCCAAAAGAAGAGCACGGAAAAGTAGTTGTGATAATGGCAGGTGATGTCATGCCAACCTTTATCGCTAACCCTACCTCTGGTTTTACATTATGAAAGAGCCAACCCACCATGTTACAAAAGTTGTTTCACAGGAAGTAATTCTGACAGAGGAAGGCCCAAATCTATATATAAAGTGACAGAGGAAGCAAAAACAACTCTGTGTTAGTAGTTGTAATATATATTAAAATTTTAACTGAATTGGATTTTTGGATTTTCTGTTAATTTTCTTATCTTCCATATGAATGCTTTCTTTTCCCTATGTCCAGCACATCTTCTACGAAACAGCACTGCACTTTAATGGTCACAAAAATTGGAACGAATTCTAATGTACAGTGTTAAGTGAAAGGAATTTTACTATGTTGTTAAAATCTATTTATTTGTAGTGCAAGTAACAGAGATATTGATTTTCTTCGATATTTTTTAATTTTTTTTTCAATTTAGATGGAAAATTGTAGAAGATTTTTTTTGAGATGGTAAGTTTCAGTGGGGGCAAATGTATAAATTAGAGTATGTATTTTGTAGGTACTAAATTTATTTAGATATTTTAAAATGTATTTTAAATAATAAAAAATTGTAAGATTAAATTATGTAAAGATCAAAATATTTTTTTGGTTTTTTTTTAATATTTTATAAAGATGAAATCTAAAATATAAATATCTTTAAAATAGAATCTCTTAATGAATAAGTGTCCTGAAATATTTCAAATCTGGCTAAATAATATATTATTACTATTAGAATATCAAAATTATTTACATCCAAATTATTTCTCAAAAACAAGTATGATGTACTATTAAAAAAAAATACACAAAACATCGATGAAAAATATAACATTCCTTTGGGAAGAGATAACTTGGGTATGCATGAGTGGAAGTTGTTAAGAGTGTTAACGGCTACGAAATCTAGCAGTTTTGCACTCCTCCGAGTCCGGTACATATCTCTGTAATGGGTTTTTGCATATTGGGGGATTGTAGTGGTTATGTAAATGTCTTTGTGGTAGAAGAGGAGTTGATATATTTTATTCAAGGTTTTATAGTTGGTTTTATATTATCTTTTTTTGTTATTGACTTAGTTGATCTATTCTTTAAGTGAATTGTATTGAGTTTATTTCTTGTATAATGGATGGTCTTTTCAACTATGGCGTGGATGGTCATTGTTCTCTATGCCATGCTTTACGCCATGGTAGATTTGTAAACATAAAATTCTTTTTCTTGATTTGGGGTTTGTTGTCTCTACAAAGAAGAATGTTAATACCCTTAAGAAATGAGGGTTAATTGGTAACTTTAGAAGATTTTTTATAACTATGTTTTAAAATTGATATTTAACAATTAGGTAGGCAATTAATCTTTCTTTCTGGCTGACTAACTGACTGACAGGAACTTCAATGGCGGAGGTTTTTCAAGATTTCCCTTAATTTACTTATTGGGTGGGGGGCCTGGTCGAGCGTTAAAACCCTACTAATTTGGCCATTTTAGTTTGGCGGAGGTTTTTCAAGATTCCCCTCTCCCGGTGGTCGAGCGTTCGTTGCCTCACCCTACTATTATAGCATTTTCAGGATGCGTAAGCAGGCTCGACTGTTAAGGACCCTTTAGGGGGCTCGACCATTAGGGAGAGGCTATTAGTACTTTATATTGTGGAAATTTTTATTTTTCTTTTGTTTTTAAAGGAAAAGAGGACATGGATCTAATGTAAAGATCTGGGCTCTCTTTTATGGGTTGAAGGGAATGTTTCTCACCCATTAGACACTAGTTTCTAATCCTACCATGGACATCTCTTCTACTCCTATACATATTAGATTGTCATATATTCCCCTTGTTTGCTACAACGATGGTATTTTGAAAGCCATAGCTAAAAAATCAAGTTGCTACATTAATAATTATGAAGGGAATAACCATATCTTCTCCTATGGTAGAATTTTCCTTGAAATTCATTTTGTAGAAAGAATCCTTGAGGAAATTCAACTGGGCATCGAGGGTTGGTTCGATTGAATTTTTTGAGTGAGTATGGGAACTATACAAGAGGTTGTTCAAAATCTCCAACATCTTAGTCTCCTCCTATCCCTCCATCACATTATAAAATTGATGATTATGAAGGAGCATTTAAACTAGCTCAATGGAAGCACAAGGGTGAGTGTACGAAGAAGGGCTACACTTTTGGGCCATATATGGTGATGAAATTTCAAAATTGTACACTTTTATCCAATTGAAGCCATCAAAATTCATATAAGTGTTGTGAATTTTGATTTGGAGTAAAAAGAAAATTTGTGGAGAATTGTGTGTTTTTCATGATGATATTTATTAAAAAAAAATAGTCTAGTATCATGTGTGGATTCTCCATTAAATGGAATGTTTGTCCTTGCAAATTTCTACACACATTAAGGGGTATGTGTGTGTTGGCATGGTATAACTTAGTCTAAAATGTGTGGCTTTAACACACACACACACATATATATATGAGCATGATCTACACAGAGAGAACTAAGTTATAAACATTAATTTTTATTTTTTTTGAATGAAAAATTGTAGATTTTATTATTTTTGGAAGTTGGGGAAGTAATATTTCAATTGCATTTTGCAGACACATGTTTTCACATAATATTTTTTTCAACTATTTAAATAAACTGAAAAACCATGATTAGCTTTTTGGAAAGGACTCATAGACGGATATAATGATTTCTTTTAATTCATTTTGTATATTTCATGTTAATGAATTTCTATTCATCCCCTTTGGTGTTCTCCAAAAAAATTTCAAGCATTATGTTTAAAAGCAATTAGATTAAAAATATCATGTGAATTCGAAAATTCAAACTCATATGCAGTTCGATAGAGGATTCCTTTATGAATCCAACATGATTAACTCTACCACCTAAGCAATAATTATGCCTTAAGTCCACGAGGTTAGAAAATGGTGTTGCAAAGAAATCTACAGAATGGGAGCTATAACTCTATTTTTTAACCCCTTAGCAGCTTGATCAAGCACCTGAGGTAAGATTTCAAATAGCTCGATTGATAATTTAAGAATCCCTCATTCCAGCCCTTAATTGGTTAAAAGGAGGCTTGATCTAGATTATATCTCAATTAAGATTTAAGGCTCCATTGAGATTCGAGGCTTGATCAAGATTGAAGGCTCAATCAAGTTGTTTTTTTCCACCCAAAACATGTCATCACATGCCAAAAAGTGTCACCCAACTTCATACAGAGACCCACAATAATCATCCTTCTAAGTAGTCTCATTCTCATAGCCCTCACTCTCCTAAGCATCCTCCATATTGTAATAGATATGGAACATTGAAGTCCCTAGAAGAAAAACCCAAAGAAGATTAACTAGTTCTCGATCAGTTGTCTTCATTGAACACCAGTTCACTTGCTGAGGAAGAGGTTACTAGTAACGATATTAACAAATCCACTCATTTAGATAAGATGGAAGAATAGGCCCTTTCAAAGGAGGAGAATGACAGCAATCCCTCCCCGTTTCTTCCTTACCTTTCAAATGTTCTAAAAATAAATCAATGATATTCTCCTCCATTAACAAGAATTATGGAATGTCCCCTTCCAAATTAGTGGTGTTGGTCAACCTTTACCCTATTAGTTGGTTCCTGTGGGCTATCATGTTTAGATTAGGGAACCTGGGAGAAAATTACTGAAGTAGCTTAGTAGTGTTTAATGGTCAATTAAGATATCATTGGGATTATGAGAAGGATTCATTTTCCTAGAATGATTTTAGCATAGATTTCCATTATTTACTATTTTTCGTAAGTCAATTTTGAGTAGTGGTTAGGTCAGCTAGAAGGATTACTATTTTTAGTGTTGTCGATGGGTTCAATTTTTATGACTATATTAGCATTTTATATAGTTTAGTGGTCTTAAATAGAATAACAATAAAGATTTACCTTTATTGTTGTTTTAATATGTTTAATGAAGGGACTATAAGGGCCAATTATAAATTGAAAGATGTTTTATTTAATAAAAAAATAGTGAGGCATTTAGTTGGGAGACTATAAGACATTTTATTTAGTCCCACATGGACTAAGAAAGAGGATCGAACGTATTGGAAGAGTTATAAAAGAAATTTTGTGGATTTCATACAATAGGTTGATTTTATTATTTCATATTGCCAGTTTATAGCGGAGAACACTTATTCTTGTTTTGTTAGGACAAAACCTTTCTTCTTGTTTTGTTAGGATGAAACCCCTTGTAGGAAAAATTCTCTTTAACATGCCTCGTTAAAAATCCATGTAAAAATATATAAGGCCATGGTCGTGGGACACGTATTGCAAGATCAATGGTGGGAAAAAAAATCCTAGTGGGTGTTCAATTCGGTTATTATGGTTAAAGGAAATTGGCAAAGGAAGTGGCAAATGATTTGGAAAGGCAAGAGGCATTATTTGGCATTTATTTATGAAAATAATGGAAAATAGGACAAAAGGAAGGTGAGAGCTCACAAGTTGCATGTGAGGAGGAAAATGAAGGAAAATAATGGAAATTGAAGATAATAGAGGTGACATCAATAAAAAGGCCTTTGAGGATCAGTGTGGGGGCTTCGTCAGTGTAAGCTTGGTTAGTTCAGTTTTGGAGCTCTCTCATTATTATCTCTCTCTCTCATAGTCTTGGATACTTAGTGCTTTCTTGGAGCTCTCTTGGAGTGTGTTGGATACTTGGAGTTTTGGAGTAAGAAGCCAAAACAAGAGTAGGAAAGTGGAAGAGGACATCAGGATCAACAACTACAATAGGTTTTTCTTGCAAGTATTGAGTTGCATCTATGTTTTCCTCACTCGTTTTTCCATGCACCGTGCATGCATGTTACTTATTGGTCATGATCTATCATTGGCATGGAGGATTGCCTAGATTGACAATGGATTTGTGTAGCCTTACCATTTCCTAGATAGCCATGGAGAAATTGGGTTTATTTCCTTATTTTATTTTGGTTGGTTCTCATCTTTTCTTAACTTGGGTTAAGTTACTAGTTGTTAGAGAATTGGTTGTACAAACACTCTAGAGTTGTGTAATAGCTTGGGTCAAGTTACTAGTCTTCTAGCCTTTGTTGGAAAAATGCTCTAGAGCACTTGATGGGTTGAGTTACTAGTCTTGGATCGTTCGTTAAACAAATGCTCTCGAGCCCTGTGGTAGTTATGGGTTGAGTTACTAGTCTTGGAGCCTTGGAGAAACACTTTGGAGGCCTACATGGGTGGGACAAAAAGTTATTTGATGATGGTTTTGTGATTTCCAACTATGAGGTAAAATCATTGTTTGATGGGTTGAGGTGGTTGGCCCTAGGAAGCCCTAAATGGTTTTGGATTGATGTGTTTTATGAGATCCCACATTCATGCTTGGCATCTGGCATGGGTGTGAATGACTGAAGAGAGATTTGGCTCAGCCATTCCGTGGCCGGGTGGAATGTGGTAGTGCCATACCGAGTTGGCTTTTGAATCATTGATATCAGGTATTTCTCCTTGATATCTCATGGGTATTATATTGGATTATATGTGGATCATATGGTTGTGATTTCCTTTGTACATATGTTGCCTTTATGTTGGTTATATGTATGTTTTATGGCAGTAACTATATATGGCTTTCATCGTGTTTCTACTAAAAAATAAATGAACAATGTATCTATAAAATAATGGATGAAATGGAAGTTGATGTGTTGATGCATCAATGTTTCTTAGCAATTCTCAGCTAAGTATGAGATTCCTATGCTCACATATGTTATTTAAACCTACAGATTACATATTCATGATATTCTTGACGATATTCTTGTCATGGCTAGGAGGGGTCCATTGAATGTCTTATTGAATTAATTTTCCTTTCATTATCATTTCCATGATATCTTACTGTTTTGAAGATACCATTTTATTCTAGGTAGTGTCGTGGGCTTTGGGCTTGAAAAAGTGGGTCAAATACATGGGATGCTAGCACAACACTATGCAAAAAGGTTTGTATACACTCACTTGTAGGTCTCTGAAAGTATCCATAGTTCATTAGACGTTGGCATGCCCATAACATGAGATTGTCTAGAGGTCAAGTAGTCCAAAAGCTCAGTGGGACCGAGGGGTCGATTGGAAAAAATGTTGGATTGGTTCCTGAGGGTTCTAATGTTGATGTTAAATGTTTGTATGGTGTGTTTCCATTGGTTTCACTTCCTTAACATGACTTATGATTTCGAATTATATCATAGTGGCTTCTCGTCACATTTTTACCCGAGATGGCATGTCGCCTAGGTAGATGTGGGAGGAGGGCACTATAGAATTCTATCAGAGCATGGTTTACCAATTGGACTGGATGGGATATGTGCTGGTCATGCATGCATGTCAGTTTCATTTGTGTCTCTTACACTTTCATTCCATGTGCTTGTTGCATTTGCATGATGTTGACCATGGTTGAAGTGATGTCGTCATGTGTAGGGTGATGTTGTTACTATGGAGTGCATCATCATAAGTGTATGACTAGTTAAATGTTGTTATATGTCTCTTACATGTATCATTCTTGTATGTTTGGTTACAAGTATTTTTCATTTATGCTAGATTACATGTGTTTATGCATGTTTGTGGTTGGTTATGCTTTGCTTATACATGTTAACGTTTGTGTCTAGCCAAGTGTATAATGATGTAGTGGTTGTTGTCATGCATGACATCGTGGTATGCATTGTTGATAAGGTCACCCATTGATGGCTCGACCCTATCTAGCATGATGGTTGCATGGTTGTACATGCATTTTTCATGCATGTCAGTGTCTATGCTATTATGCATGCATTGTCATGGTTATGGTTATGCATGTATGGTAGGTCAGATATGTGTTGTGAATTCATTGTATGCGATTAGGTCATCTTGATGCTATTGTTATGTTATGAGAGTAAAGTGTTGGCTGAGATAGAGCAGGTGATGCAGATCATCAATGTGAAGTTGTAGCATTGGACCTTGAGGTGAGAGCATGTCATTATACAATTATTGTATGTTTGACATTTTAATATGTTAGTTAATGGATTGTTATATGCATTAGGGTTATATACATTAGATTTATGAACATGTCAATTGAGGTTATGGTTACATACATGATAAATTTTAGTTGATTAGTATACTCATATGCACGTGTCATATAATCATGAATGATAGTAACTTGAGGTTGTATGCATTGCTATTGTTGCTTTATGTTAGATAACTTGATGATTATGTTATATGTTGTTGATGAGTATGTTATAGGTCAGCTTGTATTTTTATATGATAGTTAGCGTGATGATTAGGTTATATGTTGTTGATGGTCATGATATATAACTTGCTGTTATATGTTATCTAACTTGATGGTTAGGGTTATAGCATTAATATTTTGATGTTATATATATCATGCCATATTGGATTGACCTATGGAGATGGTTAGGGTTATGACATTCAGGTATGAGTTGACTTATTTGTGACATTGTTTTATACTAATATAGACTGATGGCACATCTGTGATTGTTATCCATAAATGAAAATTTTTTATGAGCTCATGATGTGAACATGTTAGCTAGTGACTCTTATTGATATCATGACCTTATTTATTTTGGAGTTGATATGTTGTGAAGCTATATCATGCTAATCTAGATTGATTTTGTAGACAAGATTGCCTCCCATGAGATACCTTAAGGTATGAATTTTCTTATGTCATCTACTTTGTGCTTGATTGTTTGATTATGATGTGTATTTGGTGTTTGTTGTTTTGTGTCTATTATGTCATCTAGTTGATTTATTTAACATGGTTTGTTTGGAAGTTTGTTGAATGTTTGATGAATTTCATAATATGAGTATGTGTTCAAATGAGAATGTTTTAAGATGATTGTACTAATACATATGTGATGAGACAATTCATATGTACTTAATTGTAATAGGTGTTAGTTGTAGCCTTATGTCCCATAACTATGAGTTGACTATGGATTATGACCTCATCGTTAGTCTTCCTAAAGGTTGATTTCAAATTGATAGATATGATTGTCTTTATATTTGGAACGTATGGTTGACATGAGTGAAGAGTTCTAGGAAACAAACTTGGTATTATCACGATAACGTACTAGTTGATTTGTTTATATAACTAATAGTTGGGTGATGTGACAACACATAGTAAGTAAAACAGTAAAAGAAAGAAATTTGGAAAGCATTCCTTTGGCTATGTTTGGAAACACTAATTCCAAATGAATGAGTGCTTTGGATACTGAAAGTCTTCTTAACCTTAATCTTGTCTGACATTATGTGGATATGTGCTAAACTCATGAACATGTACTTGAGAAGTATAATAGTTAGCCTCTAGTTATAGGTAGATATGTCAAGGGAATTGGACTCCCTTGAGAGGTGGGGTGGATGTGTTATGTTGCAAGGTAGTGTGCTTGACATAAAAAGATAAGATAACTGGTGTATTGTTATATTGATTTATACACTGACAGTTATGTGTTTATAGAAATATGATCGAGGGGATTGCATGGTAAAAGATATTGCCACGAAATGTTGAAGAAGGCTCGGGTTGAGCTCTCCTTGGGAACCATGGGGATTGAGTCATGGTGTTCATTGCTAGTCTTGTGCTTTTGGTCTTTTGTGATTGTTTGAGCTATATTTGTGGTTTTTTATGTCCGATGCAAGTACTTGTCAGTTTGTTTGCGGTGTCTTATTATTAATGGTTTTCATGGTCTTCATTTTGTTGTTTCTCGTGCTTTCCTTTTAAGTTTTGAGTCTTGGGAATTGGCTAGGAAAGAAAAAATTTGGTGGGCTCAAGGAGTGTTGAATGAAGTCTAGTAGGAAATGAAAGACTCAGATGAATTTTCTTCATGTATAAGAGTTGTTGAAGGTAGAAGTATGAAAACCAGTTGGACTGGTTGGGTCCATTGGTGTAAATGGACAATGACACGACAATCAAGGGAAGGTGAATGGTTTTGAGGTGTCATATGCCTTGGCTATTTTGGGAATTATTGTTTTGAATGTTGTGCATATGGTGCAGGCATAAACAAAGTTCTATTACCCTTGACCTTGTGATATCTAGTAATTATGTTGTAATCATGATTATGTCGATGTATATATATATATAGACATATATGTATATATGTATTCCATGTTTGACGGGGTCATCATGGATCATGATTATTTTATGCTAATGTTTATATCTAAATATGTTTGTACGTATGTCATTGACTAACTAGATAATTATTATTTTGAGTTGATTTTTATATGAATTTATGTGTATGTATGCATATCATTTTCTCACAGGATCATGATTGTTTATGCTGATGTTTATGTGTATTTATGTATGTATAGATGTATCTATGTCACTATCTCACAAGGTCATGAAGGACCATTCTTATGGAAGAATGACTTTTTATGTAGGTGAATGGAAGAAAGGGGTTCCCAATCTTATGAAGAATCAATTGGGAGGAGTGTGTAGGAATTTATAGGGTAATTTCCTCATATAGAACACTGAAGGACATCTCTCACAAAAATATCATAGATCAATACACCAGTATTGTTGGTGTGATTAAAACCATCAAAGAGTGAAACAGTACATGCCTAAGCCAACGCGGCCACTTCGAGTATTTTATTAATGTAAAATAGAGAAAATTTACATAAGCTTCTCTCATGAATGGTCACCTAACAAATGGCCCTCCATTCTCTTTAAATAGAGATCATGGGCCAATCAGGTGATAAGCCACAGATGAAGTGTCAGTAATACCAAGTGTTGGCTTGAGGGGGCCTGACCTAGGTTCAACGTTATTTATACAAACAAATCACTACACTACTGGCCCTTTCAGCATCAACACACAGAGCATGGACCAAAGTCTCACCTAAAGCAGTATGGGGGGATGTCAGAACCAAGTTTCCGCACTGTTGAGATGGTTGTGATGTCATTTGATTTCTTCTATCCCTGCCTTCACATAGGTGATCTCGCCCTAGGTATTGTAAGACAAACGCTATGTTCTGAATTTCAATACCTTCACAAAAGTACAGAATTGACCTTTGCGTAGCTCTAACCTGTAGCTGAAGTACTTTTGCATTGTTATAGCAACATGTCATGCATATTCCTCAATTATCCTAAGTGATTTGCTTATCTTGTCAAATACTTAAAGTTATCACCGCATAAGAAGATATTCGTGATTGTGTTTAATTATTCAACGTAATTTCATTCACCGCACATCATATAAACATAATAAAGGAAATTCATACACAAAATGTCCAAACCCATTAATAGAAAAAATACACAGAAATTGCAGAATAACTCCTTTGATTAATATCTTCCAAGTATTACAGACTCTATTCACCTTATGCACATAGCTACAGGGGTCCACGCACTCAGCTGTGGAGCCTCTACCTATGCTACAGCCCAATACTTAGACTTCTTATGACTCTATTCCTCATGTTTGATCCTATTAACTACTTAGAGCTTAGCTCTTTTTATACAATCCCATGGTCCATGGTCCATGGGTACATCTCTTACAGCTAACCTTACTTTACAAAACTAAGGGTGGACTACCCTTTGTGAAATATAATACTTTCGCGCTCCATGACCAAAAATTGCAGAGTCTTTACAATAATATTACAAAAACATGGGCTTTTAGCCCCAGAACTACCCTTGGGGGATCCCACTCCCAAAAATACCCAAACACAAAGATCGTGACTCACCTTCGAGTCACTCGATAGGCGCAGAGATCATTGCGTGAAGCTCATCCAACTCAACCCTGATGACTACAACTTCGGTTGTGCACTGAAATGCTCCTTGCTTCGCATCTTTGATTATCTTCTTGGTTACTACTCCTATGCTGTCAGCCTAAAGTTATTGTTGCATCGCTTGCACAGTTGCAAGCTTGCCTTAAATATTTCTTTTCACTGCATAAGTTTCTTCTAGCTAGGGCTTTAGTCATGCCTTCAACATTTCTTCCTTGTGTAGCGCTGTGTCCACCTATTGCTTCAGCTACTTGGCTTCCTGTAGCTTTGCCAACCTCTGTGTCAATGCGATAGTTCGTGCTATGCCCTTTACTTCGTCATAGCTCTATTCGACTCTGCACGCTTTTGTTTCGAGCCTCTGGATGTTTGGGTCCTCCTGCAAGCCGGTCAAGACCCCAAACAACTGTTCAAACAAATGTGTACAGTTTGCTACTGCACTTTCCATTGTCGTGATTGCTTCTGTGACAGCAACTACCTGTTGTTCATTTACCTCTGGTGGACTTGAAGGGTGAGCCCTCAGCTGATGCTCTGTAATATACAAGTTCAGTTCCAAGTGAACCCATGCCATCTTCATCCAAGTGTCGTGTACCCCTGTGGCCAATTTGCAGATGCGGACCTCAGTTTTCTCCTCCTCTAGAATGGCCAATTACGGGATGATTCTGCAAGCCTCCTCAACAACCCAGTGACACATCCTTGCTTCGCACCATCTCCCAATCACGTAGCTCCCCAACTCAGGAAGTGTAGTTTATAGTCTCGTGCCTCCTTTCAGCTCCCTAGAGTGCTAAGACTATGCTACTTTCATTTAGTCACCTAGCCAGACCGCTGAGGTATGGCTTCAAGCGACTGCCATTCACCTTTCCTC